>CM021105.1:347471793-348671793 GCA_007115665.2 Sequoiadendron giganteum | reverse complement strand
GTGCAACTGAAAGGGTAAAGCAAAGTTATCCATCAAGCCATTAAACTGACTGTGCATTTATAACAATCATGTAAATGCTTTATGAAAGCTACAGGTGAATAGTGGGTTTAATCCACTCAATCAGATCAACATATAGAAGTGAAAATTGCAAATGAATGCTAATTGGACAACTTGTTTTAGCTGAAATTATCAAGCTGTCATGTTTTGAGCCGTTGTTTTAAATGTTTTTTTTGTTGTTTGAAGATTATTCACTTTGTAGTGTCGTTTCATGTTTTCTTTTTGGAGCAGCAGTCTCCTATCTTTTAACAATGATAGTGAATAGTGCAAGTTATGGGGGGTTATGTCAAAGAACAAGTAAATACATGAAAAGTTTGTTGCCAGAATAAATAGAACATAAAAATACATGAAGAGTGCCAGATAGGAAACAATGATAGCATCTAATTAATGCATAAATAGTTCAATCATTTATTAAGTGGTTAAGTAATCAAATTGCTTGTAAGAGAAGAGTACGGTGATCAGCTGTGTTAGACACATTTTTTTATTGACAATGGGGGTGAATAGTCTAATAGTACACTACTTTAAGTCTCATCTCCTCATTTATCATGTGTTCCAAATGGCGGTACAACAAGTTAAGGGTTTTCTTGAATGGGAAGAAGTTACAAAGGAGGTGGCATGAATGAGGATGTGGGGTGTATCTGTGATGGGTATGACTGTGAATGCATAAGAAACTAAAGCAAACGACTAGTCTACAGATTCGATCAAAGAGATTTTTGTGAGTATAGACCAATTCAAAACAGCATGGGAATGACACTTTAAAAATGCAAGCAAGCAACGGTTATTTGGAGGAGGTTTCTACTTAAATGCAGAATGTAGTCAGAAAGTGTAATCTCAGTCAAAATATTTACATGAAGGTTTCAGTTAAAGCTATACAGATTTTCATCCAGTACAATTACCCACATGGTTATTTTTATGGAGCAGCAAGATATGTTCTTCCTGAAACTCATATACCTGAGTGACGGTTATCAATAGTGAAATTTTAAAAAATGTAGGAGGCTCATCTGAAGGTTTCAATATAAAATTTATTTTCTTCATATTTGACAAGTGCCCATTTCGGGGTTTTGAGTAAAACACATAAATACTAAATACGCACATACAGATTTTTGCTAAAGAGCATATTTTTATTCATATAACATAAAATATAGGTATAGACACAATTTTCTTCGATATTCTGAAAGTACCCACATTGGGGTTTCGAATTTAGAGGCAGTTTTTCCATTTTTTTAGAGTACCCATTTTGGGGTTTTGAAAGTAAAATGCTTATAATTCATTTTCCAGATTACCCATGAGTGTTTTTTATGAAAAGCCTGATATGCATCATGGGTCAAGCCTAGTATGAGTTTTAGTTACTCTTTCGAGAAAAATGAGGAGATTTTTTCCAGTTCTGCTGCATAGAAGATCAAAATTTGAGTGTAAAAATAGAGAAAAATAAGTGTATAAGTGCAACTCATAGCATAAAAATCCAAAGCCAAGCATTAATGTCATGGCCAGTTCATGGGTCTGCATTTTTAAGAGAACAATAGTCATTCATGTACACTTTTGAGCTTTTGAAGGGCTTTTACGTAAAGAGAAATATAGTAACAATTGAAGACAAGGAGAAACAAAGCTTACCCTTGTCAAAGCATCTGTAGGAGACCACTAGTCGCGGCCAGCTCTTAAGAGCTCTCAAACACATGAGTCGAACTCTCAAATGGCGGCTAGGAGGAGATTGAATAAGCACATAAATAAATGATACAAGAAAATCAAAGAAGAATGAAGGGAAAGCCGTGTTCTCAAGAGGCTATTTCTTGTTTTCAAAATAGTGAAGAGAGCTCATAATACAAAGAATTCAACTCACCATTCTTGATGTGAGAGGGGTTGACCAGAATAGTGGAGGAGTCTGAGGTTCCAAAGCTTCCCAAGCTACAAGGTCAAGCATAGACATGGCAGTGACTCTTGCAGAAGGTTTTCTTTCAAAAGATACAAAGTGAAATGATGTGAAATTTAGGGCATTGGTGGGGTTTTGTTCTTTAGGGTTTATCCCAACCCTATTTCGATTTAGATGATATTTTGCCTTAGTTTCATGCATGATATTTTCCTAAGTCGAATTATATCATGGGGGTCGATCCAAGGTGTTTAGGTCACCCTTATGCATCGATACCTAAGGCATTCTAATACATGCCTTATTTTCATAGAGCCTTAAGTGTATTGTTTCAATTATTGATTTTTTAGAAATCAATCAATTAGGAGATTGAGAGAATAGTATGCCTTAGGATTAAGAATAGACCTAGGGTTTATTTTATTTTTGTTAATTGTTTTTGGAGAAAACAATTAAAATATGTAAAGAGGGGATTATAATTTTATGATTTTTTATAGAAAAATCAAAACTTGTAAAGGAGATATAAGGTGTTATATGCAAAAGATTTTTAAATCTTTAATTGTAAAATGGAATAATAGAAAAACTGCATCATGTAAAGCAGAAGCAAAGCAATTCTTTATAAATTGCTTTGTTTTCTTGCTATTTTTGGCAGTTAAGGTTGAATTTTCTTCTTGGTCGGAATTGGGTTTTGAGTTGGAGAGATAAAGTGTTTTTCTTGCTTTAAAAGCAGTTTTTTGCTTTTTTTAGAGGCTTGACAGTTGATGCATGCAAAAAGTGTGACTTTCCACTTTTATGTTGACTTGTTGCATAGCTTTTGGGACCTTTTCCTTGAGCTTTTTTCAAGAGCTCGGATTAGGGTTTGAGACATATATCTTTGGAGAAAACTTAGGGTTTTCTATATCAGTCTATTTTGGCTCTTACACATTTTTGAGCTGAAACTGTTTTTGTACTCAGGGGGATTATTTTTGGCATACTCCTACAGTGAATAAAGAACATCATTCCTACCTATCATTTTGTGTCCATTTATAGTTCAGTTGATGTTATTCTTGTGATTTTCAGTTTAAGAAATCCTTGTTATGTCCTAGGTTGTAGTTTGATGCAGAAAAGTGCGAAAATACAGGTTGCATGTTGTGTTTTGAACAAACCTTCATGCAAAGTACTTATGTAAGAAATTGTTCTTGAGAGGTTGTGAAGTTTTGGTGGTTTTTGAGCACTGTTTGTGAGGAAAATCCAAAATAGTCAGTATTTCATCATCCAATATTAAAAAAGTATTTCAAAGTCATAAGTTTTAAGTTTTTATGTTTTTCTCTCTATCCCTTTTCCAAGAAGATTTTAGAGTAGGATCATTATACGGAGAACTAGCTCGCTCTGGAGATTCTCTTTCCTTATAGACCACCCACATCTGGAAAGAGTTTCAATGGTGCAACAGATAGTCTAATTTTTGCAAATCTGATGGGGTGCATATTTGATTGCTAACATAAGACACATCAACAAGTTATCGAAGAGACACCATCCAAAGTCTCGACGATAGAGCACTATCCCTTTGACACTACCAAGATAACACCTTCTATAGGGATGTCGGGGAGACATGGAATTCTATCATAGCAGCATGATCACCTCCCACTGACAGAAAACAAACACCATCCTCACAAAGGAGTCTCAGACCATCAATGGGACTGTTAACTACATCCCACTAAGAATGAACAATTAGGTCGATGAAGGAATAAACACACAACCTATGGGAAGATTGTTCTGCCAGTAAGTTTCAGTCACATTTCCCAACATGCTCCAACTTGATGAAGAACTTACGAACTCCTTCCAAAGCTCGAGGTTACTAAATATCATAGGCCCTAAGGCCCATCAAACTAGCACACCATATTTACTTATCTATGCTCACAGGCTTCGTCAATGCATCAAAAACATTTTCTAGAGTATCCACTTTTTCCAAGAATCAAGACGACTCTTTTAATTTATCTCAAGTTGAATGTCAGTTTTAGGATCCCGACTCTATTTGGGAAATGGAAGCGAATTAGTATCTTTCAGATATTTATACTGCACTTCATGAATCATTTTCCAAATTTTAGTTGATGGTATTTTATATTGTATTCCATGAAATTTTATATTGTATTCCATGAAATTGTGAATCATTGCACTTCATGAATCATATTCCAAACTGTAGTTGATAATATTTTATATTGTATTTCATGAAATTATAATATTTTATATTTTATATTATATTCCATGAAATTGTGATATTTTATATTTTATATTGTATTCCATAGTATTGAATTTGATATGTGATTCTGCATCATTTTTAAAGAATAACACTTATCATACTAGTTATAAATTCCTATTGCATTGTCATTCACACAATCTTTGATAAATAACTGAAAGGAATATTAATCCATTCCTTGAACAAAATCTAATAGTTCAACATCATAACATAAATAATTTTTGATTATTTTGAGTCAAAAGATAGTGAATACAATACTGGAGAGCAAGATAGGTCATTATTATATTCAAAATTAAAGATATTATAGTTTCTTTTCCTTTTACCTACATTCTAATAATCTAATTCGAATTTGACTGGGTTTTACCTATTCTTTGTCTCTTAAGTCATATCTTATTCCTTTTTGTCTATTTACTCACCAGCCCCTTGAGCCTAGTGTTCTAGATTGCTACCCGTAGAATCCTTATAAATCTTGCCTTGTCTTATGCAGGTAATAAAATTCTTTAATTCTTGTTCTTTCCCTAAGTTTGGGTTTTAATATTCGCTCAATATCGTTCATGTTATAAAACTAGGCAGGCGGCCCCTTTTAAATCATGTAATAAGTGCATGCACTTATTAAAATCCTTTGTTATGCTTGGTAGGTCCCATTGACTACTTTCTATTGGTTCCCCTCCATCCCATGGGATTAAATTAATCAAATTAAGGAGTCGGCGAGATAACGAGCATGCGACACCTAGCCACCCTTTTGGTGGGTTTTACCATTGCTCGAAGGCACTGATGACTAAAGGTGTTCAAATCAATGGTTACTATGGTTTTTGACAAACAAATTTCAGTCGTTCCCCACCTCCCCACTACTATAAGATGCACACACTTTAAACCTAGAGGGGAAGTGGGGAGGTTGACACATAAACAGTTTCAACACTTGTGGAGATGGTGGAGCTCGCAGAGTGACATAGAGATAAATCCACATGGTGGCAGCCATTTGTAGTCATATTTTCAAACTTATTTGATCAAATCTGAGTTGTTTGTTGGGCCATCTCATTGTGACATCGATGATTAAAATTAAAAGTTCAAGATTGAGGGCAAATGAGTCATATCAACCATTTTGGTTCGTGCGCAAAAACCATAATAGCAGATATGATGCAAAGCTACCAAATTTCTAATTAGTATGTTTTAAAGCCATAAAACTTGCTTTAAAGTATAATTGCAAACTGTTAAAGCATTTAACATGTCTAGGGAGTTCTCGCTAGAATTTTCAAGCTCGTTCGATGACAAGAATTAGGGTTTTCAAGCGTCTGCAAAACCAATAAGTAAAATTGCTATCCTACTTCTTAGTTGTTTAAAAATTTGTTGTAAGTGCTAATTCTATCATTCTTTCATTAGGGTTTCTAGTCTCATTAAATTTCTTTTAAGGTTTGATGTTCAATTCGAATGATTGGCATGTCCTATTATTTCCTTGCATCAACCCATACCCTAGTTGTAAGCTTGCAATTTGTTGAGTAGTAAACCCTAGTTTGCACAAACTTTGTTACTATGGAACCCAAAGTCAAAGCATCCGCATCAAAATACCAATCTTCTGAGTTGAAGCATGTTGTGAGACCTCTGTCAGAAGACATAACCAAACAATTGGTATCTTCAACCTCTGAGAAATCAAAGGTTCAACGTATGTACTTTGGCCCTAGAACTAAATTTGGCATCACTGATTATTATTGTACAATTAAAGATGTTTCCCTATCGTACTTTGGATGGAGTCTTTTCCAGGAATGGTTTGGAAATAGGAATTTTGGTATCCCTTTCTACAACCCCTGGAGGTTGGACATGGGTAAACTAGTTGTACCCAATATGTTCATAGGTGTTGATCTTCTCAAAGCAATTGTTGCGAACTATGACCCTCTGGTTAGGGTTCTTAGAGCTCATGATGGATAGAATATGGTATTGTTTAATAAGCAATAAGTTTCATATGTGTTCAAGTTTAACACTTGGATTAGTGACATGGTTAAGATTGATGAGAAAATATTGAGGGAGGAATACAAAAGGGTAAAACACAACTTCAGGGTGTCGGTGTTGACCAATTTTCTGATATTAGTAGGAAAGGGAATCAACAAAAGAAATATTGATTTGGGACCCTTTGATGTTGAGCCCCTCCCTATTAAGTATTTCCAACCATATTTTCAAAAGACCTTTTACTCCCTCTACCAAATTCTAGGGTTTGATCCTAGCTCTAGCATGCCAATGGCCCATATGTACATGGTTGTGAGTATCAAACACCTTAACATAAATACCTTATATGATTTTTCCACCTATATAGTAGGGGAAATTCACAAAGGATTAGTGGCCTTGAATGGTGGGAAACTTGGTGTCAAATTTTGGTGGTTTTCACTCTTTATGCATATGTTTCTTTTCAAAGGTGTAGACTATTTTGGTTGGGAGAAGGAACTTAAAAGGGTTATGGATGGTATTGAGATGTTGGTGCAGTCATGAACCCCTATATTGGATAGGAATGAAGAAAAGACCAACTATGTGACTACTACAAATATTTTTTCCACCAAATTGAGACAGGCTCTAATGGTGGATGTACCTAGGATCCCCAAGGAGTTACATGATTTTTTGAGGCCAGTTGAAAGGAGGCCTGATTTCAATATTGCTCGCAACTGGGGGATGTAATCCCTTATAAAAATTGTATAGTTCTAAGGGTATTTGGCACAGAATTGACACCCCACATACTCTCCAGGGAAGTGCCTGTACGGATTGGGTTTTCAGAGTTGATTTGTAGCTAGGGAATGAAAATGATTTCTTCCTGGATGAGAAGAAAAAGGGAAATTTCTTCCCCACATACACTATGTTAGTTGATTTTTTCATGATTACACATGGATGGAGTAATACTATGGAGCACTATCTCAGTCATTACAATATGAAGATTTGAGCATACAAGACATATGACCTCAAGGGATTCATAGTTTGGTTAATGAAGAGAAATAGGGGAGGTCGGTATGTTCACACCCACACTATGCTTGATGACCTCATTAGAAATATTTTTGATCTTTATGTCCAAATTGAAATAATGAAGAAGTGGGGTGTTTTTGTGAAATTGGAAAGAGAAATTAAGGTTAAGGAGCCTCACTTTAAATCTTTGTCAGATATTAGCGACACAATTTTAAAGATTGAAGTTGTGATACAAAATTTTGACAAAGTAGTGGAAAGATTAAAGGAGATAAAAGTTGTGCAAGATAAGGGAAAGGCCCCTATTATGGAGGGAGAGTTAGTTGTGCAACCTTCCAAGAAGGTGCACATATATTCAAGGAGGAAAGGCAAAATAAGGAAGCAACAAATAGTTGCTACTCTTGCACAATCTGGGGAGTCAAAAGTGTATTCACCACAACAACTACCTCCATTGTCATTGCAACATTCTTCTACCCCTAAAATAAATGAATTGGATTCTCCAATTAGAGAATCATCCCCTCCAAGGGAGCCATGCCCATCAATAAAGAAGTAAAAGGTTGAAGCTTTTGGTCTGGTTGACTATCCTGTAGAGGAGATATCAAATGATGAAATTTCTATAAATGATGAGGAAATAATGCAAGGGATGAAATCTCCTCAAGGGGAAATAATATCACATAATTTCAGCCTTAGGTTGAGCAAAGCTGGCCTAAGTAGAATAAATAACTCTGAGGATGCCAGATTCCAAGCCTATGAAAGCATTATGGAAGATGATCAATTTATCAAGACACAAGCTTTCAAGGAATATGTATGGAGAGCAATGAAGGATGAGTATGCAACGTTGGTGTAAACAATGAGAAGTGAGAGCCCCGAGAAGCCCCAAGTGGTTGTTGAAGTTGACGTTCGAGATGAAATGAGGGCCAAGTATTCAAACATTTCTATAGAAGAGGGCAAGGAATTGGTGAGAAAGAGTGGGGTGTTATTACTCCCAGAATGGGACCTGGTATCAGTAATTGCTTTTGAAACTGCAAGGAGACAAGATGCCCCCATTTTTAATAGTGAAGAGGAAGTCACATTGGCTTTATAGGGGTCAACATTTAGTCAGTAGTGGGACACTATTGCTATTTGGGCTTTAGCCCCGACCACTAAAAATCTTGAAGTTGCAAAACTTACCCCAAGTGTAAGAGGGGGCTGAATCATAAAAAGAGTTTTAGATACATCTGCCTTGGAGGCAGCAACCATGAATGTTAATGTGGTATAATTCACCAAAGGCACATTTGATTCATTAAAGGAGGAAAGGGATAGATTTAGAACCAAATATAATGAGGTGGTTGATGAGTACAACTCAAGCCAAAAAAATATCGCTCAAATGAAAACTCAAATGGCTCTATGGAAACAACAATTCCAAACATTGTAGCCTGGTACCTCACATGATGCAATCTTGCCTCCTCACCCAATTCTTTCACCTTCTCAAAATCATGATACTACCCCCATTGAATCTGAAGATATACAAATGGCACAATCAGCTCCTGAATCATCAGATGCCCCTCAATTTGAGGAAGTTACCAAGGAGGAGCTAATGGAAAATCTCAAGACTTATGAAGATGGGATGGATGATCTTGTTCATTTGAATAATATGAATATTGTGACAACAGTGCTTGAGCACTTTAATAAGTGGTAGATAAAAGATTAATCAATATTCATACCAATTATTCTTTCATGTTTGATGCTAGTAAGAACCTTGATAGAGATAAAGAAATTGTTATTCCTTTAATGGATAAATGGATTCCAAGGACTCAAATGTTGAGTGATATGGTTGTTACATCCTCTCGTGATGTAGATAATACTCCAAAGATACTTATAACCCTAAGATTTCTAACATATACAACTGGTTCTCAAGGGTTGATTATCAATGAGTCTTTAGAGGTGAAGATTAGAGAATTGGTTAAGAAGTTCGATGATTGGAATTTTGGTCTTCTTCCAGGAATTCTAAATGAGAAGGGTGAAGTTAAGTCCCTACAAGAGTGAAAAGACCAAGTACCTCAAGCATTAACTTCCCAAGCCAAAAAAATATGTGATGAAATGGATTTAGTTATGTTGAGGAACAATGTGGACAGGCTCATGCATACACCGACTTTCCTTGAATATTTTGATAAGGAGGAAAATCAGGTGGTAGTCAGCTATAGCCCATATAGAAAAAAGGTAGACCGTATCATGGGATTTGACTGGCCTATAGAGGAGGAGTTTACATTATCTAAGTCCAACTATATTGAAATATTGGACATATAAATTGCTACAAGTTGGAGTAGGTGACATCAATTTTGGTTGGTGGTCTGCAATAACAAAGTTTAGCAGGGAAGTGCAATACATGGCCTAGAACGAGTATAGATTAGGCCTTGGATATATCAACGTTCAAATATTGCACTTTCTCAGTTTCAAATGTGGTGACAAGGATTATAGATGTGGAATTACTTTGGTTTATTCTCTCTTTCACTTTATGCTTTTATTCTACAATTTTTTAAACCACGTGGACTATAGTGTTTGCTCATGGAAAATATTACTTTGCATATACTAAAGGAGCCTTTTGGAAGGCAGGAGAATCTTCACCAACAAATGGAAATGGTTTTTGTCTCATATGAAATTTTCCCTCGTATTTGGAAATGCAAATGTAACTACCTTTGGGGACGTTTTGAAATTGAAATTCAAATGTATGTCAAATGTAAATGTGAATAAATGTATAATTTGGCCTAAAGCTTGTTTTCTCCCTTGTTCTTATAAAAGGGAAATCAAGGCCAATTGCATAGGTCTTTGGTTGAAATAGCTTTTGAACTCATGTAAGAGAATTTTGTAATTCAAGCACAAAGAAATAGAGTTAGTGTTGAGTCTTAGGTATGAATTTAAGTCTGTAATAGGAATAATGGTTTTATAGTAGTGATGGCATTTGAATGAGAAAATGCATATTCTGGAACAAATTCTCTCCTCCTGTATTTTGTCATATGAATTATTAATAAAATTATCAAGGAAACTTCTATTGGTCTTCAATCGTTTTGGTTGAATGTATGATTTTGTCTCTGCTTTAATTCAAAAAATTAATTAAAATGCTCTGATGGAATCATAGGATTGTATGGCTAAATTGACATATTATTAATAATTTATATTTTAATTGTGTTAAAATTTAAACATGTACTAAATGATTCATCTCTCAACTCAATGCTTAATAACATATTAACAATAGTAACATATACAACAATGAACATCAACAATCGTTTAATGTGTATCTAGTAGTTGAAACCATACTTTTTCTTCAAATGATAAAATAAATAATACATAAATTAAACATCAACACATTACTGAATTTGAGTTTTTTATTATTTTCACATGAAGGAATACATAGAGGCATTGACAATACAAAATCTTGCTCAAAGACAACTCTGCACAGAGCTGAGTTGGAACTTGGAAACTCATATTATCAAATATCAAATCACTATATCACCTTTTCTAGCAACTTCCATTGTTCAGGTGGTGGAATTGTCATTTGTTCTAACTAATGTTTTTTGAATTGAGGATTTGTTAACAATTCATGATTGAAATTGGAACCTATCTTGAATTCTTTAGTCAATTTTGCATTCAAGGTTATCAGTGGTTTCATGGAATCCAAATAAGTCACCATTTCTAGGTTTTGAGGAAATTGGTCCAAATCAATCTTCCTTGCACCCTCTATCTTCTTTCTAAAATCATCCTTTCCAATGAATCACTCATTTGTGTCAAAAGCCTCTAGCAAACCAAGCTCCATAAAGTTCCTTAATTTTTCATCCAACTTCTTCATCTTGTTTGCAATTAGATGCACATATTCCTTTGTTTCACGCATTCTCAAACACTTTTCAATGATAGATGACAACATCATTGAGGTAGCAAGTTGATTATTAATCCCTTTTGATTTAAAATCATTGTCACTAGCTTTGTAGACTATTTGTTGAACTTTATTTGTAGATTTCTCTAATGCTAGCAATTTTTTGTTGTCCACTAAATATTTGTTGAGATTCTTATAATGTAGTCTGATAGCATCAATCAATTGAAACATGTCACACAAATGATCAATCCTCTGCATTATTTCATCCCAGATCTTTTGTTTCATATGCCTCATTATTTCTCTACAAAATGCAGATAACTTATTTTGACAAGAGTTAATTTCATTTTTTTCTTCCATCAGCTGTCTCCAATCTTTCATTTCTTTTTCTCTCTTTCTCCAATTTTTGTTCCCACTGTGCATTTCCTTTCCCAATGCTTTGTCTTAATTTTTCTGAAGTGGATTTTTCCTCATCATATTTCTTGTTGCTCTCATCTAAACTTTGTTTTAGTTAATTCACTTCTCTCTCATTTTGTTTATCCTCTTTGCTTGTTGATGTAGAGGTAGATTTTTTTATTTTATTTTCTAATTCATTGCTCTTGTTATCTAGTGCTTTCCTCTTTGCTTTCTTATTTGCTAGGTCTTTTTGTAACTTTTTTATTTGAGTCTACTACCTTTTTTTCTCTCTATCTTGCTTTAGCAATGATGTGTACACCAATTCATTATTCTTCTTTGATACATTAACTTTGTCAGCATTTTTGAGTCCAAAAAAACCAATTGTAAACTGCTCACCTGGGATTCAGATCGATCAATCTGATTTGGTAGTTTATTTTGAATTGTGGGAACAACAATTATGTATTCCATGATTTATTTATTTGTGTCAAATGTGGGTAATACCATGGTTGTTGTAGGCTTTGAAGTTATAGCAAACACACTCTCCATTAGTTGCTTCTTTTCTTTTTTATACAAGTCTAATTTCTTTTTAAACTCTTCAATGTAATCAAAACCTGGGGACGCAAGAATAATGGAATGCTTGAAGGGCAAAGGAATAGGAGTACATATAGTTGCTAATGATGTCAAATCCACACTAACTATTAGTGGGGGAGTGCCTAGAAATAAATCCTTTGTGGTGGATCCACTGGTAGTGTGACTTGGACCAATCAAAATTCTTTGCCTCTTCTATATGCCTTGATCACCTGGTGGTTGTGTGGTATCTTGTATTGTTGTCCTCTTGTGTGTAATTTTTTGTTGTAGCACATGTTGACCACTACTAGTAATACTACCCATGTACCATTTCCACCAGTGGCAATGCTAATTGCACTAAACTCTCCACCGTGGGCATGTCCTAGTTGTGATTGTATCTAACCATGAGGATGAGGATTTGAAGCTCTAACAAATTGAATTGTTTCAATTGTACTTGTATGCCCTTGGTTTACTTTTTCAGCTCCAAGGCCAGATTTATCAATTGGTTTTCTATGCTCTACATTTGTTACCATCCAAGGGCCTTGTCCTTGGGACCCCAAAGGACCACCTTCATAACCCATTTTTTTAGCTATGGTTGCTCCCGAAGTATGTGCTTCTTTTTTGGCCTCACTTAAACCAGGTTTGAAAATGACATGGCTTTATTTTTCCCTATCATCATTAGATTCATCATCAATTTCTTAATCTCCACATCCATCAAGATGCTCTATATTCCATAATTTGCTAAAATCATGATCTTCTTCATTATTTCCATACTCTGTAACAGCTCTTGAATCACCTAGCTCCATCCTCATAGACCAAAAGGTAACAATTTTTAGGTGTGACTTCCTTATCTAGAGAATCTAGCATTTTTACTCTATTGGATGGTTTATCACATTTTTCATAAAAACTGTTGTACCTCCTGATTGTCTTTTGATGTAATGCCATAATTTCTACTAACAATTGTTCAAAAGAAATACCTTTCTCAGCAACACTTTTCTCCATTGCTTTTTTGACCTCATCCCAAGAATCCTTGTTTCTCAAGTTTTCAAGCAAGGGTTTACTTTGATGTTGAATTCTACTTGTCACATTCCTATTGGCCACAATCATTGATTTAATGGTATCACATGGATCATACTGCCAATGACAAACAACATCAAAATTAAAAAAATTCAAAAGATCATGTGCCACACTAAATGCTTTTCTCTCGAATGTGAACCCTCCACGTGAAAAAGGTAAAGAAGGAAATAAGGTGTTCTTTTGCTGACCAACAAAATATAGTTCATCAGTACTCTACATTTTCCTTACATATTCTAATGCAAAAACCCTTTCTATCACATGTATTGGAAGTTTGTATGGCTCTACTCTCGATCCATAAAATCTTAGCACAATATATTCTTCCATTAAGTATCGATCAGCTAATTGTATTTATTTTCCTAGTTGAATGCAATTTCCACATGACATAGGCAATCTAGGCATTGGAGTATTTGTAATTTCTTGATGAATGGAGCCAAAAAGTAGTCTACAAAATGATTGTAGATCCTTCGAGAATCATGCATCCTTATCTCAGTGGTCCAATCATATATTGGAGCCATTTTATTTTCTTGAGCATTATTATAGGGTTGAATCTGAAGCTTGTTGGTCTGAAACATTCCTCTAAATTTGAATAGAAAAAAATAGCACAAGTAGGTTGTGAACCTAAATGTCTTGGTGGAACCTCCTTTAATCATTAAAAATTGTTTATGCATGGATTCTACAATGTGCTCAATAAAGTTATATTTGACATGTGGAACACCATAATGGATATTATATACCATTTCAAGGAGGCTTGCACCCACTTCCCAATTTCTATCCAGTCTGAGGAAAAATGCTAGCATGGAAATAGTATCCTGAACCCATGGTCTAAAAATATCAAAATCATAAGGAGGCTTATAATTACCTTTCAATTTATTTCTAACTTGTATGTTATCCAGAACTATTTTATTTATGAAATAATTTTTCTCTCTTTCATCCATTGCTTCATAATCACTAGCAAGCTTTTCTAGGTCAATGTGGACATTTCCAAATTCTTTGGTTGTAAACCCAAACACTTTTCCAAGTTCTTCTACATTAATGGATAACAATTCTTCTTTGCTATCTTTATTAACAATTTCTCTTTTGTTATCATCATGATTTTGGGCACAGACCATGATAAATTTTGGGCAAGGGAAAACCTCATGTAACATCATGCACCCTAATCCAGTTACCCATGGTGCACTGTAACTATTAACTGGCATTTTCTTTGAAGCCTTATTCTTAGATGAAAATCTAAGTTTTGAGGTACGCCTACCATAGATTTCAGAATCATAAATATCATGGTATTGATCAATGAAACCTAGGGTTTTAAGCAATTTAGCATAATGTATTTTTTTATCCGACATTTCTCTAGTGGTACCGGTGGTAGAAATACTTATACAATGTGAAATTGTGAATTTCCTATTAGTCCTCATTTTTTCTTAATTCTTAAGTCTCTTAACCCTAAACCCAAACTTCAAAGTTTGACAAAATAAGATTTTAAGAAACATCAAACGATGAAACATAGCCGCAAGAATTCTTTCACTTACTCGGATTTTGATTCTTGAAAATATTAATACTGACAGGTGTGGAATAACTTTGTTGGAAGTGGAACTGTGGAACCCAGAACAGGGTGGTGCACTGCAATGAATAATCCAAAGACTAAAATCTCCCCATGTACCGACCCTCTCACTTAAAAATAAAATCACTTAATAGTAGAAAGTGTTTTTTCTTCGAACATTAAAGTGAATGAAATGTCAACTTGTTGCTTCCAGACTACATAATTAGTACATGGTTGTCCTGCATTGACAAAAAACTATAAACCGTTGATCTTTGTAAATATAATGGTTATAGGGTATTCTGGAGGTTTAAGTTCGCAAGCCTAGTGCTATGTGCATTTCATTATGGAATGCAACTACAACCATCCATCAAATGTTCATCGAATGGTTGAAACTTGATTAATTTATGATATAAACAATAAACATGTGTTTTAAAGGGGCCGATAACTTAACATTGCAAAGGACTTAATAAAATTAACAATGATATCAGGACCCGAGGGAGATCAATGATAAATTAGAAATCAATAAAATTTCAGTAAACCCTAGCGAGAGTGACAACGTTTAATGTTTATAATTTTTTTTGACAATTTGATGGCAACTTTCTTTTTTCATTTGTATTTCTTTATGTTTTAAATATGCATACAAATATTTCATAAATATTAAATAGATAATACTTAATTTCTTAAAGGAAAAAAAACTTATTTGAATAGTCATAGACATTGAACTCAGAAAATAATTCTTTACTATAAATGAATAACAAAGAATAACACGACCATTTATTTTATTACAATTTAATTACAATTTCACAATGGAATTATTACATATCTTTTTAAACATGTGTAGATCATGCAAGATCCAAGCTCCTATTTTGTATAAATAGCATATGTTACTTTACATAATACAAATGCAAATGCAAATGTAAGTGTCAAGCTTCTGTTGGACCGCTAGTGACAATGTAATATGAATTTTGCTCTAAAAATAAATGCATGGTGATGGGACATGCCCGGTCAACCATCCACTCTGAAAAATAAATGCATGGAACTTGCTTGGTCAACCATGCGCTTTAAAAATAAATGCATGAGACTTTCTTGGGCAACCATGCACTCTCAAAATAAATGCATAGGGCTTGATTGGTGAACCATGCTGGGGAAATGGGAGCTATGAAGAAACAAAATGTACTTATCCCCTTTAAAAATACAAATGTGACTTTGAAAAAATAAATGCATAGGGCTTGCCTAGCCAACAATGTTGGGGTGATGGGAGTTGTGAAGATACAAAATGTACCTATTTTGATTGAAAACTAGAGTCCTACAGAAGATGAGGGGTAGTAAATCTGCTCCCATATTTTGCATGTAGCCTCCATGCACTGGGATATCACTTATCTCCATCAAAGCTCCTCATCTTGGTTCAAAACATGCCTCAAAAGTCAGGTGAACTAGATCAACTTCTTTCCAATTCCACCCATTCTAATCTTGAAGGAGATTGGTCTTTTACTTTGTAACTACATAACTGGAGGTAGGAGAATTTAGAGTATCCCCAATAATACCACATCATCTTCTTCTTAAATCCTTATTAACCCTACAAAATGAAAACCCTTATGAAAATTTAGAACATTACACTCAATAGTAAAGCCTTTAGCCTTCAACGAATGATTTCAGTTGTGCTCACTATCCCTATTTATAGGCCACTAGTGCCACTACTAGCCTGATCCCTATTTACTTGTGATTCGTGTCATGTGTGAGGTTGGGTGTAATGATAATCGTGATTTTTGCAAACCAAAAAACCAACTTAATCGATTCGTGTAACTTAAGCCTTACATTTATAATTAAAATGTTTAATTTGATTAACGTCTGGCTACATGCAATTTGTACCTCAAGCTAAAAAGTTGTCAAAATTGCCACTCAAATGATATGAAATCATTAAAAATCTTGTTTCACTTGATCACTGGATTAATGACATCATCATCTACAATACATCATGCAGTTTTCAATAGAAAGTTGTCCAATCAATCACTTCAGATGTGCATATGGCATTAATCCATGTCGCCGCACGTAATATCGCAACCACACTTTCTTCAAAAAGATTGAGAATTTCAATGAAATCAAATGTAAAGTACTTCTAGTCATTGAAAAGAGAATTAAATGGCTTGTTTTACCTTAACCATTATCAATGTCCACTAATAAGTCACAATAAATTTTGCTCACTTATGATCATAACTATATGTTGATAATTACTATTAGTTTTAAAAGCCACATTTTTATATGAACAAAGCAAAAATGATTTACAAGAATGGAGCTAAAATATTTATTTTAATTTAAGTAGCTAAAGATTGAAGTACTTAGTACATACTACATAGCCAGCCTGGCCAAAAAGCCACTAATCGTGACAAAAAACTAGTCACAAAATACATATTATAAGAACTATTACGTTGTACTGTGTACAACAAAATATAGACATGTGACACGTCACACAATTCATTACTAAAAACTTTTTTAGCAATAGCTATGGCCATCAACCCACTACTAGGTGTTTGAGTAGAAGGTGAATCGAATTTAACAAAGTAACATCAGAGAAGAAAAATGAATCACCCAAAACCTTCCTCCAAAACTCTAGACTCTTTAATGATTTATTTTTTATATCACACAACAGACCACATCTCATATTAACCAGGGAAAGAGCCTACACTGTAGAAGAATGCAATTCCACTTTTCGGAAGATTCAACCAACAGGTGCTAACCCACTTTCAAAATTGTAATGTTCTAGTGCCAACTCCAACAAAGAAATAGAGTAAATGAAAGGCTATAAATAACGTATTGCCAATGTCTTCACCAAATATTTATCGAGAAAAATGTCCATGCAATTGGATAAGAAAGTTGAAGATACCTTAGAATATAGAGCACATGGGTTGTTTTGAAGCCATTCCCTACCCACAATTATTCTTATAGCATCCTCAACCTGCACACAAGGAATTGTAAAAACCATACCAAACTTTCGTTTGTCATATGCATCATCGCTTTTTTTCTCCCAAAAACATTTGGGTAGCATGACATGCCATGAAGACCCCATAATATCGCAATTAAATTGAGAATAAAGAAAGAAATCAAAGCCAAATATATTATAAATGATATGAAGAACATCAAGTTGGTGAAGTATATATAGAAGTTAGAACGAGGACAATGACATCAAATACTCACACTTACATTTAATTCACCACTTGATCATTGATGTGACAATATTATTTCAAAAAAAATATGACAATATTATTCCAAGCTACCTATGGGCTCCACCATCTTCATGAATGTTGATAAAATCAACGTGTTGGCCTCCCTGCTTCCCCATTGGGCTTAACCCATGTGCAACTTTCAGCAACGGGGAGGCGGGGAGGGGCCCAAATTAAATTTGGCGCTTCACAACTGTGTGCTCTTTACCTTAAGAGCATTCACCTATGCATAACCCTCAGCCCAGATGGATGGCCCAAATTCAGATGTCTTGCTTACCTTTAAAACATGTGTTTAAAAGGCTCCTTTAGTAGTGCAAGATTTAACACTACTCAACCTTATGTCAAAATATTTCCTTAATATTTCACACCATGCTATAGTTCCTTTGACGGTTCTGATTGTTCCACGTGGCACTTCCCCGCCTCCTTGTTGAGGGATGAGAGATGTAAGTGGGTCCCTCATGGGTTGGTAGGGAGCGGCCCAGATTAAATATGTTGCTTCACATCTGTGTTCTCTTTACCTTAAGACCATTCACCTGTGCATAACCCTCAGACTAGATGGATGGACCATATTAAGATATCTTGCTTACCTTTAAAACGTGTGCTTAAAAGGCTCCTTTTAGTAGCATAGGATTTAACACTAGTTCCTTATTGTTTTGCATCTTGATATAGTTCCTTCGACAGTTCTAATCGTTCATTTCTCAAACCCATCATTCGCTTAGGTCAAGGGGTCGGTCACCATGATGACTCCAAAGGCTTAAGTCATAACTTAAGTGAACTTCAACTGTCAGTAGCCAATCAACGATAAAATATTATTTTGGTTGTCATGAATTTAAGTGATCTAATAAGTAATAAAATGTCAACCATTTATTTTTGGAAATCTAACGGTTCTAGTGTTATTGTGGAAGTTTAAATTCACAAGTCTAATGGTTCAAAGATTTTCTTCTCGAATGCAACTACAATCGTCCATCAAAAATTCATCGAACGATCGTGGGTTATATTAATTTTCACTGACATCTGGCTTCAAACATAATAAATATGTTGACACTTGTCCCCATTCTAGACACTTTATGAAGGAATTTGAATGTGTGGAAAATTTATCCTGGAATTTGATATTTTCACCAACCACGCTATGATTTTTTATTGGCATGCCAGTTTATTTTTTCACTGAATTTTTTTTATTAGTTTGAGATTATGTTTAATTCACCAATTTTTTTATTCATTTGAAATAGGTTTAATTCGCCAATGAAAATATATTTTTTGGTTTGAAGAAAAGTTTTAATCGCTAAAAAAAATATTTTTTGTTTTGAAAACAGGTTTAATTCGCTAATGGAAATATTTAATTGGTTTGAAAAAAGGTTTTAATTGCCAATAAAAATATTCTATTGGTTTTAAAAAAATTGCAATTCGCTAGGATTTTCCATAGACTTCTAGCGATTAGAAAAGATTTGCCAATTGAGATTATTTTTCCCCAGTAAAATAAAAACATTCGCCAATAAATTAATATTTTTATCAGGAAGTAAACAAGATTCGTCAAGATTTTACACCTTTCCCGAGGAGGGATCTTAAAGTTATCCCTAACTATGAGTTGGTCTATTGTAGGAGTATATTTCATTTTCTGACTCAGTTATGGATAAGGAACTGATCAAAATAATTCATAAACTGTGAAAAATGATGAAGAATCACATATCAAGTTCAATATCATGGAATGCAATATAAAATATAAAATATCACAATTTCATGGAATAAAATATAAGATATCATCAACTAAAATTTGGAATATGATTCATGAAGTGCACTATAAAATAAAATATCATGAAGTGCAATGATTCAAAATTTCATAGAATAGAATATAAAATATCATCAACTACAGTTTGGAATATGATTAATGAAGTACAGTTTAAATACCTAAAAACTGGTAATTCACTTACATTTCCCAAATCAAGTCAGGGTCCTTAAACTAATGTTCAACTTGAGATAAAGTAAAAGAGTTATCTTGATTTTGAGTTTGTTCTTCATTTTCTTCGCCCTACATCTCAAATTCAACATTAATTGTGTCACTGTCATTTGTCCCACTGCCAGTGCCACCACTACCAGTGTTTGAAGTGTTGCACAACCCTCTTCTTTCGCATATGGACCTCTAGATTGTGAGTGCCCTTTCAAAAGGAAATTTTTTGACATTATACGTAGTTCCTTTCACCCTCAAGCAATTTTCCAAATTCTTTTCTAGTTTGTTTCTTATCTTTGATTTCAAAAATGCCAATAAATGGAAAACTCTCTCATCCTCCATCAACCCCAATATCATTTTTTGTCATAAATCAAAAAGTTTGAAATATTTTGATATCGAACTACGTAATATTTCACTCTAACCTAAGGTTGTCCAAGCCTTTGTTATTGATCTCGGTCCAAAGGGCTTCTCCATGGAATCAAACTGGTCCATCATACTTCTTGCAAAATGCTTGCATTTTTGTCTAAGATTATCTCCATTTATAATTCCTTCTATTGTCTACTCATTGTATTCTACACTTTTCAAAAAGTGTTCGACCAAGATATTTAATTTATCATGAAAATAATGTTAGAAAATATTGCATTTTACCCATGATCTTAAATCATTACCTACATAACCCATGAGAGATAAACATGCATATAAGTTTTCCAAATGCATATATCAAATAGACAAGCCACAAGGTAACACAAGATATACCCTGGGAAAACCCTCAAGAGGGAGAAACCCAGCCTCCAAAAGCATCCATACTCCATCATATTATTCAGCAATAAGCAATACAAGAGTTACAATGAATACCTCTGAAGCATCAAGCCCTCCAATGCATTCCCATGTGTCCAAACATGAATCTACACATCCCATGCCATGCTTCATAAATGCACTCCACAAGAAGACTCAATAATGACAGCCAACCCACTCAACCAACCTAAACCACTACACATGTGTTTGCTTTTATAGACACAAGCTCACACAAAATACAACTAGTTGTAAGGTGAAACCATGTACCACAAAACCATGTGACTACAAAACCACTAACCCCTCATTTAATATTGGGTACTAAGACATTATATTATTTAATATTTCTTCAATATTAAATTATTATCACATATCTCCCACACATTAAATAATAATACAATGTTACAATACAACATCAAGTGGCCCACCAAATAATTACCTAGTGTGATTATCCACACCACCAAGGTGCATCACAACTAAATAATTATTTAATTACAATATTATGATAAATCAATTTATGCGATGGTGTACAACACCATATCTCAAAATTATCCCACTTGTTGTATACATTGCGTAAGGGATCAATACATGAAATACATCATCATATCCATACATGAAACCACATAAATCTCCAACATGATCTCATGCTCCATCAAGATACCTATAGTAAGAACAAATTGACCACCATCTTAAGCAAGAAATCCTCTCATCCTCCAACATGCCACCTATGGAAGAAAAGGAACATGTCAAGGTGAAGATGCACCAAACCATGAGCACAAGCATCAAATCCAAGTGATAAAAAGCTTCTAACCAATTTTTGGTCAATTGAAACACCCACACGATCGGAAATAGCATCCACAACACATGTTAATGCATCCAACCATCCATACCTCCAAGGTATCAATACACTAGTAAACTCATGCCAAGAACATATGCAACCTATAAACTACAACCACAAGCTCCCTATATAAAACTTGTCAATGAAGAACATACATATCCAGGAACTCCCACGACATAGGTAATTTCAAAGCATATCAAGTCTACTGATCCACACTACACATCAATGTTTGATAAGCAAATAAAAGAATGAAGTACCAAGAACAATATCAATGATCCACACATACAACCCAAGAAGTTGCATAATCTCTCACAACATGTTGCCACCATCCTCCCTAAAACCATGAGCATCCAAGGAGAAACCATGAAGAGAGAAACCTGTACACCATAATGTCCTTCTACCAACACCTCAAAAGTGTACTATTGTGTCAAGTATGATCTCCCAAACAACCCCAAATGAAAATCCTCAACAACATCCACAACACACAATCTCATAGATCAAGTACAATATATAAATCAATATAACAATGCCAAACTAGATGTAAGCCTCTCAAAACAAGATCAAACTCAGGGTAACCATCCCCTATATTGGAAATCAGCCCATAAACCATCTCTTAACAATCCTTATCAAAGGATGATATCATAAACTCAAATGCACAAGGAGATAACCATGCCATAACATCCCTCAAATGAATCCTCCAAAACTAACTATCCATAGCTCAAGATCCATATCCATGAAGGATAAAGCAACATAAAATCATGCTAAACCATCCTCAAATGAGTATCCAAATCAATCACCATGACTCTACTCAATCCCATGAGAATTCAAATCATGAAACATAACACATCTGAAAGATATAATGGGAAAATACCTCTCAAATCATAAACTGTCAAGTAGACCAAGATTGGGGAATGAGAATGCTCCTCTAGGATAACCAAGTCATCATGACTCACTCCAAGCACAATATCCTCTATTGGTTCATCATGAACTCGCATCCATATCCAGGTGAAGACTCCTCGGTCTTCTTATTGAAACCTCCAAAGAGTAATTGTCTCAAGTAAATGTCTCTAAGAACAAGAGAACTCCAACCATCACCTACATCTCTAAGTATCCAGGAGCACCTGAAACCAATCAATCCATGCCAAACTCCAAATGCAACATAGAACCGTCATGAAGTAATCAAGCAAATGATCAATCTAATCAATACAAAGAGAATCACACATAATCAATGTCAAAGCTCCAATCACATAATCAGGAACCTATCATGACAACATGATCTAACCATCTCCTCCTAGGAGATCACATGCACCGTAACATACATCCTAGTCTCAAGAGAACATGTAATATGCCAAACTCTAAACTAGTATCAAGAGTATAACATGAAATTATATCAAAAACTCTAAACCAAGAAATTATATCTCCAATTACATGAAGATAACCATACCAATGATGCATCCTCGTCATTGCCAACAACTCCCACTAAACTATGATATGCGATACACATGGCATCATGACTGCCATCTCCTCTATGAAGATAATCTAGGTCTACACACTCAACTGCAATGTCAGTAACATACAAGTAAACCAAGATCTCCAAGCCAAGAAGATACATACAACCACCATCAAAACATCATAAACCAAACCAACACCACCAAGTCATCACTGTCAAAAGCTCCCATTAAAAGTATATAATCGATGAATGTAACAAGCTATCATGACATCATGATCAAACCACATGCTACAAGTCCCATGAACCAACTAATCAAGTACTCAAATCATCCATCCTCTCAATCTTTGAACAACATACCAATGCACAAATGACCATAGACAAGGCCAACTAATGAAAACTGCAGCAACAATGAATCAAACCTGGTGGATATAGACAATCCACATTCAAGTCATCCCACTGCAATCAATAGGTTGTGCATACCTACCAACCACATAAATCATAGATCCAACCACTGCATATCCATGACACCATAACCATATCCATCGCTGCACTTGCACTCAACTATCACCCATACAAGACTCCAAGTCTCAAACCATGTCCAACCATGTCCTCAAAACTAAAGACAACTTGTGTACCTGTCACCATCAAAGTCCCAACTCTAAAAATCACTTGTAAACATGTACCTAGAAGCACTAATTTGATAATCATATGTAGCATCATAGATAACATATAAAAACATGTACTCCCTCAAGGTTTCACCTCTTGACTCGTCTGAATGTTCACACAATCACACCCTGAATCTCAAGCACCTACAAGCGATCAAACAAATACCAAACATTCCCTACACCACAACCTAATAAACAATCTGAATCACTATGTATTACACTACAAATGATCTCCAATGCCTCTTTGAAATCAAAAATTTGATTATGTATGCAAAAGTTATGATCAAAACCGTGTAAATGATGACATCTAACTTCCAGGCTCCAAAAACATGTCAAAATGGAAAAATCAGGGAACCACACCTATACCATTGTATAGTTCTTGGAACCACCTTTCCAATGACTGCAAGAAGTTGAAAAACTGACATACTGGGAAAAATTTACATACTTTTGAAAAAACTGCTATAAAATGTCCAATTAGCCTTGCTGGGGTGGCACTCTGGTGGCTCCACCGACGGCCTGCCGGCGGCGGTCGTCGATCGATGGCGGATTCCAAAATTCATTTAAATCTAATTTAATTTCCAAAATAAAAAAATTGTAGGCCCCTATGGGTGGATCTGACCACCTTTTAAAAACTAGCTTAATACATTTTGAAATCCGGGCTTTTTAATTTTCCAAGACGAAATTTAAATGTTTTAAATTTTATTGAAATTTTTTTAGGGGCCAAGCTGCTTGGCAGTATCGCCTATTGGCGGAGGTATCAAAATGCTTATGGTGAAATTCGACAAGATTTCCACTAGCAGTACTTGCCAGTACTACCATGGTAGTTTGCAGACTACAGGCGTACAGGCGCGAGGTGGGGTGGGGGGTTCGACCCCCCACCAATATATTTTTTTCATTGTTTTTTATTTAAAAAAATTCTAATATTTTTCATTTTCTTTTGTGGGATATTTTAATATTTTTTTTAATCACCTGATAGTGTAATTTTTTTTTGTGAAATTATTTTAATGACAGGATTTATTCTTCTACACAAGCCAAATTAGGGCAAATTAGGCCTTTTACTATAAAAAATTGTCTTTTTTTCAACTTCTCCAAAATAGGTCAAATTTTATGTCTAAATTCATCTCTCGGCCAACTTGAATCCAACCATGAGGTCCATTTTGTCTTAAGTGGTCATCTATGAAATTTCCCCTACAAAACCCTCATATGCAAACTCAAACCAAGAAACCCTTTTTCACCCAAATTTGAAAAACTTCAGATTTGCAATAAACCCAACAAATCTTGACAACCTAAAATCCCAAATCAGCAAACAAACACCTAAAACATGTGTTCCATATCTTGTAATGCCTCAAACCCTACATGCATGTCCTTGGCTCCAACTTTGCAAAAACTCTCAAACTAGGGTTATAACAAAAATTCTTCAACCATGAAAGCTCTAATACCACTTATTAGAAAATATTGCATTTTACCCATGATCTTAAATCATTTCCTACATAAACCATGAGAGATAAACATGCATACAAGTTTGCCAGATGCATAGATCAAATAGACAAGCCACAAGATAACATAAGATATACCCTGGGAAAACCCTCAAAAGGGAAAAACCAAGCCTCCAAAAGCATCCATACTCCATCATATTATTCAGCAATAAGCAATACAAGAGTTACACTGAATACCTCTAAAGTATCAAGCCCTCCAATGCATTCCCATGTGTCCAAACATGAATCTACACATCCCATGCCATGCTTCATAAATGCACTCCACAAGAAGACTCAATAATGAAAACCAACCCACTCAACCAACCTAAACCACTACACATGTGTTTGCTTTTATAGACACAAGCTCACACAAAATACAAATAGTGGTAAGGTCAAACCATGTACCAAAAAACCATGTGAATACAAAACCACTAACCCCTCATTTAATATTGGGTACTAAGACATCACATTATTTAATATTTCTCCAATATTAAATTATTATCACATGTCTCCCACACATTAAATAATAATACAATGTTACAATACAATATCAAGTGGCCCACCAAATAATTACCTAGTGTGATTATCCACACCACCAAGGTGCATCACAACCGAATAATTATTTAATTACAATATTATCATAAATCAATTTATGCAATGGTGTACAACACCATATCCCAACAAATAGCTTGGGCTATTTCGGTTGCCTTGAATCCAAAATTAAAGATACACAATAGCCATGGCTTGAAGTATTTCTTCTCGAGGGAATCTATTATAAATCTTCGTGGAAAGAGATTTTGCAGTTTCCTTCTAATTATCACTAATAGATTTAACAATGTCTTTAAAAGCTTCCTTTGTAACATGAAATTCTCTGATAGAGCGCCTGACTATCGTACAATGGTACATTGGTATCTCAAATCCATGTACATAGACACATAAGTGTCTACTTGCATTAAACTGTAAATAATTTTTAAGATGATTCAAATCTATAATTTTCTACCAGCTTAAATAATTTGGGCTTTTAGAAGTTAGCTCTAGATATAGATTATTAATGGCCATGCATTTCATTCTACATAGTTTGGTATATTCATTGATATACATAGTTTTGTCTTGGGCTTTCTTCACAAGATTATTCATTTCATCTAGCATGGGGAGAAGACTAGCTAAAGTCAAGAGTGTCTCTATATCGCTTAACCTATGTAAGAGGTTAGGAGCTTTGTCTACTGTATTGTGATGCTCGTACATTACTCCAATCAAGAATCGATATTCTAAAAGAACTCATTGCATTGGTCCATACAAGCAGATCCATCTAGTATCAACATCCTTGAGAAGATTTTTTCTTGTTGTTATTCCCTCAACAAAATTTTGAAATTTCACGAAACGTTTGGGACTTCGGCAGAAGTATGCATAGAGCTCGTGGACTAGATTTTCAGCTTTTTGATACTGTAGGATACTTGATTATAATTCAAAATGCTAAATTCATTTTGTGGGTCATGCAGTGAATACCAATCATGTATGGTACACCAATAATTTGTAACTTTGTGCAAACACTGGTCCTTTGACCTTGCATTACTGTAGCTCCATCAACTCCTACACACACCAACTTTTTGACAATTGTCAAGTCATCCATACCAACAATTTCATTCAAATATTTCTTGAGTAGTTCAAATAGATTTTGCAATGTTGAACCATCTTTCATTTTATGAACATAGAGAAGATGAGCTTGGTGCACATGTTTTATAGTATACTCATGCATACAAACCCAAGAAGTATTATTTACCATAGTAACTTCATCTAAAGATAATACAATGAAGTTTGTCTTTTTACTTTCTCCTTTAAATCTTGCTTTTCCATTGCAACAAGACAACTTGCCCATTCCCATCCAACGTTTACTGACCAATGTGCACTAGGAAAGTGAAGAACACCCAAAAAAGATAATAAATTAAAATATTTTGGGTAGTCTGTCATAGGACACCCTTTGGACAAAATTTGAAAAACAACACTCATCTAAGCAGTTTTTGATAGTTGTGCTCCTTCCATTACTTTTCCAAATTGAGCCTCAATTGTACCTCCACATGTAGAAAGCTTCAAAATTTTTTGTCTATGCTATTCATATTCCACAACATACTTAACATTTAGACATTCTTCCTTTGATTTATATCATACTACTAATTGTTCCTTTTCGTCTATGATTTGTCTTTCATAAAATTTACCGATATGTTTTTCTATAGTGTCAAGCTTTAGCTGCAACTTCTTGTCTCTTTTACATTTCCAACTACAAATCATATACTTGCATTTTGTTTGAGGTTCATCTTTTTTTTCTTTCTCTACTGCTTCAATGAATGGGTACTTTGGCACCCAATCAAGCTAAAAATTCCTTCTCATTTTCCACTCGTGCACCCGATTTTGATTTTCCTTTTCTTTTCTTGCTACCAATATTATCTATGACCACAAAATTTTCATCCAAGTCAATTATCTCATTCTAGCTAACCAATTTATCCCTTGGAACATCTTCTATGGTATTGCCATCCTCATTTGAATCATTTAACTCAATAACAATGCCACCTTTTGGTGGCAGTGAGGTATTTTGAATGTCTTCTTCATTAATATTTGGTGGAAGAATCGATGATGTAGCTCCATCTTAATCTGATGGATCAAAAGCATTGCCAATTCCAAAGTAAGATTGTACGGTAACTCTACATTTTGGGCATTTTGATGGCCTCCCTGTCCCTTCACCACCCTGAGGAGTCTTACCCTTGTTACACTTGTTGCTCGACATCTTGATATCTCACTTCGAATAAAAGCTAGAAAAAATATCTTCTTGTTTAAGAAGGATAGAGAATATAGATCCCATTCCCAACTCAATATCATCTTTAAGATTAAAGGCAAGAATGGAAAAGATATAAAGAAATCTTATAACACTATGAAGAAATGATCACTCGCCTTTAAGTTTAGGTTTTCATTGACTTGCTATTCTTCAATGCAACAATGATTGTGTTGTAAGTTGTAACTTGCCTACAATCAAATTCAAGGTTCCAAGTCCAACTTTTGAATCAAGAGCTCACAAGTTCAAAACTAAAAAAAAAATGTGTAAGGATACATGATATTTTTGATTGTATTTATATCAATCCATATTTGGCAAATTTCGTAGGATTTTAAAATGGTCTATTAAAAATTTGGCAAGTCTTGCATGATTATACAATGATACATTTAAGTGTTGGGTGAATCAAACCTTGATGGAACACATACGTTGTAATTTTTGTAATGACCCCATCCTTGGGTAATTAAAAATTTTCCAACATTTCACTTCAAACATATAAAAGTAACAAGTACAAAGATACTACAGTAAAATTCTTCCTTTCTCTATTGATAAATACTTGCAAGTTACAATATATATTTCCACATGAATTCCATTTTCATTGCAAATATAAATCATAGTACAAAATTAAAACAATTACATACATAGCTCATAAGCTTTTGCACAAATAGTAGTAAGACGGTCCAGGTTCCCTTCCTTTCAAATCTTGGTGTATTTGTCACCTGTTGTGGACAAGAAACATCACTCAGGTGCTTTTCCGCCAACCACAGACTATTAATGTGGTCCCCCACACATCTATCTTTTGATAGATGGCCCTCCCTTCGAACGAAGAGATTGGTAAGGTATCCGGCTGCAACAACCCAACTGAGCATAGTATTGTGTCCTATACATCTAGAACTTGCTATTTCACAATCCCGAACTAGCATGATGGATCACAATGAACTGATAGTGTAGTCTCAACTATCTCACATCTAAGTGGATGTCGTACCTTCCACTACTTTGGCCAAAGTATTCTCATTCAGTACTTTGAATGAAGGTCATCTATCATATACACTACTCAGGGCCGATTTGACTTAAGGCTATCTTACACTACGCGTAGGTTAAGTCCTTCACTAGATTGTCAATCATCCCAGACTATCCTACTTCAATCTAATCCAAGACAACAAATATAGGTTCAAATCCTTCACTGGATTATCAATCATCCTAGACCGACCTACGATATTCTAACTTATTAGAAATAATCAAGCTTGACAAGTAATTCATTCTTTCTCTCCTGTTTCAGAAATATGTATCTTAGGAGTTCCTTAGCCTATCTCAGTTAATCTAAAACTCTAAGC
The DNA here is from genome assembly GCA_007115665.2 of Sequoiadendron giganteum. Taxonomy (NCBI): domain Eukaryota; kingdom Viridiplantae; phylum Streptophyta; class Pinopsida; order Cupressales; family Cupressaceae; genus Sequoiadendron; species Sequoiadendron giganteum. The sequence continues at coordinate 348,642,752 of CM021105.1, read as the reverse complement.
TACTTGAATATACTTGACTCCTGTCCTCTTTCCGATCCTAGCATATATTAACTAGTCAAGACATAGTCTCCTCATATGGAGTTCATTCAATAATGCAATCACACAATATGCAATTTCTAGTCTTACTTTTCTAGAATGCTTTATTTACCCTTTTTACAATCCCTTATACATTTACCCTTAAATGCATTGCTTATGAAAGTTTAACAAACAGAACTAATTATCTTGAACTATTTGCAAACAACAATCACAAGACCAAGAGAATGCATCATATCAAACAAAGAGTCACAATAAAATAGATTCATGCCTGGTATTTAAAGCTCCTTTTCCCAGCACTGCTCTTCTTGACACTCCTTCAGCAAACTTCCAAAATCTTAAATGAAAATGGCTTCTATGCAAGTTTCTCAAACTGTGGTGATCTCTCAAGTCACTTCTCACAAATTGGGCTCTTCTAATAAAACTTTTTCAACTATGGCTTCACTTCACTCAAATCCCAAAAGGATTTAACAGTAATTTGATAATTGCTGGTAAAAGTTTACTGTATTTCTCACACTCAGCATATAGGAAATTGCAGCAAATAAAGAGAACACAACTAATCAAATGAATGGATATGGGAGCTCTTAAAATTGCAAGACTTAGATTGCACAACGATACCAAACAAAGAAAGGTTGGCATCTATTTATAGGCCCGAAATTGCAACAAATTCCACTATTGAGGGCATGTAAAATGACAGAACTATCCTTTGAATAATTCAAAATGAAATGTGACAGCAATTATGTTACTTACTTAGCAATTTTAAGGTGATTCGACCTTTATCCAGGAAGAATTTTTCAACTTACACATGGTAAAATGCGGATGAAAGACACCTACAGGCGTTACTCAACTTGGGCGTCCAAAATTACGGATTGATTCCTTGCAGGAAAACGTCCATGGCTAAAAATGCCCCACCTGGCCTATTCTCAAGCCTCCTCACGCATCCTAAGAATGGCAGATGTAAAATGCGACTAGGTCTTCCTCCTGTGCGTGTTCACAGCCGCACCATTTCTGTTTCAATTTTTTTTTTGCAAATAAAAGTTTGAACTTAGCTTTTGGCGTAATACATAGGGAAGGAAATATGTAACTTTAGCTTTATTTAAATGTCTTATAAAGTATTCGATAAAGCTCAAAAGTTTTCCAATGTTTAAAAACATTTATTTAATTCCTCATGGCATATTCCATACGATTTCAACCAAAAGACTATAGAAGTCTATTTCATTTATTTTCTCATGGTAAATTTATATATTATTTACCAAGTGACTATAGAAGTCATTTATTTTTCCCAAGATCTTTATTTATTTTAAATATAAATAAACATTATATTTATATCTCCATAAATTCATTTTATAATATTAACTCTAATTAAAAGAATTAAATCTTTTAATTTTTACACTAAGAGTTTTAAAATATTTAACTAGATACATTTACATATTTTAATATATAAATATTATTATAGTTCTTTTAAATATTAAACATATAAATATTAAAATACCCGAGTATTTAATATACTTATATATTTTAATATAACTATAATAATATTATATATAATTACATATATAAATATATTTAACAAATATAAATATACATATACATATTTAATATTATATATATATATATATATATATATATATATATATATATATATATATATATATATATTCTGCGAGCCAGTCAGCATACTTTCAAAATATAGATCTATGTATATGTATATATAAATTCCAGGCAAAATTAATATTCCATATTATCGGACGTACGCTTATAAACATATATATACCATACATGTGTTTATATGCTTACTTCCGGCGTTCACATCCAAACATGATACCACCATGATAATCTCACAATCAAGCACAAGGATAAACTTCACACACAAAAGCAATCAAGACCTCTACTTGCAAGACATACAAGCTATGGATGACTTACCTTATACTCATACAAAACTGACTTGGTTTACTCAGTCTAAGGTGAGTGTGTTTAAGCTTAATTGATTTACTTTACTGGTTACTCGACCAAGCCCCTCTCCCGAGTGATGTCTCCCCTCTGCCTGGAGGAATGGTTCATGTACCTACATCCATAGACATACAATCTCGGTAGTTACTTGTTCACAACATCAATAAAACATCTTAAGTTAGAATATTCATTACTCCATAACTTGCATGCATCATTTAAACAAGAATTACACTAATAAAAGTATCAAATGAGATAATCATTTAAATAGAACACATTCATTTTAATAATAAACACACGTTTTATTCATCTCAATGATTCAAACATTACAATCAATTGCCCTATGCAATAGTAGCTATACAATCAGGGTGTAACAATTTTCAAGGCAATTATGGCCCTACGATTAGCATGGAGGTGTCACAAAAATTGGCAAAATGTGTCCTCAAATGTAGTTTTTTTTTAATGTTATTGGTGAAATGGGTCCTCATAAGCAACTATTTATAAATTTTAATTGGTGAAATGGGTCCTCATAAGAAACTATTTGTAAATTTTAATTGGCAAAATGGGTCGTGATACATAATGTTGTTTTAATAGTATTGGCAAATATGTAGGTGATTTATTACATGCTTCCAAGATTCCAGGCAAAAATATTAATTGGTTCATTTGAAACACGTAGTTTGTTATGGTGAATGTATTACTTAAATATGCCTCAAAATAAATCGATGGTGAATGGCCATGCATTGGACCAATAATTCGTAACATCTGGGGTGATTTGGCCACCCTGTTGGGTGCGATTAATTCAATTTTTTTGACTTGGTCAATATCTAATATTCGCCAATTGGTGAAGATTCACCACTAAAATAATCCTTGAGGAGACTTTTTCTTCCATGGCAAGGATGGAAGCTATTAGGATGTTTTTGGATTTTTCAGCACACAAGAATTTCAAAGTTTATTAGATGGATGTGAAGTCTACATTCCTGAATGGTGAACTAGAAGAAGAAGTATACATTGAACAATCATAAGGCTTTCAATTATCATATCCTAATATGGTTTATAGATTGAAGAAGGCATTATAGTGACTCAAACAAGCTCCTAGAGCATGGTATGCAAGACTGGATAGGTATTTGTTACATCAAAGATTCAATAAAGGTACCACAAATAATAATGTTTATTTTTAAAGTTGAAAAAGATCAAATCTTGATTGTGGTTGTGTATGTTGATGATATAATATTTGGAGGAAATGAAAGTATATGCAAGAAATTTGTAGAAGAGATGCAAAAAGAGTTTGAAATTTCTATGTTTGGGGAGATGAATTTCTTCCTTAAACTACAAATTAATCAAATGAAAAAGGTATATTCATTTCACAATAAAATTATGTCAATGAATTGTTGAAGAAGTTTGGAATGGAAGACTCTAAATTGGTATGTACTCCTATGGTTAGTGGTTTCAAACTAAGTAAGAATGATGAATCTCCTAAGGCTAGTCATAGCAAGTATAGATCAATGATTGGAGGATTGTTATATCTAACTTCTACTAGACTAGATATCATGGATGTAGTTTGTTGTGTGGCTAGATTTCAAGAAGGTCTCAAAGAGTCACATGTGGTAGCATTGAATATAATATTTAGATATTTGAAGGGAACTCCAAAACATGGCTTGTGGTATCCAAAGGATATTGATTTCTCTTTGAGTGCTTACATAGATGCAAATTGGGTAGGTTGTGTGGATGAAAAAAAAAGTACTAGTGACGGTGCATTCTTTCTTGGAAGTAGGTTGGTGTCTTGGCTAAGCAAGAAGCATGATTCAGTGTCATTATCTACTGCAAAGGTAGAATACATTGTTTCAACATCATTTCGCACATAGGTGTTGTGGATGAAGCAAACTTTGAAGGATATCAGAGTGGTATATGATGATCCTCTTTCTATCTTATGTGATAATACAAGTGTTATAATATTTCAAATGATCTAGTAATGCATTCAAGGACAAAGCATATTTCAATCCAATATCATTTTTTGAGAGAAAAAATTGTAGAGAATGAGGTGAAGTTGGAATATGTGCCTACTAATCAAATTGAAGATATCTTCACTAAGGCTCTTCCTAAGGATACTTTTGAGTATTGTTGATGGGTGTTTTTTGCACCTTCTCAACACAGGCACCACACAAGTATGCTACCTCTCTTGAAAGGTAATTTTTGCAACTGATGTTTTAGAAATCACCCCAAGGTATCTCAGGTGTCAGGCCATGACAATGCTTGGAACAGTTTAGTTGGTTGATGTGATTTACTGGTAATCACAAAGGGCATTTATGGTTCGCTAAGTTGGAAATAGTTGGATCTCTGAATGGAGTTTCCTATGATTTTGGAAAGGGAATGCACTTGTTGCAGATTCAAAATAACAATCTAAAACTCCATTTTCAGCATCAAATTTAGCTTCGGAAGGATGTTGGAGTCTTATCTCAATTTCTACTTCAAAGAAAGATCAAAATGGAAAAGGGATAGAGAAATTCCTAGACCTACAACTAATGATGAATAGTGATAATGGAGGATGCTATAGTGGACAACTTTCCTATAACTGAGTTCCACTTAACCAAAACACACAGTATCATGAAACTAGTGCTATCTTCTACGGTCTATAGATTTTCAACTATTCATTCACCATAAAACATGAATAAAAGATGAATTTTAAATGCAACAAAGAGGTTTATGTTCATACTAGCTTTACATAGTATCATCAATAACCAGCAAAAAGCATGAACATGGAAAGCATCAACACAATAGCATTCTGCAAAATCAATGAACAACATGAACTAAGCTACTGAAATCACTTGAAAACTTAAAGAACAACAATATAAAAGTAGCTAAATCTATCCACTATGAGGAAAAGAATCATGCAACATGGGAGAAACTCAAGAATCCACCAAAATAAATGGTATTCTATTAAAATTTCAGCAGCATGTCATTACAACAACTCAAATCTCTCTTCAAAATGAGAGGATGGACCCCTATTTATATGTTTCAAAAAGAAAAATGAATGGCCAAGATTAATTTGCACTGTGTGGCCAGGATTCATTTATATTAGGGTTTCACCTACCCCAAAATAAATAGGAATTTAAAATGCAATCTTGTCTTTATCCCTATTTTGTCTTGTAGTGATGCCTTGGTATTGTAGCTATAGCAATTTTCTCTTCTAGTGGATTGCCCTTTTCAGCTACATTGTCAAGAACTCATCATCAATTACCGATTTCCCAGCCTTCTTTTGTAGGGTGGCATATTCCATGAATTTCCCAATTAAGGCCTGGAGCTTGTCCCACTCCATTATATCAGATTGGAGCACTTGAAATGATAATTTATTTGATCTTCCCATGATCAGCTCCCAATTCTTTGTGCATTTTGGCGTGGCTTTAACCATTTGCCTCAAACTAGACGAAGGCTTTGGCAACGAAGTCCATGAAGTCCGATGTTAGTGAGTCTGTTGCCCCTTTCTCCATTTTCTTATGGAAGTGCGGCCTAATTTTATCTGGATCAAGCTCAAGGGTTGACATCTCATAATTAGTCATTAAATTGAGGTAATCCTCAACATCCACCCTATGCTCTTTGTCCCATTCAAGGTCAAGCTCGACCTCATGCAACAATCTTTTTAGGACCTCTTTTCTATGATCCAGGCCCATTTTCCATGTTTCTACTAGCCATTGATCAACCTTGGGCAGACTTAGCCCCTTTTCCCATGTCTTGTCAGGAATTTTGAGAATAGCCTCGATCTTAGGATATGTAATCCTATATAGCTCAGTGAAGCGATGACAGATCTTCTCAATGCCCTCCAGCTACTTCTGCACCTCCCAAAATTTGTTAATTATTTGGACAGCATGGCATATACCCATATCACTATTATATAGTGCCTGTCTGAACCAATCTATGTAGCCTTAGTCTAATTCTTCATTTTCACCATCCAGGAGAGCTCTTCTTGGGAAATGAGCGAGGGTGCGAAGGATGTAGTTGGAGCTTCCTCTTCCAGGGATGTCCATTACTGGATGTAGGCGCTGAGATCCACCACTTGTGCTTTCAGTTCCTCTTTTTAAGATTGATCTTTGCTCATCTAGTCCACAATCATGGCTACTGATCCCTAAAATTCATCAATTTTCTACTCTCTTGAACCAATCCCCAAGTTAATGGTGGAGATGGTATAGTTGGCACCGACCTCCTTGTTTGTTATAGGGGTGGCAACCTACACCATTTTTTATCTGAAGGAATCAACTATAATGTGAGAGCGGACCCTCGACTTCTTTTCTTTCTTTATCCTCATTTGTGCTCGAGCCAATATGGCCTCAATTCTAGCTTTGGGATCCATGGGGATGGGGGATTTCTTTTTTAGTTGCTTCTCCAACCAATCAGGTATCTGAGTTTCTCCCCTAGGTGACTCTTTGTCACTTTCCTCTTCTTGGAGCCGCTTTTCTTCACGGCCTGAGGGCTCTTGCTCGGTCTTTTCTTCTTCATTAGAATCCTCGATTTGTATAGCCTTTTCTTGATCTGTCTCCATGAAGGCTATGTTCTCTTTAGAAATTTCCTCTTCTTGAAGGATTCGCACTTCTTCTCATTCAAGCTCATTATGCTCAGATTCAGGGATCTTGGTTGGGGCATCTTATAATTTGCTTTCCTCCTTTTCTATTTCTTTCTCTTCTTGCTTCTCCCCAGAGAACACCTCTTCTTCTTGAACAAGGCCCTTTTCTTGGCCAATCTGTGGAGGCTCTTGGAGTATTTCCACATTTACATCAATATCTTCCTTTCTCTTAGAAGGAGGCCTCTTTGACTCGACCTCTTCACCTATGTTTTCAAGTTGTTGGGACAACAACTCCTCTAATTCTTGATTTGATGTCTCGATAACATATTTCGCCCTGAGAGCTTCAACGTCCTCCTTTGAGGATTGGGACTCTTCATCATGAGTCGCCACTTCATCAAGATTGATTATTAGCCTGCCCTAGGGATGTTCAAAGTAAGGGCCTTTGGGATCCTCCATTATGCTTTTTCCATCTTCTTTCTGGCATCTCTCCATTTCTTCAGAGATTCTCATTGTGGCTTCCATCATTGGTGGCTCTATCGGAGGTGGAGGAGGAACCGGAAAGCCGACAATAATTTGGGCCATTAAAGCCTGGATGGTAGGGTTCATGATCACTCTTGAGATCTCAAAAGGAACACCCTGCATATATTTAGCGAAGGTTTCCAACAGTGTGAGTTGGGGAAGAGAGGTAGTAGTTACAGGCATTGGGACTGAGAGGATAGGACGTGGAGGAGGCAATGAGGAGGTTGAAGGTGGGGATGTAGTAGCCGAGGATGAATCAAGCACTACCATGTGAGCCACTGGCAGGGTGGATGAGAGATGGACCGAGATTTCCACTGTAGGCGGAGATGAAACGAGCAACACTAGCAAGGCGGTAGGTGGTGGAGTGCCAACAATGGCGATGGTATTGGTGGGAGCAAAGCTGACTAGTGGTGAGTGTGGTCTTTCAATTTATTCTTCTTATTTTCCCTCATGTTGAGGGTCTTCCTCGATGGTCAGCATTTCTGTAGCAAATCCCCTCGTCTTCTTTACCTTCTTGGAGGGTTCTCTCTCTGCAGACTTTCGTAAGTAGAATTTATGTTTAGGATGGCGTTTAGGTGCATCCTTCCTCTTCTTTGCTCTTGTGGTAGGAGGGGACTTCAGTGCTTCTTCTGCAGAGGTGGTAGTAGTGGCACTATCAATTTCACTTGAGAGCTCATCTTCAAGCTCGTCATAAGTTAATGCCACACCTTGTGCCTTGAGTTGTGCAACTTGGGTATCTACCCATTGTTTAGTCATGTCCACGACTGGATGCATAACTACATCAAGGTCATTAACCTCCTTCTCATTCCAGTCAATCAGTGGTAGTGGCAAGTTAGCCATGACATCAAATCTTGGATCAAGGACAGTAACCTCCTCTTCAACTACCTGATCCAGCACTAGAAATAACTTGATTGTCTTGATGAACTGGGTCGTCATCCACATGTAACATCTCATTCTGACTTCCTTTTCATCCTGTCAATTGGCCTATAAGTCCTCAAGGTGTGGCAGATGGGCATACTTCTTCCCAACAAACTTCTTCAACTTTCTATATGGATCCATTCTCGGCCTAGTTGTGTGGAGCTCCAAGTTGTAATCCACTCTCTTTTTCAGAGTAGTTTGCACATTGAGCAGCAAGACATGAATACATCCCTTGTCCAAATTTCAGAGGATATGGAATGGATGATCTATGCCTATTGCTTAGTAAAGAATCAACTTTCATTAATTGTCTTGTGACCTCAAGTAGAATCGTTTGATCATTGGGGTAGCATGACAGCTTGTAGGGCTTATCAAAGAAACCTTCCATTCTGATGTATGTGAACTTCGGGAATTGTATGAACAAGTACCCAAACCTTTGGATGAAATCTCTGGAATTGTGTGTGACTCTCCTTTTGAATTCACCCCTGAGAAGCCTGATGATATGCCCAATAAAGGCATCATTTACCCTCAGATAATCCTTCTTAAAATTCTTGTACTACAACTAAGGGTATTTGTCATACATCTTAAGGTCTATGTTGGGATTTGGATTATGTGCAATAGTGAGGCCTTTATAGGGGAAGGTGTTAGCAAGCATATAGAACAAGTATGAGGTCATGTAGAACTAGCGAAACTTCTTTACAACCATTAGTTGGCTATGGATGTTGTCACTAATGATTTTGGCCCGGTGGAATTTAGCCTTGCCTTGAATGATCTCCTCTATGAAGTAGAACATCCACTCTTGGAAGTAGGAACAAGTAGGGAGGCCCATTACCTTGCTAAGCAGAGTAACTAGATCATGGTACTCCTCATGGAAATCTCTTCTGAAGAGCTCTTAAGGCACTTTGGTTGCACTGCCCCTCTTGTATTTCAACCAATGTTGGTTGATCAACTTTTTACATGCAAGGGGTTCTACCTTCCACATATTTTCGGCATCCTCCTTCTTTATTTCTTCCATTTTGTCATATGTGGGGATGTGGAAGGCATGGCCAATGGACTTGGCAAATAGGTCTGCCAACACCCTGCCCTCATGGTCAATAATCTTCCTGTTGTTGTGATAGCACTCCTTACAGGCCATTACTAATTCTGGGGCAATGAGTGTAGGAGGGAAGCTGGCCGCCTTGGCAAGGCCACTCTTTATGATTTTCAAAGCATTTTCTATTTTTGGGCTAATAGTCACCCTCTATCTGAATTCATCCATATCAACATGCCCAAGGTTGGTGTTATGAATTGTGCCCCAGTCTAAAGCGATCCTGAAAGTAACTTCCACCCCGTGGAACTGATATTTCATTTTATTTTTATCTTCTTTTCCTTTGGGTGCCTTAGCAGGCTTCTTTCCTTTCTCTTTCTCTACGGCCTCTCCCAAGGTTCCCACAGGTGATTCCATAAATCCTACACAAGAGACTGTAGTAAGCATATTTATATGTAAAACGAGGGGAGCGTTAGCGAAATCCTACAGAAGAGGGGTCAAATCAAGCATTTCATCATAAACGACCATAACATTCATTAAAATTCATCACTTGACACTTGTTAGGGGCATTTTGAGCAATGCGGGCCAAGGGATGCGAGTTTCCCTAGGCTGGCAACCATTTAGAGTGACTTAGAATAGGGCGGCACTAGGAACACAACTTCCCGCAGGCAGCCACCCACACTTAGATTTTTGCATTCGAGAATTGGTCATTGGTCGATGCCTAAAAGCATTTGGCACATGTGAAAATCAATTTGGAGCACTTAGAAGATGTTCAACTAGGTTTTTGGTTCACGCAAACTTAGGTCATGTGGGGGCAGGAGGCTCTATGGTTGTACGGAGCTTCGCCGTTGAAAAATGACGACTAGGCGATATAGACCTGCAGCCGGGATTCCGCCATGCAGGGAGCACAAATAGTTCAAGTTAAGTTTCTTAGGTTTCAACATCTGGAAGGTTGCAAGTAGGGAGCTACGGGAGGCCATTAGGAGTCAGACATTTTGGAATGACGACCATGTGACGACGACCCACACATGAAAGTCCGCACTGTCAGGCCCATAGGAAGAGTTCACCGTTGATCTTTCACGTCGCACGATAAAGGACGAAGCAGGCTCCAACAAGCGAGAGGTTGGTAGGGCACGACCGTTTAGAAACGATGATCAAGGAACGACGGGTCGCAAAAGGCAGACCGCAAGGGCGCACCCGCAAAGGTTTAGGACTAGGTCAATTTTCTACCCCGAGGGTCGGTGGAGACAGAGGGGTTAGGACCCACACTGTGGGAGGATGAACCTCGAAGGCCATTTGAGAAATGGTGACGATAATTAGGGCGGCCTGCGGATGACGACCCACAAAGGCTGGCCCATGAAGGGTTCTTTCCTTAGTAATTTTTTGGGCTAGCGACTAGGACGACAAATAGGATGGTGGAATCCATGGTGTGGGAGGGAGATAAAGCTCCACCACTTAGGCTAGGCGATTGTCACGAAAACTGAGAGCGGATGACGATCCACAGGAAATGGCCCACATAAGACTTAACTTCGTGAATGTTTGCGTGGCAGTGAATGACTCGACGGGGCCTGTGATGTGGGAGGGAGGCAATAGATGGCCATTTGGGAATGACAAATGGGTGAAGGCTTCCTGCATGGAGTGTCCGCAAAGGCGGACCCGCAAGGGTCGACAACTGGAGGATTTGATTTTGTCTAAGTGTTTAACTTTCATCCTAATGGCGACAAGGAGGGTGCGGGCCACAAAGGCCCCGCGGCCTTGGTGAAGAACAATTGCGGCAAGTTGAAGTTCCGCAAGAGTATTTGGAGGTCAAATTTAATAGTTTTCAAGTTTCCAATTTGTGGGTTTTGTGCGGAACTTAATGGTCTTTCAATCGTTTAAACATTTTAGTGAGTTTTACCTTTAATATTAAGATGTTTTTGAAAACATGACTCAAAGCATGCAAGCACGAGGGCAACGATAGACTCACCTAGAAAACCCTATGAAATGTGATAATGAAAGCACTGGAATCCATCCTTGGAGCGATGCAAGTGCGAAGGCAGGAGGCACACTGCCAATTTTTTACTGGGTGTCGATGAAAATGACAGGGGAAACCTCACTATTTATAGAAAATTCATCATTAATTATCTGCATTAAATGGGGGTATAGTGGCAGTTGGGGTTGCTAGGCGTAGGAATCGACGGAACGGCGGTGGGAATGACAGGGTCCACAAGGCGAACGAAGGTCATGAGATTTTCGCCAAAGTTGCAAAGAGGACGACGACATAGGATGCAGGTCCCGCCACACAGGTGGACAGATTGGGTTCACCGTCAGGAAAACAAAAAATAGAGGACTAAGTCCTACAAAAGGAAATGCACATAGGTGGACCCGCATGGTGGGAAAGGCACTAGCCTTAAGAACTTAAGGAAAACTGCCAGAGGAACTCCGCGAAGGTGAAGGACTTGGAAATTTCTAGGGTGGTGAAACTTGGTCAACCGAAGATGATGACTTTAGGGAGCTTGACCATTTTAACACTCAAAACAGGGGCACACAAAATGAGGTGAAGATAAAAAGTGATCCGACAGAGGTGAAAAGAGAGGGTTCCCATTTAGAATGGGGCATGTGTGTAGGAGATGAGAAAATACAACACCACAAACCCCAAAGATCACCTGCATGCAAATAACCTGTCACAAAAGAAGAGATGGAGACAAACAAGCAAGGGTTCTCTGAAAATTGAAAATGTATATATCAGAGAGAATGAGAGAATGAATTGATATGAAATACAAAGGGATCAATCCTTATAAAAAAGAGATCATGCAAAACCTAATAAAACCCTAATAGAAGCCCTAATAGGATAACATTTAATAATTAATATAATTATTAAATGTCACTTTATGCAAACTAACGTGAAATCTTAAGAAGGGAATAAAGGTAACTTAATCAACATAATTAAGTTAATACCTTTACTCTAACACCCCCCCTTATGATGAGCAATAGTGCAGCTACAAACAAATGCAAGAAAGCAAAGGTAACTACAATGCAAGAAGGCAAACATGGGTCCCGACAACTAGGCCAGATCAGGTACCCAAATACAACCAAATCTTTGTAAAATGGAGAAATAGAGAAAACCTCATGGGAAAAAGCTCTACTCCAAAAAGAGAAGAAGAAAGCCAAAAAGAGACATCACTAAAGCAGAAGAAGCTGCAAACAACTGTCGAAAGATGACTGCTATGGTGTTGAAGAACCTCCGCTGAAGATAAGATGATCAAGATCAAAAAGACAACAATCTGTATGAGTGCCCCATATGACACTACTCGAATCAGATGGCAAACAAAGACAAACACCTGGAACGAAGATACAAAATCTGCATGAGTGCCCCAAACGACACTACTCGAATTAGATGGAAAACAAAGGCAAACACCTGGAACGAAGATACAAATGGAATAAGTACCAATAGTCTGTCAAGAAGACAACAATCTGCATGAGTTCCCCAAATGACACTACTCGAATTAGATGGCAAACAAAGGCAAACACCTGGAACGAAGATACAAATGGTACAAGAACCAATAGTCTAAAACACTGATCAACTGAGAATGGAAGATTCCTTCCAAGGCAAAACCAAGGAAGTATTAGCACGAACAATATAATACCCCCCTATAATTCTAAACTGGGAGCCTGACAGGTCAACTGAAATGGTGTGCAATACCCTGTAGTGCATGAAGAAGATACAACATCTAAAAGTGCACAAGAAAGTATCCACAACTGAAAAAATGGTGTGCAAAACAAAACACACATGCATGAGGCTGAAATAATATGGATTCACTATCGTCGTGGAGGGACACTCACTGAACAAAGATGTGATGGAAAAACAAAGGAAAACTACACAACCCCTCATGGCACTTTATAATATCAGTGCAAGTACAAAATATAGCACAATCTTATGTGCAAAATCCCAAAAGATGCATGTACAATAGTGTGGCACTCTATCTCAGTGCGTTTACATAAAAGATAGCTTACAAATGATGCTCAAAATGTCCTCAAAGGATAAAATGTTGGAAATACATGAATAACAGCCAAGAACAAAGCATCCCATGTAAACAAAAAGTTTCCAAGAGCAAATATGTCCAGGTAATCCACCAGAGTGTGAAAACACAAACAACAAAATAAAATATACCTAGAGTGAAATCTCAAAAAATGGCATGGATAAAATTGAAGAGCTCTAAAATACGGTTCCAACGTCACTGAGATTGCGAAAAACGGAGAAACTGATCAAAAGTTATGAGCTTGAGACTGAAAGAAGCCCCTTTGTCTTCAACTGGTTGTAGAATGCACCAACGGAAAAAAGAAGTGATGAGACCCACACTAATGGAAAGATGAGAAAACCAGCTTTCTGATGATATCTCATTTTCCAAAAAACGATATCGTATGCCCAAGTTATGTCCTCCAGAATAAATCAGCTTCAAAGAGGGAAAAAAAACCAGTGCTGGGTTAAATTTGACGGTCAAACGACCGTCGCAGCAAAAATACTGGGTTAAATTTGACGGCCAAACGACCATCACCGTAAAAGCACAACTGGACTTATTTTCAAAAAAAATGTTTTTTAAAAAATAAAAAACAATAAAAAAAATTACAAAAAAAATTTGGCATGGGCGGGGACCGCCGCCTGCGGCCGGCCGCCACTGTACCGCCGATCGGCACTAAGGCCGCTGATGGTCGGCACTAAGGCTGCCGGTGGTCGGCAGTACACCGACCGGCAGGCAAGAGGGCCCGCAGGCCTGCAAGCACAGGTACCTGCGAGTACTGGGCCGACAAGCCCTAAAACTGCGAAAAATTGTAAATTTTGATTTTTTTTATTTTGATTTTGATTTTTAAATCAAAATTGTTTACAATGAAAAATAAATTCGCAGAAATAAAATATATTTTTTGACGAGAAAAAAAAAACTGGAAAAAATTACAAGGTAGGGACGGCCGTACGGCCGTATTGTAAAAAAAATTTGCCTCAAATTTCGACTTTGTCCAAAATGGACGAATGAACAATCGATTTAGGGGTTTTGGACCGCTGTGGATGCAATGGCAATGTCCGTTTGAACTGAAAATGCTTAAAAAATGTAGGTGTGCCCTAGATCAAGAAAACAAGCCCCAAACCCTTGAAGCTCCAAAAATCTTCAAAACAAGAGTAGGAAACAGCAGGTGTGGAGCTCTGATACCATGTAGGAGTTGAGAAAATACAACACCACAAACCCCGAAGATCACCTGCATGCAAATAACCTGTCACAAAAGAAGAAATGGAGACAAACAAGCAAGGGCTCTCTGAAAACTGAAAATGTATATATCAGAGAGAATGAGAGAATGAATTGATATGAAATACAAAGGGATCAATCCTTATAAAAAGGAGATCATGCAAACCCTAATAAAACCCTAATAGGAAAAACCCTAATAGAAGCCCTAAGGATAATATTTAATAATTAATATAATTATTAAATGTCACTTTATGCAAACTAATGTGAAATCTTAAGAAGGGAATAAAGGTAACTTAATCACCATAATTAAGTTAAGACCTTTACTCTAACAGTGTGTGCTATGGGCACAACAAGTATCTCTGAGAGAATTTGGGGGGTTATTTCCCCTCCTTTCAACTAGATGCATAAGGATATGCATTAGTCCAGTGGATTTCAAGATTCATTCTTTATTCTGGACTGATGTTGACGGCTACCTCTCAAGGGGAGTAGGTAGAAACATTGTCGGTTGTTGCAATTAGGGGGAGTAAGTGTTGTCATTGTGTGACATAAAAGTATCTTACTTTTTCAACCGTGTCAAAGGATATGTGCAACAATTGTTTAGTGTGTAGAGAAGGTGCGAAGAAAACAAAGTGCAGTAAAAGAAAAGGAAGTTGTCTCTTATGAGTGTTGCCTTTGGGAGAGAGAAAGTATGTATGTTTAATGTCAAAGGGGGAGAGATACAAGTGTGCCACCCTTTTCCATTGATGTCAAAGGGGGAGATAGATAATTGAAAAACCTTATAAAGCAAGGTGTAGAAAGAGAGAGTGTTGGAAAGAGTTGATGGCTAGTTGTTGTTTTGTTGTTGATGGTTTTTCATGTGTTTCCATCAATGAAAAAGGGGGAGATTGTTGGAAGTATGAGTAGCTTGTGTTGTCATTGATGTCAATAGATCTTTGTTTTTGCATAAATGTAAATAGGTCTATGGGGATATTTTTGGAAGTCTATGATGGTGCTTTGATTTGTTGCATTATGTTGTCATTAGTAGTCTCACTAGTGTCAACCTTTAGTGTTTCCTTGATAAGAATTTGAGTGGTTGAGTTGCTATAGTGCAGTTGGTTTGGTGGTAATGAGGAAATTTTTAAGATAATGAGAATGTGTTTGTGGTTCTTGGTTTCTGAGTGCTTTTGAGAAATTTGAATAAAAGAGGAAATAGTGCGGTGAAGAATGTTCAGTGTGAGAGAGTGGTGTTCAATGTTTTGCTTCACATTTCTTCATGTCTGAATATTTGCATGTGCAGTTCAGATATGTAGATCAGAAGTGTTCAAAAGTGTTATATCTAGAGGCTCAAGTTTTGGATTGTTGTGCAGAGAAAGTTGTGTTCACCAATGTGTGAACTGTGAAAGCAGTGTTGTCTAGGAGAAATGGATTTTCTCTGCATTTCTCCATAGTATGGTTTCCGGTCTTGTGGATTTGCAAGTGTGCTTATACTACTATTATCTGTCTTTAGTTTGATTTTTTTGTGTTTTGGTGCTTCACAAGGTTGGATTCAGGTGTTGTAGTATGAAGAAGGTTAATAGGTTGTGTAGAATGAGTATGTTCTTCTAGTGTATGATGTTGTGAAGGATTTGTTGGATTTCGAGGTGTTGATGAAATATTCTAGATTGTGTTAAAGCGATGTGGGTGATCCACGAGTCATCTTTGGATCAAAGGAAGTGTGTAATTAATTATTTAATGGTGTCAAAATAGGTTCGATCGACCTTGGGTGTTAACACTAATTGCAGATATGCTTCAGTGTTTGTGGAAGTTTGGTGTGGCGTGTATGAGTGGATTTAGATCTGAGTTAAGGTGTGATGTGGTCTGCCTTCATTCCTTTCCACTATGGGAATGTTTTGGTGCCAACCTAATTTAAATTTGTACATTTGAGGTGCATAGTTGACCTTGTGAATTATTTTCAAGGTTGAAGATGGTTTATATGAGTGTTGATTTGATGGAGGATGTCTGAATGAAGTGTGTGTGATACAAATTATGATGTGAACTATGAAAGTGTGAAATGCAGCGTGAGCCTTAATGACTAAGACTATTGGAAGCAGTGAGTAGAAGGTGTCTACATTCTACAAAGAGAGCGTGAATGTTCTGGTGAAGCAATGGTGGAACCTTTTTATTGCCGAGATTGATTTCTCATTGTAACAATATTCAATCTTCTTCTTTCTATTCTGGCAATAAGCCATTGATAGTGAGCCCTTCTTTATTTTGGGTAGTGAGCCTATTGTATTCAGTGTTAGGATTATTTTATATTGTGAGATAATCCTCACTGTGGTTTTTCCCTTATTGGGTTTTCCACCTAACTCTAGTGTTCTCATGTGTTTGGATGTGCTTCCGTTGTTGTTTCTCATGTTTATGTTTTGATAATGCATGATAAGGGTTTTATGGTTGTTAAGTTTAAAGATTAATGCAGATCTGAATGATAATGAAGGTTTGATGTGTTTAATGTACAACCGATTCACCCACCCCCTCTCAGTTGTCTTGTGCATTCAACATACATGTAACTATATATGTAGATGTTAATGTCATAGTGAATGATTAGCTAGATATTTCTCAAATGATGATGCAAGTAGTAAGTGAGAGCTAGATGGATCTCCAATGTCTATATTGTGTTAAAATGAATTAGAGTTTATTCTTTTATACAACACTCTACAATATAATGTGAAATAATTTACATTTCAAGTTGACACACAATAATTAGTTAGAGGGGAGGTCATATAAGCCCAATTTGAATTTGAATTTTTAAAAGGATGGGGGTCAATTTTACATTGCAAAAATTAATCCAAGTAAGAAAATGAATAAATAGAAGATCGAAACCAATTCTTACAGATGTGTAAAGATAAAATTAGACTAGATCAAAATAATATACCAACTCTTAATATAAAAATATCCCACTTATACACTAATTATTGTTTCAAGGTATGTGCCCTTGGTCTCCTTGTGATGTGCAATGCAACACTTGGGTTCGTGACATGGCTTAACTGCCTAACATGGATTCATTAACTCTGGTGGTTGTATTGGGCATTAATAGGTTGATATTTTGGTGCAACGACAACTGTCTATGCAATAATTGGTATTAGATCCTAGGTCATGGGTTCAAACCCATCACTTGCACTAGGGGGATTGTTGCAAGGCGTGCACCCTTGGTCTCCTTGTGCTGTGTAGCACAACACTCGGGTTCATGACATGGCTTAACCACCTCCTGTGGATTCATTAACTCCGGCGATTGTATTGGACATTAATATGTCAATCTTTTGGTGTAATGACAATTGTCTATGCAACAATTATTACATAAAAGCTAATTGGATCCAAAATGAACCCCAAACCAAACCCAAAATTCAAGGGTAAGCAATATATCGCCTTAAATTTCATGGAATATATATATAATTGGAGGGTTTTATATCAAATCTTGAATTGTTTAGTTATTTGATATAGAGCATGAGTCAGGTGAAATCTCTTTGGAATTTGGCGAAATGCATACTCAGTATTTGGCTCTTTGTCGAAGAGGTTTCAGGCTATGAATCATGCTTTGTATCAAGTAGCTAAGAAACTCAAGGTTTGATATAAAACCTTCCAATAAAATATATATGCAAAAGACTAAGGGGCATCCATTCCACCAAAGTCATTCAGGGCACAATCCTGACCTCATTCCTTATGATGTTGGGGGATTACAATCATCTTAGGAGGACACATTTGAAATCATTCAACTTCACAAGTAGACCTGGAGCCCATTGGCTATGATGAATGAATGAATTATTTTTAATGACGTCCATGAGACCATTAACCTATGGGACCAAGAGTTGTATATTTAACCATTTTTAAGTTCCTTTCAATGTTAGCTCTCCTATTATGAATTTTGATCAAGAAGCCAACAACCTTGAGAAGTCTTTCCTCCTTAAAAGCTCATTTAGACTATCCACCTTCAATTTTATTTCATATTGGATACGAATATCTCCATAAGCAACATAGTTGAAGATGAAGTGCCTTTCAGTTTCAACCACCCCTTTGCTGCAGAAAATACTAGTTCTTTGTTCTCAATCTTCCTTGGGGACCATCCATCTACCTATCTCACATCTAAGATGATGAGTCTAGTCCTTAGCTGAGCAACGAAAAGCATATCCTTCCCTTTAATTATAACCCTTAGGTAGTCTTTTTCATCATGCTCCCATGTGGGGTTGAACTCCTTGATATAATGTGCCTTTTTATGGCCAATCTGTTTTGTCCACGTAACAATCCTAAATTTTTCCAACACAAACTTTTTAATCTCTCCATTAGTGTTAGGACATTTTTGCAACTTAATTTCCCACTTGCTCAACCAATTGTCATTTTGTTTCATCCACGTCTTCTTCCTATAGTTTAGCTCCTCCTCAACAACCATTTTGGGCCAACAATGAGTATCCATGTTTTCAATTTTTTTAAATAACTTATTAAATGAATTATTGCTAATACCTCCATCAAAAATGCCCCAGCTTCAGCCAAAAGAATCTCATAGGGAACCGAAGATTTGAATTTGATACTAGGAGTGATCAAGTACTTTTGAATTCTTCCTATCTAACTCCACTTGTGGTTTGACATGATACTCCCCCAAACCTCACAACCATAGAGGTCAACTGATGTAACCAACAAACCAAAATGGGTTTTCTTGGTTTTCCAATCCCATAACTCTACTTTCCTACATTTATTTTGTATCAAGTAAGAAGATCTCCAACCTCCTTGAATCCTTTTTGTTCTACAAGTCTCCCAACTAATCCTATTGTAAAAATCAATTCCCAAGTACTTGTATTCTTCCACCACCTCTAAAAAAATCCCCTCAAAAATTAAATTAACTTGTTATTTCTTCCTTTTTAGAGAGAAAATCATAAGTTTGGTTTTTCGGTGTTCACTTGTATCCCAACCTCATGAAAAAAGAGCTCAAGATCCTTTAAATATTCTCTCAAACCAAGGGTGGTTTTTGCAATAAGGATACAATCATCCACATATAAAGTAATTTCACCACATAACCAACAAATTGAATACCCTTCCTCATAGTTTTGCTTAACCATTCTTCAAGTTTATCAATATATAAACCAAATAAAGTTGGAGATAGGAGACATCTTTGTTTGAATCTGATGTCACTACCAAAGCATTCATACATACCATCTTTGGTTCTAATTTTAGCTCTAACCTTCTCATTAAGTTTATGCATCGCTACTCTAAATTCATTAGGAATCCCAAGTTCCTCCATTCCGTTCCAAAATTTGTCCTTAGGCACAGTGTCAAAGGATTTTTTGAAATCCATGAAGCAACAAAAGGCTTCTCCCCCTTAAGTATCCAAAAAAAATTCAATTAAGTGCCTAAGCGTGATGCAATGATCTATGGTAGAGTACCTTGGCATGAAGCCAACTTTCCCTTTTGCCCTTTTTCCTTATTTTTTAGCCCAACTACTGGTTCTACATTCTAACATGCTCCCATAAAGTTTACCAAGAAGAGGATTGACCATGATAGTACGATAGAAGGATTGTTGATATCCCCACTTTTGTATAAATGAATGACCACACTAGTTGTCCATTTTGTCAGAAAGCTACTTTGGGTGATGTTATTAAAAATAAATTTGATGTGAGGAGAAAGAGGCTCAATTCCCCACTTTAAAAATTCAACTTGCAACCCATCAATAGCTTGAACTTTACCTCTTGCAAGATTTTTTATATCTTATTAATGATATCAAGTTTCCACAATCCATTTTGTTTATTTGCTCAGATTTCTGGATTCGATTACGTAATAATTTTCGCATCAACATTTTGGATCACACTTCGTGATCCATCATTAGAATGAAAAACAAAGAGCTCAAGGAGAAATGGATAGTTGCAGACCAAGACTAGCCTTGAGACAAGAGGAGGAGGGGGGAGAAGGATGCACAAGGGTCAAGGAAGACAAGACAATTAAAAATAAAAAGCATAAAAGAAGAAACAACTTGGAGAAGAATAATAAACAACCAAAACTTGAACCAACTTAAGAAAAAAGGAAAAAATGAGCAAAACTCAATAAGAGCAATACACAAAAATGCAAGAAGGAAAGAACACAATTTTATTCCAACCAATAATAAATAGACAAAAATTAAAAATAGAAGACCAAGAAGGACCAAAAAGGAAATTGCTAAAAACACATATAACATATACATACATGCAAGCAAATACAAAAATATATGTATGCATACATATACACATATACATGCATAAATGTACATATACATACAAAAACATAAACACAAACACATACCAAACACATACATACATAAACATACACATACATATACACAAACACATATACCAAATACATATACATACATAAATAAACCTAAGCATATACCCAAACACATAAACATAAACCAATAAAAAAAATGAAATAATAAATACAAACATGACCACACATAAATACATACAAAAAAATAAATATGAGAGAATTATTATAAATAATTAAGATACAAAAATAGAGGATAAAGCAAGACATAAAGGAGAATTAAAAATTACACACTTACATATACATACATACAAATGCATGCATACAAGAGAAACAAAAAATGCAAACACATAACCCAAAATAGTTAAATAAAATAAAAATACCAACATACCAAATACATAAGCAAACATAAATAAAAATAACACTAAAAAACTGCACACAATTAAAATTGGACTAAAGAAAAATGAATTAAAATAAGAAGAAAAAGGACATAGAAGAAAATTCTAAAAAATCCATATGCATATACCAACAAACAAAAACAAAAACATATAAATACATAACAAAAGCATACAGCAACACACAAACAACATAGACATACAAAAACATGTAAAAATATAACCACAAACTTAAACATATACAATAAAATACATGAACCTACAAAACCACAAACAATTAAATAAACTTAATGAATACAATTAAATCTACATCCTCTAACCCAAGGCTGAACCCCATCTTCCTCTAACCATAGAGGATTGTTGTCCCCCATTTCACTGCTGCCCATTTGAATAGACTGATTGTTGGCAGTCCTTGCATTAAAATCCCCCATTAACACTATTTCTCCTAAAGTGCTGAAAATAGAAATGTCTTTTTTAGTGTTGCATATAGATCTTCATTCTCTAGTTTTTTTTCTTTTTGTAGACCTTTGAGTTTTTTGGAGCAAAATAATAAGCAACTAACCAAATTGTTACCTCATTTTCTATTATTTTCAGCCATATAAACTATTTATTTGGGTCCTTTTTTACAACTTCTATTATCTTTCCCCACATTTCTTTTATTAGGATTGTAATCCCCCCATGCCCTTTACCTGTTTTAATCCTTTCATTCCAAATTGAGATTTTATTGTATCCTTCAAATTTTGGAACTTCGCAACCATCATGCTTATGTGTTTTCGTAAGAATAATAATGTCTTTCCCCTCTGCAATGCGCCCCAACCTTGGTCCTCTCCTCAATGAGTAACCTCTACAATTTCAACTTACTATATGTAAATACTCCCACGAGGCCTCAAATCCCTATTTCTTGCATGTGGTAAATGTACGCTGATTTGAGCTTTCCCATTTTTCAACCATGCCCACTTACCTACATCCCTTGCCGATTTCACTTTCTCCCACTCCTTTCTTTGTTCTTCTTGTTGCCCAAATGTTAAGTCTTCATCCAAGTAGATATGAGTACCTCTAAGCATCCCCCTATTCTTTAGGATTGCATTCTTGTCTTCCATACTCCTTAAGATAACTCTTACATGCCTATGCATCCCTTCTTCTATTTTCTTTCCAATCCTATTTGCTTGCTAAATACAACCTACCCACTTTAGCTTGTCTTTAAGAAAATCCCTTGTTAAAATATCAATCCTCTCCTTCTCTCTGAAGTCCTTCAAACCTTTGATGATGATATTTAAAGCTTTGTCTTACTTATCTTTTTCTTTTCTTATTTGTCTCTTGATATGTTTCTCTATGATTTCTTTTTGTGTAGTTGATGAGCCATTTACAACTTGAGCCCAAGATTTGGCCTCTTCTATTTGGTCCCTTAGCTTACTTTCACTTGTTTCCATGCTTGTGATTGTTGATTGAATTGCTTCTAGCTGCATTGTATCACTCACTTTCATTGCTTCCAAGTCCTTTTTTTCCTGTTGTTTTTGCTTGTTCTGAACCTTGCTTTAAAGCAATTAGTTCCTTCTGACCTCTTTCCATCCTACTTTGCAAGGTTACTACTTGCTCTTTGAGCAACTTGTTTTCCCTTGCATGGTTCCAACTAGCTTCTAGTTATTTTTAACTTGGAATCTTCATGCCACCCCTTTACTTATAAAAAACAATCATCTTTTTCATGTTCATGAGTTCATTTACATATAGCTATGATGAACACAACAAAGGAGTGGTTGTAGGGCTGTAAGGGTCTAAATTGTCTTGAAATCCTTCCACACTGTCCCCTTTGGCAACTGTGAAACTTCCTGTTTTGCTTTGAGTTGGCCTAGGAACCTCTTGAGATGACAAAGTCTCTTTCTTTTTACCTTTATCTTCTCCTTGCTCTATTTGGTCACCAATTAAATGAAACATTTTTATAGTGACATTTGCATTGTTCTTAGCTGCCTTTGGTAAAATCATGATGAGCTTTTTTTTCTATGACTACTTCAACTTTTTATTTTGTCTATGCCTTAAAATCCCTTTATACTACTTTGCATTCACAAAAACCAACTTCTCTTTTGCGCCATCTAAAAAAACTTGATGGTACCCCATACATAAAGAATTCCAAGGCCCAACTATATCCCCTACATGCGAGTTAAGGAATGGATTTGGAGGCCCCTTAGCTAGTTGGAGTGAGTGATTCCAAGAAATATTTATAAACCCTCTTGATATAACCTCTTCGACCAAGAACCGGTTAACCACATTTGAGAGTTGTTTATTGTCTCAAAGCAACCCATTGCAAACTCTATTGACCCTAGGTTCAATAGATGTGTATTTTCCAATGAAAAATGAGTTTTTACATCTCTGAACCCTTGATTTTCCTTGACTGTGATAACCTGAGGGTTTCCTCATTTTTAACCATGGTTTATAAAACAAAGTATTTATTATTATTATTATTATTTTAAATAAAACAAAGTATTCTTACCCTGAGAGTATCCCGTTTTGAGAACGTGACAAAAAATAAAGAAAAGGACAAGAGAAAAAGAAAGAACCCGTTGAAATGAAATGAAATGAAAGATTTTAATTACGTCCACGAGGTCACAACAACCTATGGGACCCAGGAACAACACAAGACCACCACCAAAAAGGGGAGACCCTAAACAATTTGAGTTCTTCGCTCGAGGTCAACCTTATGACGGTGAATTTTGATGATGTAGTTTGCTGATTTGGCCAACCTTTCCTCCTCAAACATGGTATTTAAATTATCAACTTGTAAGGTGTCCGCATAGCTGGCCTGAATATCATTATACGCTGAGCACTCCATAACAAAATGCCATTCTGTTTCCACCAATCCCATGTCGCAAAATCGACATATTCTTTCTTCCCACTCTTCTTTAGGAACCAACCATTTGCCCGTTTCACATCTAAGACGATGTGAGCTAGTCCGGAGCTAAGCTATCAACATCTTTGCTCTCCATTTAATATTCCCCCCTATATAGGCCTTTTCTTCATGGTCCCCCTTGGGGTTAAATTCTTTGATATAGTAGTCTTTCTTTCGTCTTGATTGTTTTGTCCATATAACATTTTTGAATTTTTGCTTCACATATTTTTTTTCTTTTTTCATTTGTACTTGGACAATCTTGCATTTTCACACCCCACTTTTCCATCCACTTTTTGTTTTGTTTCATCTAAGTATTCTTTCTTCTATCCAGATTTTCTTCTACAATCAATTTAGGCCAATGGTGGTTCTCCATGTTTTGCACCTTTTGCAAGTACCTTAGTAACCTAATCATCGCGAAAGCCTCCAAAGGGAAGGTGCCTATCTCCGCTAATAAAATCTCATAAGGTATTGCAGTTTTGAGCTTAAAGCTACTAAAAATTAGATGCTTTTGAATTCTTTCCACTTGCCTCCATTTATGATCTGACATGTTGCTGCCCCAAATTTCACACCCATATAAAACCACTGGGATCACAAGTTTGCCAAACAACGTCCTCTTGGTTTTCCAATCCCATAATTCAACATTTCTACATTTGTTTTGTAGAGAGTAAAGCGCTTTCCAACCCCCTTGGATCCTTTTTGCTCTACAAGTTTCCCAACTGAATTTGTGGTGAAAGTCTAGCCCCAAGTATTTGTATTCATCAACAATTTCCAACGGATTGCCTTCGAAGATAAAGCTAATTTGCTGTTTTTTCCTTCGTAAAGAGAAGATCATTATTTTAACTTTACTAGTGTTCACTTGCATCCCAACCTATTGACAAAAAGATTCAAGAGCTTTCAAATGTTTTCCGAGTTCATGTGCTGATTTAACGATCAAAATAAAATCATCGACATACAAGAACAATTTTATAACATAATTGACCAATTGAATACCTTCCCCACTCCCATTGTCTAACCACTCTTCCAGCTTATCAATATAAAGCCCAAATAGCATTGGGGAAAGCGGGCACCCTTCCTTGACCCCAATGTGTTGAGAAGCACCAGCAGACAGAAGAACGAGGAAAGAACCCATTGAGAAGTGTGCAGGGTCCACGACGCTGAAGATGGCCCCTGTTTTGATGAAAACTAATCGATAGCACGCTTCATGCACGACTAGTTAACACGTGTTTATTTTCTATAATATGCTGAATGTGAACCAAAATTTGAAACAATCAGAGTTTAAGAGAGAGGGAGAAGGGCAGAGATGGAGAAGGTGCACTTGTACGTGGATAGATTGTCTCAGCCATCACGGGCTGTCCTCATTTTCTGCATGTATGTTCAAATCAAACCGCCTCTTCCTTCCATTCTTTGGTTAATCTTACATGCTTAGTTGGATTCTCCATCTGAGTCTGGAAAATCCCAAAACTGTTCAGGAATTAAGGCTTTGGAGATATAAGTGAATGTTTTTATCTCTAGAACACAGGTTGCTTCTTGACTTTTATTGTAAAATTTTGATCTTTATCCTTTTCGTAATGATTTATTATTGGTGAGCGAATCTTGGATATGCAATCCTAGTTTCATCTATATAATTTTGAGTTCAATGGACATGGCAATGCACAGACATTTTCACAAGACTATTACTGCAGTTGATCACAAAGCTATTCATATAAGCATGTTCATAAAATATCGATCCGATAATAATACGTGCAATTGAAATCTACGGAGAGGAAATTATCAATAACAATAAAGGATGACTCACAATCAAGGGAGATGAGTAATAGATTATGTATACGGAGTAAACAGGAAGGCACAAAAGTGGAAGAGTATTACATACTAAAGATAGGTGAATTAGCGAGGACCGTAGTTACTAGGATAGAACAATTCAATTCATTCGGTAGGTAAAAAAAATGGAAATCCGGAATTGTCAAAAAAAAATCAGCAAAATTTCCATAGGAATTGAATAGTCTGGACCAAATTAGACAAATCCTGCCGGTTCAGAAAATCCAGATCCAGTCAGATTTGAACCAAGTGCATGATTTCGTAGCTATGTTGTGGACCACTCTAAAACTCCATGATAAAGAACGAAGTGGCGTATCCTGAAGTATTAGGACCTAAAGAGTCTAGTGAGTGTAAATATAAGTGCATGGCTGGAGAAAAAATCATATATACTATAGAGGTGGACAGGTTGTTATTTTGATAAGTAAAGAATGAAAATTTTGTTTGAGCAACTAGAAGTTCTGTTAGGCGAAAGCCCATGTATAGTTTATATCAAGAGCTGTTAGGTGGATGGGTTCCATTGAGGGAAGTAAGGGCAAATATTTTCCTTGTACTGTCAAAGGTTGAGGATGAAGTATGTAGACTCTAACAAAAGTCATCTGCTTGTCCAAGAAATTGTGAACAGAACCATTATCTCCATGTTTGACATGATCCTCTTTTGTATATAATATATATATCATGTTTCACACTAGCATGGGGGTGACACATAATTTTGCTAATGGGAAATTCAACACCAGTTCCCTACAGACGAGTTTTCATGGTCAGCTTTTGTCTATTAGATATTATTATTGTATTATTCTTTACTATGTGAGAGTGTGTTTAATACTCAAGTTGTCAACACGATTACTGTTGTCCAATGTACATCATGAGTCTACTCACATCCTTCTAGGGAACTTTTTATAGTGAGTCATCTTTCGAGTAAAATCCTTCGACATTTTTTGTTTTGTGAGCCACAATATAATCCTTGCCTCCCATAATCAAAAGTTGGTTTTGTCATTTTTAGCTAACACCTTTGCTGGCCCAACAAAAGGAGTGTTCTAACACCTTAGACAAGGTGAAGACAAAAGTTTAGATGATGAAGGAAAGGCAAAGACGTTCTAGGGTAGAGAAGTTGTCATTAGGTCTCCCAAAGCATGCCTAAAGGATAGATACTTTTTGATGATTTCAAGTTGAAAAATGGTGCATAAGTCATGAGGAGTGCACTTATGAGCGACAACGTCAAGTTCAAAACTCTCAAAAAAGTTGCACAAGTTGTCTAGGCACGTGTTCATAAAGAGAAATGTTACTTTTGAGTGAATTTCAAGGGAGAATAAGTGCTTGGCAGTTCAATTTGAGTGCTTTAAAGCAAGAAAAAGGCCTTAGCAGGTCAAAAGGCAAACTACTGGTCTCTTAAGTAGATAGTGGAAGGGCTATAGCAAGTCAACTTCAAATTAGAACAAAAATTGAACTTTAAGTGAAAATCTGCATAAGTGCTCAATGCCAACTTCAATTTAGAACAAAGTCACTTAAGTGGAAGAAGTACACAAATAGATTAAAAGGCTTGGCAGAGTTGTTGAACCAAATCAACAAGAGGAGTAGCCTTTTAAAGGATACTACCTATCCCACGAATCTTTGAGTGGTTGTAGCAACCGGTGCAATTGGTTGTCGCATAGACTGTTTTTGTCTCATGGATGTAATTCAAATAATTTCATTTCATTTCACTGTCAATGACAAAATAGAACAAAAGTCACTTAAGTGATTCAAGAGGGTGCTTTTTCACTCAAAACTAACATCAAAACATAAGAAAAAGTGCATCAAGACTCCAAAAGGTGTGGTTAGAGAGAGAAATTCATTTAAGTGAACTTCAAATAGAATGAAAAGTGCATCAAGACCCCAAAAAGGTATGCCTAGAGAGATAAAAACACTTAAGTGAGTGATCATTTCGAACAAAAAGTGCAATGACACCCCTAGGAGTGTGTGCAAGACACTTAAAGCTATGACATCGGGTTCATGGAACCCCCCTGACCATACTTGTATGGGTTTGGGTCTAGGTCAAGCTCTGGTGCTAGTTCTCCACTAGGTTTGCTTAGGATGCTTGGGCAAACCCAAGGAGACTAGCGATGCTTGGGCCCAAAAAATATTTTTTTGATATTTTTTAAACAAAAACTCTCTCAAAAGCACAATTTTGTCCTAAAGTGAGGGCACATGACTTGTTTTCTCTCATTTCACAAATACCAAGGTACCAAAACAACATTTTTTTCCTCCAAGCTGCCATTATTGGATTTTGAATGTTGCTTCATTTTTCTTCAAAGGTGAGGGCTAAAAGAGAGTTAAACCTACACCAACAGGGGAGAAATAGCTGCACAAAGAAGTTTAACCATCAAAAGTGAGTGAATTTTTAATCTTTTGAAGATTTTTCAGTTTTTTTTCAAGTTTAAAAAAAACTTTTGAATAGTTTTTAAAACCTTTTATGCATACTAAGGGGTTGTAATGCTGTTTTTTTTAATTTTTTAAGTTGTAGGGTTGTAAATTTGTAATGTTTTTTGTTTTATGTTCATTTAGAATGGTTGGTAGTTCTAGTTCAATTGCCCCCAATGCAAAAAGTTCATTTAAATTTGATGCAGTGTTACCTCTTTGACAACATATGACAATGATCGAACAACTTCTTGGTGGTGAGGGTTATTGTTGCCATTGTAACCAATGTGTAATTGAGTATGAGAGCTAGTATGGTTGAATGAAAGCAAATCTATGCACTATTATCGGTTTGGGATTTAAGCATTTGTCAAGGGCCAAATAAAGAAGGGTTGCCAAAGTAACAAATAATGGGATATATTAAAGAACAAGAGGATGTTGACATGGTAAGTAGTAGATCAAAGGAAAGTGCACATCCTCTTTCCAAGAAAGGCTTGTAGAAACCTAGTAATGGCTTATCACAATTGGCTGGCCCACATCCTTTCATGCCATTGTCACCATTTTCCCAATAAGAGAATGCCCCCTTTCTTTCGCATTAAAGAGGCTCATTGGAAACGGCCTTCAAGAATGAAGCAAGGGAGGTTGTAAATGAGAGCATTGCTTGTTGCATTTATGGCAATGGGCTTCCTTTCAACCTTTTTAGATCACCATATTGAAGGGATATGGTGACACCCATTGCCGATGCACGTGTCACCATATTGAAGGGATATGGTGACACCCTTTTTAGTCTTGGGTATGAAAAGGTGTGAACCACCTTATTGGCAAAGGAGAAAGCTTTAGTAGAGGCATCATTGAGAGTGGCCAACAGGTGTGTCCATCATTTTTGATGGATGGAAAGATTGCAAAAATAGACCACTAATCAATGTCATTGTAGTGTCCCTAAAGGGGTGATGTTTTTTAAGATAGTAGATTGTGAGGGGCAATTGAAAGATTCAACTTTCATTGTCGATATCCTCATATAATCCATTGAAATGGCGGGCCTTGAAAAAATGAACAATGCTAAAATAGTAGGGCAAATGGTTCTATAATGGGGGGTACATATGGGCATAGTTTTTGGACCATATGCTATCCACTCACTCGATTTGATAGTGCAAAAGGTTGATAGAGAGATCAAATGGGTCAAAGAAATTTACATGGAGGTTGAGGAGATTCAAATTTTTTTTTAACACCACGTTAGGTTGCTGAAATTCTATTTGCATCACACATAATTGTCGTAAGATGGCTTGTGAAGGTTTGAGATGCATTGAGCGCAATGGTCATTAATAGTGTTTAGCATAGTTGGTAGACTCGAACTTGGCAAAAAACTCGACAACTTAAAAAATTGCTTAAATTTCATTAGAAACACATTTTTTTTGCAAAATTCAATGACAAGATGTATCCAATGAGTCCATAAATTAGTACAAAAGTGTTTTCTGTTAAATTTGATTAATTTGAATACAAATTGAGTACAAAATCACATCATCATGCAGAATCCTCATACAATAGATAACTAACAACTATTATGAATTTATGATGATTGCATTTGAAAGTCATCATCATAATTGATAAATTACATATTATAAAATACGACATTTTATATCTTCCTCTTCCCTAATCTAGTGAAAGCTTGGGGAGAGATTGAGGTTCTAATCCTTGGAGTTTGCTATGAATCCTTGCTCGGCATACAAGGCTGGCTTGTGGCTCTGGATTAACCTCCATCCTCTTCTAGTAGATGGCAATGACAACTTAGCTTCATCAATGTCATCCAATCCAATAGCTCCTACTACTCCCACATCCTCCAATGCCTACCTCACAAAATCAAGAATCTCACTTCAGTAAACAATGGGGGCTGCTCATCTCCCCCTGTTCAATTGCTAGAAGAATCAATGTCAGCCAAATCAATGAGCTCCTCTAATTTGCCTTCTACCCTTGTTGTGCGAAGCCGAAGGTTGCATGGCACAAAGACAAGGTCATTGAGGCGTTTTTGTGTTAATTTATTCCTCTTCTTCGTGTAGATGGCCTCAAACAAACTCCAATTGCGTTCATAGTTGGATGCACTACAAGGTTGGCACAAAATGTAGAGGGCTAGTCTTTGAAGATTTGGGGTATTTGCACCCCAATCTATCCACCAAGAATCTACAAAATAAAGTATTGAAGAGTTAGAAAGTTAACCATATTTTATCAAACTATCAATAGTTGGAATTTGAAATTTGTAACTTGTAAGATGCATGTGATGTAAAGACTCCAAATTTTGTTACTTGGTGACTGAGTGGTTCTTCCTTAGATATCTAGTTTTGAAGAAAAGAGCCTACCCCTACTAGTCCTGTAACTATGCAATTTATTAATAATGAGGTCTCTCACCTCAACTTGGGGTGTAATCCTTTGAATGCATGTCGTGAAACCCTCCATAACCTCTCCATTAGGATCTAAGAAGCTATTTGAATAGAAAAAAATGGGGTTGAGGAAGTACCTTGCTGCATGGATGGGTTGGTGGAGTTGATTGTTTCACCTCCGTTCAATGATCTCCCAAGTGGGATCGAATTTGAGGCTGTCCCCCTTGTAATAATTTTGAATGGACTATTTGGCCCTATGCATGTCCTCATAAATATACCCCATTGGGTTTTGACACCCATCTACCAAACATAGAACTTTAACCAAGGGCTCCGACACCTACAATTTACAAATAATAAATACAAAAAGATTAAAGTTACAAATTTATAATAAAATATTTAAATTAAAAAATAAAATATTCAATTTGAATTTAAAATTGAAGTTTTGAGGTTACCTTCACAATATCTAT
Source organism: Sequoiadendron giganteum (assembly GCA_007115665.2). Classification (NCBI taxonomy): domain Eukaryota; kingdom Viridiplantae; phylum Streptophyta; class Pinopsida; order Cupressales; family Cupressaceae; genus Sequoiadendron; species Sequoiadendron giganteum. The sequence continues at coordinate 348,611,988 of CM021105.1, read as the reverse complement.
AGCTCTTTGTGCAAAAAGGTTGTCAAAGACTATGCTTGCAACCCCCTCTCCTTTAGGCTTCTTTGAATATGATGAGTTTAGCCATGCTTGACTCACAAACATCTGTTTCAAAGAAGTCAACCAACCAATAATGCTTTGCAATGTTAGAAAAATTGTTGCTAATCTTGTGACACTCGATCACACCAACTATGTCCCTTTGGTGTGATCTCTCATCAAATTAAGAACCCAAGGGTGATTGTAGATAAATCTTGTTATGCTCCTTACATCATGTTCAACTGATCTCGCCCAATCAAGTTTGCGTATGTCCTCCAAAAGAAAGATCAAAGCAATGTGCTGCGCAAGGGTTCCAAAATAGTGATTGATGCCTCCCTTTTTGCAATATCTTAGCCGCCACATATGTTGCATTATTACTTATGATTTGAACCACATTTTCTATGCCCACCTCCATAACATCTTCCTCCAACATTATACTCAATGTTTTTGCATTTTTTGCTTCATTAGAGGCATCGATTGATTTTGAAAAAGTCACCCCACCATTTGAAGCTACCAAAAAGTTGATAAGGGTGAAGTTCTTTCCATCCATCCATCCATTTGAAAGAATATTGCAACCATATTTTTGCCATTGCTTCTTCTATTCTTCCACAACTAGCCTTGGATCTTCAATTGCATCTGTGAGCATCCTACAAGTACAAAGTGAAAGTACAAAATTTTAATTGTTAGATACAAAAAAATTAGCCTAAATTCAACATAAATTACTATAAATTAATCAGCATAAATTTAACCAACCTCCCATTTAAGTTTTTTCGAGAAGGTGCCTTGTAGCCTTTTCTTGCAACTATCAATGCAGTTACCGAATTCTTCAAATAAGGACTACTCTACACATTGAAAGGAAGGTTGTTGAACTACCAAAAATCAACACATACCTTATTTGCTTGTCGATGCACCTCCCTATTCCACCCTATAGCTTCCAATAATGGTTGTGCTCTAGGTATGTTTTTGGGCACAAAAAAGCTATGTGGCGTGCATGTAGGTGTTGGTGTTTTACTTCAAGTAGATGGAGTGGATGTCGATGTGTGGACCACAAAGGGAGCCCACTATGCCTTGACATGCCATATCTTCATTTGTTTCTGCTTGCATTTGAGAACCATGACCACTAGCTATGGATGTTGCTATGACTACCCTTGTCTTCTCACTTTGTAATCTTTTCTCTTCTGTCAATGCAAGGTGGGCATTTGTCTCTCGTTTTATCTCTTCTATGGTGTTGACATAAGGTTTGGCATCACAATGAGTAATGATTGCAAGATGGTATTTGAGGTGATTTATAACTCCATGATATAGGTTTTGGCACTTTATGCAAATAACTATCCTAGGTGTTGGTCCCTATATAGCATATTTTCAAGCAGGGTCTCTAGCTCCAGCAGGACGAGTGCTTGTAACCGGTGTTGATTGGGCTGAGCTTGAGCTTGAGCCTGAGCTTGATCCAGAAGCTTCGCTATTTGCCATTGTATCTCACTTACATGTACAAAGTGAAAGCACAACATTTTAATTTTTAAATACAAAAAAATAACCTAAATCCAACATAAATTACTAAAAATCAGCATAAATTTAGCCTAAAATTAGTGTAAATCAATATAAATTCAATATTACCTAATCATTTTATTCCCAAAAGAAAGGTTAAAATCAGAAAAATAACTTGTGTATACAAAAAATAGTAAATTAATTAAAAAAATTAACAAAAAAGATCAAAAAAAGGTGATGAATCCAAATTTTTGGAAGCAAATTTCAAAATACAACTTAGTTCTAGGAAGTGATGATTTTTTTTAAACTACATGCTAGATTTTAGCAACCAAAATGAAGTAAAATGCTTGAAAGAAATACAAAAATCATTTACTAACCTGTCCTTCAAATTCACCAAAAAATCCTTCTAATCTTCTCACAAGGATGCAAGAGTGTTGTGTGCAAAGTGGGAGGGGCGTGGGTGGTTTTAAAGGACACAAATCCATGTTTTCTTAGCATTCACGATGCGTTTTTGGTGCCTTTTTCCCCCAACCCGTGTTTTTTCAACATCTCGTGGTTTTTTGGCTTAGACTTGCCAAGCTTTTGGTGAGTACTTGCCAAAAAACTATTGAGTTTCTTCAACGGTTATTTCGGGCGATTATTTGTGCTGAGTGAAACTCGGTGAGTACTCACCAAGTTTGCCAACTATGGTCTTTAGAGTGTATGGAGGCAATCAAGTACATAAAGAGCCTAAAAAATCAAAGCATTGATCCCAGATGATGAGTGGTGGGCTCATGTGGAATATGTTTTGAGTTTCACTGAGCCCATCATCTACATGATTAGGTATGCTGATATATATTTTCCATGTTTGGGTGAAATTTATGATGGAATGGACTCCATGGTTGAAAAAATAAGGACCATAATATGTAGTGTCCCCAAATTTTATGAGTCAGCATAAAGTTGAATTATTAATTTAAGTTGTCAAAAATGATTAAATTAAAAAGACAACTTAAATTAATAGTGCAAAGTAACTTGAGTTTTAGAAAGTTAAATAAATTAATAAAGTTAACTTTTTAATGAATTCTCAAAAGAATTAGAATAAAATTTAAAAGAGGAAAAGAAGAGAAAACAAGAAGTGATGAGGAGTCACGATGAAGAGCAGAATAAAAGTTTTTAGAAGGCTCATTGCAGATATGCTAGATTTTTGGTTTTGGAGGAAGATTGGGTGTTGCTGGACAATTTCCAGAACTTTGTGAAGACGAATCTTTCACAAAAAATATCATCTCCGGAGTTGAGGGATACTCCCTAGGTGATTGCTGATAATTCCATATCAGGGATTATGCAAGTGCTTAATTGGTTCTTTTAGTTTTTATATTAGCTTCATTTTGAAGTTGTGCATTATCAATTTGGAAGTTGATATGTTTAATTGCAGAATATCTGATTAATATGAATGTACAGCACCAACATTATAAAGGAGGAGTCGACTCAATTTAAATTTGGGTTTGCAGCTATTGAAATTGGAAGGAGTATATTCAGCTAAGTTACGATAATCATTAATTGCAGCTGCTTCGATGTTGTGAGTGCCTCAGGATTTATTGAAGGCTAGTCGAAAACTTCAGAAGAAGAGTCTAATTTAATCTTCTTAGTCAATACTAGGCGGGTTAAATGACATTATCCAGCTGAAGGTTTAATTTTCTATCGCCGGTGCTATTGGGAAGACGTGTGTGCTTTGCTAGAGTATTGGAGTTAAATAATTTAATAAACTCTTATTACCTCATGGTCTGAAGATTTTTCTATATGACATCTGAGCTTTGAAGAATTTCAGGGATGTAAAGAGGGCGAGCTAGCCTCATGTCCATCAATTTGCATCAGGGAAGGTGAATGGTTTATTTTGTGTAGTTGCAGCAAATAGGAGAGAGTTGTGTGTTTATTGTACACATTGGGCCGATACAATTAAAACAATCGTATGGTAAAGTGAATTGACACAAAGCATATTAAGAGTCTTCGAAAATAATTAATTATATAATTTTTGCTAGACGCTAGTCATAAAGCTTCCACCGTAGTTTTTAAAATTCAAGATAATGGACGCTTCTTTGAAATCGTGAATAGCTGATAAATCGAAGGAATGAAGGGAATTGAATATAAAAGGGGTGATATAAAGGTGGTGAGTAGTATAATGTTTGCGGGAGATTCTTGCTCGAGTCTCATTGTAGGAGTCCGATACATGGCTGTTCTTATCTTTTAACGCCACCTGTTATCATTTTTGTCGATTCAATCATTCCATCATAGTTGCAATATGAAGAGCTGCTTCTCTTTCTTTATTTTCCGTAAATGAATTAAGTGCTTCAATTCTAGTGATGCCGTGACAGAGCTGGTAACTGGTGTTTGGCGTATATTTAGTTCCTAGCTGTCGGAACTCTTGCTGGACTGGATTTCAAAGCAGGACGAATTAACGAAGCTGTGAACATATGTTGGGAAAGGTTTGCTAAGAATTAAACACAGGTTATGGAAGTATCGTATACCTGTGGCAGCCGCTTATACCTGTAAGTATCATATTATCCAAAAAGGAGTAATGTGGGTTCAATCTCTGTTCTTAGTGCCGTCCCTATACTTCAGCTGATTGCCGTCATTCTTCCTAAACTACCGGTCTGCACTCGAGCAAGGCAAAAGGTGCCGTTTCAGACAATCTGAAGTCATCTGAGAAGTTATGGGAGCCAGTCATGACTTTATATTAGTCGGCCAATGTTTTTTATGCTATCACAGCATTATATACTCTGCCACTCATTGAAAGGATATTATCAATTTTGGAGTTGTATGTAAATGCCTTACCAGATTTGGGGGTGGTTAATTGGCTACAAACATTCCAGGTCAGAGATATAAGATATTTGCATGGAATAGTCGCAAGTAAGAGGTTATGTAAAGAGTTGTTGGCTTAAAGCTACAACAGCTATTAATTCCAGAAATATACTCCAATATATGATTATGCAAAGGAAAGCGCTGGTCACAGTCAAATTTTGTTCCGAGACTTAAGTTGTTGGAGTTGAGTGATATTTGGAGGACTGATTCTCCATGATCAGTACTGAGTGAAGCTGGTTCAAATTCTTCAGGTCAGGAGTTTAAATTGTAAATTTGTATACAATGTGAATTGAAATAAAGAATACCCTGCTGTTCATAGACATTTATCTCTGCAAAAATTTGCAGTTTAAAAAAGTTCTATGTTGATAATATTGGGTGACCTGAAAACATTTGGAGAACACATTCTGAATAGTAGTAGTAGGAAACTGTTTGACGAAATGCCTGAGTAATCTGATTGGTGAAAATCGAAAAAAATTGATCTCAAAAATGGGGTAGCCTATTGCATAATAGAAGCCAATTAGCATGACCCCATGTAAACATTTTTCAAAAGAGTGCAAAGGATCGTTGTTCATTGTTGGAACAAGATGGCCACACCAATGAATCTCCTAGACTTTGCTTTTCCCCAAAGTATTACAGAAAATAGATACTTTCCTTGCTGAGGAGGTTGGCACCATATAGGGTTGAAGAGATTGTTGTTGGCTACAAGACTACGTTTAGAAGAATATTCCCAGATGCAGATATACAAATTGTTGTCTTGAGTGAGATTGGATACTTCATATCTTCGATAAATCATGATGTTTGTGCTCTTCAAGACAAGTACAAAAAAGATGCTCATGAATGGTGGTACATACATGGCCAAGGCTTTATTTACTTGCAGCCTTTAGCAATAAAATATCTTTTTCAAGTATGCATCTCTTTATTTTATAACTTTCTCATTTTTTCATTCGTTGCTATATATTATAATTTTTTATAATTTATAATTTATGTTTTATAATTGTAAATATTGTATGCGAAGTCAATAGGTTGCAAGTTTTTTTTCAGTTGAGTAGAATTGGAGTACACACTCCTTCATCCATTTTGCTAAGCACAATTGATTGGGTGCGAAAAAGTTTTGGGTTTGGTCTTTGTGCACTCCAACTTGTGTCTCTTGTCACATAAGACACCTGATTACAATGAGAAGGTGACAAAGAATTGGGATCTAACTCTTGAGTGTGCCGACTTAGATGCTAAAGTTGCACACCTTGCCAAAGTCTCTATAGATGAGGCAACTTTTGCACATGGCATGACTGGTGGGAGTGTCATTGCAACTGATTATGGTTCAAATGAAATTGAATGAAATGTTGACTTTGATGCTTTTGATGAAGAGCAATATGAAGATTATTGAATGGTGATTGTAATTTTCAAAATGTATCGACATTGGACAAATCACTGGATTATAAATTTATGAATATTTTCACTTTTTCAAATTATGAGGTATTTAAATATTTTGTTTATTGGCAATTATGAGTATCACTTTTTTTATATTTTATAATTTTAATTTTTTTAATATATATATATATAGAGCTGAACTTGTATTTATACCCAAGGGAAAAAATATCCATACCGTCGTACCTAAACCTCACACCTATAACCATACCCATACTAGGACCAACAACTTAGACTTAAAATCAAGTTGGAACATAAAAATGTGTATTGGAGGCTCTAGGCATGTGTCCTATGACTCAAATGTCAAAAGGGAAGTTCAAAACATTCACAAGTTGCTCATAAGTGCCCAAGTGTGTGCTTAGAGGGTTGGATGACAAAAAATCAAATGTCAAAACATGAAAACATGTCTAATAAGCAACAAAGCGTATGTTTGAGTCATTGAGAGTAAGTTTCAAAGTGAAAACATATCAAAAGTTCTCATGAAGGTCTAATCATAGACTTGGCATAAGGTAATAAGGGAAAATCAAACACAACAAAATTATTTCCTTCACTCTTCATTCAAGGCACTTCAAGGTCATTGGGTAGGGATTGTTATCAAGCAAAGCATGGATTATTAGGTTTCATTTGTGATAAGAGCTAGTGTTTCAAGTATATTTTGAAAATCTCTCATGCTTGGAATGAGGAAGTTGCATCAGTCATTGCAAAGGGTCCTCTATCAAATTGATTGTTTTTAGTCCATGCTACTTTTAGCCACGAGTACTTTTAGCTATTACTCTAACTATTCTAAAATGACCTTCTAGAAAATCAATTAAGAGACATTCTATTTCACACTTTCTTATTTTAAACAACGTATTTCAAGGCAATTTTGTATTTAAAGCTTACTTTATGTACAAACAAACTATTGATAGCATAGAAACTTCAGCTTTTTATTATCTTGAATAAATCACATGCAAAAGAACTTGTAAACCCATATAAATAAGTGCTGATAAGTCTTGTGTCCTTGTTTGAGAACCAAAAAGATGGGTGTTTGTTTTAAATTTGTATGTATTGCACGCTGAAAAGCCAATTTTTTAGAGTCTTGGGTTATATCATTGTTACAAGGGACTTCTCTCATTTAATTCAAAGAAAGGCTTTATTTTAAATGCTATTTCATTTTGTGTTGTCTTGGCAGGAACAAATTAAAATGCTAATATTGTTGTGATGTATCTTAGATATTTATTATTGTGGTATTTTTCACTACATGAGAGTATGTTTAGTACGTAAGTTGTCGTCATGGTTTCCATTTTCCAATGTACATCATGAGTCTATTCATTGAGAATAGTCATCATGGTGATAATTTGAGTGTTAAAACTACTTCCATGTAGTCAAATTTTGAAAGCAATAAAATATCTTATATTTCTATTTCACATATTAGGCCACTAACTATTTTGTGTAGGAATCACACAATGTAATTTTGTAGTTACTTATTTTGTTGTAAAATTTGAGCTTTTGTACTATATTATTGAAAGAGTGAATTTGTTACATTGGCAGGATAAATAAAATTGATTTTGAAGAGCATCTTATAAACCTGGCAAAGCGTGACCATAAACAACCTGACTTTAAAGGTGTTTAAAAATGCCTATTATTCTTCCTTATTGACTATTGCATCTTGTTTACAAAGAGTTGTAACAAAAATTGAAAATTTAGAATTTACTTATATATTTTGAAGATCTAAATTTCCTACTTATTCAATGGTGATTGTTTGTAGTTTGTGCATTTTAATGAATCTTATGTTACAATCAACAATAATTGAAGGTGATCGTGCCAGCTAGAGTGGCCATGGGCAGTTCAAATAGTTGATGATTATTTTTAATTGGTTGATAAATCTCAATTGCACTCCTAATGCATGATATGCATGATATGCATGATTATTTGACAGTAATTGATGCAGAAATTTATGGCTATTATTTGCTTAAAATTTATGGATTTTGCTAAGTAGGTCTTAGGTGTTGATGTTAGAAGCAACGTTAGGCTGCTACTTCCAGCCTTCAATGAAGGCAATTTAAATAATAGCCTAACGGCTATTTAAATTGCAAGACGATTGTCTTATGAAGAGACACGTCACTTATTTAATATTTTATTATTGTGAAATAATAATTATTATTATTTAATTCTGGGCTGACTTTGTCTCTTGCGCCACACTTGGAGAGACACGTCTTTTTGAAGGCCGACTTCTTGTTTTGGAGAGACGCATCCCTTCCTTCCAGCGGATATATATATATATATATATATATGAGTGATGATCACTCATTTGATCATCAAGTTCATTCATCATAATTCACATTCCTAGAAGTTCATACGTGAGCAGCAAATCATCTTCCTGTAGCAGCAGATCGATTTCAAGGAGAAACATATTCATTTGTATCTGCATCTAGGAGAGGTGCGATTATTCATTGTATCAAAATCGGCATTGAGTTGTGCCTGAGTTGTAAGTAGATTTCTGCACCTATTACATCAATATATAAGAGATATATTTGCTGGGTTTTTCTCCCTCAAGTTGGAGGGTTTTCTCAGGGTATCTTGCTGTGTTCATTGTTTTAAGTGCTGCATTTTCTGATTGCTTTCAGTTTTATATATCTGATCATAAAAACTAACATGGTATCAGAGCGGGTCTAAGGAAAGATCTGATCAGATTTATATAAGCAGCGTTATCCTCCATTATTGTTCTCATTTTAGATTACATCTATCTTAGTGTCAAGATGGTGAATGGGCTCAAGATCGAAGATAGACTTGAGGGCGCATCAAACTTCACATCTTGGAAGTTTAGACTGATGCTCGCTTTGGAGGAAAATGAGTTAGCTGAGTTCGTGGAGGACGAATTTCCCAAACCAACCGAAGAGAATGAGAAGCCTCAATGGAAGAGAAATGGCACTAAGGTGAAAAAGATGTTGGTTGATTCTGTGAAAGATCACATCGTGCCAATCATCTCCAAGTTGAAAACAACAAGAGATATGTTCAAGACCTTGGAGGAGATGTATGAGATCAACAACACAAGTCGAGCTCTTGCATTAAAGCAACAACTTCATCATATCAAGATGGTGAAAGGAGAATCCGTCATCTCATACTTCATGAAGATCACTGAGTTGAGAGATCAGCTCTCTACCATTGGGCATATAGTTGATAACAAGGATTTGACTATGTTGGCTCTCAATGGTCTTCCTACATCTTGGGAGTCATACATTCAAGGAATCAGTGTGAGATCAAAACTTCCTAAGTTTGATCGATTGAAAGCAGATTGTATTCAAGAAGAATCGAGGTTGGCTGCAAGAGGCATTGGTCAAAATTCTACCAATGTGGAGATTCATGTTCTTACCACTCAATCTTCAAAGAAGAAAGGAAGAGAAGGAAAGAAAAGCTACTTCAAGAGGAATAAGGATAGGAGATTTGATGGTGCTCCTCCATTTAAGAAGAAGAAGGATCTCTCCCATCTATAATGCTTCAGATGTGACAAGTTTGGTCACTATGCAAAGGATTGCCCTACTAGACCAAAACAACATGCTTCATTTGCGAATGTGGATGAGATCTCACCTCAAAAGGATTCAAGGGAATTTCTATTCTATTCTGCCTTGTCAAGCAATGTTCCAACAAATAGCAACACTTGGTTGATTGATAGTGGCGCCACTCGTCACATCACTAGGTTTAGAGAACATCTTTCAGATTTGGTGATGAGAGATACAAGTGTTCAAGTCATAATTGGAGACGATGCATGTTATTCTGTGAAAGGCGTTGGGACCTCCACTATTCACTTAGATTCAGGCATCTCCTTGCAGTTGAGTGATGTACTATTTGTACCAGGCATCAAGAGGAACCTTGTCTCTATTTCAGCCTTAGAAGATAAGGGATATCAAGTAGCATTCTCTGAAGGAAAAGTTCTTGCATGGCCAAAGAACTCTAACATCAAGTCAACCAGTGTGATTGGTGTTCGACAAGAATATCTCTACAGGCTCTCCACTCGTCCTCTAGAAGCTTTATTGCATGATGCTTCAAGTTCGTGTGAGCTTTGGCATAGAAGACTTGCTCACATTCACTTCCGAGCGCTTCCAACCATGGAGAAGAAGGTCACCAACATTCCTAAACTCAGCCAAGGGCATGAAGGTACTTGCCAAGGATGCGCATTGGGTAAGAATACTAAAAGACTCTTTCATAGTAGTGAAAGTAGATCTAAATGCATTCTAGATCTTGTTCATTCTGATTTGTGTTGTCCAATGTCTGTTACTTCTTTGAGTGGTTTCTTGTATTATGTAACTTTTATTGATGACTACTCTAGAAAGACTTGGATTTATTTCTTAAAGACTAAAGAATTTGAGGAAGTACTTGAGAGATTCAAGGAATTCAAAGCTCAAGTAGAAAACTTGTTTGGGAAAAGGATCAAAGTCTTGAGATCTGACAACGAAGGAGAATTCATCTCTGGAAGCTTTCGTAACTTTTGTATTGAAGCAGAAATTAAGAGGGAGTTTTGTGTTCCCTACAATCCACAACAAAACAGTGTAACAAAAAGTAAGAACAGATCTATTGTAGAAGCAGCTAAGGCCATGATTCATGATCAGGATCTACAAATCTTCCTTTGGGCCGAAGCTTCTAGGACAGCTGTGTATGTCCTGAATAGAAGCCCTCATCGCATCTTGGAGGACATGACTCCTGAAGAAGCTTTCACAGGTGTAAAGCTTGAAGTTAGTCATTTGAGAATATTTGGTTGTCCTATGTATATTCATGTCCCTAAAGATAAAAGGACAAAATTGGAGCCATCTGGCAAGAATGGAATATTTGTGGACTACAGTGAGACTTCAAAAGCCTATAGGATTTACATTCCAGGTCGTACACTAATAGAGATCAACAAAGATGTTACATTTGAAGAAGATGTTGCATTCAAGAGATCTAAAGGGTATCACATGGAGATAGACAATTAAGACCAAGAGTCTCCTCAAGATATGGAAGTTGACCATCCTGAGATTCAGAGGGAGGCCACTGATTCTAAAGAAGATGATGATCCAGCTGAGCCGTTGGAACCTACTGATGGGCCTACAGACATTGTTATTGGTCGGAAGAGACCTCTATGGGCAAGGAAAACAATGCAGGAGGCAGAGAAGTTTGCAACCCCTAGAGGAACTTTCAGAGAAAGCAAAAGGCCTCAAAAGTTCTCAAACTATGTTGCATTGATGAGTCAAATGATTGATTCTGAACCTTCCAGTGTTGAGGAAGCTACAAGTCAGCAAGTATGGAGAGATGCTATGGCTGAAGAATATCAATCTATCCTCAAGAATGATGTTTGGGATATTGTACCTAGACCTGAAGGCAAATCTATTGTATCTTCTAAGTGGCCCTTCAAGATCAAGCATGCGGTTGATGGAAGCATTGAGAAGTACAAGGCTAGATTTGTGGCTAGGGGTTTCTCTCAGAAAGAGAGAATAGACTATGAGGAAACATTTGCTCCAGTTGCTCGTTATACCTCCATCAGAACTATCATTGCCATTGCAGCAGCTAAAGGATGGAAGTTGCACCAGATGGACGTGAAGACAACATTTCTAAATGGTGTAATTGAAGAAGAGGTATACATTGAGTAACCTGATGGATTTGAGGTTCATGGGAAAGAGTCTCATGTTTGCAGATTGAAGAAGGCATTGTATGGCCTTAAGCAGGCACCTCGTGCTTGTTATGAGAGGATTGATCAATACCTGTTGAGTTTGGGTTTCTCCAAGAATGATGTAGATTCTAATCTATATTTCAAGGTAATTAATGGTGAGGCCTTGATGTTGGTTCTCTATGTTGATGATCTATTTCTTACTGGAGAAGAACACCTCATTATCAAATGCAAGAAGGAGTTGGCTTCTGAATTTGAAATGAAGGATCTTAAGTACATGCACTACTTCCTTGGTTTAGAAGTGTGGCAGAGGCCTAATGAGATCATTCTAAGTCAAGGGAAGTATACAATAGACATCTTGAAGAGATTTGGTATGATGGATTGCAAATCCATGTCTACACCTATGGAAACCAATTTTTAGAAGTTAAAGGAAGCTGCAACCAGTTCAGATCTGGTGGATCCCACCATGTACAGGCAGTTGATTGGATCGTTGATGTATGTAGTCAATACTAGACCAAATCTTTGCTATGCAGTGAGTGTACTTAATTAGTTCATGTGTGAACCAAGGCAAATACATCTAGTTGCAGCAAAGCATATCCTGAGATACTTGTGTGGCACAGTTGGGTATGGCTTGAGATATTCTTCTAATGTGGACTTGAAGCTGCGTGGTTATAACTTATACAGATACTGATTGGGCAGGTTGTGTCGCTGATCAGAAGAGCACCTCTGGTTGTTGTTTCAGTTTGGGGTTTGCGATGATCTCCTGGTGTAGCAGGAAGTAGTCTTCAATGGCACTGAGCACCGTAGAGGCAGAGTATATTGCAACATGTGTGGCAGCTCGAGAAGCAGTGTGGCTTCGAAAGCTCCTTGCAGGATTGTTTGGACAATCATTGGAGCTTACTATCATTCATTGTGATAATCAAAGTTGTGTGAAGCAATCTATCAATCCAGTGTTTCATGACATAAACAAACATGTTGAGATCAAATACCACTATATCAAAGATATGGTATTGAGGAAAGCAATTCAGTTGAGATACATTAGCACTGATGAGCAGACGACAAACATTCTCACCAAGCCCCTCTCCAGAGTAAAGTTTGTGTACTTCCGAGACAAGCTTGGCATTGTGGAGAATGAAGCCCTAGCTGAGAGGGAGTCTCAGCTTCAATGATCTTCTATGATTTGCTTTAATGTATTTCTCTTTGTAAGAGAGATTTGAGGTGCAAGCCCTTGTTTCCACCCTCTGGGAGTAGCCAAGGTGGATGTCATGTGTGTGACTCCATGACAACATCATGTGAGAGTTCGTGATGATTTTCTTGTACTTGTGTTTATTCACCCTCTGGGAGTATCTATGGTGAACGTCATGATGATATGACGACATCACATTGAGTGATAGGCACGTGTACACATATACCATTCATGGGAGTAGCCGTGATGGTTGATATCACGATGAGGTGATATGCTCTTTTTCCACACATGGGTGTAGCCATTGTGGTTGACATCACGATGAGGTGATATGTCTTTTACAACTGGAAGTATCCTCTCTAGCTGAGAGGGAGTGTTGATGTTAGAAGCAGCGTTAGGCTGCTACTTCCAGCCCGCGGTGAAGGCAATTTAAATAATAGCCTAACAGCTATTTAAATTGCAAGGCGATTTTCTTATGAAGAGACATTTCACTTATTTAATATTTTATTATTGTGAAATAATAATAATAATAATTTAATTCTGGGCCGACTTTGTCTCTTGCGCCACCCTTGGAGAGAGACATCTTTTTGAAGGCCGACTTCTTGTCTTGGAGAGACACATCCCTTCCTTCCAGCGGATATATATATATAAGTGATGATCACTCATTTGATCATCAAGTTCATTCATCATAATTCACATTCCTAGAAGAAGTTCATACGTGAGCAGCAGATCATCTTCCTGTAGCAGCAGATTGATTTGAAGGAGAAACATATTCATTTGTATCTGCATCTAGGAGAGGTGCGATTATTCATTGTATCAAAATCGGCATCGAGTTGTGCCTGAGTTGTAAGTAGATTTCTGCACCTATTACATCAATATATAAGAGATATATTTGCTGGGTTTTTCTCCCTCAAGTTGGAGGGTTTTCCCAGGGTATCTTGCTGTGTTCATTGTCTTAAGTGCTGCATTTTCTGATTGCTTTCAGTTTTATATATCTGATCATAAAAACTAACATTAGGTGGATTCAACTCTAATTTTACAAATAAAATCTTTGCAGAGACCAAGCTTAGGTTCTAGTGATAGTCTTCTTGGATTTGGCTATATGGACAAGATAAAAGCACGATCACAATTAATAATATAATGGTTTCAATGAATCTTTGAATATTAGCTTGAAGTTTGAATCATGTGATAGGTAGGGCTCACTATGGGAGGAACTATTGCATTTATAGGTTTTAGAATCCTTGGTATCTCTCAGGCTAAATATAATCCATTCATTTTAGTCTCATGGACATAATTAAACTCATTTCATTTCATATAATCCATTGATATGTAAAGGTGATAACAACAAAATCATAGTTTCTCTTTATCTTGAAGAAGTTATGGAGTTTACATGTGGGAGAAACACAAGCAAATATAGGAGACGAACTTAAAAAATGTATAGGGAAAACCCTGTTATTCTATTCTTCATTCAGTAAGAAAAATGTAATGGGAAAATACATGAATGGGAGAGATGACCAACTAAATTGCCAACTAATCTTAAATAACAAGGTCAACTACAAGCATCAACCCTTATTCCTAAATTTTATAATCACAATGTTATATTTTAATATTGTGCATTTATTTCCTATACCAATGCATATAATATAAGTAAGACTTATTGATAATTGTTGTACCCATACAATTTTTTGCCAATTGCCAAGTATTGAGCTAAATTTTTTCTTTTTGTCAAGTTGAGAGTCTTGTTTGTCCTATGTTGTTCTCGTCATCTTTCTTTTGTATCATTGCATGGATCATGGAAGGAAGCTTTAGAGGTCATCTTCAGTACCATGCCAAGCAAAAGTGAAGGATTGCCACACCAAATGATTGCACCCTACTAGAAGAAAGATTTTGCCATAGAAAACTGCTAAGGCAAGAGGTAAAGGGTGTGCCTTTGTGAACGAAATGACGTTTCAAATCTAAGTCCAAAATTGCATTGTTAGGTGTGCACCTAATAAGTTGAATTGGGTTGACTTGTCATAAGGATTGATTCCCATTGACAAGTGCACACCTATATGAGGAGGAATGCATTTTATTTTTCAAAAGGCAAAATTGTAGTGTTAGGTGCATACTTGACAAAGAGAAAATGAATACTTAAAGTTTTTAGCAGAAATGCATTGTTAGATGTGCACTTGATAAGGGAAAATAATACTCAAGGTTAGTTTGAAATCATATATATAGATGCACACATGTATGAAGGAAATAGGTTTTCACAATTAGATTCACAAATTATACCTTGATCTGCACACCTCAATAAGAGAAATTTTCAAAATCAATAGACTTTGTTAACACATGACAAATTGTTTGCAGCAGTGTAAGGCAGAGAATGAGGGTCTAAGCTATTTGTTCAGGGGCACACCCACGTGAAGAGGTTCTACTTTCTAACCCAAAAGATAAATTTCTGTAGACATGCATGTGCCCTAGTAAGGAAGTTCAAATTCCAAAAATTCTTAAAAGCAAGTTTTATGAATATAGGTGTGCGTAGGAATGAGGAATGAAGTGGAGCATGTGAAAAAACCAAAGGTGGATTCACACATACTCATGTGCATGCTTGATAGGAGTTAGATTCAAACAAAAATCAAAGTCTGAAATACATGTTGAGGTGCATTCTTGTGCGTAGGAGAATCAAGGTCAAGAACTCTAGATAAATGCACGTTTGTGCATAGGAACTAAGGTCAAGTATTTTAGCCATATTGAGTTGCACATCTTTATGAAGAGCTTTTGTTTCAATGATTTCATAGCACACAGGTGTGCACTTTGATAAAGGGAATCTCAAGTTGAAAGGTCAAGTCTACAATGCTTTGTAGACAGGTGCGCCTTATTGAAGCAAGTTTAAAGTTTGATCCCTTAGTGTACAAAGGCGCACCTAAGCAAAGAGAAAGTCACTTAGATGCAAGGGAGAAAAAAAATGCATAGGCCCATGCCTATCATAACAAAGTCATTGATTGTTTAATTAAAGATGAAGTTTTGCAATTCGGAATGCACCTATGCATCGAGGCCAATAGACTCAAGTTTGGAAAGATTAAAAATCATTTATTAATAGGTTCCAAACAGGCCGATCAACAATGCTTGTTAAGGGTCAATCTATTAATAGGTGAGAGCATCCATTTATACTATTGTAACTTGTCAAACTCAAGAAAATCTGTTAATAAGGGAGGCATTTATATTCAGAGCAGGTCTGTTAATAGCAGTTTTAGACAAAGAATCAGAAGTGATGTTTTTAGAGCATTTTGGCACCAAATTTAGGAGCAAATTTGTGATTAAAAGGGTCTTCGATCCTCATTATTTTCCACAGCAGGTCACAACTGAATCCAAAATAGCAGGATGTCAAGTAAAGAGATTCATTTCAGCAGCAGAATCCCAAATATCATGCTGAATTCCTTCTTTTCGTCAAGTTGAATCTTGTTTGTCCTATGCTGTTCTTGTAGTCTTTCTTTCATCTAATTGCAGGGATTATAAAAGAAAGCTGTAGAGGTCATCCTTAGTTTCACACCAAGTAGAAGTGAAGGGCTGTCATATGAAACAATGCCACCCTACCCAAAGAAAATATGTCAGAGAAAATGGCTAAGGCAGGAGGTTATGGGTGCACCTTTGCAAAGGAAACAAATTGAAGTCGAAAATTGCATTGTCAGGTGCACTTGTAATAAGGTGAATTAGGTTTTGTCATAAGGATTGATTCAAACTGACAGGTGGACACCTATATTAGGAGGAATGACTTTGATTTTTCAAAAGACAAAATTGCATTGTTAGGTGCCCACTTGACAAAGGGAAAATGAACACACAAAGTTTGAATGAGAATTGCATTATCAAGTGCACACTTGCCAAGGGAAAGGAACACCAAAGGTTAGTTTTGAAATCACATATACAGATGCGCACTTGTATGAAGAAAATAAATTTTCACAATTAGATTCATAAATTACATTGAGGTGCACACCTCAGTAAGGGAAATTTTCAAACTTAGGAAAAATTGTTAACACATGACGAAGTGTGCACATTGGTGTGAGGTAAAGAACATGGGTCTAATTCGTTTGTTCAGGCGTATGCCAAAGTGAAGAGGTTCTACTTTCAAAACCAAAGGATAGATTTCTATAGACACTCACGTGCTCTTGTAAGGAAGTTCAAGTTCAAAAAATTCTTCAAAGTAGGTTTCATGAGAACAAGTGCACATAGGAATGAGGCCAAGCAAGTGAAAAAATCAAAGATGGATTAACACATACTTAGGCATGTGCATAGTAAGATTCAAGTTGAGACAAAAAATAATTTGAAATTCATGTCGAGGTGCGCGCCTATGCAAAGGAGAAATAGGGTAAAAAGCTCTATGATAAGTGCATGCTTGTGCATAGGAATTGAGGTCAAATATTTTTGGACATATTGAGATGTGCAACTCTGTGAAGAGATTTCATAGTACACAGGTATATGTTTGGATAAAAGGAATCTGAAGTTGAAAGATCAAGTCTAAAATGATTTGGAGGGGATTCACTTGATTGAAGCAAGTATAAAGTTGATTTCTTAGTGTACAGGGGTGCACCAAAGCAAAGATAAAATTGCTCAAATGCAAAGGGAAAAAACATAACGTATAGGCATGCACCTATCCTAACGAGGTAGCTCATTGTTTAAATAAAGATGAAGTTTGCTATCTGGAGCACACCTATGAGTGGAGGCTGATAGACTGAAGTTTGGAAAGATTGAAAACATTTATTAATAGGCACCTAAAAGGCCAAACAGGAATGCTTATTAAAGCTGCATCTATTAATAGGGGAAGGCATTCATTTATACTATTGTGACTTTTCAAACTCATGCAAATCGATTAATAAGGGAGACGTCTATATTCAGAGCAGGTCTATTAATAGCAGATTTAGACAAAGAATCAGCAGTGATATTCTTAGAGCACATTGGTGCCTAATTTAGGAGCAAATTTGTGATTAAAAGGCCTTCTATCCTCATTATTACCAAAACAACAGGATGTCAAATAAAGGCACTCATTTCAGTACCAGAAACCAAAACAACAAGATGCCAAATAAAGGCTGTCATTTCAGCAGCAGAAAAGAAACAGCAGAGTGCCAAAATCAGAGCAGAATTTTCTGTCATCAACAATTCCAGAATTTAGAAACAGCAGTTTGGACATTCTTTGTTGTAGTGGAGCACCAATTTCTTAATGAAATCAGTTATTTCAAAAGTGGTCTTTGTCATATCAGACTTCATCAACATAACAGCAGCAGGGATTTCATTGATTATCAGTGGTCTATAGCATGTGTGATCGTCATGTTAGGAATGGTTCTGAGGGTTTTAGTAGCAAAATCAGCAGTCTTCTTTTGAGATTCAACCAACTGCAGCAATGAATACCTGTTATAGTGTCAGATTTCAGTAGAGCTTTCACTTTCAGTTCCTGTTATCTTCAAACCCTTAATTATTCTGTCATGCCAAAATTGCTTGAAGCTCAGTCATGTTTCAGTGAGTTAACAAATCTATTTCAGCAAATTGAAGTTTCAAGAGCAAGTATTTAGTCGTCACCAAAATAAGTGGTGAGAGATTGGCAAGTCTTAATTGTGACAAATCCTTCATTTGGTGATCTTTGTATCATTCAAAGCGTTTACTAGAGAATTAAGGTTTTGTGTAAAGATCAAAAGAGAATGGTTGAAGTTGGCAAAATATAAATAAATAAATAATATTGTATTCAGAAAAAGTAATTAGTATATATTGTAATCCAAAATTAGCCCCCTAGGGTTGGTGTGGGGTACTGGGTAGTTGCTAACGGTTGGTGTCTTCAACCAACATCGGCCGACTATATATTTCATGTTCAATTGTAGTCGGGGACCGCACATATTGTGTATGATGTACTTATTGCCTATTTGATGAATGAAGAATACACTACCTATTTTGTGCATGTGCATTGTTGAATAATTGATATGTTTATTACTGCTGTTATAGATTCTCATTTACTTTGTATTAATCGTCCAGTTAACATTTGTGAGTAAACATTTGGCATTGTTGCTGATACGAACCTTGGCGATACACCAAACATAGAAGGGAATCATGGCGCTGTAATGGGTTAGCTAGTTGAAGAGCCAGTGCAAGCAAACGAGGAAAGAGAAGACACATTGACAAAAGATTTCATAAATCTATGGGATATCTCACTCAAAGAACACGTATGAAGGGAAGCTCTTGGGTGAGAGGTCCCTCAGACCACCATATGGAATAACATGACTGTCAATCCGGAGGTCGACTGTCTTCTCTACAAACTGCCAAGATTGATACCACAACACTATATCATTTTGCAAGACCTTCGTGCCTAGAAAGACAGGGAACAATGAAGGCAACAAATACTGCAATGATACGAAGAACGAAATAGAAGAGAGGAGGAAGAGCGTGACACTGATTGATGACGCACATCAAATAATTAATGCCATTAAATTTAAACAAAAAATGGGAAATTAAAACAAACCGGTCAAGAATCAATCAACCATAAAATAAGAAGATCCTTAAGGATAAATGAACAAACAAAAAGACGATGGCGATTGAGGGGTGTAGTTGATGAAGGGAAAGGATTTCTCAGAGAAAGCCCAAGCCCACCTAGGAACAAAAGTCCAAGCAGAAGTGCAAGTAGAAGCCGTAGTCAGGAGATACAAAGAATTGTCAGAACAAGAGGATGTACAAGGGGAGATTTGATTGAAATAGCTAGACACCTACCACCTCTCGAAGACGAAACTCAAATTGATCTCATTGATCAAGTAATAGAACCATCTGTATTCCATACCATCATCATTGGATGAAGGGGAAAGTGAGGAAAAAAAACTACCAGGGAACCATTAGATGAAGAAGGCTCATCGTTAGGTGATAGAGAAGGCTCACCGTTGGGCCAAGGGGAAGTCAAGAAGGAAACCGCCAACCCAACCATCCAAGAACAATTCATACAAATAGAATCAGTCGAAGGGGAAGGCCAAAGGAAACCTACAGACGATCTGACAGAGATCATTAGCCAAATTGAATATTTGACATTGAAGGAAGATTTGAACATCGAAAGATCAGAGCCGAAAACACTAGGACAAAGGGAGCATCAAAAAGACCTAGAAGGCAGCCTAAGGGGGACAAACATTGACGAAGGACGAGTTGAGGATTGCGGTGTGTTTGAGAGTGCAAGGAAGGCATCAAAACACATGAATCAAAACTCTCCAAGAAGGTTACTGTCACAAAAGGTGCATTAGAGAGGCAAGATGGTGACTCCCCCAGTCAGTCCTAATGTGGAGTGGCAGAATCTTCCGAAATTCATTGAAAACGGGTCGGAGGACCCTCAACATTGTAAAACTTGTGAAACAATCTGGGTAGCGAATGGTCAGGACAATAGAGCATATTGGCTGAGAGCATTTCCAACAACTCTTAGGGGAATAACAATTGATTGGTATACCGAACTGGAAGCAGGACAAAAAACATATGGGAGGCATTGAAAAGAGTGTTCTAGGAAGAATTCAAACTCTTGAGAGATGACAACGAGATTGTAGTAGAGATATACAATATCAAACAAGGTAAAAATGAGAATGTACGAGCCTACAATCGTAGACTCAAGGAATTGTTGGTCAAACTGGAAATCCAGCCAATCAATGCGCTGAAGAAGAGGCAGTTCATCGAAGGGTTGATCCCTTGGCTAAGAAGGTCATACCTCCATCATTCTACGTTGATGCCTACAATCGGGCAATGGACATAGAAAGCGAAGACAAGACATCTTCTTGAGGAAAGAGGAAAACAAACGATGATGAGAGCACAAATGACAACAATGACGAGGAATCAAAGATCATTTAAGCCTTGAGAAAGGATATGCTGAGGATGATGAAGGAGTTGAAGGCTGAGAAGGAGAATACAAGAGAAAACAAGGAACTGTGGTGCACCGATTGCAAAAGATAGGGTCATACAAAAACAAACTATCCAAAAAAATCTATTTTGTGACATTTGTGAAGTAATAGGACATTCCTTAATACACAAGTGCTCTTCACCCAAGGAGAACAGTCGACTCCTTCGACCACACTGCTAAAACCACAAAATACTAATACAAATGCATCTCTAGGCAGATACAAGAACAAAAGAGGAAATAACAATCGGTTTAACAACAGTGGACCAAGGAGGAGAATCCAGTACGATGCAAAGGGGCAACCGATGATCCAATGCAAAAAGTGTCTTGAGAATGCTAAAGTAACCAAGACAAAATGGGGATGCTCTGTAAGTAGTGTGGACCGAGTGACCATGAGGACATCGATTGCTCAAAACAAAAAAGGCATCAACATGCTGGACATGGAGGAATGGAATGAGGGAGTACTGGCAATCACCAGAGCACAAACAAAGAAAGCAATGTATGCAGACCCTTGTACGGAAAAAGGAACGAATGAGGGAAGCAAAAGCTGAGGTAGAACAGGTGATGGCTAAAGAACGAAGAACCTCCCAAGAAACTGCAAGTACCTCATTGCGATTGGAGCTTGAAAAGAACATCGTACAATAGATGCTATAGACGACAACACCAATTAAAGTGACAGACCTTCTCCAGACTATGCCACAATTGTGAATGGCGATCATGAACATAATTGATGATGAGCAATGGTAGCAATAGGAAGGCCGAAGAAAAGAGATGGTAGTGGAACTACTACCGGAAGGTGAATAAGCCATCAACCCAATGTTGCTGATCGTAAACATTGGGTAGAGGCCAACAGTCGTACAAATGGAGATCAGAGGGAAGAATCTAACAAACATGATTGTATGTGGAGGATCGAGAGCCAATGTACTACCCGAAGACATATGGAAGTGTCTCGGGAAACCAACGCTTTGGCCATTGACATTCCAATTGGTGGGTGCCAGCTAGCATGACATCAAGTTGTTGGGAACACTGATGGCGTAGAAAGTGATGATTGCGACCCAACCATGCTTGTTGAATTTTGTGGTCATCCCACTAGAGAAAAAGGCATATGATGCATTACTTGGGAGAGGATGGCTGATTGCAGCCAAGGTAGACCACAATTGGAAAAGAAATACACTATCTATAAAGAACAATAGGAGGAAGTATGTGATCGACTTGAGAAATGAAGTAGTCAATGAAGAATTGGCATTGTTGGACTCAAAGTCTGAAGGAGGATCAAGAATGGACGAAGAAAGGGGAGTCATGGAACCAAATGATGAAGGTGTCCTGGACCTCCAACAGTGCTCGGAGGACGAGACGAGTTCACTCAATGGGCTCTTCCACTGCTAGATGGAGGATTACGAAGTATTCCAGCGAGACTGCAATATGCTACAAATCAAAGAGATTGAAGGGGAAGAAGAAGATAGAGCCTCTAGAATACAAAGAATACAAAGAAGGGGTGGCCAAGGTAGACGACATGCCGACACATAATTTTGAAAGGGACAAGATGATCAAGTACGAAGAACCAAACATAAAGAAGGTAAATTTGGGAGACGAGGATAGTCCTCGAACGATTCTAGTCGGAGATGATTGGAATCTAATGTTGAAGGCGACAACATTTAAAATATTCATAGAATACAAAGATGCCTTCGCATGGATGTACAAAGAATTGAAGGGTATACCTCTAGAACTATGCGTACATAGAATCCATTTGGTACTTGAAGCACAACCCGTACGATAGAGACCTTGCCAAATGAATAAAAATTATGTTGCAAAAGTACAAGAGGAGCACAACCATAAAGGACCCCTTCTCGATCCCATTCACCGAATCAATACTAGAAGAGGTGTCGGGCATGAAATCTACTCATTTATGGATGGGTTCTCGGGCTATAATCAGATAAGTATAGCCGAGCAAGATAAACTAAAGACGACGTTCGTAGTTGAAGACGGAGTGTATGCATACAATTGGATGCCATTTGGTCTATGCAATATTGCGACGACTTTCCAAAGAATAATTCTACACATTCGACAAGATGGCAGTGGGGAACTTTAAGGCATTCTTGGATGACTGGTTGATTTACAGTGACGAACAAACACATCTAAAGGCTCTCAGGGAATGCATGGAATGGTGTAGAGCGACACGACTAGCATTAAACCTGAAGAAGTGTTGATTAATAGTGCCTCAGGGGAAACTTCTTGGACACATAGTCTGCAAAGATGGATTAAAGACTAACCCAGATAAAATTCGGGTGATCGTATAGATGGAACCACCCCAAAACATCATTGGAGTGAAGTCATTCCTCGACCATGTTGGATACTATAGGAGATTCTTAAAAGACATTGCCCAGATTTCTTATCCACTGGACGCACTCACCAAGAAAGGACAACCATTCGTATGGACAACATAGGAAGAAGCTTTCAAAGAGTTGAAAGTATGACTAATTAGTTCGCCAATCCTAGTGTACCCAGACTAAAGTAAAGAGTTTCATGTGCATGTTGATGCCTCAAATTACACTATTAGAGCAACACTGGCACAAGTAGGAGTGCAAGGGTTAGTCCACCCGGTATTTTTTGCAAGTCGGTTGCTATTGAAAGAAGAAAAGAATTACAGTACAACGAAGATGGAAGCTCTCGGGATGGTGTACGCTGTGCAAAAATTTAGGCACTACTTGTTGGCTACACCCTTCACGTTCTATGTTGACCATCAAGCCCTCGTGTACTTGGTAAATAAACCGATCTTCTAGGGAAGGGTAAGCCGATGGCTCTTATTGTTACAAGAATTCACGTTTCACCATAATTGTATGACCAGGAAAGAGTCATATCATCATCAACCAGTTATCAAGAATTTGGTCTAGTGAACCACCCGGGGGAGTGAATGAAGATTTCCCTGATGCACACTTGTTCCTGATTGTAGCACTACAACCATGGTACGAGCGTATCAGAGAGTACCTGTCCACATCCACCTTTTTGAAGGAAATGCCACTAGGAAATAGACGAAAGTTAGCACTTAAGAGCAAAACATTTCAGCTCATTAATGGCCTCTTCAATACAATGGGATCGTATCATGTGTTGGGACGATGCGTCATGCAAGAAGAAATTCTAGGAGTGCTCAAGGAAGTGCATGAAGGCTTGGCTAGAGGGCATATGGGATCGTATGCAGTTGCACAACTCGAAAAGTTCTCTTGGCGGGATTCTGGTGGCCAATCGTACACATAGATGCCTGAGAATGGGTGATAGGATGCGACATGTGCTAGAGAGTTGACAAACCTCTCAAAAGGGATTACATGCCACTTTTTCCATCACAACCTGAGGAAATTTTCAAATGGTGGGAATTGGGCTTCATCGGCTTGTTGAAGGTCAACCAATTACATCAGGGTAGGTACATAGTTGTTGCTACAGAGTACTTGACAAAATGGGCGGAGGCTCGAGCACTGCCAGACAACACGATAGTTAGTATGGTAAGTCATCTACAAACAGGTAGTCACGAGATACGACATCCCGATACAGATTACAAGTGACAAGGGAGGACACTTCATCAATCACGTCATTTGCTTGATGACGAAGTTTCGAATCTTTGACAACTTGTCAAGTCTGTATTACCTGAAAGCGAACGAACAGGAAGAGAAGGAATTGAAGGCAGCTCATCACCTGAAGCTAAGGACAGAAGAAGTATACTTGCTCCGCCAACTCAGTGCCCAGACACCTACTCCAACCTCCTCTATCCACTTAGCTCCAGGGATGTCTTCTCACCCTTCTTCTCACTAGAACTAATATAGTATATAGTTGTCTTCCAATTTTGGTTGTCAGTTGTCTAGAAGATGACTTTCTTTTTGGGGGGGCTGATGTAGTTGACAAAATATAAATAAATAAATAATATTGTATTCAAAAAAAGTATTTAGTATATATTGTAATCGAGAACTAGTCCCTGACGGTTGGTTAGTGGTACTAGGTAGTTGCCGACAGTTGGTGTCCTCAACCAACATCGACCAACGATATATTTCATGTTCAATTGTAGTCGAGGACCGCACATATTGTGTATGATGTACTTACTGCCTATTTGATGATTGAAGAATACACTACCTATTCTATGCACGTGCATCGTTGAATAATTAATGTGTTTATTGTTGCTGTTATAGATTCTTGTTTACTCTGTATTAATTGACCAGTTAGCATTTGTGAGTAAACAATGGTTTTAATGGTGTTTAGACAAATGTATTTATAGATAGAGGATTTGGTGTAAAGATCAAGAAAATCAACATGGTGTCTTCAGATTCAAAGTGTTAAGAAGATTGTTAGAGTTTCAAAGGATTTGCTATGATTAGAATAGAGGAAAAGCTTCATTAGAATCATCATTCATAGCCATCTATCAAGATTAGCTATTTTGAGAAGTCTATTTTTAGCTCTAGCAATTTATAGTTGCTTCTAATTTTAGTCCAGTGTGCTTTTTGAGAAAACTATGTTTTTAAATCTCTTTACATGCAAGAAATATGAACTCTGGAAAATCTTTTGATAAGCTTTGAAGTAGTTTGTACTAGCAGTCTAGGAAAAGATTGCATGTGTCTAGTCTTAGAATTAGTGGATAGAATTTTGTAATAAAGATTGCATTGCATTCAATCAATTTATTCCTAGAGTAGAAGTACAATTAGTTTTTCGGTTAATACTTAGGACACACAATGTTGCTTGATATGTAAGAAGTAAAAGCTGCAACTGACTGTAAGGTAAAACTATTAATAATCTCATCCATGTAAACCTTTCAATTTTATTGTGTGCGATGGGAATATTGAAAGATTGTCCAGTTTATCACCAGAGTAATTATGCTAACAACATTATAAACTATTATGTGTCTTCCCTGTACAATTAAGTGAAGTTCTCATAATTCTATGTTATATTGCAACTTGTTTAAAATAAAATTTCTGGGCTCTTGTTTTCCTTTAATGATTATCAAATCTGGCAGGGGATCTTGTAATGCATATGTATATATTTGATTCTTTTGTGCTTTTTAAGTAGAAATTCCTAGCTAACTGTTTTTTATATGAGATGACTTTTGTACATAATAGTTTGAATGCATCAATTTTCCTTTCAGCTATCAATGCTTTGGGATACGTTCCAGCAATTGATGTTGGTGGTTTTAAGCTTTTTGAGAGGTAATGTACATTCTCTTATTTATTCCTTAGAGATTTAAGTTTTAAACATACTCAATAACTCTGTTCTCTCATGTATTTTTCCCAATCCATAACTTAATTTATTCAACCTAACCCACATTACAATAGAGCCAATTAAATGATACGGATTGATTTAGTAGTCTGAGATTTACAAGCTATAGAAAGAAAATATTTTCCTTCGTCTTTGGAACACTAAAATATCTATTCTACAAAGGATGTACTGGCTGTATTATTGCAAACTTGGGGTTGACCAAAATATAATACATATCTAAGAATTAAAAAGAAAAAGAGTTTTGTTTATATGAATCACACAAGGGGATATAATAGGTTTTATTCATTTGATGCAATGAAAAATCTTAGCCATACATATTTTGCAATGTAATTTTAACATCAACATGCATGCCGTTGATGGGTTATGTATTAGTAAGTTGATTGAGTTTGTCCCAATAACATGCTTAAATAAGAATAGCCTTGTACTTAAGGCCTTGCAATGTATCAATGTTAGCATTGCAAGGAAGTCCTTAATAGGTGATGTGATGTTTAGATAGTTATAAATGCCAGCCTACATTGATAAATAGACACTTATAAATGATAGGTATTTAATCTTGTGATGGTTATTGGCCATATTTACTCTTTTTGTTATATATTAAAAAATGGCAATTAGGTATTTACTGGTGCCTATATTGTTCATGTGATGTTCAAACAATTCGTTGTGAGATGTGGCCTCCAACAATAAACCTTGAAGTTCAATCCATGGACTCTTACTTAGTTGATCTTGGTTTAAAGGTCACACATGAACACTCTCCATAGATCTTGAATCACACAACATGTGGGATTTTTAAAAGAACTAAGCTCCTGGCTTTATGAATAAAATGGAGTGGAAGTGGACTCCTATGGATAAGTCACTCTAGAGAGATGTTGAAGGAAAATTAAGTCTTGGCACATTCAAAAGTCTTGTCCAACATTGATCATCTAATTTAATGACACAAAATAAAGGGTTTGTTAGAAAGAAGAATTTTTTCACTTGACAACAAAGGTTGTTGTGTGGTCCACCCTTACGAGAAAAGGCAAAAAGGAAAGTTGAGTGTTATGTCGTATGAACTCAAGAGACTTGGGGGTCTAAATTTTTTCCCAAACAACACCCATTTTCGATTTCCTTCGGCATCATGATTAAACAACTGAAATGCTCCTAGGGGATCCCCACTACAATGCTCATCATGAATAATATTGCTGCTTGCAGCACATGGTTCGCCCCTTTTTGGTTCTGAAGGAATTTGAAGATCTTGTAAAGCTCCATTTGAGTGCCATGATCCCCCCTTGGGCCCTCACTTGCCATCCATTGCAAACAAGGTTGTAGCTTATCATAAGAATCATTACAATTTAAGGTTTGTGGCTTGAGGTCCAAGTTTGTAGGCTGTTTCAAAGAGACATGGTTGGGCATCTTCACAGATTATGGGTGGCATCAACTCCCAGATCAACATGTGTCTTTTTTGCTCTACTTGTGCAATCTATATATGATCTTTTGCTCCTTTTGTAAACATATTGGTCATCTAGAAATTTTAGTCCTAGATATTTTCAACGTTTCTATATTTGTGAAGCTATGGTAGAAGTCTAGTCTTAAGCATTTTTGTTGTTTTTGCATTCTAATGTATCTCTTGGCCTTCAAGGTTTCATATAATTGTGCTTTGAAGCAATTAATAAAAGATCCTATGATTGCTTTCTGTTATAGGTCTTGACCTTAACTATGGATGGTTAGTCTATTATTGTAGTTTTAATTCTCACCATGTGTAGATTAGTTGCATTTCCTTCACATGGTTTATAATAGAGACGGAATGTTTTGTGCTTTAAATTTTGTTCAGATAAACTAATGTTGACTACCTTGACACATTGCCCTCGTAGATTGTCCTTTTTAGCATAATCTCTAGCCTTTTTTCCCAACAAGTAGATATAAGTAATAGTATATTAGGATAGAGGATCCAACCTTCTTTGAAGGTTTCTTGAGATTAAGTGATCCAGTCTTGATCTTTTGAATTATGAATTTGGATTGATTTTGGTTCACCTAATCAATAGTTTCTTTGGCATGCTTGGTGGGACCTTTCTTGAAGGCTTCAACTTATCTATTAAATCCTCTAAATTTCAAGGATCATGACCAGGTCTTGGTGAAGATTTTGGAGTTTTATCTTGTAGGACATATAACACTCTTTTGGTGAGTTTGTTGCTAGTACAAGCCAAAATCCCCGTGATAGAAAGAGGCTTATGAAAAGGATCCAAATGTGGTCCTCAACAATGAAACAATAGTGGAAGGTTCTTTTGTTTTCCTATAACTATCCCCAAGGAGTATGGGACAAAAGATAATATGTACTTTGGTCACTTTAGTTAGAACTCTCTCGTTATCTATGATTGGGAGTTCCCAATTGATGCCAAGTTCTCTCATGTAGAGGAATTAGATGGAACAACAAAGTATGGAACCATTTATCTCGTGAAACTTTGGAAGTCCACTATTCATACAATAGTGGAATGATGAAATGTCCCACCCCAGGTGGACGCTTGCTAACTGGATTTCTGCCTTGTTCAATTTCTTTTGTGGTTTTGCAGTTTTTGCTTTTTTTGTGTTATTTGAATGATCACGCCAGGAAATATAAATAACATATACCAATGCCAGATAAAAGAAATATTGAATGTAAATACTAAATGTTTCATCAGATTTATGATATCTTTTGCAATGAACAATATATTTCCAATATAGATTAATCTTTTCATTCCATTAACAAAAACTCATACCTGGATTTCAAAAACATTGAATTCTGGTCTAAAAATTTATATCAGCAAATCTGGATTTGTCTACCAGCAACATGAAACCCTTGAAATGGACGATTTGCAGCAGCAGATGAATTCTCCACCTTGAAAATGCTTCAAACTGTATTCAAATGCTAAATCGCCCACAATGATGATGATAGCAGCACATTACCCTAGGCATTTTCAACTAGGAACTCAAATGCCTCCTCTATGGAACTGTACGGCCTGACAAAGTGACTGGTACGGCTTGATATTGACTGCAAGGTATGGCCCAGCAAGGTTATAACAGCAAATAACATTCAACAACAAAGATACTTTTGATTTCTGATCATAATCTTCTCTAAACCCTCAAATAAACTTTCCCATTCAGCACAATGTGACTTCTAGAATAAAGCCACCTGTATATTGCAGCCTTTGGGTGATATTGCACACTTGTGGGTTGCACAATCCTCAAGATACCACATTCTCCAAGACTGAATTTGCACCAAAACCATGGTTTCCTTCTCTCGACAAGAATTCTCCGAAAAGCATAAGTGTAGAATGATTTTCATTTGCTTTTTGAAAGCTTATATGCCTCCCATGAAAAAGCACAATTCCCCATGAGGAGTTTTTTGACTTTAAAATATAATATTAAATTTTCTTTTGATGTGACTTTATTATGCCTCATTAAATGGGCGCTCATATCAAGGCACTTTTTAATTTTCCTTTATATCATTAAATGGCCCCCTTATTTTAAGTCAACTTAAACCATTTAAATATCCACTTATAATAATAACTTATTATTAAAGTATTACTTTAATAATAGTTATAATATCACAACTCTCACAATAATCACTAATTTCTGATTCCGTTAGTGCCAGGAGGTAATCCACTGAAACCACTGCTCACCCAGGTGCCCTTTCCAAAAATAGTAACACTGGACTCCATCAAGTGAGTGACTTACTAAAAATAGTATGCAAAAACTGAGTCCAAATCATCTCTTGAAGGCAAACCATGAATAACACCAAACTCTGGAGAAGAAAACACAACTAACTGCCATCAGAGAACCTGATAACTCCCACACAAGACCCTCTAATCAACAACATTAGCCTATGAGGGTCAGTTGATGGGCTAAACCTCCAAACACTAATGCCTACCAAAAAGGGGACATTACAAATGACCTCCCTATTTCAATTGTAAAAACTTTGTCATAATTTTTAGGGGACATATCTATCATGTCCATTGAACAAATTCATGATGTAGCAATCATATCTCTTGTTCACCATATTGCAACCTTGATGTTGATTTAAGATTGTTTGCATGTCTTTTCAAAGGAAAGACACTCAACTATGTTAGGGGCTTGGCCCTAGGCTTGGTCACAGATTGGGATTCCTTGGGAAGGCTACTTTACGATTGTTTTAAAGAAAAGTTAGATACTCCCTCCCCATTGAAGCATCTTACTACAATTAAGAGGGATCCGATAGAGTCTATCCTCAATTTCAACATTCGATTCAAAAGTAGTTAGGAGAGAATACATTTGGAGGTTTGCCCATCATTGTATATGGTTGTCTTATGCTTCCTTAGAGCCAACCAATGGGTGGAAGAAATCTACCAAATGCTTATGAGATTGGCATGCAAGTTGATAATAGTGTTGGGATATTCTCTACATGGGCACATGCACAACCATGCCCTTGGTCTTGCATAGGTTGACAACTATCCAACAAGAGGGAGACACCACACCGACCCATCACTTGGGCCTCAGAGGTACGTGAGAGTTAACCTAAGTCACAACAACTTCTTGGGATCCCAATTAGATTGTTTACTCATAGATTCCTGGGTGGAAAGGTGTTGTGTAAAAGGTTACTTTATTGTATGGGTTGAGAATACCTAGTTATTTCTAGATACTAGCTATGAAATCTTTCCTCAAATTTTGGGGCAATCAAAACAACAAAGATAAGTTAGGATTAGGTAAACATTACATTACAAACATATTGGCTTGGAATAATCATTTCATTATATTCATTGTTGGCACATTTATACATCCTAGGTTCTTTAGAAAGTTTGGTGCATGATGTGTAGAAGAATAAGTTAATCTTACTCTATCATCCTCGGTACATCTTTTCTTTAGTTGACTATCTATATATCCTCTTCTATTATCTTGGTCATCATATAACATCCTTTCCTCTAATTTACTTGGTCAAAATTTGTCCTTCCAACATTGTGGATTGCTTCTCATATGCTTGGTTAGGGTCGATCCATCTCATCTTTAGACAACTATCTTGCCATGGCCCATATACTAAGATTTGTTGAGTGCCCAATGAGGTCTCTCTCTTTGTTAGGAATTTTATGATGCTTTCAGCATAGGTGTCAAACTTGCACACTCACTTTCTTCTTTCCAATATCTTCAACCAACATCCCCTTGGACTAAATGTCTTGTTTGTTTGTAGACAATTCGTCATTCCATACATCCAATAATGCTACAACTTGTCTAAATTGTGGGTTCCAATCCCTTGGGATTGCTGAATGCATGCTTAAGCATCATTTCTTTCACCTTTGTGTAAGGGAAACTTTTTCTTCATGGTTACCCCATGGACCCATATGTATAGAACTTCAACCTCCACAAGTTTGAGTACTTTGAGGGGTCCTTCAATACTAGACTATCCTCAAAGGTGCCATTTTGGATATTGAAGTCCCAATAGTGCCTTTGTTGTTGTTACAAGTAAGGTGAAATGTCTCAAGGCCTTTTGTATGAACCGTTCTTGGACCTTGGAGCTCCATCGACCTTCTTAGATCACACCATTATGGCTGGGTGAAACTAATGTTTATTGTGGCGCTTGCTTGTATCCACCCATATCTTTTCTCGAAAAGAACCCCTCAATTCACTTCTCAACAAGGGTTGTATAACCAAACCTTTCCAACAAAACAAAGGGTTTTGCTAAAAGTATTGACTGCAAGGCTCCCTCAACTCTCTTCTTCTATTTCTACCTAGTCTCTATATGGATGATCTATTCCTTCTTTCCCTTGGTCTCAGATTCTTGCATGGGTCCTTCCTTCAATCCCCATTTTCTCCTCTCTTTAACTGACATTTTTTCCACCTCATTTGCTCCAATTCTTGAGACCTGTGCCTAATTTTATAGCTAGGGTACCTCCTTGGGGTTTTTAAACCCTTAATCACCTTGCATGTGGTAGAATCATCCTTATCTGCAGCTCTGTCATTTCTATTACATCCTGTATCCAGATTTCTACTTTCATACCAATCCTTGATTTTGGTAGGAGATTTTCCTTTTTAGGCTCCTTTCATGTGTGCAACCTTTGGCATATGTCAGCCCACTCTTTTGTCCTTTGGGTCTTCTCACAAGCTGCTCCTTGTGCCTCTTTTTACCCTGTGGTCCTTACCTATTTCCAGAATCTATTCCTTGATTTTTGACTCTTGTGTATGTCTTACCCCTTTCTGCTCTAAATTCTTCTTTCCTCATAATATTACTCCTTTGGGGATTCATTCTTATTCCCTGTCATATGTTTGTCTTGATCATGTTTCACCTAGCTCTTACCAATTTTATTTGAGGTCTATTCTCCTCAATCCTTTCCTTATTTTGTCTAGGCCATTATTCACTTATGCAAGTTATTTTCAACTTCTTATTTACTTGTTTACCATGCTCCACATCTTTTTGAGCTAATTCTCTTTCTTTCCTCCTACACTCCTGTTCATTTCATACCATTATTTATTTATCTAGTTATTTATATCCTCTATTCTCTACTCCCCTCAAAATTTTGTACAGAGTCTCTTTTGCATGTACCTCTTGGTGCCTTGTTTTCTGGTTGATTGAACTTATTAGTGATTTCATTTTGGTTTTCCTTGGATCTTACCTCTTGAAAAGTGGAATTTTTGCACAACCCTCTTTGAATAGATTTTGACTCCTCTGTACTAGTTCCTTTTTAGTGTGCTGCTCTCTCAATTTTTTTATGCACATCTTCCTTTATAAGCGTTGTCCTAATAATTTAAGCCTACACATTTTCACACTTGCAGGCCTTTTTACACACATCTTCCACATACTTTCAGATTTCCTTCCACATACTTTCGGATTTCCTTCCACATAAAAAATGCTTCCCTCCTTCCAAGCAAGACATTCTCCACAGGAATCACTTTGTGTAAAGCATTCATTTTGTGGAGTTACATTCATTTGCATGCAAATTTTGTTTGTTCAAAGGATATTCCTTGCATTTATATGTTGGGGAATTGAGGATTTGAGTTCCAAAATTTCAATCATTAGGTGCATTCATAGGTCTTTTCCTATACGAGGCCTTGATTCATGCTATTGCTTGCATCTCCTTGAATTCGAATTGAGCACATTTCTGATTAGGGTTGTTAGGATTTGAACTTTTTCTCTGTAACAACCCCCAAACCGGGTAAACAAAAATTTTCTACTTTCACTAATAAGATACAAGGAAATACATTTAAATGACAAAGTAAATAACTTCTCTTTTCATTCTAATTGAACATTTCATCATAAAGAAATAAATGACACAATACATCATTGTTCTATTTTCCAAGTAAATAATAGAGTACGCTTTCATGATTACTTTTCTTTCAATTAAAAAGCAAGGTAAGAATCTTACAAGTTTCAAACATAGCTTGGAAGCTTTTGAGCAAATAGGAATAAGACTGTCCAGGATCTTCCCTTTCAAACCTTGGTTCATCAGAAGTCTACTGTGGAGGAGAAACATCACTCAGGTGCTTTTCCACCAACCACGGACTTATATTGCGGTCCCCCGCACGTTTACTGTTAAGTAGACGGCCCTCCCTTCTACGAAGAGATTGGTTGGGTAACCGATTCTGTATGACCAACTGAGCATAGTGTGTAATCCTACATAACTAAATCCTTGTGCCCTCACAATCTCAATCTAGCATGTAACCTGGATTACTGTGAACTGACAGTGTAATTCGTCTCACAGTCTAAGTGGACGTTAGGTATACTACACTACTTTGGCCAAAGCATTTCGGCAGTACTTAAACTGACGGTCATCTATCACTTGCACTAAGTCAGGTTCAGTTTGACTTAAGGCTGCCTTATCCTACGCGTAGGTTGAGTCCTTTCCGTGGGTAGTCAATCACCCTAGACTTCCTACTTCAACTACTTAAACAGGAAATGGAGTACAGTCAACAAGGGGTCCCTCTGGTACTTCCTAACATGGAAATCTTTATCCATGGAGTACATAGCTTTCTCTAGTTAACCTATTTAACTCTAAAGCTTTAGACTACCTTGGTACTGAATCCACCCTCGTCCTAGTATTTAATAACTAGTTCCTTTTCCTTTATTTAAGGAGTTCAAGCAGTATTCAAGTAATACAAAACATAATATAATTCTATTTAAAAAGTAATCAAACATTTCCCTTTTATGCTATTCCTTTTCAAACTTTCCTATGAAATCAAACTATTTCATTTCAACAAGCTTTTAAGCTATTTCCAATTCAACAAGCTCTTAAGCTATTTCTAACATAACATGCTTTCTCTATGAAACAAGATATTCCTTAATTCGATAAGCCTTTTCTAATGAAATTAAGCAATTCCCAATTCAACACAATTCCTTAGAAAATAAAGACTTTCTAATATTTTCCTTTCATACTACAACATAATGCAAAGCATAATCAAGCAAACAAATAACTCATTTTTAAATCAATGACAGAAATTCTAACAAGACATTTCTCATGCCTGATTCCCTTGCTGCGAAATGAGTTCGATCGGTAGCTTCAGCTCTTCCTCCACTGTCCTTCACAGCCTTTACTAGCTACTTCTCACAGCATGAACAAGTATAACTCTCAGGTAAATGCAGTTTGGTAATGAGGGAATGTTGCTCTCAGCAATACAGTCACAGCTAGATGATATATGGCTCTCAGCAAAATTGTAGATGGCTCTCACAACTTCTAAACAGCAAAGAGGGATTGCAACACACAGAAAAATGCAACAGCAATGATGGTGAAATATGGCTCTCACAACTTCTAAGCAGCAAAGAGGGATTGCAACACACAGAAAAATGCAACAGCAATGAAATTCGTAATTCCAAATGCAGAGGAAAGTGGTAAATTTAACAATGAGAGCAACCTCTTTATATAGGTTTCGAACTCTCATGTTTACTACATTGTAGGCATGAGAATTCGACACCTCTCCTATTGACATTGTCAAAATGTGCAGTGGCAAACAAATAACCAGAAACTCAGCAAAATTAAGTAATGAATCAACCTTATTTTCGAAGAATACTTCAACTCTCACATGGTAATTTCGTAAAGCAGCCACGTATAGGTGTAATGATAAAAAATGCCCTAAAAAATGGCAGACTGTATGAACAAATGGCATTTGAAGTTCACTGTTGAAAACGTCAAGGTTATTCATGCAGCATTTGGCCTCCTTCCGTCCACGCGTCCCAAAATGGTGGCGTTTCTAACAGTTGCGACCAGGTCCAAGGTGTGTGAGCTGGGCGCGGGTTCCTCTTGCTGCATTTTCCATGTTTTCTGCTTCTCACAGTCGCGCGATTTCTTCCTGTGAAGAAATCCGCGATTTTCAGCTCTTCTAAAAACTTCTGATTTCAAATCATTTAAAGTCTATAGTTTCAACATTTAAATTTCCTTCAATATTTTCCATGTATTTCCAATGGTGAATAAATTTCGAAATACCTTTATTCCATATGGTAAATGCAAATAATTACCAAATGACTATATAAGTCCATTTCCATTATTTACCAAGGCATAGTCATTTTAATTTATATATATTAAAATGTTATTAATATATTTTGTATTATATTTAATATAACTTATTATAGTTTTAATTTACCTTTATTTAAATATATAAATATATCTATATAATATTCGAATATTACAATAGATATATCAATATATTATATTATCGGTAAAACTATAATAATATCTATATTAAATATATTAATAAACATATCCATATTTACACTTAAACATATCTATACATGTTTATATTCAATTATCCAATTACGTGTATTATAGGCCAGTCAGAGTACCTTCAATACACGTATTTGCACAAACATGTATATATACATTTAACTGTAAATTCCAGGCATCAGTATAACTTATCAGTTCGCATTTCACATTCAAGGTTCACAGAATAGTAAGTCAGTCAATCAAGTAACACCACTCAAAAAGCATAAAGAAGTAATCCAAACTCCTAAGCCTAAGGATGACTTATCATGACAACTCAATCTGACTCAGTTCCCAAAACCCTCAGTGAAGTGTGTGTATGCTCATATGATCAACTTTATCGGTTAGCCGACCAAGTTCCTCTCCCGAGTGATGTTTCCCCTCCACCTGGAGGAATAGTTCCTGTTCCTGCATCCATGGCACCAAAACCACGACAGTCAATTGCTCACAATATTTGCAGTATATATAAATCAAATATATAAAACAAGACTAATTACTTTCCTCTATTCATTGCTTATCCAAGAATAACATCAATCAAGAATACAGAATGAGCCAATCATAACATGTAAACAGATTCTCAAATTGATAACAAGGTTCAATCACATTTTATTCATTCAAAACCTTCCTTACAATCAGAATGCTCTAAGCATTACTAGAATAGTAACTATACAAATTCAGGGGTGTAACATTCTCTCATTGCAAAGTAATCCTTTGTTGTGTGAAAACCCTAAGTGTTTTAAACATTGGCATGTAGTTGTCTCCCTTAGTTCCATTTCCACATTGATGCCTTTATTGAACTTTAAGACCTCATATGCAAACTTTTCTTTGCATGCAAATCACATATCGTCTCCTATTTCCCATGCCCATTGCAAAATATTTTGTACAAATCTATATCTCGCATGCATGGATGCAAAACTTGTTTTTTGCTGTTTTGTCTCTATTGGTCGCAACTTTGCAATGCCCATTCTTTGCAGGTTTGTGGACTCCTCCTGCACACTTGCATAACTTGCAAATTGTTCATTTGGTCCCATGGTCCGCAACCTTGCAATATTCATATATGCTAGAGCTTGTGTACCTTTTGTGCGCTCTTGCAACATTTACTAATTGTTAACTTGCATTTGTGCTCCGCAATTCAGCCACTTGTTCTTAGTCTTGTCCTCTCTGCATGTCACACCTAAAAATAAAAAAAACTGAAGTACGAATTTAAGGGTGTAACTCCTTCCAAAATTACATCTACTTAGGGTGAAGTATTAGACATAGATTTAGATCATGTGAACATGGCAGACTTTTTGAAGATGTATCTAGAGGATAGAACAGCTAGAGCCCGATGCATAATATATAGTGGGATTGCTGAGGTTGTTGCATTTCCTATATTCATAGTTCACATACTCAGACTTGACAAACCCAAAATTTTTGACTTGCCAAAAACTTGACAATTTAAAAAGTTACTTAAGTTTCTTAAAAAGCACAAATTTTATGGAAAATTTAGTTACATGTATTCAATGAGTCTATAAAATGTTGGGGAAGTGTTTTTTATTAGATTTGAAACATATAGAGTACAAAATCACATCATCATGCAGATATAATAGCTAGTTAATAACTATTATTAATGTATGATGATTATCTCTGAAAATCATCATTAATTGCATATCTAAGCAAGTTCCAAATAACAACATTTTACAATTTCCCCTTTCTCGCTTTAATGAAAAATCAAGAGTGTCTAGTCCTCATCTTCAGCTACGACTCCTCACTTGACTTAGAAGGTTGCACTTGTGGCTCCATCTTGCTACTAGGTGGCGATGGCTCCTCCTTTGCCACATCGATAGCATCCAATTTTCAACAACATTCTAGAGCAGTTTCCCACTTAAGTCGTATAAACTATAAACCAATTTTCAACAACATTTTAGAGCAACTTCCCACTTAAGTCTTTTGGAGAGGGTGCCTCGTACCCTTTCCCTACGATTGTCAATGCTGTTACTAAATTCTCCTAGTATAGGCTCTTTGTCACATTAAAGGAAGGTTGTTGTAAAACCAAAAAAACGCACATGCCTTATCTACTTTTTGGTGCATTTCTTGTTTTACATTGTACCTTGTAATGAAGGTTGTGCTCTAGGTACATACAAGTCTTGTCTTTGTGCTTTGCTCGAACTAGATGAGGTGGATGTGCTTTGTTTACATGGACCATGACTATAGCCCATAATGTTTGCCATATGTTGGTGTTTCAATTCGCACCTCTGTAGTGCGTATTGGCAACAAACAACTATGCACAGATGAACTGCTCTTCAAATCAAGAGGGGAAGCTCCCTCTTTTGCTGTTTTTGCGTAAAATGTAAAGTAAACTAAATTTCCTATCTTTTTACTCAACGGCAGAGCACAAGGTTATAAACCGCAATGTGTTGCAGCTAAGGTTTTCTCTGGTTTTTGCAAATCTTAACTACAACTAGGCTAAAACTATAACTATCCTATCTCCTCAAGTAATTCAGGGCGAGAGGATCTAGGAGCTATTGGGAATGGTTGGATTCACTTAGACAAACTATCTCTTAGAATGCATCCGAAGGCTCATTGCTCTTTCAGACTTATCTTGAAATAGAGTTTATGCAAGTAAATATCAAACGGTAAGCTAAATCTCAGGATTCCCTTGGAGGCGAGGTGCTCTTTCCGAGGTGTAGGCTGAAAAATAGGTTATAGGCTGAAAAATAGATTACTAGAAACAACATTAACCAATAATCCTAATCTCTAAATTCCCTTAGAGGCGAGGTGCTCTTTCCGAGATGTAGATTGAAAGAAAGATTATTGAAACAACAAACATGAAAGATATTGAGAATTTTGGATCAAAGGCACGTGACTCTCCTGATTTATTATCTGAACCTCAATCAAAGATTACACTTTGGGACAGAAAATTGCATGAAAGAGGACAATCACACAACATGCGGTCAACCAAATACTCTTAACAAATATTGAAC
Organism: Sequoiadendron giganteum; assembly: GCA_007115665.2. NCBI lineage: Eukaryota > Viridiplantae > Streptophyta > Pinopsida > Cupressales > Cupressaceae > Sequoiadendron > Sequoiadendron giganteum. The sequence goes on along the minus strand of CM021105.1, from coordinate 348,573,656 downwards.
CCAATTATAGGAACAATAAGAACGCAAGCAAAAAGCTCAGCGTTTTGCTATAACAAGTATGATTCAAGAACATATACTAAGTGAACAAAGTTGTAAGCTATCCGACTCAACGTTTTGCTACCGTGAAGTAAAGTTAAAAAATAATGAGCAAAGGCTCTTATTTATAGAAGCTCAAAGGAGTAGGCAACCCTAAAGTCTCCTTGAGTTAACATTGAGTTATTGCCAATCAACAAGATTTATTCCTATGTCTAAAAGTAGGTAACCTAACAGTTAATTGGAAATACTACTTCAGTTAACTGATCCTAAACTAAAATTAACTCCAATGTACAAAAGGTGTCTCCAAAAATAGACATGCATAAAAGGTGGGACAACGAGTTAACTTGGAAAGAGGCATCAAGTTAACTGCTTGTCTTAAATGCTATTTTTGAAGAAGGTAGGACGTCCCAACTAGCAATTCATACTTAAACAATTTGAGTAATTAACTCTAACTAGTTGGTAACTGTCTCTGTGTCTGGACAACTGATACTTCTCAGGATGATGTCATGTCTTCGAAGCATCTCTTCACCAATTTTAATTTGATCCTGAAAATGGTGTCCCTTTTTAGCTGCATCATCAAGCTTCACTGACATGGCTGCAATCTGATTCAACCTGCAGTCAATAGGGTCACTACAGAAGCTACCACGGATGAAGTCTTGAAGCTGCATCTGCACTTCAGCGAGCTCAATGTATTCACCTCTTCATGCTGGTACTGGCAAGGGATGGATGTCACCAATGTTCTTACGAACTTGATGGCACTTGCCACATTTCTGCAGAGATTGTATCATATGCTTTTACCTTGTAGACAAGTTGTTCTTTCCAAGCGAAAAGATTATGTTTGTTCTCATCTATCGTGACTGATTTGTATGCCATTCTCAAGTCTGAAATGGTGATCTCATCTTGAGGTTTGCTCTCTGCTATGCTCTGTTCCGACTCTTGGATCTCAGCGCGAAGGTCGTGGGCATTGTACCTCAGTTGGTACAACTCTACAAGTATAAACCGACTGTTGGTGACGAACTCTTCCACTTGATCTCTCAGGTGCTTTCCATATAGAATCAACTGACTTAGCTGATTTTCCTCTATAGGTAGCTCTAGCATTTGCAGAAGCAAGGCGGTGACGTCGGAAGTACCGTGCATCAAGTTAGAGATATACTGTCACAGTTGTTGGTTTTCAGCCTCGAGGGTTGCTTAGTCTTCACCATCCTTCACCACTCTTTCTTTTATGCTCATTGGCACCACCTCAACCCGACGTGTGCTCTTGCCAAGGTTGACTTTCACCAAAGTGAAGTCATCAACCTCTACTTCATTTGCGTTTTTATCCTTAGGTGGTGCGGTGGTTGCAATGACAATCTCATTGTCGATGTTCTTTTCCACATGGACGTGTTTTTTGAGCTTCTTCTCTGACGTGTATTGATAGACACGATCAAATTTTGCAAAGTCCAGTTGGTAGGACGACTTTCTCCTCTTCCTACCCAGCAGATTCTCAAGCTAAGAAGAGTCTCGACTAATCTTGCTGGAAGGATTGGTGCTAGTCCTATGAACTCCCGACGAGTGAGATTGCGTTGCGATGTCGCGTGGTGGCAAATTTGGCTCCAAGTCGATGTGGATTGGAGACTGCTGCGGTGATGAATGCATCAGAGGCTTTGTTTCCATCTCTGGTACTGTCTTAGCTGTATCTATTTCCATTTCCGACACTGTCTTAGCTGTATTTGTGGCTGTCTCCACATGTTGCTCTTGCTGATTTACATCAGCAATTGGCATTTTGTTCTTTGTATTCCTTGACATTCTGTTTCCCTTAGGAGGGTTACTCTTTGTCTTCTGTCTGGGTTTCCACTTTGATATGGAAGGTAGTGTAGTATTAACCGGTGGCGGCTCTGTGTTTGGAATGACTACCTTCTGTGTCTTCTTGCTGTCCAAGTAAAGTATGTTGTTCCTTACAACTCTGCTTGTTCTTTCCTCAATGGATATGCTTTCCTTGGCGTACCAATCTATGGCTCGAAGTGGCTGCGAGTCTATTTGATCTCTGAAGAATGTGGGAAGTGTGACGTCCCCATCATCATTAGATAATCCTTCCACAGCCTCTGACAAGAACTTAGTGATCTGCGGAAGTGTGAACCTATTGTAGTTGCGCCTTCGCACTTCGAACTCGTCTTCATAGCTAAACCAGTAGTCCTCCATGGAAGGTTTGTGTGAAGAATGTTGGCCAAGGCGTGCTGAATAATGACCCCAAGGGTCATATGAGTGTCTTTCGATGAGAAACTTAAGGTTAAGTCTCATCATCTCATAACTCATAGCCTTGGCGTCCGTTGCTGATTTGCACCTATAGATACCCATCTGAAAAGGAAAGTTTGCAACCGTCTTACGTTTGTTGCATAGAAAGGAGTTCGTGTAACTGCCGTAGAAATTCCATGAATACCACCTTATCCGATGGGTAACGAGGTAACATGGTTGGACGACTTGAGTATCCATATACACGGATGTAGGTGAAAGTGGGGAACTGGATGAACCAATCCGCCCAATCTGCCATAGCCAACTTGGTTGCTGGTGAGATGCGTACATGTGACTCGTGATCAAGGTCTCTCACTGTGTGCATCAGGAACTGGTCATTCACTTGTTTGAAGTGTCTTTCTGATTGTGTGAATTCAAGCTGTCATAAATGTTCGTGAACCTTCTACACACCCAAAGTTCCTATAGTGTTCAACTCTCTAAACTGGCCTTGGAAGGCTATCAGATATACAAGGTACGAACACATGTGGAATTCGTGGGCTTGGAAGAAACTGGTCATTTGGTTGTAGAGAACGTCGTTGATCAAGGTAGGCCAGTCATAGTGTTCCTTGCTATTGACAAGTTGAGATATGATGTAATACATCCTTGGTTGGAACTTGTTTGCCTTTGATTGACCGATGACACGGTTGAGCAGCGTGATCATGATTGTGTACTCGTCTTTGAATTCTCCATATCCTACATTCTTCGGCAAGTTGTTTCTTTTCTCTTTAAGCCATCTTTCTGCCATTCTTTTCTGACATTTGCCCTTAGACGTGTTGAATTCCTTTTCACATTCCCCCATGGATACGACCAAATTATTCACACAAGATAGAATAGCAAAGCACCTCTCAATGTCCTTCGGCTTGAGACTACATATTACTCGCCCATCTATTGGTCTAATCTCCCATGCAGTAGGGTTGTAATGCTTTACACAAGCAATTACGAACTCTACGCTCTACACTGAGATGGGGAATGATGCTACCTCAAGCAATCCAGATTGCTCGATATTTTGCAGTGTGCTTTGGTCTATGCCTTCCAACTTGTCCAAATCAACCTCTGGGTTTATTCGATGCAAATCGATGTCAACCGTTCTCAGGAAGTCATGAAGTAAGACCGACTTGGTCTTGTATTTAACCTAGGAGAATTGCATTTTGAAAACCTTGAAGATTGACTGGGCACACGCCTATATTTGAACAACTTTTCACAGTGGCTCAAAATAGCTTCCTCGAGGGGCAACTTTTACGAAAATTTCTGAGACGTGGGTTTTGTTGAGAGTATCTTTTTGAACAAACTTACAATGTCAGATTTTCGGAAAGATGAATTTTTCTTTGACATGCAACAACCCCTTGGGGTGGAAGCTCCAAAAGCTATTTTTTTCTCGGAAAATTCTGGCTCATGGGTATTGTAGGTGCCTATGAGCTGATCAAACCTAGATTGTCAGTTTTTGAAAAAATCACTTTTTACAGAAACCCTAAAAGCTGGAGGCAGCGGGGCAAGTTTCCCGGAAAATTCTAGCATGTGGGTTTTATGGCCTTTCTCGTGTTGATCATACCCAAAAGGCCAGATCTGTAAAAAATGTTGTTTACTTGGACATCCAAGAAGATCTAAGACATGAATAGAAGAAATGTGTCGGGAGAACCTAGAAGTTTGTTGTACCCAAACCAATTTTTTTGCTTCATTAAGGCATTTTGCTTAAAATGGTCTAAACCTTGTAAAAATGATGTCAAAACATAGTTTTTAGGCAAATCAAGTATGGATTTCAAGTTAGTGTGATGTCAAGAAGATACTGGTAAAATTTGGAAATTTTGAAAATTAGGGTTTCTGGACCCCTGTTTTTAGGTCAAAAATCCCTAAAAGATTGAACTTGTCAGAATTGGTTGAAAATTGTTTTGATTGCCTTATTTTGTTTCATGATCACAATGGTGAAGTCAGATTCAGTTAAAACTCAGTTTAAGTCTGGTGGGTAGTTTTTCACTTTTTCAAGAGAAAAGTTATGATCTCCGAGGTCAACACTGGCAGATGGCCAGGTGCCAAGTGTCGAAATCTAAGCTTAAAGTGCTTCGATGAAGTTTCTATGGCGAGATATGTCCAAAATGATGCTTTGTCTTAGAGGGGATATTCGTCAAGGTGAAAATGCTGAAATTTTTTCTAACTTTGGAGTAAAAACGCACCTGTTAGCTAGGGTCGCCCTTGATTTTAGGGGCCCAAATCAACTTTCTGAGGTTTGACACTTCCAAGAGGACTTCATCGGAATCCTGTTAGCTTCGCAATGAGCCTACTAGCTAGTTCGAAAGATATGTCTAGCACCTGAAACTGGAGATTGAACGCGAAATGAGGGAGATGAAAAAATGACTAACACTGGAGTGAAAAGCGCGCCTCCTAGCTAGGGGTGCCCAAATTTTTGAAGCACTAGATGGAGGTTTCTGATCAAATGACACCTAGGATGTTTGTCTCAAACTTGTTTGGCTTCGCAACGCATTTGTCAGCGGATGAATCTGAGTTGCTGAATTGCCGGTATCAGGAGTCAAACATAGGGTCTTAGTCATGGTCAAAAAAAAGTCAGAAAAAGCAAAAGCGCCCCTGGAGGCCAGGGGTGCCCAAGGTTTTGGAGCCTCAAATGGAATCTTTTTGGTCAGCTCAGATACTCATCTTGTCCATGATGCTGTTGGTTTTCCGTTGCATATCTCAGAGAACTTGTCAGCAGTCTGCAACAGGAGTTTAAGTGGTTTTTAGCCAATTGTAGAAATGGCTAAGTCTGGGAAGAAAAGCACCCCTAGGAGCCAGGGGTGCCCATGTTTTTCAACTGCCAAATGATGTTTTTGAGAGAAGTGCTCTCCAGGAGCTCTTGTTCAAAATCCAGCAAGCTCCGCAGTGAGCTTGTCAGCTAGTTCTAAAATTTTTCCAAACAAAAGCACCCTTGAAGGCCAAGCGTGCCTTGCTTTTTGAGGCCTCAGATATTGGAATTAGGGTTTGCAACCTCAAGGAGACTTGTCAGATTTGATCCTGCTCTTCAATGAAACTGTCAGCCAGTCAATCTGACGTGTTAGTCAATCAAAATCAGTGATTGAACATGGGCTCCGGTGAGGTTTTCAAATCCAAATTTTCAAGAAATTGGCTAAGTCTGGAAAGAGATGCCTAAAGTCAAAGGTTGACTTTTTGAACTCAAGAGAAGTGGCGCCCTTTAAAGGTGGAAACAGTTAACTGAAATTAACTCTTCAGTTCAACTCTTTTCAAGTCCACTTCTTCTTGACTTATTTTTGCTTCTAACTAGGCAAGTTCTTTTTGCATGTATCAGTTGACTGAAGTGTTAAAGGTGGCGCCCTAATTAGGGTGTATTTTTCAATTCGTTAACTGTTTTAAGAACCAGTTACAAGCTAGGCGTTGTTGTTGTTGGAGGTCCAGTCAGAAGGCTAACGCCATTTCCAAGATTGTGCATGCATTTATGATACCTTTGATGATAAATTTTTATTTATTAAGGCAATGGCATCCATTATTCTTCATTGCAAGTGAGATAAAACACGCCTTTCTTGAGCAAATAATGATCTGAAGGTGCTACAGGTGTCAAAATTCAATGTTCTTCGTAGCGTCAGATCCATAATGTTTAGAGGAAGAATATTATAGACTTCATTTTCCATTTGCATGAAGGTTACATCGAATTCAATTCAAGCATATGCGATTTTTACAGAAGCATAAACACAAAAACTTCTATCTTCTGTCTTAAATTCTTCTATTCTTGTGTTAGGTATTCTCCGCATGTCAAAGTAAATGGTGAAATTGTTAGAAACAGATCATCTGGGTTCATATATTTCAGCGACATCAGCAAAACCCATGTCTTAGATTTGTTTCGAGATAATTGCCCCACTGCCTCCATTCTGGAGCACTATGCTTTTTTCGAGAGATTTCTTTGCATGTGGGCCTAAAACTCATTTTTTCCAAAATCGAATCATCTGGGCTGGCTTAGAATTCCATTGCCTACAAAACCCATGTTTCAGATTTTCTCAAAAATAATTGTCCCCAGAGCCCCTACAGCCCCTGCCTAAGTCACAAGATTCGCCGAATTTCAAGCATGAAATTCGAATTTTGGCGAACTTCAAACTTTTCTATTAAATTCGTTAAAATTCGCCATGGCATTCGTACGGAAAAAATCTGATATGATTTTTAATTCAAATATATTTTATATGGGTTTCTTTTTCTGATCGCGTTGCTCCACGGGATAGTATTCTTGGTAGATCGTGTTGTTCCCCGACTCCATCATTGGCGACATTTGCAGTTTGCAGGAACAACTCTTGATCGTCAAACCCTGAGATCAACCGGATCACGGAGGACCAGCTCTTTCGAAAAGTGACATGACATTGTTCCGGTCCAAACTCCGGGAATGTGGCCTGAAGACGACGACGTCGTATTTTTCGAAGTATCATAGCAATGAACTGCTGTGTGAAATCTATGTCCTCCTCTGGCAATTACAATGCGAATGCACTCAAAGCGACGCCATAATCTTGTTTGAATGCTCTCTTTCGTGATGATTGCCCACATAAATCAGCCTGAAAGTCAAGATTATCATGGCCTTCACACTATCGCGCTACCTCCATATTCGAGGCTCGATCTTACATAGGCAAAAAAATTTAATTCATTGCACTGAATTTTATTTATTATAATGTATTTAAATTTTACATACTCCACTCGGGCGACAGGTAATGGCCAATTTATTTTTAATTTATTAGATTTTTTTTTAAATTCATGCCTTTATAAAGTGTAATGAGTCATTTATATTTATATTTCTAGTAAAAGATAATTTTTAATATTAAGTATTATTTTATTTAAATTAAATTTTTATTAAAAGTTTAAGATTGAACATATTTATATTAATATCATTTTCTTTTATTGTTTTATTGAATTCTATTTTTTAATGCCAACATTAATAAATTAAAATATAATATTTTAAAATATTTAATTTATATTTTATATTATTAATATTTAAGGTATAAAATTTTACAAATTTAAATATCTAAATTACGTTTACTATATTATTCTTTTATTTTAAAAAAATTTAACTTTCTATATATAAGGCGAATTTAATCCGAATTTTTTACTTTTCGAAATTTTCCCTTGTCGAACTTCATCTGAATTTCAATATTGCCAAACTCGAATTCGAATTCGAACCTTGTGACTTAGGCCCTTTGCAGTTCTCGACTGTAAACCTTTTTGCATGTGGGCCTAAAACTCATTTTTTCGAAAAACGAAGGATCTGGGTCTTTTCAACTCACCGGCGCCTACAATACCCATATGCCAGTTTTTCTCAATTTTTCCGAGAACCCCCTACGACCATTAAAGCTCTCTACCGAAAACCTTTTGCATGCCTTGCTAAAACTAGTCTTTTCGAATTTCTGACATTGTGGGTTTGCTTAGAATTATTTTTTCTACAAAACCCACGTCTCGGAATTTTTCGTGAAAATTGCCCGTCAATAGGATATTTTTAGACTTGTCAGAAGTTATTTTTAGCTTTCCGGAATAGTTGTCAGAACATAGCCATGTTTATAGTCAACAGGCGAGTTTTTCATAATACAGTTCACTGAAACTAAATTCAAGACCAAATTGGTTTTAATTCACGATTTCATAAGAAAATCTGACACCGATTTGCATCAAGTGCATCCAGAGGGTTGATTTAGACAATTTGACAGGCGTAGTCACTCAAAGTCCACATGGTTTCATACCTCGTATAGCTGATAACCTTTCCAGGCCAGTTTAGAGGGTTGATACCTTTGGAATTCTATGTGTGCGACGAGTTCGTGTGCATTTCTCACAACCAAAGTGTTCGCGGTCAAACTTCGTGGTTTCGTCGTGCAACACTTTTTCATTGAGAAGAATCAAGGAAAGCATCAAAAGCGTCAAGCTGCAGAAGGAACAAAGATCATCACTCCATTTACGAAGCTGCCAAAGTCACTCAGATCACATGCCACTATCTTTGTGAGAATGGTTCATACGCTGAGTTGGATGCAGTGCAAACTGAGTTCGAGGAGCTGGTTCATGATGGCCTTGATGGAGATCCTGAGGTGTCCAAGTTGGATAACTTCTCAGTGATGACTACCAGTTTCAACAAGGCGACTGCAGAAGTCAGAGACAGTCAGAGGGCGATCAAGGATGGAGAGGAGTTGAACAGGCAGTTCATCATCGTGGATAGCGTCGGAGTGCCAAAGGATGAGACCATCGACAAGTTCCTAGTTAAGGTGATAGACAGAGAGGGCTTGTAGTAGACAGCTAGTTGGATCCTGCAGTTATTTACGAGGATGAGTCAAAAGCAATAGTTAACTCAACGTCATTTCTTGAGTTCTTATTGCTGATCTCATGCACGCCTATCTCATTCTTGGAGATATCTTCACAAGAGGATGGACTTTCAGTTAGGAACCAGTTGACTAATGTTAGTTATCAGTTAGCATTCATTTCAATAAGGACGTGCATGTTGCACATGTCCATTTAGTCTAGTCTTGTTTCGGTTAACTGATGATAGCTTTCCAGTTAACAGTATAGTTTCATTTATTTAGACTTAGAGAATAAATTCTCACATGCTTGCGAGACTGTAGTTGACTCAAGGTGATTTTAGGGTTCCCTACACCTTTTGAGTTCTATAAATAAGAGCACCCTTGCTCATTTGTAATTGACTTTTGCATGTGATAGTAATATATGTTGCGCCACCTTGCTTGAAATATTGTTGTTCTATATCTATTCATGAGCTTTTACTGTGATAATAAATAGTTGCACCACCTTGCCTGAATGTTATTATTATGGTGTTTGTTCAAACTTAGTTAAATGGAGTTGCTAGTTTGATCGTTTATTGTATGCGTGTCTCGCCAATGCAATTTGCTGTTCTAGTTTGCTATCTTATGTTATGTCTAATAGTTGTTCTTTCAATCTATGCCTCGGATAGGGGTTCCTCCTCCTTGGAAATTTGGAAAGAAGAATTATCATTTAAGTGTTGTTGCCAATAAGTTTGTTGCATATCTACGCCTCAGATAGGGGTTCCTCCTTCTTGGAAATTTAGTAATTGGGCTTATCGTTTGATGTCGTGCCTAATAAACTTCATATCAACCTACGCCTCGGATAGGGGTCCCTCCTCCTTGGAAATCTTGTTGTAAGGTTTATCGTATAATCACATTCTTGCTCCTAATTCCTCATGCTCTGTTTTTCTTGAGGGAATATGATAGATTAGAGCTTTTAGTTAGTTGTAGTTAAGATTTGCAAAACTAGAGAAAACCCTTAGCTGCAACGTTCTTGGTTTCCTTAACCTTGTGCCTCTTCCAGTTGAGTAAAAAAGATAGGATTTAGAATCATTTACTTTTTAACACATATCAACAAAAGAGGGAGCTTCCCCTCCTAATTTGAAGAGCAGTTATTACGCACTGTGCATAGCTGTCCGTACCAACTCGCACTCTAAAGGTGCTAATTGTTACACCAACAAAGTTATAAGCTACTGCCTTGGAAAATGATGCCCGATGATGAGATCTTGTGAAAGACGTCCTTCTATGCAACCTTAGACTGGAAAAATGAAGAACGCTGAGAATGGCTTCTGTTAGATCTTCAAATGGTGTTGGAGAGAAAATATTTGTGTTTGAGCTCTTCAACCTGCAAGAAATAATGAAGAATGGACACCTAGGCTTTGATAAATATCAATTTGAGTTGGAAGCATCAATTTGGGCGTCCAAACCCTAATTGGGGAGTCACTTATGTGATTGGGATTTAACTGGAAGAGTTTCCACCCAATTTGGGATGCCTAGGTTTGAGAAAGTCTTCAAAAATCCTAACTGGGAGTTGACTTTGGATGCCACCTAGCCAATGTTAGGATGTTTTGAAGATTTTCAACTTTCGCTTGATGAATAGCCTCTGTTCAATCCTGAATTTTGGTCGCCTGATTGATCGTGAAGCCTTGCTAACAGATTCACTGTGGAGTTGGATCAACTCTAAAGAGATGTTATTGGGGGTTGCAAACCTTGAAAATTGAATCTGGTACCTTGAATTCTTGGGCACCTTTTCCTAGAAGGGTGCTGTTTTTGCCAAACTTAGCCAATTTCTTGGATGCTTTTTAATTTCCTTGTTTTGACCCTCTGTGCTTCAATCAACAGCTGCCGGTGACTGACGACTCTCGTGAACATCCTCAGATATTGAATGGAAAACAAATTCAATTTCAAAAAGGATGACTGGTACTGCAAGTTTTGAAAACTGATTAAGAGTCTTCAAAAGTTTGGGTGCCTCTGGCCTGCAGGGGCGCCTTTGTTCTTTTGAGGCACAATCTCCACTTTGTAACCCTTCACGAACAACTCCAGTTTGATCCTTGTCATTAGAAGTTTGACTGCTTAGATGTTCATGCTGACGATTTTATCGCGAAGATTGATCAACTCTGAAGAGGTCTTCTTGGGAGTTATGAAGCTTGAAAACATCTGATTGCCCAAAAAGTTGGTTTCTAGGAAGGTGCATTTTCTTCAACACTTAGTCAAATTTTGACGTTCTTCAACTCGCCTTCACTTTGAGCATTTCACACTTTTCGTTTGTGAGTGCTTGATAGGCCCTGAGAGTTGACGATTGGATTCATCGCGAAGCTAGAAGGATGCTTAGAAGATGTCTTGGAGAAGACAACTTCCAAAAATTACATTTGGTTGCCCAAAATGATGGGCACCCTTGGCCAACAGGGGCGCTTCTGCTTTGATGTCCACTAGTTCATCCTCCGTTTCACGTGCTCAGATGATCAACAATTGCTGTTGTTTGGTATGTCTCGTGGATTTGCTGTAGGATCCATCACGAAGCTAGGCTGAATCAGAGGAGATCATCTAGAGGTTGCCAATCCAAAGACTAGCATCTAATAGCTTTCATTCTTAGGAGCCCTTGGGCTACAGCGGCGCTTTTTCCCTTGTTTGATTGTCATCTTTGACATTCATAATTTTCAGCATCTTCTGCCTTTGCCTCTGTTTGATGGTGTTTGATGAATCTGATGAAGTCGCTTGACGATTCATTGGAAAGCCAACAAAATTTTGAAGAGGACGACCGGTTTTGCAATTGTTAACAACTGCAGTTGGTCCCTTGAATTCATGGGTGCCCCTAGCCAGTAGGGGCGCTTTTAGCTGTAGCTTCATCAATTTTCATGAAGGTTTTCACCTCTCGCACTTTGCATTCACCGTCTTGCCAATTGCGTTGATCACCGTTGTCGACGACGCGATCATGTTCACCGTTGCGATTGCATTTACCATTTTGCGTGCACGGACAATTGAAAAAGCTGACCAAGGCGTGGGCTGTGTAGGCATCTCCCTTGTAGCAAGGCGTGCATCTTCCAGACTTGAATATTTTCAACAAATTTCAACTTTTGAAATTCCCCTCTGTCACAAAGCATCTTTTCAAGTGTCTTTCGCTATAGAATCTTCATTGAAGCGTTTGAATCTTGGATCTTGATACCTGGTACTGGCCATTTTGCCATTGATGACCTCAGAGGTCCCATCTTTCCTTCTGAAAAAATGAAATAGACCTACCAGAGTAAAACAGACTTTTTTGTGATTTTGACTTGACGAGTGTGATCGTGAAGTGTAATTGACCTATCAAAATCATTTTCAATTATTTCTGGAAAGGTCCTATTTTTTAGGGTTTTCCTAAAAACAGGGGTTTGAAACCCTAATTTTCAAAATTTTCAAATTTGCAAGTATCCTCCTTGACATAAACCCACAAAAAGCCCATGTTTTTTTGGACCTAAAATTGGCTTTTGACAACAATTTTACATGTTTTAGAACATTTTTATCAAAATGCCTTATTGAAGCAAAAATTTATTTTGGGTACAACATTAGGCTCCGTCTGGTGACCATGTCAAATACTTACGACATAGGAGAACCGAGAATCTCTAGATTTTAAAGCACAAACCAGTATCTTATCAGTTGGGCAATGGAGTCAAGACTATTTCCTAATTCACCTAATAGTTCGAGTTTTCCTAAAATTCACCTAAAAACAAGACTACCTAAGAAATCACCTAAAACACGACAATACTTTACGGAACGGGGAAATACATTACGACATAACGTTTACATTATGGAAAGGGGAAACACATTACGAAAAAGAAAGAAAATTATTTACAAAACTTCACTCCACCCCTGAAGGGACGAAATGTTTTAGATATTGTTTGCTATATGGTAGCGGGAAGAGCCTTCCATTCGAATGTGAGAGAATGTACGAACTCTCTCCTGCGAATTCATGGATCTTGAATGGACTTAGCCAAAGGGAGTCAAGTTTACCGCGCATTCCCTTGGGCTCGTGTCTCTTGTCCCATAACAGGACTTTGTCTTCGATCTCAAAGTCTCGATGACAAGCCTTCTTGTCGAAGATCTTCTTCACTCGCTCTTGATGCTGAGTGATTTTAGCGACTACCTCTACCCTTTCTTCCTATAGCTTCATTAGGCATAGGATACGCTTTTCGATCGGATCTTTGAATTCCTCATCTTTCACTGCGGATGCTAGCTGCAAAGCGGACAACTCTAATGTGATGGGTAACACAGCTTCTGTGCCATATAAAATAGTAAAAGGGGAAGTGCCAATAGCTCTCTTGGGAGTGATTCTATTGACCCAAAGAGCGTCGCACAACTTCTTGTGCCAAGCTCGTTGATTGGAGTCAACCATCTTGCGCATGATCGTGACAATGTTCTTGTTGGATGATTCGGCTTGTCCATTACCCTGCGGATAGTAATCTAAAGAGTGGGACAAGGTGATGCTGTGATCAAAACAAAATTCTACTAGCTCCTCAGATGAGAAGCTTGTTGCGTTGTCAGTCACGATCTTCGTGGTACCTTGAAGCGTGTAATGATGTTTTCCCACGACCTCGGAAGTAGCTTGCTTGGTAGGAATCGCCTCAACCCATTTTGTGAAGTAATCCATTGCAGTAAGGACATAGACATGCCCCTTACTGGAATGTGGGTTGATCGGACCTACGAAGTCTATACCCCATTGTTGAAATGGAGCATCTATAATCACTGGCCTTAGTGGAATGGCTGCTAATTTAAGCTTGCCAACAAACCGTTGGCATATTTGACATCTGTGCACCCAATTGTATGCGTCACATAACAAAGTCGACCAATAGAATTGTGCTCGTAGGATTTTGAATGCCGTGACCCTTGATGAAAAGTGGCCACCGCATGCTTGACTATGAAAAGATTCCAACAAAGGGATTGAGGTCCCTTCGATATGTCTTAAAATTCCCTCCATTTTAAAGATTGGCTAGGCCTTAGCATTGACATGCAACAACTACCCATCTTCCCCAATTCATTAAAGCTTTCTAGGCCAAACTTATAATGACAAAGAGCATGGCTCTAAAGATCCTATTGGATTTGTTGCCAATAGACAAATTGGTTACAACTAGGATTATCAATAAACTAGACTCTACAAGTTCTCACGACAAGTCTAGAATGTGGACTTGCCAAAATTTGGGTGTGAGTGAGAGGTATAGTTTTTCACTTTTCAAATTGACTCACAAGTATTTGGTGGATTTTTGAGATTGCCAAAATTTGGGTGTGAGCGAGTGGTCTAGTTTTTCACTTGGCAAATTGACTCACAGGTATTTCCATCATGTTTAACATTTCTTGTTTTTGGTGACACTGTCTAGAGGGATTCTCTCCTCACATGACTATTTGCATTTGCATTTGGATAGTAAGGGTTTTCCAAATTTGGGCTTGTGCTCACTAGTTATGTTTATATTGTTTTAGTTTCTAGTCACTTTATAATCACCTAGGTTTTTTTCTCTAGGACTTATTCAATTATAATGAATGTCTTTTCAAGTCCCGTTGAACTAGTTAACTTTTAGATAACTCAAGGACATTATTATACTTTTTAGTATACCGTCTCTTTGTTTCTTTCTTCCTTTTCATGTAAATGTTTTTCCAGCTTCTGAAGTAGCAAATGGCCTATAAAATCATTTTAAGTTATGGTATAAAGGATAATATGTACTTGTTTTTTTTATGTTTTGCATTTTGTTTCCATTCATCCAAGTTTAGTGTGTTTACTTACTCAATCAGTCTTCTAGTGATCATGCTTCTTATTGTTCTTTGCTGCATGCCTTGCAGCCATGCAATCTTGAGGTACCTGTGCTGTGCATACCCTTGTGTTCAAGATCACTGGTAAGTGGTGCTGGTCAGAAATACAATTTTGAACCTAAAATCATAGATATAATGACATTGGATTGGTTCTTTTTTTTTTTAGTGTGCAAGATTAAAAGTAAAGATAATGTCTTATCTAGATGTCTGTAGGGTCTCCATGGAAAGCATCTTGCAGAGAAATAATCGTAGAATTCAAACAAAACTGACATCTGCATAGAACTTTTCTTGTAGGTATCCTTCTGATCTTGCACAAAGAGCAAGGATTGATTCTATCTTGGATTGGCATCATTCTAATTTGCGTCGGGGTTCAGGTATTTGTCTATCTCAGTATCTATCTTCGTACTTTTATGATTAACTGTCAGTTCGTTTCCTATACGTTCTTGGTTTAAAGTACTACCTTGATCACAAATATGAAACACAAATTTCAGGAAATTATAATTGAATATCAATTGTGCATGTAGCATCACTATCAACAAAATCTCCAAATTTGAATTGACAGTAGAGAATAGGGGAAGGTAACAGTTGAGATTGCAATTTATGTCCCGATTTTCTGCAATTATTACCTTAAAGGTAGTTGGTGTATTATATTGTCTTTTGGGAATGCATCTCCTAAACATCATGATATCAAATTTGTTATGTAGCATTTACACTTTGAAGGTAGTTCATGCTTCATAGCATGTTGACTGACATTATTTATTAGGCAAGTCATTGATAAAAAATATCTTTTTATATTTACAATGAAGCGAAAGCTTCAATAAATAATTTACATGATTTACAAAACTAGAAAGTTTCTAAAAGGAAACTTTAGAAGATTGAAGAATCGATCTTATCAAGAATAATACACTATATTACATGATCGAGCATTAAATAAATAAATAATAAATATTATTTTAATACCCTCCCTTATGCTCAATCTGTCAACTACACCAAGATGCCTACACCAAGATGCCCCCTGAATTTTACAAACTTATCTAGACTGAGCGACTTGGTGAGAATATCTGCTATTTGCTCCTCTATCGGAACATATAGCAACTGAACCGATCTGTCTTCAACAAGCTTCCGAATGAAGTGACAATCAGTTTCCACATGCTTGGTTCTTTCATGGAAGACTGGATTCTTGGCAAGTTTGAGAACTCCTTGATTATCACAGAACAAGGGAGTCAGACCTGCTTGAGATATTTGAATATCCACAAGCATCCGGTGAAGCCAAAATGCCTCACAAGCTACCTTAACTGCTCCCTGATATTCTGCTTCTGTCGAGGAGAGAGTTACTGCCTGCTGCTTCTTACTAGTCCATGTGACTGCACCAAATCCCAAATTGAACACATATCCAGATGATTTCCTGTCATCAACCGAACCTGCCCAATCTGAGTCTGTGAAACCACTGATTCTAGGATCGTGACTCCTAGTGTAAAGAAGTCCATAATTAGAAGCGCCCTTCAGATAACGCAGCACACGCTTCGTTGCTACCCAATTATCAGCCTTGGGGGCTGTCATGAAGCGTGAAATGTAGCTCATTGCAAAACTAAGGTCAGGCCTAGCTAGTTGCTTGAACAATGATTTATCTACTACCGGTGAGTCTGACTTAACTGACAACTTGAGCCCTTTTTCCATGGGTGTGGAGGTAGGTTTGCAATCCTGCATTCAGAACTTATCCAGTAGACTTTGAGCATATTTGGACTAGGAGATGAAGATACTGCTCTCGGTCTGCCAAACCTCAACACCTAAATAGTAATGCAAAAGTCCCAAATCTGTCATGTCAAATGTGCTACACAAATCCTGTTTGATCTCAACGACCAAATGTGCCAAGCTGCCAGTAATGATTAGGTCATCCACATAGACAACAAGAATAAGAATGTCACTACTAGTATGTTTGACATATAGATTAGAGTCAAATGGACTCCTCTAAAAGCCATGATCTGTGAGGTACTTGTCAATCTTGATGTACCAACCCCGAGGACCCTGTTTCAGGCCATAGAGTGCTTTTACCAATCTGCACACCTTGTGTTCTTTACTGACAACTTTGAACCTTGGAGGCTGCGTCATGTAGACTTCTTCCTTCAACTCTCTATTGAGGAATGCACTCTTAACATCCATCTGATGGACTTTCCAACCAAATTGGGCTGCTGAAATGTGCCAACCAATTTTTTCCTTGAATTGTCACAACACAAACCAGCACTACACTAATTGATTAGCGTTAGCTTCCAAAGAATAATAAAATGAAATGCACTCTATGCCAAGAATGTGCACACAAGACCCGATGTGGGTGAGGCGCTAGCATATGGCGGAGGAAACTGAATTATAACTAAAAATAAAATACAATTGAATGCAAAGAGGCGGTGAACCAGCCATGAGAGATTTCCACGCTACCACTTAATTAGTGGGGGGAAAAACATTACAATTCAAACTAATTCATTCGTTGCGGCAGACATCCACTCAATAGTGGGAATTCACCACTTTTTAGTGGGTGACAAAAGAGAGATTAGTTTGTTCTTTCTCCACACTGGCGGTAAACCATCCAGGGGTTATAAATGTGAATTTAAACACAAGAATATGTAGCAAACAAATTACTAGAACAGTAATATTGTTTACAGTATTACAATGAAAAATAATTGCAATTTTCAAGTGTTTTTACAATCTTTACAAAGCACAATGAGAGGATTTTTTTTCCCAATTGATAACCTCTCAATTATTGATGCTTGAAGCCAAAAACAAAAAACTAGAGAAATTTGATATAAAAATCTGCAATTTGGAAATGTCTATCAGCAAATAGAAAACACACCAAAATTGACATATCTCTTACCACACTTCAAAAACTTGAACCATACTAAAAAAGATTCACTTCATGAGCTAGGCGATCATGAAACTATCAATTTTCAACCTTCAAACTTAGCAAATGTAATCGACACGTTTTCCAAGGCACCAAATGAATGGTACGGCCCTAGAAGAGGGTTGACCTCTCTTGAAAATTCAACCACTTCATATTAAAATCTGATATTTCACCAAAAGGGGCGCCTCAAGTATACTTAATGAAAGAACCAATACCCACATGCAAATAAAAATCACCTTGAAAGCTGTATGCAAATTCGAATTTCAGCCATGAGTGAACCAGCAACACCAAAATCTGATAAACTCCAAAATTCTTCAACTATTAAGCTCAATCTGCTAGTTTGGATGAGAAGCAGCTTGAAAAACCAACTAGGTGCTATCTTTCAAAACACGAAATTGGACTAGAACTAGGAGGTAAGCATTCTTCGAAGTAAAAATCAAGTAGTTATTCTGACAGCATAACAATAGCATAAACATTGGATACCAAAAGCTAGAGCAAACACTCTCTTAAATAGAATTCTCAGATGACCTTTCACCTTCCACCTTTTCCCTCCAAGAAAGGATGCCTATTCTCTTTTTGAAATATTTAATTCTCCCTTAATATGGCATCCAAATCCTAAGGCATATTGAAACAATATAAAATATCAATTATTCCCTCCATGAGGCGTCCACTCTTTATGACCACCTTTTAAAACAACTTCAAGTCATTAAACTAGGCCAAGGGGCCCAAATATGAAATATAACATTAATGACTTAAAATAACTTGTTTCACCCAAAATGAACCTCAAAATGCTGAAAACCAAATATGCTCCAAACTGCACTTGCCTGAAATGGAAACTGAACTAACTGCTGATGCTACTACCCAAGATAGCATTGCCAAAAATAAAGCTTACTAAAAATAGTAAACTCTGAAAAATTTCCCATGCCTTTGCATGACATATCACTGCAAAGCTCTCTGAAAACCCATAACTCCACCAGAGATGCATCAAAAACTCATACATGCAAACCTTCAAGAATGCATCAAAAACCTCCTATAAAATAGGAAACCCTAATTTGCACTTTTGATCAGCCTACGGATTTCGAGAAATAGGCTATTAGTCACAAAAGAGCGTATGGCCAAAATGGGGACATTACAACTACGAAGGAAAGGACGAGTCGAATGGTACTCATCTTGGTTGTAGGAGCAAAAGTCTCCTCGTAGTCAATGCTTTCCCTTTGTGAGAACCCCCTAGCAATGAGACGTGCTTTGTACTTGTCAAGGGTTCCGTCAGCTTTGTATTTAACCTTATACATGCATTTGCAACTAATGGGCTTCTTCCTTGGAGGAAGATCATAAAGGACCCAAGTGTGATTTTTCCGAAGAATCTAGTATTCAGCCTCCATAGCCTTTTCCCACTTAGGAATTCCTTTAGCCTCTAAATATGTCTAGGGCTCATAAACATTGTGAATGTTGCCCATGAGAGAAAAATTAATCGTATGTTGTTGTTTTCTCTTGTTTCTAGACGATCTCCCCTCAATGAGCTCATCATCATGAAGATCACCAATAGTCTTAGCCCACCATTTAGGCCGGAGAGGAGAAGTGCCAACATCAGATGTAACAGGATGAGCTAGAACTGGTTGTGGATTGGGAACAGGTTCATCAGGTGGAAGATCAATATCATCCGGAGGAAAATCAGGCTGAGCATCATCAAAGACAGAGTCTTCATCATCCCTCCCATCAGGTGGACCTAACGGAAGACACCCAAATCAAAAGCCTTCAAAGGCTAATCCTCAGAATGTTGTACAGTCGAGGAAAGGTGAAAGGGTCCTCGTTCTTCATCAAAGACAACATCTCGACTGAAGACAAGACGATTAGTGTCTACATCAATCAACCGGTAAGCCTTATGGTTGTCACTGTACCCTGTGAACATAATCTTTTGACTCTTGGAATCCAACTTGGAGCGCTTGGCATCTGGAATCCATACATATTCTAAAGAGCCAAAGATTTTCAAATGACTGATCTTGGGTTTTTGACCAATCCAAGCTTCCTTAGGAGTCTTCCCCTTAACAACGTGGATAGGTGACAGATTAAGGAGATAGACAACAGTATAGATTGGTTCTGCCCAAAATTTATTAGGAACACTCCTATGTTGTAACGTGGAGCGGGCCATCTCAACAATTGTATGATTGCGTCGCTTTACAACACCGTTTTGCTGAGGAGTGTAGGGTGTGGTTAACTGACGTTTGATTCCATGTGTATCACAGAAGTTGGAGAAAGCAGTAGAACAAAGCTCCCCCCCATTATCTGACCTAAGAGTGATTATGCAACAACCATACTCTTTTTCTACTAAGGCCTTAAACTTCTAAAATATAGTATACACATCTGATTTCTGTCTAAGAAAGTACACCCACATTTTACAACTGAAATCAGCAACAAAAAGCAAGAAATACCTGTAACCAATAACAGGTGGTGTATTCATTGGCCCACATACATCAGCGTGAACCAATTGTAGTACCTTAGAGGCTCGCCATGAGTCACCATCTACAAATAGTGTCTTGTGCTGCTTCCCAGCTTGACAAGCTTCACAAATGCCATGATGCTGAGTCTGGATGTCAGGTAAACTAGCTACAAGTCCCTCCTGAGCTAGCTGAGAGAGATAGTGCACATTTAAGTGCCCATACCGCTGATGCCAAAGACTGGTAATAGCAAAATTTTTGGCTGCCATGGCTAACTCCGGAGAATCACCTGTATGCACAAGTCTGTATAGACCATTATCCTCAATACCAACAGCCACAGTGGTGCGAGTCTCCCAATCAACAATGGAACATTTGTGTGCACTAAATACCACATCCAACTGAGGAGAGTGCCACATAATTTGACTGACTGAGAGAAGGTTCAGTTCCATGTCAGGAATGTAATAGACATTGAGGAATATGAGATTCCTCCCATCAGACTGAATCTGAATAGTGCCTTTACCGACAACTATGTACTCTTCACCTCCTCCAAAATTAACCGAGTTAGTGAAAGGAGAGAAGTCTGTGAACCAGTCACGCCGATGTGTGAAGTGTCGCGAAGCACCTGAATCAATGTACCAGGCAGAGGACTTCACATGATCTGTAGGCCTTTTAGCCATAAAAGCGTAAAAGGTAGATTCCTTCTGCTCAGTGTGCTCGAGAACATTCACTTTTTGCTGAGACCCTCCCTGCTTCTTCTGTTCAGAAGCCAAACGCTGACAACAATCCTTCTTCATATGACCATATTTGTGGCAATAATTACATTGAATGTTCTTTTTCTTAGGGTTGCTTGTAGGTTGACCCGAGCCTTTTTGCTCCAAAGGCTGACCTTTCCCTTTGTTCTTAGGTTGAGACTTAGTTGATAAATCTTGTTCTGTAGACGATGACGAGGCACCACTACCAAACTGTTGTTTCTAGTGTTCCTGCTACAAGAGGATGGTACAAAGTTCCAGAAACTTCAGATCAACATTAGTGGATGTAATGTTGAGGGTTTCAACAAAGTGCTCATATGACTTCGGTAGACTTTTCAAGGTGATTACTACCATGCCTTCCTCCATCTTCCGACCAATCGCCTCCAACTGATCAAGGATGTCCCGAATCTTTGTCAGATGCTCCTTTAAGGGCATTCTCTCATCCATCATGATGGAGAACAACTGGTTTTTCATAAAGAATGCACGATTCTTGTCGGAGGTCTTATGCAAGTTTTTCAAATGCTCCCAAATCTTAGCAGCTGATTTGTCGGATGGAACGTGAGGAAGCTGATCATCAGTAACTGAAAGCTTAATGAGCATCACGACTTCACAATTTTTTTCATCAAACTTTTCCTAGGTTTTATCTGCTGTTGTGGGACGAGTAGTATTGCCAAGAACAATCTGATCAACGTAGCGATATTCAAAGATGGTCATCATTTGCTGCTTCCAAGTATTATAATTTATGTCGTTGAATCGCTTATTACCTTCCAACATAATGTTGGTCAAACTTGTCATCTTACATGCTTTTCGAGGCACAAAAAATAAGACAAACAAAAGAGGCGATAACATTGATTGCACAAAACCCAAGATATGAATTCCAATGTACTGAGGTAGGTTTTGGCACAAAAATAAGCCAAATCTGTCGGCGCAAATTCCAAGGCATGGATTTCGAGGCACCCAAAAAAATTGACGACTGCCCAGAAAACTTCTCAAAAAACCCAAAAGGAATCTAGGATCAGAAAAAAAATTTGACTTGAAAGTAGAGTTTTCTTGAAACCTTAGTCGAATTTTTGTTTGAAAAAAATTCAGAGAACAAATCTGCGGCCAAATTGCGGATTTTTCCAGCACCCAGAAATTTGCAGAAATCGTGTTCAAAAGAGGGCTTAAAAATCGCGGCTAGAAGACACAGAGAGGCACCAAAAGAAAGAGCAAAAATTTGCGCCCAAGAGTTTCATAAAAAAATGCGACCAAAAGAAATAGTCAAAACCGCACCCAGATTATGAAGAAATCGTGACATAGACAACCAGAAATTGCGTTGCCAAAGACAACTAGGAATCGTGGCCAGAGAAAAGTGAAGTCGCGCCTATAAATTTTTCAGAATTGCGGCCAAAAAATGGAGGTAAGATTCTGAAAAATATGTCCAAAATCAAAGTTGCGTGGGAAAACCAGAGGAATATTTCGCGGTCAGAGAATTGATAAAAAAACACGCCAGAAAGAGAAAGACGAATCTGCGGCCAGATGGAGACAAAAGTCGTGCCAAAAAAAACAGAAGACGCGGCTAGGTCACGCTCAAAAAATCTCGATTTTGGATGACAATAGGAATTTCGAATTATAGTTTTAAAAAAACCCACGAAAGTCAAAAACCCACTCTGATACCTTATTACGCAAGTAATTGGTAAAAAATAATTTGTTATATTTACAATGAAGTGAAAGCTTCAATAAATAATTTACATGATTTACAAAACTAAAAAGTTTCTAAAACGAAACTTCAGAAGATCGAAGAATCGATCTTATCAAGAATAATGCACTATATTACATAATTGAGCATTAAATAAATAAATAATAAATATTATTTTAATATTATTTATATGGAAGATTTGGAGATCTAGAGAAAACTATAACTTCTTTTAATAGTTATCATAGCTTTCTCTAAAAATTTATTTGCTCTTTGTGATTTGAAATCTCTATGTTCTAAATTCTGACATCAGATAAAAATTTAATGGATGAAATGCAGTGTAGTATTGTTTTGTTAAAAGTAAAACTTTTGTTTTTATAGTGAACACAATCAGGATGACAGCAGCTGTTGTGTGTTACCATACCTTCTTTTCCTTATTTTTCAGCAAATGTAAACGTATTTTTACATGTTACAAATGATGCCAACCTGAAATGCTCAACAAACAACAATTTCTCAGAGGAAATGGGCACCTTTTTCTATACTTTGTCCAGATTGAAAAACAGCCAGAAAAAGAAGTATGTACAGAGTCACAGACCTATAAACGATGACCTTTTTTGAATATATATTTGAATATAAATTTAACCACTTTTGTCTCTTTGGATTATGATGTGAAGGAACTCAAATGAAGGATCACCATCTCAGTAATATAAAGGATTTTTGAAGTTCAAGAATGCTTTGAAGTTGAGTCAACATTAAAGAGTAGTCTTCCACATAGGCAGATGAGAGGCTATGAGATATTTTAATTGGACCGCCTATGAATAGATGCTGAATATGATTTGCTGGAGGTCTCTTGAAGGATGGAATTGGGTCTACTTGTCACTGCCTCAGGCAACTTTGCACACTGTTAATATGCTGCATAATTTACAAGTATTTGATAGGTGATGTGAAATTTGATGAAGAGACTATACATAAGTTTACAAGTGTAAATGTCGAAGACATCGAATGCTAAGTTTTTGTGATTATCAAAGTCAAATTGGGAATGGTAGTGAATTGAGAGTTATTCAATTTGGGTGAGGATTGGGATCTAGTGATCCGGATCTGATCACTCATGTTGGTTTAAAAACTTAGAAGACCAACAATCTCATTAAACTCATTGATAACTCATTCCTAGTGCATGGCACATGAAGACGATATTCATTTTGAGAGGATAAAACAAAAACTGGTTACACAAGACACAAAGATGATTGGTTGGAAGGAAACCAGCTGGGTGATCTGAACACCTAGGGAGACTTCCCAACAGCTGAGAACTTGCCTTACTGTTAGCTTTGACCATAGTCAAATCTGTTAGCAACTGACAGACCTGCAGGCGATGTGTTAACTGCTATCAAGCCCATCGTCTACAGTTAGTTTTTGCAGGCAGAGTAAAGAAGGAAGGAGTGGACATTATTGGGAGCTTTGGTGACATTTAGATTCTTCGAAGTTCTTCTGTAACAAAAGGGGAAGCTGTAACAATCTTATTGTGACTTGTAAGGGTTCCTTTCATGTCATTGGGCTGTAACTGTGCATTTGAGGGTAGTCTTTGAATGTGTATGAATACTGGTGCAGTTGGGATATCAGAGACTAGTGGCTTTATGCTGTTCTGGGTGTTTGAATATCAAGTTTCATTGGAAGATGTCTGCCAAGGACTCAAGAGCAACTAAACCTTGTAATTACCATATGGAGATAGAAACCTGAGGGGATTCGATCTCTCTCTTCTGAAATTTTGTCCCAGATTGGGTTTCTGCAGGTCAATCTTGTGTTTATTTGTCATTTTTATGCCATGTTTACTTTCTTCTTAGCATTTTAGTAGCTTCTTTAATGCTGTTTTGATGAGGCAACTTCATTACTAGCTCTTTTAAGTCTCTTATAAATTTATATGCAAGTTTATTTCTTAAAACAAGAAGTTTATCAGCCTTTTATTGACTGGAGCACTTGAGATTCATGTTGATCATTCAAGGAGTGGGATATCCACTCTGATTATGAATTGGATTTGTACCAGAGCTTAGTTTTTCTTGTTCTATTTGATGTGGATTTATGTTGTGTGTTGGTAGTTTTTGTTTTGTAGTTCTTTGCTCATTACTGGATCAACTAATGCTGAAGGAGAATGTACTTAGGTTCCTTTGCAGCAAGAGATAAGACAAAGGAAGTGGAAATGACAGCTTGGAAGCATGTATTTTGGAGAAGACGACAAGAAATATTCCGATGGTGAAGAGAGATTCTGCAAATTGGACGAGGATGTTGCTTACATCACCCATTCTATGAGAAACCTGTTGTCCTCAATTTTTGATTTGATAAAATTGGGATAACCCATCAAAAAATTTGAAGTTTTTTCTCCTTAAAGCACGTTTTACGAGGTGCAGAGGTTGTAAGACTTGGGTTTTTGATCAATGGTTCCCTTGGACATCTTTTTTGATTCACTCCTTTTCGTTTTCATAGGTTTTTGAGTCATTTTTCTTGTGTTTTTGATCAATTTCGGGTTTTTTAGCCAGCATTGCAAGTAGGAACTTTTGGTCTTCTCAACAAGTTAAGAATAGGAACTTTTGACTCACTTTACATTTTAAAAGTTATAAAGTAAAATTGCAAAAGGCCTCAAAAAGTCCGATTGCCTTTAAGTGAAATTGCTTAATGTCCTTAAAAGTCCGATTTGGCTTTTAGTTATAAAGTAAAATTGTTGAGTGCATCAAAAAGTCCGATTTGGATTTTTAATCAAAAAAGTAAAATTGTCAAATGTTCCAAAAAGTCCGACCCTTTAAAGAAAATTGCTAAGTGACTCAAAAAGTCAAATTTTAGTCTTATTTCATTAAGTGAAGTTGTTGAAACTTAAAATAACCCGATTTTGGTCATTTAGTGTTATTTTTACTTGTTTTTGAGCTCAAAAAGCCCGATTGGAGAAGTTCGCCTCATTTTGGAAGAGAATTTTGTGTTGGAGTTCGATTGTCTACCTTCTTTGGTGGAGATTCCATTAATTCTTCAATTGAAATCGCAGTTTCTCAGCTTGAATATTAATGTCCTCATTTTTGCTGAAGATTATGCAAGTTATCTAGGGTTTTCTTCTCCATTTTTTAACTTTCAGCTTCTCTTCTTCAGGTACGTTGCTCTTTTTTTTTTCTTTTCTTTTATTTCTTCTTGTGTTTTCTCATGATCTGATCACGTCTTTCTTTTTTTCATTATTGTTGAGGTCTTTTTCAAAGGTATTTTGTTGTCTTTTTCTTGAAAACGCGTTTTTTGTTATGCTTTGTTTAAAAACGTCTTTCATTTGGGAGAATCACGATTTTGTTTGAAGACATCTTTTTGAACACAATTTATTATGCTGAAAACCTCTTTATCCCATATGGTGTAATGTAGTTTCCTTAAAAACAAAATGTGTTTCTTTACAATGAAATCACGGTTTCTCTAAGAGGCATCATCCAATAGAGCTTAATATGAAATTTGTGAAGTATCACTTCTAGAAAACACGCTTTTACTCAGAACGTCTTTTCAGCCGAGTAATATCATATGCATTGCATCTAAAAATGTCTCTGTCTCAAGAGCCATTTCAGCAAAACGTCTTTTCCATTTCCATTTTCCATTTTCATTCCCCATTTTCCACTCTCATTTACCTTCACCAAATTCATCTCACCTGTCACATTTATCTCCATTTTGATCTTCATTACCATTTTTGCAAAAATGAGGCCTTTGCTTGATTTCGGGTTTTTATCATCCAATTGCAAGTAGGAATTTTTCACCAAAATTGCAAGTTGAGGTTGCAAGTTGAAATTTGCAATGATCTCTTATTTTTCCTACTTTGCATTTAAAAATTGCAATGTGTTCCAAAAACCCCGACTGTACTTTAAAAATTGCAGCAGGCACTCAAAAACCCAAAATGCTTCTAAAAATGCCTAAAAGTCTGACTTTTTAGACTTGACTGCAAGTTCAAGTTAAAAGTTTTGACTTGCTGTTTTCAAAAGATGAAATGTCGCTTTCACTCGCAATCAGCCCACCAAGATCCGCATTGGTTTTTAACCTTCATTCTCCACCTTTGTTCAGAAAGCAGTTTCACCAAACTAGGTTTGAGTCTTATTGTTAATGGATGCCATGTCTTCACATGTTGATGTTGATGATGTTTTGGCCTTATGGGGTTTTCATCGCAGCCTTGCAGATTCTTTCTCGATGACAGATGAACCAGCTTCTCCGGCAAACAAGAAGATGAAGTATAAATATGACAAATATCAGAATGAGATTTCTCCATCTCACGTGGTCTCAAACATTGATGAAATCAGAGATACAGAAATTTGGCATGTTGATATGTTTGAATTTCTTAAGAGAGTTGAGAAGTCAAATTCACATGATATGAATTTGTTTTTGCATGTGCATCCCGTTTCGACAAAGAATCAAGAACTATCAGGGATGATGATGGTAACGTGCTTATTAGACTTGATTCTGAAACCATTAATAGAATTTTCAGAGTTCCTGATGCTCCTATGTATTCAGATATTTCAATAAAGAGTGCTCATGATCATTATGAACAAAAGAAGAGTGACTGTGTTAAGCACATCAATAATAAATGGCTTCTTAAATCATGACCTTGTGTAACCCGGATACCCAAGCTATATCGGTCTGATTTTAAAGAAGAGATTTGTTGATGACTGGTAGCTTCGGTCAGAGATCATAATGACTGTAATCTTACATAATCATTATTGATAACAAAACTCCTATCCTAAGTATAATCTGCTTTTCAAATAAATCAAATACATATATATGATTGAGTGTCGGCCTTGTTAAAAGGGGTAAAATTCAAGAGTCACATCAATCGAAAGGGTGTGTCTTTTCTCAACCATATATATGGGAGTCTTGATCTTCAAAGTAGAATATAGAAATCGTATAATGTTCTGCTCTTGTAGATTAAATCTCTCCAGAAAGATATTAAGACTTGTCAAAGTTATTTGATCCTCAACATGGTATTAGAGCCAAGTTTCAGAGAGATTGATCAGAATCATTTTAGCATTGCCAGTGGTTCGGTGTCGCCTTTCCTTATCCATCATCGCATCACATTCGAGAATCTTGGTTGCTAGTCAGTGGGAGAATATGCAATGACTATGGTAGGCGATTAGAGCCGAGTTGTGGCGGAGCCTGTGGATCTCGCTAAACCCCTGCGCCTTCATTAAAGTCATCATTGGGTTTTGTGGATCGGGTGGATATCCTGAAATAGCGAAGTCTTTGTGAAAGGCTATACAGACGAATCACAAGCAGCTCCGTTAGGCACGATCATGGTGGCTCTGGCCAATCCCATCACAGAGCACCTCCCGCGAGTAAGTCTTAGACAAGAACGCCCAAATCATGTGATCTCCGGGAGAGTCAGGAACATTTTTTGGTGATTGCGGTTGCGGGTGGCAAGAGCCGAAGGTGTCACCAGTCATTGCGGGTGGCGAGAGCCGAAGGCTACGCAACCACTAGCAAAGAGATTTTCCCCCGGAAAATAATAAATGATTACTAACTTCCGCCACCAATATCCTATCATAAATCGGGAGGTTCGGTTTTAGCCAACACTTAATCGGATCATGCCGCCACTAGTATATATCGCACCATTATAAATCTGAGTTTGAGTTGGGAAAATAAAAGAAAGCAGACGAAATAAACTCTTGTATGGTTATTAAGGCGCCGAGACACAAAAGAGGATGCGTGGTATCGAAAAGAGCAGTCGGGGAAGATCTAATAATCATGAGACTTTGTTTATTAATAAGCGGAAGAAGCTTGTACAATGAAAACTGGAACATGACTATTGAAATCTGTTGAAGTGCAAGGGATACTGACGGTTTCTTCATATTGATGTCTTCTTGGTTATAATTGATATCGCCAGATTATGGTTCTTTAATTGCCATCGCCAGATTATATTGGGGAAATACCATTCTTTTGGTGCTACTTAATATCAGTCAATTCCTATTTGGCAGAAGCCATTTGTATGACAGGGAAGTCACACGGTTATCAGGAGAAGTATCGGATATGTTGTTTGGTGATTTATATTTTATGTAACCGCCACTTTCAATATTCAGCGATGTCGATACAAGCATAGGAAGACGAAGGGAAAATAAGCGGGAAGTTTGGTTAATATAAAAGAACTAAGCAACGCCTCAGTCTCATCGATGAAACTTATCAATTTATGAGCAATTCGAACTCCCTTTGAAGATTGATGTGTCTCTGACGTGGAACTTGGTCAGAGGACAACGTTGTTTTCACTCATCCACTTGGTCAAGGCAGCCACAAACTCTAACGGGTTTTCTGTATTTATTGAGCAGCTATGTGTGGATTTATTGTGCAAGAAGTATCGACCAAGTTTGAGCATAAATGAAGTTGAGGCCTTGTATGAGCTATTTAAGAAATTGAGTAGCTCTTTAATTGATGATGGCTTGATACACAAGGAAGAATTCCAGCTAGCATTGTTTAGGTGTGCCGCAAAAGAGAACTTTTTGCAAACAGAGAGTCTTCGATTTTCAGCTCATGCGAAGGGCAGACTTGATGCAATTGACGCCACTGTAAAGAGCGGAGAGAGCAGATATTGTGATTGATCGTTCAGATTCATGACTTCATTAAGGGTGGATCAAAATATCTAAAAAGATAAGTATTCTTTGGTTGTTGAGTTATATCACTTATTTTGTGAATTCTCTTGAATTGTGTTGTGTTCACTAGCATAAGATCCTTTGAAAATTTTATTCATGATATAACTTGTATGATTTTTGATAGTTATGAACTATTTATAATCTCTTCTAGATGCTTTCAGGATGGATCAGAAGCATAAGAGATTGTTTACAAAAGAAGAAGAAAATGAAGACTCTGCTTGCAACCATTAGACTATATGGATGGCTGAAGTCATCCCTTCTAAGAAGAAGTAATTAGAGCTTCAGAGGGAGTCTCATCTTCACTTGTTGTAATGCTTTGAGATAGAGAAATATGAGGTGAAAGCCTTGTTCATCTCTGAGACTGAGATGAGGCGTCATGTTAAGAGACTCCATGACGACGGGTTCCAGGATCTAAAGAGCCCCATGCACCCGCAGTATGGCTTAAGGGGGGGTGTTGGATATAAGCCACACCTGGACTAATGTTGGGTTGGTCACAAGAAGCCAGTAGCTCAGTTAAAAAGGCACTCCTGCTGCAAATGGAAGGTCCTAGTGAATGCTCTAAGCCAGTTCAAGTGTGAGCCAAAGGAAATTCATCTTTTGGCTGTAAAACACAAATTGAGATATCTTCACGACACTATTGGATATAGTCTTCTTTATAGAAAAGACAAACTAGATCAACCTGGAAACCTTGATTCAGTTTAGGCTATGATCTCTTGGATCTGTAGAAAACAGTTTTTTGTAGCACAAAGCTCGACAGAGGCTGATTACAATGCAACCTCTATGGGGGCAAGAGAAGCAGTTTTGGCTTCATAAATTGCTTGTGGGACTGCTTGATCTAAGCACATTGAGATCCCCTATCTTTATGTAAGAGATATGGTGAAAAGGAAAGTGATCCAGTTGGAGTATATTAGTTCAAATGTTTAAACAGCGGACATACTCAACAACTTCTCTCCAGAGTTAAGGTTGAACTCTTCAGGAAGAAAACTTGGTATGTAATTTGATATTATGTTTGAAATTCAAATTTGTTTATAAGTTGTACTAATATATAAAGATGTTTAATGTGTAAACTCTTTTGTCATGTGTGTGACTCCATGACCTTATGGGCCTACTACCCTATGTACATTATTGAAAGGTGACAATCTTTCTAATAATGAACACTTGTATTTGACATTGTAAAGTGATGACTCTACAATGATGAACTATCATGATAGATATCATGTGACTTGATATCTGTGGACATGTCATGATAGTATCTCTTGGACACCTTGATGGATATCATGAGACTTGATATCTGAAGATCATTGTGATCCTTAAGAGATAATCATGGTGGATATTTATATCCGTGGATATGCCATGAATTATGGTAGACATCATGTGACTTGATGTCAGTGCACATACCATAATGAAGATATGTTATGAAGAATGTCATGTGACTTGACACTTTCAGAAGCATACCATATCTTCTGATATCACAAGTTAGGTGATATCAATTTTACTTGATAGAAGTTACCTTCTCCAATTGAAGAGGGAGTGTTGAATAAAGAAGATGTGTTATGTCATGTGACTTGACATATCATATCTTCTGATATCACGA
Organism: Sequoiadendron giganteum; assembly: GCA_007115665.2. Classification (NCBI taxonomy): domain Eukaryota; kingdom Viridiplantae; phylum Streptophyta; class Pinopsida; order Cupressales; family Cupressaceae; genus Sequoiadendron; species Sequoiadendron giganteum. The sequence goes on along the minus strand of CM021105.1, from coordinate 348,543,330 downwards.
GTTAGGTGATATCACTTTATACTTGTTTGGAGTTTATCCTCCCTAGCTAAGAGGGAGTGTTAATAGAGTTTATCTTCCCTAGATAAGAGGGAGTATTGAACAAATGAAGATGTGTTATGAGGAATGTCATGTGACTTGACACTTTCAGAAGCATACCATATCTTCTGATATCACGAGTTAGGTGATATCACGTTTACTTGATGGAAGTTATCCTCCCTAGTTAAAGAGGGAGTATTGAAATAATAAAGATATGTTATGAAGAATGTCATGTGATTTGACACTTTCAGATACATACCATATCTTCTGATATCACGAGTTAGGTGATATCAGTTTTACTTAGTGGAAGTTATTTTCCTTAGCCTAGAGGGAGTATTGAATAGTGAAGATGTATTATGAAGTATGTCATGATACCTGACGCCTTCAAAAGCATTTCACATCTTCTGATATCACAAGTTAAGTGATATCAATAAATACTTGATTGGAGTTCTCTTCCCTAGCTAAGAGGGAGTGTTGATGACTGGTAGCTTCGGTCAGAGATCATAATGATTGTAATCTTACATAATCATTATTGATAACAAAACTCCTATCCTAAGTATAATCTGCTTTTCAAATAAATCAAATACATATATATGATTGAGTGTCGGCCTTGTTAAAAGGGGTAAAATTCAAGAGTCACATCAATCGAAAGGGTGTGTCTTTTCTCAACCATATATATGGGAGTCTTGATCTTCAAAGTAGAATATAGAAATCGGACAATGTTTTGCTCTTGTAGATTAAATCTCTCCAGAAAGATATTAAGACTTGTCAAAGTTATTCGATCCTCAACAAGATTAATGATATGATCACACTTTTGAGCAGAATAGTAGGATTGAAATTTTCCAATATTTTTGAGAAATGGATGTACAAATTTATAGTGGTTATAAGAAAAGCACAGTATCCAAATTTCTGGGGTGAGGTGATCAGCGATAGCTTGTGTGAACAGCTTGCACAGGTTCCTACCACACTCACATTCTATATGAATTCAAATCTGGTTTATATAGCAGCTTCATTGAGACAATTTCCAGGTCTTTCTACCAGAGGTGATAGATCATTGGTGCCAGTATGGGAATATTATGATCAGCTGACTTTGAGGCAAAGCCTGGTGCATTATAGAAGAGTCCAAGATGCTTTCTTTGGTCATTTTATGTGTTTATTTGACAAAACATTGGAAAACAACAAGGTATCCGAGGTGGCCTGGAAGAAAGTGAATGAGTACGGTTGTCTTTTCCTTCAGTTTCCTACTTTCACTTACATGAGGGTTGGCTGTTTTGAAGACCAGCCTTACATGCTTCCGAGATAACCCAACAGATAAAATCATTTTGATGGAGTTAGCAAGGCAGTTAATGACAGTGCATGCACGACAAGCTACACAACATAAGACTGGGGTTAGCGTTTCATCACATAATCCATTGCAGATTGGAAGGTATTCCTTGACAACTACCTCGAAAGCAAAGGCAATGGAGGCTGAACTTCAAGTGATTAAATTGAAGAAATTCCAGGCAAGAGTGGAGTTTGATTATAGAAGGGTGAAAGATAGAAATAAAGAGAGCTTTCACACATGTGCATCGCATTGAAGACATTTGGGCAGATCTCTGAACAAAGGACATCTATAAGATGGATTACTGTAGGATTACAGTAGAACAAGTTGTTGATCTTAATTTGACCTTGGTTCCAGAAGGAGTAATTGATGATGGGCAGATTCTGGATCCAGAATATGTAGAACAAGAGGTTGCTAATGCACCTATTCCTGCAATACAGTGGTCTCAGAAGGAATTCACTTCTATTTTTGATAGGTTTCAATCAATCTTGGCAAATACTAACGCTTGGCTCAAGAGCATAGATGTTAAGACTATTAAAATCAGAGTTGGAGCCGAGGATGATTCAGCAAGCCCTATAGGATTGAAGTTCGAGGTCAGAGACAAGTCTAAAGAAGGAGCTTCTTCTTTAGGAACCAGGATCAAGTTGAAGGTCAGCCGAGTTGTGGAAAAACCTTTGGAGAGAATAACACTAAAAGGAAAGGAGGTTAAGGAGACACAGATTCAAGTTGTGGATCAACAAGAAGAAGATGTTTTTGAATCTTCCACTATTCTAAGCAAAAGGTCTCCTCACATTGAAGCTCCAATACCGGTTTCTGTGATATCTCCTATGTCTCCAATTGATAGTGATGTGGACTCTTTCTCCACAGTGTTTGTTTCTTCCATCGCACCTACAAAAGCTACTCATCATACCTCAGCTACATCAGCAATGAATACACCTATGGGAAACTTGCATGACAATTTGGAGAATGTTTCTGATACAAATTCAAATTATCCTATGATATCAGAAATAACGCTTCCAGAGATGGATACATCAGCAACAAGGTTTGATTGTTTTATGGCTAATCATGGTTGTAATTTACCATCTGAGCAGACTCTTGTTGCTATCCAAACTGAGGCATCTCCTAGAATAACAGTTGTGGCACAGAGTGAATCCATTTCTCCACGGACTACAGTTTATGTTTCAGATGTGAGAACGTTGGATCTTCCTCCATGGTTGAGTTCAATTGCTCCAAAGAGGAAGAAACAAGCAATTTCTCCTGATGTGTTTGATTTCCAACAACTGAAGAAGTCTAAGCCAAGGGTTGCAAAGAAGGCTAAAACAGTCTCACAAGTGTTTGTAGACAGCAATAAAATGAAATATGCTGAAGTAGCAGAGCCTCTCATAGATAAGCCACATGAAGAGATGCAAGTATCTGATTACAAGTTCACTAGAGTGGAGTTGGGAAAGAAAACACATACCAATATGATGCAAGATTCTCAAAGTTCTGTGACGGTGTTAGCACAAAGCTATAATGAACTTTTGGCCAAGAAAGAAAAGCTAAAAGAGGAGAATGCACAACTGGTTTCAGTTATCCAAAAGATTACCAAATTTTTAGAAATAGTTGATTCACTATCTTCCTCTACCCTTGAAGAATCAACCAGGTAGTTAGAAAGAATTGCACAAAAGGCTAAGGCAGTTGATTCTTGGGCAGCTCAGTGGATTGATCAAGGTACACCAGTGATTGAGAAGACACTACATATTTTGAGTAATGTCAAGGCAGCAAGATTTAAGATGAATCAGACTTTGGAAGCTTTTAAGCAAAGTCTGGATTCCCTTGAGAAAGATTTGAAAATCTGGCATGAGATGGATCAAGTTAAGCTGGAAATTCTGAGCAGCAATTCAATAATTTCAGGCAGAGAGAAATATGTGGAGTTTGAAGAACTTATGACAAACAAGTCATTAGTTATCGAAGATCTCATCAAAGATGTTCAAGCTATGCTTGAAATGAGTGTTGAAGTTGAGCAGGACATGCTTTCTAACTTTGAGAAAATGTCTTGCAAGATTCTAAATCATGAAGGAGAGTTGCTTATAGCTAGTGATGTTGTTACTGAGATAACTACAAATCTTCGTCAGGAGCTAGATTCAAAGCAGTTCATTATGGATTCAATTCATAAATTTGTTAATCACCGAATGATCCTTGATAAAATGCAAACTGTTCTTGAAGAACATAGAAAAGCAACAGTGAGATATTATGATGTGACCCTAAAGACTGTTGCAGTTGCCAAGAACACGCTAGGCCCCGATCTTGATGAGTTGCAGGGAATTATCAGCAAATTTCAATCTTTCAAGGCTAGGAATGAGATAGAATGAAAAAGTGTTTATGTTATTTTATGTAGTTTGCTTTCAACAAATTACATGTAAAAGCAAGTTTTGCAATTGCAAGTGTTCCTTTTTCTTGCATTTTTGAATAATGTAATTACATGTAAAACTTTGCAAGTCAAATCACAATTTGGCTTGTAATATTGAATAAGTCATTTTCAGTTAGTTGGTGGTTGAGAGAATTTATCAAGTTAGTTGGGATCCTCCCACCTTTTTCTCAAGGCTTCTCCCCTATAAATACTTGAGGGGGTCTATTGTAATATCTTATCTTTTTGGCAATAGAGAAAACTCTGCAGAAATTTACAGCAAAGAGACTTTGTGCTTTGTGTGTGTAAACTTGATTTCCAAGTGATATAAGGAAGGCATACAAGATTTCGGACTTTGTGTTGAGTCTTGTTGCATGTTATTACTATGTTCTTATGTCATAGTAGTGCATTTTTCTGAGTTCTTCTTGTGAAGTTGTGGAGTTATTGTGAAAAGACTTTGGTCTGAGTTTTTGCAGTCTTTGTGCTACAAGTTTGAAGGATTAAATTAAATTGATTTACGGTTAGGAGTTGTGACTTGTAGGTGCATTATATTTACAGACTTTGTGCTGTTATGTGTTGCATCATAATATCATTCTAAAAAGGTAGATAGGATTTCTAATTCTCAAGACTTTGTGCTTGGAGATTGTTATCCCGTCCCAGAGGAGCAACGAAGGACTTTGTGCCTTTATGGAAACTTTGCTTCTTTATTTACTTCATCAATCATTTATGCTTTCAGCTGTGATTCTTTTCTGAAATAAGAGAAAAGGATAAGTGTCTTTTCTGAAAAAAGAGAACAAGACAGAGTTTCACCTAGATTTATAATAGATTTATAGTTAGAGTTAATTTCTGAATAGTTAAAATAGAAAGCAAAAGGGGAGCCTTCCCTTAATTAGGAGAGTTTTATTTGACGTACTGTGGCTGAAATCACAATTTTGTACGCTTTCCCAAGTATACAAAATTTTCAACCAACAAAACCTTGATAAAATAGTTAAGATCTTGAAGATTCTCATGGGGAGGCTTGGGGTATCCATGTGTTAGCACTAGTGTTACAAGATTCACTTGGGATTGCCAAGACTTAGCGAAACCTGAGGCAAGTGACCCTGATTGAGTCCTGGGGATTTGAGACTTGGGTACTAGGTGAGTCTCGTAGGCTAGACTTGGCATAGTCTGGGGAAAGAAAAAGTTACAAAAAGATAATAAAAAAAACATAGTGCTAAAAAAAAAGACTTAAAATCATCTCTTACAACTTAAAGACACATTCATTTTGTTTTCAAACAAAAAACATCTCTTACACCTTAAAGAACATTTGTTTTGTTTTCAAACAAGAGGAGTGAAAAACTAGTTTTTGAGCAAACAATATATGCCATTGGAGAGAAAACAGTTAGATTGGATCACTGAGGCTGACAATCCTGTCTTCAATGATGAGGACCTTGCATGGGTTGATTTGGTGGATCGAGAGGCAAAGACAATAGCTATAATAGAGGAGGATAGAGCATGAACAACGAGGAGATCCCTTGGATGTTGGTGTCACTGAGACATGGGTAGATATCGTGGGTGCATCATCATCTAAGACCTATCTTAGAGGCCAATGTAGGACTTGTTGTGATGTTGGGATGAATGATGTAGGCTCCTTTGAGTCATAGACTTATATTTTTAGTTTTGATACCATGTATTTCATAATCCATGAGATTTGTATACATTTGACTATATTTATAATTAAATTTATATATCTAACAATGTTGTTTCCTTCAGCGAAAAATTAAAATTCATTTTTATACTTGTTATCGATGTACACTCGTGTATATGGTCAAAGTAGCTTTTGTTTGATTAGTTTATATGGTCAAAGTTTATTTATTAAAGGGTATATGAAACAAGTTTTAAATCCTTAAAAATTTCTATATTTCATGGATTTTTTAATTTGCCGAGTCTTTGTCAAGTTTGGGGGCCAAGTATGAGTTCAAGTAAAAAATCAGCTTGCTAAGTCCAAGGCAAGTTTGTGTCTTATAACTATGGTTAGTACCCGTATGAAATTTAGTCTTGTACTCTCTTTTTGTTTGTTTCTTGTCAAGTAATCCTCAAATTAGATGTAAATTTCAAGATAACTATAGTCTTCCTAGTTAGCCTACAAATATGTCTTGTCTTTGTCTTTCTTTCTAATAGTTTTGTAGGGGTAGAGTACCATGATGATGAATAATTATGACCAAAAAAGTGATGACTTTCAAAGAAGAGCATGCAAGCATAAGAAAATGATGAAATTCTTGATCAATGGTGGATAAAGCGAAGGCATGAAATCTGGATCAGCAAACTTGAAATCATGGCAAGGAGATTTCCATTTGGTTTTGAAAGGTGGCAAAGGCATGTTGAAAGTGTGCCAAGCATTTGAAGTGAGAAAGATAAGTTAGAATGTGGGACCATATTAGGATGGTAGTATCAAATGGGAATTCCACCATGCAAGCATAAAAAATGGCAATGTCAGTCACAAACTGTGCCAAGGGAGAACTTGTGCAAATGGCGCTATTCGTAAGTGGCAAAGTGAAGTATAAACTACCATGGACATTTTAAAAGTGGCAACGAGCTGGGGAAAGTGCACCTAGGAGGAGTGGTTTGGCCACCAATGAATTCCACCATATATCCCAAAAAGTGGCAACAACCTAAGCGTACTCTGCCCTAGCAATCAAATGTGGCGAGGATCTTAGTGAAATATGCCAGAAAGAGAAGACAAAAAATGTTAAGTTATGGTGCATTTTCTTAGCAGCTCAGCCATGGGAAAGTAATGTCAAATCACAAGTGGAAAATTCACCCAAAAATTGTGCCATACATTCTCAAGTAGAAAGTAGCTTAAAACACAAGCAAATGGCATTGCCACCTTCAAACTCTGCCCTCCTATACTTAGATTGCTAGCACACAATTCCATGCATATGTTAAATGTTTTAAAGCAAAAATCAGGAATAAGATGGCACCGCCAAGCTCACAGGTCTAAATTAAAAAGAAAGTAGAGTTAAAGCTTAGATAAGCTTATTTTAGACCGTTTAAGTGTTTCATTTCCTCTTTGTAGAAGATAGAGAGTTGTTGTAAAGTAGAGATTTATTGAGGTTATTTTAATATTATTTGATCTTTTGGAGACCTTATAAATAAGTTCTTTGAGCACATAATCAGTAACAATGTAATGTCCCCAATCTAACCCTACACTCTTTAGTGAGAATTAGCCTATTTCCGGAAGCTTGTAGGCTAATTAGAAGTGCAAACTAGGGTTTCCTATTTTATAGGAGGTTTCAGTGGAGCTTTTGAAGGCTTGCATGCAGGAGTTTGGAAGTGAGCTTTAGGGAGCTTTCTGGGTTTTTGGAGAGCTTTAGGATGTGGTGACATGCATGTTATGAAAATGACATGCATTTCTGGGAGATACTTTGCATGCGAGAAAGGTTTCTGGGTTTTTTTGAGTTTTTAGAGAGCTTCAAAATGGTGTAGCATGCATCTCCATCTGACAACCTTTCCAGGCACTTACTATTTTTAGTAAGTCATGACGACTGCCCGGTTTATGCTCAAAGGGCATTTGGGAACACTTACTATTTATAGCAATTTGCTATTTTTAGTAAGTTCTATTTCTAGCAGTGTCATCTTAGCAGCAGCACAGCCATTTCCAATTCATCATCTATTTCTGGCAGGGCATTTTTGGCAGTTTGCCTTTCCGAACTCTTGGAGCTCATTTTGGCAAAAAGTAATAACTTAAGCCACATTTATTTTTTATTGTTATTTTGGACCCCTATGCTTAGGCGTGTGACTTAAAGGTTGTTTTTAAAAGAGGGACTCAAAAGTGGACGTCCAAGATGAGATAATTGAATATTTTAAAGATGTTTTAATTGCCAATTACCTTGGACGCCTAGGGAGAGAAATTAAAAAGGTAATTTAATATTTCAGCTGCAAAATTGAAAAAGGTGGTGTCCCTTTTGGAGAAGTTGAAGTGTTTCACATTCTTTTCTTGGAGGTTACAAGGGTGATTCGAATGCCAAGAATAAGTCTATTTATTTGTGCCTTGCTCCTTCATTCTCATCTTTGGAAATTATTGTAATGTTATGCTGCTGAATTGAATTCAGAGCTTGCTTTGAGGAACACATACCTCTTAGCCAATCTATACTAGTCTTCGTACTTGAAAGATAGTACCTAGCTGGTCATACCGAAGACTGTGCTTCACTCAGGAGTGCAGATTGAGCTTCAATTTCAGATTTATTAAAGCAGATTGTTGTTGTATAATTTGTTTTACTGTTGCTGGTTCGTGCTTGGCTGTAGCATGTTTTCATTCATAACTCCTTGGGCAATTTTTCTATCATTCTGGGTATTGAAGATATCAATTCTACTACCTTGGGTGCCCCTTCCACAAAGTTGCAGATTTTATTATGAAGAATTCAATTTTCTAGAGCTGGTCGCCCTAGCCCAGGTTGCCATTCCATTTCCAGATTTGTCTTGGAAAGCTTGTACAATAATCTAGAGCTGTTTGTGATTATATCTTGCTTTGTTTCTGGTCGCCCAGCTCTTAGCTTCCATTTGCATTCAGTTTCAGCTTTATCGGAGGTGTTTGGAGAGAGTTATGAGCAAATTGGTGAAATTCTATATTGCTGGTCTGATTTTCTGTTAGGTTTCTATTACTTATCAGATCTGATATACTGTTGTTTGAACTAAATTTCTGATCATACTCATGTTATTTCAATAAGGGAACATTTCTCTAACATTTTGATGTATTTTGGTTGATAAAAACTAAATAATTGTGCAGTTGTTTATCCATTTTGTAAAGCTGGTTTAGTAGTACTAACAGCTATTTATATTTCTGCACTTTATTATTTTGTAATTACTCCCACTGAAGAAGTGGTTGAGTCATATTTTACTTTCAACGCTTTGTTTAAATTTCCCCCCACTGAATAAGTGGCAGAGAGGATTCATGGTTGGCTTGCCACCTTATAATTTGTAATTAGTATTGCTCCCGCTGAATAAGTGGATGAGCTTATGGTTGGTTATCCGCCTACTTTGTATTTCCAGCATTTACTTTTCATTCATGGTCGACTAGCCGCTTAGTAGCTTGTACTTCATTTTCCAGTTTGCTAACGATCCCTGGCATCGTATGCTCTCACCTCGCCCACATTGGGATCTTGGTGATCAAAAGGAGAAGGGTTACTATTATTGCTGGTTATCATTTGGAGTTAACACTAATCAGTGGTGTGTTGTGCTGATAAAATAAAATAAAAATTAAGGGGGAATATTACAAACAATGACAGTTGATGCTAGATTTATGCTATAGAGATTTTCATTCAAACTTTTAATTTAGGTCCTTGGGTTTGTGTAGTGAATGATAGTTGATGTTAAGTTTATGTTACAAAAGCAATCCAGTTGTTATTTAGTAATCGCTAAGTCTATGTTTGTAATTTCCTAAAGTACATTGAAAATAGATTGTTTTGAGTCAAACTTGTGCTAGCAAAATCAATCTTTTTAAATAGTAGCTTTGAATTGAGTTTAATTGTTTCCTTCATGAAATCATGTGATGTTCATTTGTTTAACCATTTCCTATTGATGTAGATTTACTAGTCTCTAATTTAGTCAATAGTCAACATTTGTTTGTATTATCTCACCAAATCTTTGTTTACAATTGAATATCGACCTTTGTTTCAGCTAATAGAAAATTGTGCTAATTCATGCTTGAATTTTTTCATCCTCCTTAAATTTGAGAATCTTGCTATAGGCCTTGACTATTGACAATTTGATGTCCGTCTAGGGAAAAAAACATAGTTAGATATTTACATTTAAACCAAAACCCCATTGAAATCTTGTATCGTGTGCATACTTGTAAACTTTGTTAGTTTTAGGTTTAGTTAGATCTTAGGGAGTTTCCTCTTATAATTTGAAGAATAGTTCTTCCGTACACATTGTTCTAGTTTGAGTTGTCTTTAAAAGGACAAATCAAAATGTTAACACCATGGAGATACAAAAATTTGAATAGTGAAAAACTCAAGAACCTCTAAAGGAGTGGTCTCCTCCTCAATCTCAAACATCCTTTCAAAATAGAGGCAAAGGAAAACATCTCTCCATATGCTAGTGAGATTTATATTGAAAATCTCAACCCCTAGTTAGCTCAATTACAAATATATTTCAGTCTATTTCCTATAAATGAAGAACCACAAATTTCTTTTCGAAGATAGAAGCTAGTAGGTCATGCATTAACTAGGTTTAAGAGTTCTATGTATTCTTTGAATATGAGAAAGTTACCATCAATAAGAAAATGGTCTGATTTTAAGGCTTTGATAGAGAAACCATTAAATCCTATTTTCAATGAATACAATAGATATATTGTAATGTCCCTTACCCGGTTTTCTCTAAAATTCGCCTGTAGATTACGTTTAGGGTTTCTTCTTTCCAAATGAATGTTCTTTTTAATGAAGTAATCTTGGTTTGAAATTTGCATTCACCATATTAACAACATTTCCACATACACATTTATATGTTAGCATTAATATCTAGATATCCAAAATATAAGCATAATCATAAATGCAATTTAACAAGCAAGAGGAGTGTCATGGGTGGATCCGCCCTGAAGCCCTCATGTTAGGCACGGGAGGTTGTCTACCACAATCATCCTTTCCTAATGGCTTAGTACCTGCATTCTCCACTCATGACAACACCTCAGCAGACACTCGCTCTATTAGGAGAAAGGAACCATAAAGTCCATAGTGGTCTCAAGGCTACCACCCCTCCATGGCCGTAGCGGAATCCTTAAGTGGGACCTGTTGGCGTGCTTTTTATGACAACGCCAGCACAGAATAAAGTTGCCCAACGGTCACTCTATTCTCTCTTGATCAAAGTGTCCCACATGCTAAGATTGCTTGAAAGTTCATGTGTTCGACTCCAAGGTTCCTTTTATCGCGAATAGACTCAGTTGGTTGATGTGTTTTGCTGGTTATTTCAAGGGGACTTACGTAGTTGTTCGACTCTGTGAAGCAATTAGGACATGAATGATTTGGCAATATTGTTCTGGTATCTAGACTGACTCGGAAAATGCAGAATTTAAAGGGGATAGGGATAGGGATTCTACAAATCTACTTCTAAAGGGTGGAGGACGAGGATCGACTTAAACAATCTTCAAACCAAACTTTGCTTTGTCTCCTTTCGAACAACTCCGACAAAGTTGGTGCAATCTTCAAAGGATGAGAAAAGTGTTCAAACTATGACGCAACATGTTCATACCGTCAATACGACGCATACAAACATATGAACCATAATCGAAGTTAAGTGCTGATACTCCAGTTGACCACGCAAGGCGAACTTACCATCAGTAAGCCCGCTAGTGGTATGGATGAAAGAAGATATGCTCAAATCACAACGCCACACTCCACAATTAACAACTACTTGCATGAAATAAAAATCTATTTTACTCTATCTACCTTGAATTGGAAAGACGAAATGGCCTTGCTAGCTACTCATAACAAAGAAGAAATCACCAATCAATGAAACTCTTTGTATTATGAAAAGTGTTCACAACAACCTTTTACAAAACTTTCAAAGGAAAGTTTTCTTCCCTCCTCAATCTAAAGCTAACTTCTAAGCTAAAAGCTATATGCCTTCTACTCTCTAGCTCTGATCCAATTCCAATTCTAATCTCTATCTAATTCTTTACAAATGAGGGGGGATGCCCCTTTTATAATAAGTCCAATTCAGTGGACGGTTTAGATCGAATTACAATGAAGGGCTCAGATCGAGCCACCTATGCCCTAATTAGGGTTTATGCCCTAAAAACCGCCACAGAGAGGAGTGGGCAATGAATGCACAGAATATTCTCCACTCCCCTGCAGGAATCATAATGAGCAATTAATGCCCACTACCATCATCAAGAAGATCCTCATCAAGCAGCGCGTTCCCACTGGCCTTCTCCCGGATAGCAAACTCGATCAATCGGGCCAATACTGCTTCAACCTCCTGTGCAGAGATCGGTGGAATATGGTTGAGCTGGAACTCCAAGACTGCTACCGTCTGTCCGTATCTGGTGTAAGATTTCCTCCATGTCACTAAGGCGTCCTGGGTATGCTGAATTATACTAGAGAACGTGGAGACATTCTCAAAGTCATCCAGGACAAGTGACCTCGCAGCTGAGAAGAATGGAGGCAGTCTACTTTTCAAGCCATCAGCAGTTATCTCCTCTGGGACCAACTTTCTAGCAAATATGGCTTCTAATGTATTGAGGACTCCCCCCAAGATGTTGCCCATTGCTTTCCTCACTTTAGCTGAATCTGCCCTTGCTGCGTCGTGAAATCCACGGCCTGTGACCACCGAGGAGTACCAACTGGTGAAATCATACCTATCACCTCTCTGAATTACACCTCCATCTACCAAGGTTTCTAGAGGTATATGCATCAAAGCCCCCAAACGAAGTACAGTCTTCGTTTGATAGATGCGAGTATCACCCCAGGCCTGATCTACTATATCCATCCGTGCCAAAATACTTGAGGCCTGTCGATAAGCATCGGCGAGGTCCTCCATGAATTTCCCTGTCTCGTATGAACACGGCTAACCCACTTGTCTGCCTCCCGTTTCCATTTTCTTCAAATCCTCTAAGGCAACAACTGACTCCTTCGGAAGCTCTGATGGACGTTCTACTGCTGGGTTTGCTGGTTCACCTGGATGTGCTAGATTTTGTACGTATCCTATCAAGGTTTTGTGCTCCTTCTTCAATTTCTTATACTTCCCCTCCGTGCGGAGCAACTGATCCTTCAATGCCTGATAGGAGTTATCGAACTCCTCGATAACTTGGGCTCCCGTAGGACGACCCAACTCTACTGTGGTGATCACGTAATTTTCAGGCCTCTCCTCGGTTCGATCACAATCTTCCCTCGGAATAGCCACCTGAAGCGTGCGAGAGCCTGACTCGTCAGTCGAGATCTTTGAAAACTTTCGGGCCCTTTTCTTCTCTGGTGGCGCACTGGTCCTCCTAAGGAACTCCTCCATCTCAATGGCCGGATCCGTATCATCCTCGGGTTCTCTCCTCATTCTGTCGGAAAGCCAATTAGGCACTGTCTGCCGTGGATTACAAATGACAAGGGGCTGCTCTTCTGTTGCCTCCATCTCATGCACTTCCTCCCTTCTTGCACTGGTTTGCTCGGGCTCATCCTCCTTTATAAGTTGGGTATCTCCCGACCCTTGGGTCCCCTGTTCTGTGTTTTCTTCTTCTTCCAAAGCCGTGTCCAACATCTGCTGAAAATGGGTGTCGGCCATTGTTTCCTCTTCCTCCTCCTGTTGGCCGCCCCTGGATAGACTGACACTAGCTGATTCCCGGGCGTTGGGCTGATCTACCTCCTCAAGTCCCTGCTCTTCCTCTAATCCTGCCCTCTGATCGGCAAATAATGAAACCACTCTCAAACTCGAAGACTGAGTTTGTGAGTGCACGGTGATGCTTGTTCTATCCTCAACGGTATCGGTTGGGTTGGCACTTCTACTTGTGCCCTCGATGTCTGAGCAATTTGTTTCCCCCTTTTTACCGATAACGGCCTTGGGTCACCCATCAAGCTATAAGTAAGGGCGATCGACTTGCTCTTGAGTCTGCATACATGTCTGTCGACCCAAGTCCTGGTAAAAGTCATCACCGGGATAGAAAGAGTGTCCAAGTCCATGATCTCTGGCTCGGACCAATCAGGTGGTGGGACAGGAGTATCCCTAACTGAACCATAGTCGGGTTGCATGACGTTGACATCCTCCTCCACCTGGTCGGGAACTGGAATAATCTCACATTCTCTAATCAACTTGAGAGGAAGTCTGGAAAACATCCTTCTTCTTATCTCAGCCTCATCCACTGCATTTGCCCAAAAGTCCTCCAGATGAGCTCTGTGCCGGTATTCAACGTTCTGTATCATCCGGATGTTCCTGTAAGGATCGAAATCCTGCCTGCCTGTGTGATATGACAAATGATAAGATTGCAGCTCGTCCTCTGCCTCTCGGGCTGCCTGCAAAGAGGGACACACCTCAATGGAATTTCCCATGGTGATAGGGAAATCAAGTCCACCCTTCTTTTTCCTTTTCTGAATCTTATCGTAGGCAATCAATTGCCTAGATACCTCAAGCATTACTATGTGATCAGTGGGGTATCGTGGTAACCGATACGGATACGAAGTGAACCCCTGCAGCCTAATATATGTGAATTTCGGGAATTGGATGAGCCAATACCCATATTCCTCAATCAATGTCTGTGCTTCTTTAGATATTCTCTGCTGCGTCCTCTGCTGAAGTGTCCTCGCAATGTGCATTGTGAATGCATCATTTGCCCGTTTATAGTTGGCAATGTTAGCTAAATGTAGCTGTGTGCAGGCTTCATGGATTTTGAATTGACCAGGGGCACAGCCGATTGGCTCCTTGTACGAAATCCCTCTGTACTTAGTCATTCTGGCCAACATGTAAATTACATATGAGCTCATGTAGAAAGTCTTCGTCACCTTCAGGCTCCTGAATTGCTCATCGATGTGGTTGCTAATCATCCTAGCCCAATCGACACACTCCTTTCCCTCCAAGATGATCTCGATGAAGTAGAACATCCAAGGCTCGAAAATGTAAGCCTGTGCACTCCCATTCACCCGGCTCAGCATCATTATCAAATCACAGTATTCTTGTTTCACGTCCTCGGCAATTATCTGCTTTGGGAGCTTAGTGCGGGGTGGCCTCGGCTTCTGCATCCAAACTCTGTTGATGACTGCAGTGACTCTTTCGAAAGAGGAAGAGTACATCTTATCTGCCCTTTTGTTTGTCCTGTATAACATCTCCTCAGCAGTTGGAATCCCAAATGCCTCTCCGATGGCATCCGGCGTGAAGTTGGCGAGCAGTTTACCATCCGGAGAGACAATCGTCCTACGTTCTGGCTTGTAGTGATTGGCGCACTCCATAATTAGCTCCGGACACTGAATTGCTGGCGGAAAACTAGCAGCTGCGTAGATTCCACTCTTCATTATATTATGTGCCGTGACTGATGGTTGATGGCCCCCTAGCCCGAACATCCTCGATTTGAGTGCATTTAGATTAAATGAACCAAGGTTGGTGTCATTTAATCCCGCCAACTTTGAAACTATTGCTGACTTTGGGAGAAATGGCTTAGCGAGCCTTTTAATCATTGCCTGCCGGGATGAGCTAGCCTTGCCTGCTTCAGTGTTTGCAGCTCTGCCTGCGGCTCTGCTTGTTCCTGCAACATCCTTTGCTCCGGCCATCTGCAAAATAAAATAGAATAGCAATAAGCTAGGCTGCAGATTTTTAAATAAAATGAAGTAACCTCCGAGACGGCTGCGAACGTGGAGTTAGCTTTTTGAAAATAAAAACTCTCAGCATAAATTACTAACTCCAAACCTCGTACTGTATAAAAAACTTCAAGCTTATAAAGAAGCTTTCAACGGCTGCACTTCCGACTGGCGAAGAAAATTGCAGCCAACTACCAACTTTCAGCAATTAAATCCTTTGTCTCGACTTCGTCAACCTCAGCAATTTTCAACTTCTAGCAGCTCGAATAAGTAAAATCTGCAGCAAGCTTCAACTTTCGTGCAACTTCAATACTCAGCAATTTCGAAATAAATCTCCAGCACAATATAAATTTCTGCAACTCAACACTCTGCAGCAACTTCAACAAATAAATCTTCCAGCAACTCCGGAAAACAACTTCAACCTTCAACTTCGAAATTGCAGCAACACACTTTCAGCTTTTCGAAAGAAAGAGTCTCGGCAAATGAAAATTTCTCCAGCACTTCGCACTTTCAGCAACTCAACACTCCGAAATAAAATAAACTCTCAAAGAAATTCTCTCCTCAACACTTCAAAATATTTCAAGAACTTCTTCAGCAACTTCAACTTCGAAACAATGTGAGGAGAAATGAGAGAAGAGATTGTTTAAATAACTCTTCTCGGAGAATCCTGCTAAGTAGTGCTGGGGCTATTTTTAGCACCTTCATCAATTTTCCACTCTCTTCGTTCGGAATCTTCTAATTCAAGCGCAGTAGTGGGCTAGTCGTCAGCCGGTCATTATGGCAGTTGCCATTAATAATGATTCCTTCCTTGTAAAAATTCGAATCCTTCCTCTTAGTCTGCCAGTTAACTCTTGGCCATCTAAACAACTCGCGAGAAAAAAAAATCACTTGACTTGATTTAAAATTCCATTTTAAAATCTCGCAGTGTTTAAATAAATTCAACCCGAAAAATTTCGTGGGAGTTGTAAATTTATTTCCAACTTTTAAAATGTCTGTCACTTAAATCCTCGATTTCATAAAATTTGCCTTAGACATTTTAAATTTTCTCTTTAAGATATTCAACTCCGGGTGATTTAAAATCACTTGCATGCTCGAAATAATTCATCCTCTGAGATTTAACTTCCGTCAAGAAAATAATCTAGGCAAAACGAATTTCCTCTGAAAATATTAAAATTTCCCTTAGGAAATTAATTTTAAAATTTCCCAACCCATGGGTGTATTTTAAACGGGTTCATTTAATTTTTATTTGACCCATGGAAAAAATATATCAGTTGCTTTCGCCTTGGAAATAAAATTTCATCACTGTGTCCACTTCATTTGAATGCCTTTGGAAAATTATTTTCAATTCATATCAAGGCGTACTTTCTCCAGTGCAATATTTATCTCACTTAGAAAAATTTTCTAACATTTTCTTCCTTGGCGTATTTCCCTTGGTATATATTTTTTTTTATTTCCACGCGTTAGCCAATTCTCATGTAACCCCCTTCACAATGTTGGGCACATTTCATAGGTGGAGCTTTGATTTTGGTGCCTTAGAAATTTTTCTTCACTAGCTGGAAATGGGCGCACTTCATAGCCTCAATTTTCATTTTGAATGCCTTAGCATATTTTTCAGATCTCATCCATGGGGTGGGCGCATTTGCTATTGTGAGCTTTTATTTTGAACTTAGGCATTTTTTTACCTACTTCTCCATCATGGGCGCATTTCCACCCATCCACTTTTATTTCCAATGCCTTAGAATAATTTCAAGGCACTTCCTCAAGGTGGGCGCATTTTAGATGTAGAGCTTCTACTTGATGGGCGCAAACTAGAGGTGGCACTAAGACGAATTTCAAGGCTCTATTTCCTCTTTATCTCCCTGGGCGCATTTTAGATGGCCTGCTTTCATTTTCTTTTTGCCTTAGAAACTTTTGAAGTCACTTGCTTGTCTTGAGGGCGCATTTTAGGTGTCATGCTTCATTCTCATGCCTTAGAAATATTTCGGCCCAACCACAAGGGCGCATTTGATGGGGTCTACTTCTATCTCACACGCCTTAGTTTATTTTTCACCTTTTCTCCTTCTTGAGGGCGCATTTCACAGGGTGAACTTCTATTTTCAATGCCTTAGCCGCTTTTCACTAGGCAACATCTTCCTTGGGCGCATTTTGATGGGGTAGCTTCAAGATGAGGGTGCATTTCATGAGGTGAGCTTTTATTTTGTAACTTAGGAATTTTCTAAACTCCCTCACCTCAAGCCAAGGGCGCATTTCATGGGTGGAGCTTCTATTTCTCCAACACTTAAAAACTTTTTCAACTTTCATCCCCTTCATGGGTGCATTTGAGGGGTCTTACTTTCATTTTTGCACACTTAGTAAAATTTTCAAGTCCTCTTGCTTGCCTTGAGGGCGCATTTTAAGTGTCATGCTTTGATTTGTGCCTTAGAATATTTTTGAAGCCTCCACCTCTCCTTGGGCGCATTTTGAGGTATGAGCTTTTGTTTTCAAAGACTTAGAAACTTTTGAACTCTCCCAACATGACTTGGGCGCATTTAGCATGTTATGCTTTTATTTCATGCCTTAGAAATTTTCAAGGCTTCCATCAAGGTGGGCGCATTTGCTATGCTCAACTTTGAATTTTGCCTTAGACAATTTTCAAGCTATCAATCTGTGAGGTGGGCACATTTTGAAGGGGATACTTTCATTTTCCCACACTTAGAATATTTTCCATGCCTCTGCATGCCTTTGTTTATGCATTCTATTTTTAGCAAGTTGTGCTATTTTTAGCAAGTCCCTTGATTTTCAACCTCTAAGGCTCCGTTTTGCCTGAAAATTTCATCATATGATCTTCTTCACCTTGTGAACCTGTTTTGCCAGTCCTCTGCCCTGACCTGCTACTTATAGCCACCTGCTATTTATAGTAAGTTTTGACTTTTTGACTTCAGTAGCTCCGTTTTGCCTGAAAGTTGCAACGCTTGATCTTGATAGCTTGAGGGTCACTCTGATGCCAACCTCAGGTGCAGACCTGCTATTTATAGCCGTGCCCTGACTTACTAAAAATAGTAAGTTCTCCAATTTCGCTCAAATTTTGCCAGCAGGTACCTTGAAGTGTGCTGACATTGGTGGGTGCTTCGTTTCGGCTATTTTTGGATTTTACCCCTATAAAAGTGGAAACCCTAATTTGACTTGCATGTATCCCGAACGGTCTCCGTTTGTCCTCGTTCCTTTTGCATGTCGTTCTGTCTGCTGAACTGGACTGTTGGGGGCGGTTGCCAGAGTGTACCTGCTAAAAATAGAAACTGCCTGAAAAGTGACTCATCCACTGCCGGATGGTTTTGCATGTCATATTGCCCGCGCGATCTCAAAAAACCCAGAAAAACCCAGAAAACTGGTCTGCATGCATGCACTGGCTAAAAATAGTAAGTCCTTAAACTTTGATCTTCTCCGCTTGCAAGTCACACCGTTGCGAAGCTCTCGAAAAACCCATAAAGAAAAATCCGACATGCGTTGAAAAACACTGCATGCGAACCCTAAAAATAGCCTCCGAAGGCTGAACTCTGAAAGTGATCGTCTCGGTTTGCATGTTACATCACTGCGAAGGTTTTGGAAAACCCAGAAGGATTCTCCAGACATGCATCTGAAAAGCTCATGTGGAAACCCTAATTTGACTCTTGAAGCCTGAACTGCCAAAAATAGCAAGTCGCCTGATCTGGCTCAAAATTTACGTGTAGGCAGCTTGATGTTACCCGGATGCAGTGGAACTGACAGAATTCCAAAATCTCAATAAAATAGTCCCAAATTGAATACTTACTAAAAATAGTAAGTTGCCGGAATACAGTGAAAATTTAGGGGGACTCTGCTGGAAGCCTTCTGACTGCTGTACTGAGCTTGGATTCCGATTTTATAACTCAGTTTGACCTTTAATAAGCCTGAAGGATGAAAACCCTAATTACACAGACTTAACCAATACTCTAACCTGGGTCAAACAACAGGACATCCCCGGAAGGACCAGAGACCAGAGAGAGAGCGAACCAAAGCCAAAAGACCAGAATGGAGCAAAATTTAGGGGGTCCCCATCTTGATGGGGTGATGTGTCAAAAAGGTCACAACAGGACCCCCACCACTCCATGGCCACAGCGGAATCCTTAAGTGGGGTTTTTAGGCACCACTCACCCATGGTTCGCCCTTCCTAATAGAGTACAAGCACGGAGAAGACAATCTTTTAGCAATCGAATACATTTGCCTTTATACAAGATTTATTTCATGCCTATCATCAAATATATTTTCATTTATCAAGGGTTCTCTAAGTTCATCATTTCCTAGAATAATTTTCATTATGATAAGATAAAAAAAAAAAAGCATTCTATCAATAATTAGATCAGCCATATCTATTTCTTATATTCAAAATATGCTAAATATTATTGCTAAGTAAATACATCACCTGAGTTGTTATATCTTTCCATGTTTCCTTACTCGCCTCCTTCCTTATACTGAATTTATCATACGATGAGGACAATTCATAAATATACATAATCTACTTATGTTTACATTAAAGAGTCATCATTACTTATAATTATATATATATACTTCATATATATATATAATTATTCTTTTACTTATATCCATTAGTATTCATATATATATGTTTATATACTTATTCTTTCCTTATTCATATATAGTCTTTATTCATTGCATATTATTCATTATAAAATTTATCTATATCTAGGCATATATACTTGTATGCCTATTAAATGATATGTATATATATTAAATGGCTCTATATTCCAATACATAACAATCATTGTTGCTGCTGTTCTGTTTTTCAATGTTTTTCCCTCTTGCTTATTTTCCTTCCTTCTATTTATACCATTCAAGGTAGGTGACTTATGGGGGGGGAATGTATTGTTTGGTGAAAGAAGTGACTTTTCATAAAATACATCCCTTTGTTAGATTTAATTGCTGCCTTTATTATCACAATAATATCTATTTTTAAAATAATATATTATTACTATAATTATGATATTTCAGATTTCTATTTATTTTATTATTTTATTTTTGATGTTTTATTGAACATATTTTAACATTAAAGTATAATAATAAAACAATTTGCTAATATCTTATTAGTATTTTATTCTAATGTATTACAATCTTTGATGTGTAATGATTATAATATTTATTTATTATTATTATTTTTGATGTTAAGTTATTTAATAATAGAATGTAATAACAATAATTTGCCTATATATTATTATTATATTTTTATATTGATATGATACACATTTATTTTATATTTTAATATTAATAATGCTATTTATTTTATTTGTTAATTTATTTGTATTTTAACACTTGGTCTTTATAGTTCTGCTATTTCGGGGACATGACATATATCAATTGACAATACCCCAAACAAAGAAGGTCTAAGTGTGTAGGCCTTCACAAGCGAATTTCACAAGTAAATGATTCAAATAGGTAAAAGATGTGATGGATTGTGATGTACTCGTGAAGCACATAGGTGGGATGCATAGTCACATAAGGAGGCCAAACTTGAGGACATTGATGAAGCTTTTTCTCAAGGGCCTTATCTTGATTTGGACAAGAAAAGGATCCTCTCTCTTTAAATCAGCTAAAACAGCAACAAAAACAGCAATTTGGGGCTTCAAAGCCCAATGAGTAGGGCACAAGAAAACATAAACATAATGCCACTTCTACTTTTGGAAAGAAAAAAACTAAAAGAGATTGTGAGTATTGTGATGTTGATGGCCTTTAAGATAAAGTGTGTTGGAAATTACATTTGGAGTTGCATTCTTAACAAACAAGAAGAACAAGAAGGCAATGACTTGTCTCCAAGAGAAAGAAATAGAATGTGACTTTGAGGTGGATGAGAGGCTGGTTCGTACCTTGATTTGCGAAGAGGTATGTATGAATAATAACAATGCTCTTGATAAGAATGAATTGACCAAGCTTTTTCAAAACATGTATTATCTAAATTTTTGATGCTTTTTTGATTCTCGCTCACATGGAAATCTGATTTCTAAGGAGTTTGTAAACAATATGGTTTTGGAGGTAAATGATAATCTTACTCCACTGGTTTGGATTGGTGAAACAAGGAGTTGAGATAGGGGTACTAACAAGTGTTGTATGCATACCAAAATTTCCTTGCTTAGATTTCCTTAAACATTTTTATTAAAAGGTTGTCTAAAAATTGGAAGAATTGTGTTTTTGCATCTTGCAATACCTTTTTGGTCTTCTACAACAGACCAAAGTTTTCATATTTTTTCAATTTTATACTCTTTTCCATTTTATGTTGCATTTAAGATATGAAAATTGACTAAGTCTGGGACTTAGTCCAAGGAGGGATAAAAGCCAAAACCAAAGCCAACACTCAAACCAACTCTGCCAGAAATATAATGATGACCTGAGTAGAACTGCTGATGGTGCCACTACCACAAATAGACTTACTAAAAATAGTCAATGCCAAAAATAGTAAATTAACTTCAAACCCCTTCAAAAAACCAACTGAACAGCCACATTGCCCAAAATGTGAACTGCAGATGATTGAACTGTTGCTAGAACGATACTGCTATAAATAGACTTACTAAAAATAGTAACTGCTATAAATAGCAAGTTTGCAAAACTTCATCTGAGCAGTAATCATGACTTACTAAAAATAGTAAGTGTTTCCAAACGCCTTCTGAGTACAATCCGGGAAGCCAACATGACTTACTATAAATAGTAAGTACCTGGAAAAGTTATTAGACGGAGATGCATGATACACCATTCTGAAGCTTTCAAAAAACCCAAAAAATTCCACCAGACATGCATCAAAAACTCATGCATGCAGGCCCTCAAAACTGCATATGAAAACTCCTAAAAAATAGGAAACCCTAATTTTCAGTTCTGCTTAACCTATGAGTTTCCGGAAATAGGCTAAAACCTGAAGAAGAGCATAGGGCTAAAATGGGGACATTATAGTCCGCCCTTCCCAAAATTGCTTGTCCTCAAGCGATACCTCCACACTCCAAGAAAACATTTTGATCCTGACTATGCCGAAAAGAACCCATCTCTGTAAAGTTCTACCATGTTGATGCTACACCTTACTGATCTCATCAACACAATCAAAATTCCAAGACTGTTTTGTCCTCCTTCCAAAAATGTAACCCATTTTACCAGCCTTGAAAATAATGCAAACATAATCTTGCAGCGTTCCTTTACCGAAAAGCTCTGAAAAGTCTAAATCTGCAACATCGAAGTCTAATACATTTCTGTGCAATAAGGAAAATAATCTTCTCAAATCATAAGCATACTCCAAAACATAACTCCTCATAGCATCAAGCAGAGTCACGACAGTATAAGTGACTCTTCCAATACTTCTTGCAAAGGCAAAATCAACTCCTTGCAAGGGAACTTCCATTACGTCTTCAAAATTCCACGAAGACTTAAAACGCCTTTTGTGAAGCGAACGATATGATTGCAAGAAAAACTCACAAATTTCACCTCATGAGTCTTCACCTTGTAAAAATCAGTTTCCAACTTGCTGCTCTGAACATTGGTATAGGAGAAAACACGGAAAAGACCACTGAACTTCATTAGAGAACATCCCTTACATGAATTTTGGCTATACTGAAACAATCCTTTTTTCTTTTGGGTCTCGAATTCAGTCATAATAGTTGACTGAAACATCTGAAAATGAAGACACCCATCAACTAACAAGTCTGATTTAAACATTTCAAAATCTGATTAATGAAAAATCAGCATTCCAAACAATAAACAACAGCTGCAATATGGAAAGTCTGCAACAAAATAAGCATATCTGCTCATGAATAAGGCTAGTGGCGCCTTAATCAAAATTCCCATTGTCACAAATGAATAATTTCTGATCATGATATCCCTCCAAACCTTCACCTTATATAAAGAATTTACCATCCAACTACTGATTAAGGAACAACCTTCAATACATCGGTGAATGAGCATAACACCTTGTATCGATTCCACCCTTTTAAGTTTTATTTTTTTCTCAATTCAAAGAAATATGCCAGGATCCCAAGTCATCAGAATTGAAGAACCATTTTTCAGACGGAGAACTGCTCTTAACTGGACCCTCTGACTCAAACGTTCCATTTGAATAAATACCTCTTGAAACTCCAGGAAGTATTCAACAAATCTGAATTCAAAACCAAGAGTTGTGAATTGCCGGAGAGATTCAATGAACCCTTCATCAATCTCAATTCTGAAGTGAGTTACTCTCAAGGAAGCTGGAGCAAACATAAAACCAGACATAAAACTAACCAGCAACCTCATCAAAAATTGAATAAATTCTTCATCAGAATGCCAAGCAATTCTTTGTTGTTGTTCAGGAAGAATTTCTTCATCCCATATTTCTGTACTCTCCATTTCCTGCAAAAGGGATGAGCTAGGAATGGAGATGGATTCATCTTCATGCATCAATTCTTCAATGCTAGAATATCTTCCTCCATCAATAGGATTGGAAGGATTTCCCTCATCATTCTCAAAAAGAGGGTTTTCATAAGTCCCGCTAGCACCATCTTCATACAAGGCATTATC
Source organism: Sequoiadendron giganteum (assembly GCA_007115665.2). Taxonomy (NCBI): domain Eukaryota; kingdom Viridiplantae; phylum Streptophyta; class Pinopsida; order Cupressales; family Cupressaceae; genus Sequoiadendron; species Sequoiadendron giganteum. The sequence continues at coordinate 348,519,803 of CM021105.1, read as the reverse complement.
AAAGGCCTGAAAAACTTGTTGCTGAGAATTTGGATACTCCTGTCTTTCAAGACAGCATTCCATTTCAAAAGTTTCTTGTATGAGATCAAGCTCATCAAGAATTTTCTAAATCTCTTCAGCTCTTCCTTTGTTTTCTTGTTCCCATGAACATTGAGCTGCAAAAATCTGATTCTCTGCTTCTATTAGAGCCTCATGTACTTCTTGCAATTTGGCTTTAGTTTGCTCATTCCATTCCAACGCCTTGTTTGCAATATTAGCCACTTTGTCTTTATCACGGATAATGAGCACAAGACTTGACTTGAAATCTTGCAAGGCATTATTAATTGACTTCATATCAGCAATAGATATACAACATATATCAAGGCTTCTAGGCACTTCATTAATCAGATCTTCTATCTGTCGATGAATATCATCGAGTTTGGATAAAACTTGAATTTCTTTTTCAATTGTCATTGAACTTGAGCTGCATACTTCATGAATTGGTTGAGATGGGGCTATGCTGCTTTGGTGTACAAAGATGTCAAAGATTCTTTCAGCTGAACTCCTCAAATTTCCACACATTTGTTGTACACTTTTCATCATTTCATCAATGGTACCTCCCAATTCGTTAGTTTTTTGTCTCAGCTTGGCTTCGAGCAAAGAAAATTCTGTTTTGTGCTCACTAGAAACCGCTTCCTCCATGTTGTCTTCAACACAAGATTCAATGTTTGTGAAGGATGGATTTCCCTCTTCTACATTTTCCGTTTTCTCGTGTTGTTCTAACCAAAATCCTCCTGAACTACGAAGGTGTAGAAGAAATTCATTAGCTGATAAGATATCATCATTTGAAGATGTTTTTTCAGTCTCAAGGAATTCCTCCTTTGTCTCTTCATCTTGAGTCTCCTTAACCTTTATTTCCACAACATTTTCTTCATGCGTTTCTAAATTTGTTGTGATTTTACTACATTCTTCCCTAGAATGCATGGATAAATGTTTTTCGAAAAATTCCTTCTGAATATTGGATACAAAATCAAATGGATTCCAATTTTCATCTTCTTCATTAGAAATCTCCTCTTTGTTCTCCACAGTCTTCATCAAAAGAGGCTTTAATTTTTCTTCACATTGATGAAACAATCCTTTGATCAAAATCTCAGTAGTAGGAGAAATTTGCTCCACTAGCTAATATGCGTCCAAGAGAAGTGTTTGGACAATGTGAGGAATAGATTCCATTTCATTAATTGTCAGAACAAGAACATTTTTAACAGCAACAAATACATCCTCCCCTTGTTCACTCCACGTTGAATTTATGAGATAATGGAACAATTGATAAATCTGATTTTACATATCCAAATCAATTAACAACACACTTGTTTTGAGGATGGAAAAAGTCTTCAAGATGACAACTCTTCTTGGGAAGAGATTGCTACCCGTTTCATCCAAATCCTGGAAGCCTTCAACAATTAAATGCAACACTTTCTTCATGGTACCATCATCATAAGGCATCATAGGTGCCAGGATTCTCATAATTCAACTAAGACAGGATGTGACCAGCAGATTGACTTCTTCATCAGGATGCATAAACCAGTACGGTTGATTCATGGATATCATTGCAGGAGTTAAGGCTCTTTTAATCAAATCAGAGGGTGACTGGTTCTCTTGATTCAAACCCTATTCCAACAATGAATAACAACTATTTCCTCTTCCACTGACGAACATTCTTCATTGAACCTTTTTCCAACTATGTAAAGTGATCTTGCCAAACTTATCTCTTCGTTCAAAGCCATGACTTACTGACCACAAACAAAAGCCAACCTTAAAACTTCTAAGGCTGAAACAATACTCTGTTTTGCTTTTTGACGTAGTATCGGACTTCTCTGATTCTCATCTGTCTTTGAAACACTGAACACATAGGATGGTAGGAAAAACAGGCTCCGATACCACTAAAATATACCCCTTAAATTTTTCCTTTGTTTTCAGTTCACAACAATGCAAATCATGCACCCGTTAAGAATTAGCTCCGAACCAAAACACAACTGAAACAACTCTAACCAAGAATACGCCCTAAAACCACTTAAGGAGGAGGGGCGGGCATATGGTAAGAGGATCCCTAGGATCTAATAACTTCATAACAATTAAAAATGAAGAGATAAAATCAACACCGAGAATGTGCATGCAAGATCCTTTTGCAAGGCGAGGTGCTAACATATGGTGGAGTGCTAGATATTAAACTGAATTAAACTTCTTCTGCTGAAGCAGGCATCCACAAGCGGTGGGAATACTCCACTTATTTCGTGGGTGTGATTATTACAAATATTTGATGGCGGCAAGCCAGCCAATTAACCTCACTTCCACTTAAACTGTGGGGGGTATACAATCCACACAACCACTTATTTTCGTGGGGAGAATACAACAAAGTAAATTGCAGCAAGTAAACAAATTGCTGTTGGTACTACTAACCAACTTACAAACAATTACTAAACAGCTGCAATATATCAACAATAAGTTCTCAAAATAAGCAATGGTTAGAGTATCACTTCCTCTAACGTTTACAACTTGAATAGATGAATAATTGAAGCTCAAAACAGCATGATAAGAAAACTTAACTAATCTGATCAGAAACAAAAGGTACAGAAAATCAGACCAGCAAGCTATAGATTCACCAAATTGGATGAAACTCCTCCGAAACTCCTCCGAATGCTTCCATACCACAGTCGATCAACAGCTGGAAGCAAAGCGTCCAAACTCCAATGGAAATTCGAGCCAGAAACAGATGGAAACAGTAGGCACAAATTCCAATGCAAGTACCAAATGGTACGACCCCTCAAGGAGGTCGACTTGCTCTTAAAAATCAGGAACTTGATAATTAAATCTGCAAATTGGCAGGAAAGGGCGCCCTCCACAGTAGAACAGCTTGGGCCAACACCCAGAACGAAACCAAAATCAATGATGAAGCTATGAACATAAAATAGCTTCAGCCAGGCCAAAACAACAACTTAGAAAACAGGCTTTACATCAACAACCTGTTCAATTTTATCAAATTGAAGCTCCATCTGTATTTCAAGGTGAAATACATTCACAATGATCCACCTAGGAAGCCATAGTTTCAGGCCCGAAGGATGGATTGAATTTGCTAAGCTTCCCCTTAGCCAGGTTCTGGATTCAAACCAGCAGCATAACTTTACTTTCCAATTTCCAAGATACGATACAAAGAGCAAGGCATCAATATATAAGCTTCAATTGGCAAATGAAGCAATCTGTAACTTCCAATCAAGAAACTATTCAATTCCTCCAAGGGGCGCCATTTCTTAATAGTCACTTTATTTTGATTTTAAATAAATATTAATCCTCACCTTTTGGCGTCCAACTTTAAGTTGCACAATAACATTTAAATGCATATGAAAATCGACCCCGTTAATGTCCCCTTCATTAGAACAACTTGAAGTTATCAAACCTAAGCATGGGGTACAACTTTAAGATATGAAAATTGACTAAGTCTGGGACTCAGTCCAAGGAGGGATAGAAGCCAAAACTAAAGCCAACACTCAAATTGACTCTGTCAGAAATAGAATGATGACCTGAGCAGAACTACTGATGGTGCCACTGCCACAAATAGACTTACTAAAAATAGCCAATGCCAAAAATAGTAAGTTAACTTCAAACCCCTTCAAAAAACCAATTGAATAGCCACACTGCCCAAAATGTGAACTGCGGATGATTGAACTGTTGCTAGAACGATACTGCTATAAATAGACTTACTAAAAATAGTAACTGCTATAAATAGTAAGTTTGCAAAACTTCATCTGAGCAGTAATCATGACTTACTAAAAATAGTGTTTTCAAATGCCTTTTGAGTACAATTCGGGAAGCCAACATGACTTACTATAAATAGTAAGTACCTGGAAAAGTTATCAGATGGAGATGCGTGATACACCATTCTGAAGCTTTCTGAAAACCCAGAAAACTCCACCAGACATGCATCAATAACTCATGCATGCAGGCCCTCAAAACTGCATCTGAAAGCTCCTAAAAAATAGGAAACCCTAATTTTCAGTTCTGCTTAGCCTATGAGTTTCCGGAAATAGGCTAAAACCTCAAGAAGAGCATAGGGCTAAAATGGGGACATTACAACAACTTCCTCATTTCCCAGTATTTCCTTGTTGTATGTGGCCTTTTAACATTTTGGATGTTGTTTTTGGTCAAAATGATGCAATGCAACACAATGATCAATTTTCCATTTTGTCTCACATTTTTGTGCTACAAATGTGGTTTTGATAGCATAACATTGTTCCCATTTTTCCATTCTAGGTTGCATGTTGCAGTTTCACACCTTGACTTAGAAGGGAATTATAATACTGAATGACACAATTTCACACCTTGATAGGCATTTTGTTAGAGAATCATTGAAAAGGAAAAGGGAAAAGAGGGAGTGAAAAGTGAGACATATAGTGTTGTGCCATTGTATGACACATTTTTGTGGCCTTGATGTCAATTTTTCAAAAAACCATCAATGAAGAAAAACAACAATAGGTTGGAAAAAGCACAATAAAAGTGTAGAATTTTCAAAATGGCTAGTTCACACTAGGTTCATCTCTTGCATATGGGACTTTAGTGCACTCGAAATCATAAAAAAGGGTAAGAGAATTTCAATCTTAAAAAAAATCTCACACAATTTGCTTGGAGAATATGATTTTTATGGATTTAGGAAAAGATGATATATTATTAGATAGACCTATTTTAGAATTTTCAGGTGCAAAAAATGAACTCCATGAACCTACAAGAAAAGATCTCTAGTTCCAATAGGAGTGGCTTAGAAATTGTTGGTACCTTAAAGGGGTGGTTATGAAATTGTTGCATCTATTTCATAACCACCCTAGCAATTTCAAACCATTGGTTCCTTGAAGAGGTGGTTATGAAATCTCAGTAACAGTTTCAAAATTGTTGCAGAGGTTATGAAACTGTTGCAGAGGTTTCATAACCACCTCTTCAAGGAACCAATGGTTTGAAATTGCTAGGGTGGTTACGAAATAGCTGCAACAATTTCATAACTACCCCTTTAGGGAACCAACAATTTATGAAACTGCCAATTTGCATGAAGAGGCAATTTTGTCACAATGACAAAAATAAGAATTTAAAGTGAATGGTTTGACATTTGATGTTCTATATTCAAATTCAGAGACTTTCTAAGCACCAGAAGGATCCTCCACTGATTTAAGACATGCATGGGATTGGATTGGATCAATGGAAGCCATCCCATAGTAAATACACCATCAATTGGAGGATTGAGAACAATCTACCAAACATAGTCCACAAAGAGTGAGAGTGCAATCTCCATGAAAGCAATTGTTGGAAAATCATACAACTTGTGTGGTTGAAGTATTTGAAGCCAAAGAGCACTAGGAAAACAGGAAATGCATGGACTTCTCACACATGCAAATTTTTTCATTCCAAGAAAATACTTGGAATATGTGCAATTGCCACTTCCAATTTTTATTTTATTTTATTTTTAATTTATTTCCATTAAGGTTTCAAGGATAAAAATTCATGTCTGTATGGTGTTGATTATTTCTAGTTATTTTTTTATCTTAATTCCATACTCTTAACTTTATATTGTGAAGAATTCCACTATCATTTGAATGGAAATTCAAGTAGTATAGTGTGGATTAAATTTTTTTTGACCACTAATTTATACAAGCATAGTTTTGTAGTCAATTACAAATCAATTGGCATCAGAGCAACGAGTTCCTTGAGATTTGTAGGAATTTTGGTGACACATAGGAGATTTGTGTGTATAACCATATTTTTTCTTTTTTTGACAAGGTGTTGCATGAATCATTGGTTGCATGGTTCAATTGTGACAAAGCCACTTAAGAATCTTGAGAATCTCTAAACATTCCGTGAAGATGTGCTAGAAGAGAATAGAGCTCTTTGGAAGGAAGTGCATCACTTGGAGGAGAGAATTGAAGACTTGCAAGCTAGTAGGGAGAACCAAGGAGATTTCTACCTTAGTATCCTTGAGCAGTTACAACAAGAGTTGATGGTAGAAGATGAATTACTATCAAAGGTCCAACATGTAAGAGAAGAGTTGACAGAGGATCCTACAAAGAGAAGTGGACTCTCCACTACTCCAATAAAGGCACTCATTAGTGTTTTTCTTCAAGAAATTAAATCTGATATATCTATTGGCATGTTTGAAAAGCATACCAAGGGTACAGACTCCAAGTTGCTAACATCGATGGGCTATGATGGAAGGAGACTTAGGAAAGAAGGTCAAGGAATACTCCAACTCATTGTGGTTGAGGAAAGACCTCAATATGGGGTTCTTGGATATGTGATCATGGAAATTGGTGAATGCTCAAAAGAGTCTACACTATGCATAGACCAAGGACAGCTCAAGGAAGGTAAAAATTCCTCTAATATTATATTTGTGAAGCCTCAACATGATTGTAGGTTGTCTAAAAAGCATGAGCAACAATCAAAGCAAGTAGAGAAGATAAAGACTACCTCGAGAGGGTAAAGAGGAACCTTTAAAGACAAAGACACCTTTACATAATTAAGGAGGAAAAATGCAAAGATGAAATGAGGAGATTACATCTAAAACACCTCCTGTGTTGTATGACTCCCTTCCCCATCTTCAAAACCTTCTTCCAATTCATTAGTTATCTTTCTCCTATTCAGTCTTCTATAACTATTTCATCCTCCACAAGGAGCTGTCCTGGGAAACAAATACAGGTAGATAGAACACTTGATTGGATCAGGAAAACAGTTTTAAAGAAGAGGAGGATTGTACTAGCAAGGCCTTTGAACATCATTGTACTTTGCTTTCTTCTTTTAGAGTCAGCTTCCAAGAAACCAAGAAAGCAGACAAGGTTGAACAGGAGTTCTCATGAACATATCTTAGTTGAAATCAAATTTAACCTACAACTGTTTATATCTGTATAACTCTATATTCTTCTTTTTATAATATTTTGTCCATATATTTCCTGTTTATACTACAACTGTGTTGCTGTTTCTACTGTACATTTAGACAAGGAAACCTCCAATGACTCCTAACTTAGTGACACTTTATTGGTATATCCAAATTGAATATTGCACAAGCATGTGTGTGTGAGTGCATGTGTATGTGTGTGTGGATGTAGGTTTGTGGTGTGAGTCTTTTTGTAGCTGTAAGGAACCCTTTCGAATGGTGTATAATTTTTGCGATTAGATCAGTTTCTCAGAGTGATACATTGTATGGAATTGAAATGTTATCAGAGGTAAATGTATACAACATTCAGTTAAGCAAAACTGAACTTCATCCTTAGTGTTCAACACGGTAATATAAGGAAGTAAACATATCATACCATTACATTTCCATGCCAAGGAATAACAGTGATTACTCAATGATTATTCACACTCAAAATTGTCTCAGAGATACAATGACTGAGAGGTGCACACAAATACTGTATATTTCTGACTGTATAGAATTTACTTACAGCAATAAAATCTGAGTTACATGAGTAGTCATCAAACAACACCTACAGACTGACCTTTCCCAACTGAGCAATTAAAGGAACTTCTTATATTATAACAAACTGCCCAGGATTACACTCAGACCCCCTTATCTCAGAAACACATATGAATTCAGACCACTCTCGAACTAAAAAGCAGACTGAATACTCAAACTCAGTCTCAGAATAACTCAGAAATAGCAATGAATACTCAAACTCAGTCTCAGAATAACTCAGAAATAGCAATTTACAAGATTACTGCCAACCTGGGACCCATTGTTTGGCAAGAAGATTAATAGCAGCGATCTGTTTGTCACTGTGAGTGCATAGAATAGTCACGTCCAGCCTTGTATCCTCTTGGACGTCCTCCAGAATGGTGATTTGTGAACCCAGCAACACCTGTCCAGCTTGCAGTGTCACATCTCATCCAAAGACCCCGACTTCTCAGCATAAGCTTTGTCTTATTCCCACGCAAGCATGAAGAGGGATGCCTAGTCTTGTTTTAAGCTGCAGTCATTTTATTTATCACTATTCGAATTGGAATGCCAACGATTCTGTCTGACTCCTTTTGACCACGTCCACCCTGAAGAGCAAGCACTCAGAAAGCTCCCGATTTCCTTCAAGGGAGAGACGGCAGTTTAACATAAGAATATTCTCCTCCTTAAATTCATACGCTTTGTCTTTATCTGCAGGTATATGAACTCTTGTCTTATTCGTAGCTTCTTGCTTTGTCTTTTTCAACGTGGGTAATATGATATCGCTTTCTTCTATTCCCCAATATTTGAATACTACGCTGGAAAGAGCAAACTATACTCTAAGGTATGACTGCCAGGGATGAAAAGTCAATGTTTGTCTTATTCAATAATCACCTGCAGCTCCACGTCACAACCTACAAGCTTCAAAACTCATCGCCAAGTCTACTACAGTCCAAAGAAACATTTTAACTCCTACCTGCCATGTGAGCTGGTGCGGATTGAAGTTTGTCTTTTCTTGTGCAATTTCTGGCCACTGCAAAAATAGGGAGAAGCCGCCTGGAAGAATAATGCTATTTTATTTATGATTCAGGTTCTGTAGGCTCCATGTTATTATTACTCAAATAAAATCAATCCAAGCAGGCACTCAGCTAGGTCAACAATATATTAATATTTATTATAAAAACTCTGAAATCTGCAATAGTAACCCAGACATGAATATGTAAATTATTTAGAAACCCTTATACAGGAACTTCAAACCATCGCTTCTCAGACAAGCTGAAATCAGTCGATTATCCCAAATTTATCTTTGAAGGAGACACATAAATTTGCTTTATCGTGCACGTGTGAACCCTAGATGAATTCGCCAACACTAGCTAGGGAGGAATCTTGCACCACCGAAACTGGAACCCATAGGATAACCCTCCTAGGGTTTCAAACTCCAAAGAGCTCCTCAAAACTTGAAACCCCAAAATGAAAATAACAATTAGAATTGTGAAAGAATGAGCTCTCAAATCATATTTATAAAACCTTATTGCACTTTTAGGGTTTTCCCGCCTAAATACCGAGTACCCTTTTATAAAGTGACTTTATTAATTTTTTATTAAAATATGTCTCAAAGTCACTTTATAACCTTTTAATATAATTATTTAATATTACCCTTTAAACTTTGCACTTTTTGCCTAGTAACATTAAATAATTAAAATAATTATTATTCCTTAGACGGGCTGGAAAATGGGGACATTACACTGTACACCATTGTGTTTACAGACACATGGAAGGGAGCTTTGATACTACTGCTCAGGCTGCCTTTTTTCCTAGGAGTTGTGTTCTAAACTTATTTTACTATTGCAACTTCTTGCTATAACATGATTTGGTACATTTGAATTCCATTGACCAATTTTCTCCATTTGTGAATAGTAATATTGTTTTTCCCTTCCTCTTTTCTTTTGTTGGAGAGTATTTCTAGATTTTGTAGCTTTCAAACATGCATATAGATTCTTGTGTGAAGCTAAACAATCATTTGATATAGAGAGTTTTTTATAGTTGGATGCACTAATCTTCTTCCAAAAGAAAAGTACTATAGTGATAAATTAGTTTTTACTAATCTTTAAGTAGCAGGTATTTCTGTACATTTCTTATTTTGTCAGTGACAGCACCTTATATGTTCTTGTGGGAAGCTGGAAAACCATTAACTTCATAAAAATTTATTCATAATTGGATGCAATAATCATCGTAAGAAAGGAAGGTGATAGACTGATAAGTTAACTTTTGCTTATTCTGATTATGACCTATCTTCTCTATGCTTTTCATTTTGTCAGTATGAATACCTTAGTGATGATGTTGCCATTCTGTTGGCTCCTATTATGGATGATGCTATGAATTAAATCTTTTAAGGATGTATGACAACAATTTCCTAAGAAAATTTATGCATTAAATTTGGAGTGACAAATATCATCTAGTTGATTGTGGTAGATGGCACGAGGTCCTGCTATGTTCATTCTTTTCAGTCTGGGGCAGTCCCTGATTAGCAATGGAGCTTGACTATTTTGGTTTCCTTTTGTAGCTGGCCTTGTTCTCAATCGTGTACTAGCTCCTGCATTTGGATTGCCCTTAAATCCACAAGCTGCATCTGAAGCAGAAAAACTTCTGAAATCATCCCTATCAAAGCTTGAAACATTTTGGCTTCCAGGAAATGACAGATTTTTAACTGGCAGTGATGAGCCATCCATTGCAGATCTTAGTCTTGCTTGTGAAGTGATGCAACTAGAGGTATGCTAACTTGTCTTCAATTAAATTCTGTTTGCTTAAAATCAAATGTTTATATATTATTTCACATGAAATGTATTTTGTTTGTCTTCTATAACAACATCAAAGTCTCATTAGCAATTTCTTTGTGTAACTCAGATTATGCATTGTGTTGGAGCTCTCAAACCAAATCCCTTTATAGTTGACTCCTAGTCCTTGTGGAATCTTTAGGTACAAAGTCTGCTGATTTTTCATTCAAACAAGAAACACCCCAATTCATTCATGCTCAAACATCACTGCCTCTACACATCCTAAACTAAACATCTATGCATAAGAGTATAAGAAAAACATCTATGCATAGGAAACAACTGTCATCCATAAAGATCCTGTAACACATGAAAGTATCCAGTATGAGTCACGATAACAACAAGGGACATAGATTAGATCTGGAACATAACACATGATAGCTCCCGCTTAATGACCAATCATAGAAGCATATGACACATTGGACTAGAAAACATGGTATCATCAAGGACACATGGAGTGAATAGGATCATGAAAAGGCAGGGTCTTACATCAATTACAACCATACATACACAACAGAAAATTTAGATGCCACCAATCAAAAGAACAAGAAAGTAATCTACTAGGCCTAAACAAACATCAAGGTAGGCCAAAGCAAAGCAAGAGGTACATCAACAAGTAACCTATTCCTCACTCTCCACTCAACAGAACACCAGCCTAAAAGAAAACATCCTATTATTCTCAGGAAAAGAAAATCAAATACTCCCAATCACAGTTCTCCCTTGCCTTGTAATACAAGGGGAATAGATTCCCCCAAATAAACAAAACCTTCACAGCAATGTAAAAAGAGGATCAAATAGATTTGATCCTTCTCCAAGAAACCACTAGATCAAGACACCTTAGGTGTACCAAATTTTAATGTCCATGGGCAAACAAGCAACTTCACTACTCTAAACAGATTGAGCAAGCAACTTGTTGGTAAACAGATTTGTCATTGCAAATTTCAGTGTGACTCACTCAATGGGTAGTAGCAAACATTCCAACAGTTGGAAAAACTGTTACTAATTAACAACTTTCCTCTTTGTTTGAGAGGTGCAACTCCCTCATATGATTGGAGTTTGTATATTTTTGAACACTTTTAACTTGAAGGTACAAAAGAAGAAAACTAACAAGAAAAATTGGTTTGCAGAAACCCTAATAGCAAATGTACGAATACTGACTCAGCTTTTCCAAATTTAGTGAAAATTACAAGGGTTTCACCATAAAAATTAGAAACTACTTTCCTAAACTTATATGATGAGTTTCGCAATAGTATATATTTTAATATGCAACAATGATGAAAGAAGGATGACAAATCTCAACACATGAAGAGATAGGTTGCTTCAGCACAGTCAAATTTAAACACCACTATAAGCCGATAGAAGGCCTTAGCGTAGTCGGCCTTAGAGTAGTCCGTCGGTTGCTTTGATATTAAAACCATAGTCGTAGCGGGAATAAGTAAGTATAATTAATGGCATGTAACTAAGTCCTGATTAGTGGGCAGTTATGGTTATGAAGCGACACGACGGTTGGTTACTCAACCACTGCCGAGCGCTATATGTATTGGGATCATGTAGTCGGAGGGGGAGATGTGTGGATTTAATGATACTGTGACAGTCAGATTGTACATGTTGATATTTGCTGGAAATGAATAGAAGTGTTTCATGATTCAATCATATTATGTTATATATTTATGTTCCATGTTTTGCACATATTCAGTTTACTTAGGTAGTACGTAGTATGTTGAACTATACGTAGTGAGGTAAACATTTGGCGCCATTGCCTAAGCGGACCAGGGAAGCACTCGTTACAATGGCAGCGTAATGGGCCAACCGGTGGAGGAACCCGTAGAAACTAATGAAGAAAGAGAGGACGACTTGACACGGGATTTGATAAATCTCTGGAACATATCCCTATGAGATCATGTACGGAGGGAAGCCCTCAGGCTAGAAATCCCTGAGGCAGTTGTTTGGGATCGATTCAAAGTGAACGATGAGGTTGATCACCTTCTCCACTGCATGCCAAGATTATTGGCTTGCCATTCAATCATCCTATAAGACCTTTGGGCGGAGGAGGATTAGGAACGCCGAAGGCAACAAATCTTGTAGCGGTACGAAGAATGAACCAAACGGGAAGAGGAACGAGACACTAGCCGGAGACGTACCCCTGGCAACCAACAATGATCGCGTGAAAGACCTGTAATGCCCGTAGGGCCGAACAAAGACAAGAACCGAATACCATTCGGGCACGAAGTGGAGGAGGAAAGAGTTCGGCGATCATTGAGAGTATAGGAGCAAGAAAACTGGCGGTGAAGATTATGGCAAGTTGATAAGGAGTTGAATGAAGATTTAATTGAGATCAATCAGAGTATAAAAAGAACAAATGCTAATCTTGAGAAGATAGATCAATCTATTAGTAGAGCACATCAGAGTTTTGTGGAAGGGAGGGACGAGGAACCCTTCATAACCCCGTACGTAGAAAAATATAAACGCCAAGAAAATGAAGATGAATTGAGTGGAGAACTTGAGAACAACATCCAACGCATTCAAGAGTTGTCCATATCGGACGATGACGAAGGGTTGAGGACAAGGAGATCTAAGCCCAAGACCCCTTGGCAGAGGGAGCACTAGAGTGGAACCCAGGAAACTCAGGGTGTAGAGGATGCTGATGGAGGACGGGGAAGTGACTCGTACGTGGTCGAGAGTGCAAGTGACGCACCAGAACGTAACGGGGAAACTGGTCCAGTCGGGTCCAATATACAAGGAGGACAGCGGGGAAGGATGGTGACTTCAGAGCGACAGAAGCTGCTAAAGTTTATGGGGAATGGGTCAGAGGATCCAATACGACATTGCAAAACATGCGAGACAATCTGGATAGCGAGTGGAGAAGATGACCCAAATAACTAGTTGAAAGCGTTTCCAACGACACTCAGAGATAGTGCCATTGACTGGTACTCAGAATTGGGCCAAACACAAAAAGCTTTGTGGAGATTACTGAAGCAGGCATTTCAAGATGAATTCAAACTGTTGAGGGACGACAACGAAATTGTGGCAAAGATTTATAACACCAAGCAAGGGAAGCACAAGAGTGCGCAGACCTACAACCGGAAACTGAAGGATCTGCTGGGGAAACTTGAATCACAGCCAGCAGATGGCTTAAAGAAGAGATGATTTATTGAAGGTCTGCTTCCCTCGCTACGGAAGAAAATGAAGGTGGTACCTCCATCCTCGTACACTGAAGCATATAACCGTGCGATGGATATTGAAAGGAGAACAAGACATCCTCTAGAGGGAAGAAGCATGATGACGAAGAAAGTGCGGGGGAGAGCGAGGATGAATCAAAAACCGTACAAGCTCTTTGTCGTGACATGTTGAGAATGATGAAGGAACTAAAAGCGGACAAAGAAGGGTCCAAGGAGGCGACCGAATTGTGGTGTACGAAATGCAAAATAGGTCATACGAAGGCGAACTGTCCGAAGAAAATGTTCTGTGACATCTGCCAAGTTATGGGACACTCCGTTAAGGAATGCCCATACAACTTGAAAACACGGAGTTCGCAAGTGTTTCACACAGGGCGAACAATCCACCCCTCTGACCACACCACCTAAGCCTCAGAATAACAACGCATCCCTCGATGGCTATCCCAACAATCAGAGAAATAATACGCCAAGAAGCAAAATTCAATATGATAGCAAAGGTAGACCCATGATCCAGTGCCGGAGATGTAATGAATGGGGTCACTTTGCCAGGGAATGCCAAAACGGTCAAGGTGCTGAGGGGAAACTGTGCAAGTGGTGTGGCCCGGGCGATCACGAAGACACTGACTGCTCGAAGCAGAAAGGCATCAACATGTTGGAAGTAGCCGACGAAGAAGTCTTGGCACTTACAAGGGCACAGACGAAGAAGGTTAATTATCCGGACCCGCATACGGAGAAAGAAAGACTCCGAGAAGCCAGGGCAGAAGTGGAAGAAGCAATGGCAAATGAATAGAGAACTTCCAAAGCGGCTAGTACGTTGTTGCAGTCGGAGTTGGAAAAGAACATAGTACGACAGGTGCTTCACACAACTATACCAATCAAGGTAACAAACCTTCTACAAACCATGCCTCAACTAAGAGTAGCACTCACAAATGTCATGGCAAACAATACTCAGATGAGCCCAAATGAAGACACAACAACGTCGACAGGAGAGACCACGGATCCAATGCTACTCGCAATAAGTGTCGGGAGGAAACCGACTGTCGTATAGATGGAAATCCTGGGGATGACACTCTCCAATACCATCATCGACAAAGGATCGGGAGTTAACATACTACCTGAAGATACATGGAAGAGCCTTGGGAAGCCCACACTCTAGCCACCGACATTCCAATTGGTTGGCGCCGATCAACATAGTATCAAACCGATCGATACTTTGATGGCACAAAAAGCATTGATAGGTATGCAATAGTTCTTATTGAATTTTGTCGTCATCCCACTGGAGAGAAAAGCGTATGATGCACTACTAGGACAGGGATGGCTGATTGCCACCAAGGCAAACCATAATTGGAAGAGGATTACGCTCTCGATCGAGAGCCATGGGAAGAAATATATTATTGATTTGAAGAATCAGGCGGTCAGTGAAGACTTGGCGTCCTCAAAATCAGAGTTTGACAGAGGATCAGATGTTGATGAAGAAGGGAAGATAATGGAGCTAAACGAGGAAGGCGTACTGGAAATTGGGAGTTGTTCAGAAGATGAAACTAGTTCACTGAACGGGTTATTTGACTGGCAGATGGAGGATTATGAAGTTTTCCACCCGGATTGCAACATGTTGGAGATCAAAGAAGGAGAAGAAGGCGAAGATAAGGGCTTGGCTAGTGAAATATTCTTGCCAGAGTACAGTAAGTATAAGGAAGGTATGGCAGAATTGGACGGGACGCCAGCTCATAAGCTTGAACAAGACAAATTCATCAAGTACGAGGAACCGACACTCAAAAAGGTGAATCTTGGGGAACAAGAGAAGCCTAGGGAGATTCTCGTTGGTGATGATTGGGACCCTGTATTGAAGGCGGCGACATTTAAAATATTCATGGAGTACAAGGACACCTTCGCCTGGACGTACAAGGATTTGAAAGGCATACCACTGGAGTTGTGCGTGCATAGGATTCCTCTCGTACCAGGAGCCCAACCCGTACGGAAGAGACCCTATAGGATGAATAAGAACTATGCCGCGAAGGTACAAGAGGAGATCGAGAAGATGCTAGAGGCGAGTATCATTTTCAAAGTGGATGTCAGCGAGTGGGTGTCGCCGATTGTCATCTCCTTGAAGAAAGAATTAGGGCAGATCCGGATATGTGTCGACTTCAGGTGTTTGAATGCAGTGATTGTCAAAGACCCATTCCCAATTCCCTTCATCGACACCATCCTGGAAGAGGTCGCTGGACATGAAATGTACTCGTTCTTGGACAGGTTCTCCGGATATGACCAAATTTGTATTGCCGAAGAAAAGTTGAAAACAACTTTTGTGGTCAAGGATGGGGTGTACACATACAACCAGATGCCATTTGGGTTGTTTAACGTACGACCACGTTTCAGAGAATAATTTTGCACATATTTCACAAGATGTCAGTGGGCAACTTCAGGGCGTTCCTAGACGACTGGTCCATTTTCAGTGACAAGGAAAAACATCTCAAGGCTCTTGGAGAATGCATGGAGAGGTGCAAAGCAGCACGCCTCACATTGAACCCAAAGAAATGCAGGTTCATGGTACCACAAGGGAAGTTACTGGGGCATATTGTGTGCAAAGCCAGGCTAAAGACCGATCTCGACAAAATAAGTCATTGTACAGATGGAGGCTCCGGAAAACGTCACATGTGTCAAGTCCTTCCTCGGCCATGTTGGGTACTATCGGAGGTTCATCAAGAGCTTTGCACAAGTATCATACCCTCTCGACTTATTGACAAGGAAGGGACAACCTTTCATATGGGCTGAAGAACAAGAAAAAGCATTCAAGGAACTGAAGGACCGGCTAATTAGTTCACCCATACTGGCGTACCCGGACTGGGACAAGGAGTTCCACGTACATGTGGATGCCTCAAACTTCGCCATTGGAGCAACACTCGCACAAGTAGGAGCACACGGGCTGGACCACCTAGTATTTTTTGCCAGTCGGCTACTGTCAAGGGCGGAGAAGAACTATAGTACGACAGAGTGCGAAGCACTGGGGATGGTTTACTCCGTACAAAAATTCAGGCATTATTTGCTAGCTACGCCGTTCACCTTCTATGTGGACCATCAAGCCCTAATGTATTTGGTGAATAAGCCTATAAACCAAGGAAGAGTGAGTAGGTGGCTGCTATTACTTCAAGAATTCACATTCACTATCATAGTAAGGTCAGGGAAGAGCCACGTGATCGTCGACCAGTTGTCAAGGATACAGTCGGGTGAACCTACAGGAGTGAATGAAGATTTTCCGGATGCGCACCTGTTCCAAATTGCAGTACTCCCTTCATGGTACAAAAAGATTGGAGAATACTTGTCTACATCCACATTCCCAAGGGAAATGGCACCGGCAAAGAGAAGGAAGCTTGTATTGAAGAGGAAGACATTTTAGTTAATTAATGGTTTGTTGTACAAGATGGGGTCCGACCAGATCCTCTGAAGATGTGTCATAGAAGAGGAAATACCAGGGGTATTGAAGGAAGCACACGAGGGTTTGGCTGGTTGGCTTATGGGCCCAGATGCTACAGCGAGAAAAATTCTCCTGGCAAGGCTATGGTGGCCGACGATGCACACAAATGCACGGGAGTGGGTGTTAGGCTGTGACACCTGCCAGAGGGTAGGGAAACCTCTGAAGCGGGATTTTATCCCACTATATCCATCCCAACCACAGGAGTTGTTTGAACCATAGTTGAAAAAATTGCCAATTGCAAAAACTTGCCAAGCCCGAAAAAATACGGTACGAAAAAAACTCGGCAAAAACTCGACAACCTAAAAAATTGCTTAAGCTTCATTAAAAACACATTTTTTTTGCAAAATTCAATGATAAGATGCATCCAATGAGTCAATAAAATGAGTACATAGAAGAAACAAGCTGAGTATAGTTATATTTGATTGATTTGAAAGAAAATTAGATACAAAATCGTATCATTTTCAAAAATCCATTGTCCTAAAAATTCATCAATGATATGTTCTTGTTCATCTATAGGAATAAGATTTGTAGATGCATGTGACAATGGTGGTGAAAGATCAATATATTCTAAGCTGCATTCTTTATGTAGAGGGGGTATAAAAATATGACTTTTTGTCAGTGCGATTCCCCCACCAAGTTTTTCTTTTGTTTTTAAAATTGAAAGCGGGGGTCTGGGGGCGGAAGCCCCCAATGGGGTCAAGGGGCAACGCCCCTTGTAGGGTCCCGGGGCAGCATTTTTATTGCTTTTATTGTGTTTCTTCAAAATTGCTTATTTCTATCAATTTACTCAAAACAACTGGTGTTGATACATAAATGGTCTTTTTCTAAAATCTACCTACAAATTCTAACAATGCATCTATATGATTTAAACAACGCAAATTAGGACTAATCATCGAGCAAGGCTAGCAGTTGCGCGAGCTTTCATCCTAACGCATTGGTCCTAACTTAACTCACTGTATTTTCCAACCTTTAACACCTCTCCCCGACAACGGCACGGGTTTTTCCAGAACACTCGCCGTACTTTCTGGAAAAACTCGCCAAAAGTACGGCAAGTTTTTCCAGAATGTACGACGAGTTTTTTGGCGTACAATTGCCTGGAAAACTCGCCAGCCAAAAAAACTCACGAGTTTTTCGTAACTCGCCAAGTTTTTGGCAAGTGTTGCATCTATGGTTTGAACAATGGGGCTTGGATTTTATTGGGCCACTAAAGGTGAGTCAACTACATCGATGCCGATATATTGTGGTAGCAACAAAATATCTCACGAAGTGGGTTGAAGCACGAGCATTGCCAGATAACACAACCCAGAGCATAGCCAGATTCATCTACGAGCAGATAGTGACATGGTACGGGATTCCAATCTAGGTTATGAGTGATCGGGGAGGATACTTTGTGAACCACGTCATTCGACTGATGACGACGAAGTTCCGAATATTTCACAACCTATCAAGCCCGTACTACCCACAAGCCAATGGTCAAGCAAAGTCTACAAATAAGGTGTTAGTGTCAATCATTCACAAGTTGTGTGGTATAGAGGAAGCTGATTGGGAAGAGCGGCTACCAGCCGTCCTATGGGCATACTGTACGACGTATAAGGTGACAACAGGACACACCTTTCCAATTGATGTACGACCAGGAAGCAGTGGTACCGATGGAATACATGGTACCTAGCCTGAGGATAGCAGTGGAGAACCGACTGGGAGATATAGAGAGTTTGAAGAAACGGCTGTACGAACTCAACAAACTAGACGAACGAAAAGTAATGGCACAATGGGTTACGGAGAATATGCAACGGAGAAGGAAGCACTGGCACGACAAACACCTCCAGCGAATGAACTTTCGAACATGGCAATTAGTTTTGAAATATAACGGCCGTAACGAGATCAAGTCGGGGAAGTTCAAAGTTCAGTGGTTGGGACCGTTCAAGATCAGAGAAGTATGTGACAATGGCTCTATAAAACTGGAGAACTTGGATGGATCACTCCTACCTAATGCAATCAATGGATCGAAGCTGAAGGTATACCAGGAGAGAAAGGAGAAGAAACACACAATAGCCATCAATATGCTTGGCTACGCCACCAAGGAGGACTGGCCTATGTAGAAGGAGACACCGAGGAAGCAGGAATGTGGCTTGGGAGGCCCTGGGTATGCAACAGAGGGAGTCTGGGCAGAATCAAGCAGAAACCAGATCATCAAAGAGAGATTAGGAGAAAATAAAGTGGAAGGAGTTGCAGTACCACGAATACACAAGCACCTGACCAATGCGGTGTTTGGGACACCTACGCTTTGGCGACAAATGGGTGGACACTGGAGTTACGTCGCCCCACACGAAGGCATATGGAAGGGGTATCTGGCAAAAGAACTAGATGAAGAAGCACAAAAGGAGAAGGAAGAACAAACAAAAAAAGAACCCCAACTTGAAGATAATGATGGATGGGACGATGAACAATGGGAGGCATACTTTGAGAAGACGACTCCTTGTCTAAAAACGGTGGTCATGACGGAGGACACGTTCGTGTCACATGTGGACAGATACATTGAAGAAATACTTAAGCAAATGAGGGGAGAGAGAAGGAAAGTGCCGAGGGTGAGGAAGGTAGCAACAAAGGATAGACTCTAGAAAGTGATACCCAATCCAGCCGGACCCCCAATAGTGGAAGGAGAAGACATTACATGGTACCAACAATACAAAAGGAGGTACGTCAACAGCAGTTATAAAGGTATTGGTCCTGCCCCTTTGGCTGATAAATGGTTTGATGTACAATACATGGGGACTTGTTGTGAAAAGGAATGTTATAAAAAAATTCCGCACACATGTAAATGGTAAAGTTAGGGAAGATGGTGGAGTAAGAGAAAAGAAGAGAAAAAGGAATAAATAGGAGATAGAAGAAGAGAGAGATGAGGAGAGAGAAGATGGTAAAAGCAGGAAAATATAAAAAACGTCAAAAACAGAAAATAATAAAATGGGAAAATTGAAGAGAGAGGAGAGGGAAAATAAAAGAGAAAACAAGACGGAGATAGAATTAAAAGAACTAAAAGAATTAAAGGACAAAAGGAGTATAGTGAAAATAAGAAAGAGAAGTGGAAAAAAGAAATCAGATAAAAAAGGAGAAATAAACGAAGACATAAAATATTGGAAAAAATAAAAAATGTACAACCTAAATGGAGAAAGGGAATCTTATTTAAAGTGAAGACCACAAGGATTTTTTATTTGAGAAAGGAGGAGTTGGAGAAAAGAGCCGTACAACAGAAGAAGAAATTGGTACACCAGAAAGAGACAAGTCCATACGGAGGCATAGAGGGAGCTGGTACGACAATCAAAATTCATAAGTCCGTACGCCACAAAGAGAAATTTGTACGCCACAATCAAAAGTCTATACGCCAGGGTGAAGAGAAATTTGTATGTCACAAACAAAAGTTCGTACGCCAGGGTGAAGAGAAGTCTGTATGCCATACTGAGGAGATCACTATATGCCAGGCTTAGAAATCCGTACACCTAATCCAGGTACGCCAGGAGTCTGTATGCCAAGTTCAGAAACCCGTACGCTAGAGGCAGTTAGCCGTACGATTGAATCAGGAAGGATCTGTACGTTGCAGAGAGAAAACCGTACGACAAAACAAAAATATAGTATGAGGTGGTGAGCAAGCGGCCGTACGGTGAAGAAGATATTTTGTACGCCTAGGCAAGAGGTCCGTACAAAAGTCTGAGGAAGGAGAAGAAGTTCGTACACGTACAGTGGAGGAGGTCCGTACGGGCTAAATAAGGTGCGGCCGTACCAAGCATTGA
This sequence comes from Sequoiadendron giganteum, assembly GCA_007115665.2. Lineage (NCBI taxonomy): Eukaryota > Viridiplantae > Streptophyta > Pinopsida > Cupressales > Cupressaceae > Sequoiadendron > Sequoiadendron giganteum. Next base: position 348,499,098 of record CM021105.1, on the reverse strand, counting down.
ATGCAGGAAAATACAAAGTACCGTACAAGTAGAAAAAAAGAAGTTTGTACCAAGAGGCAGAGTCAGCATCCAGCAACAGGAAAAAATAACGGTCGTACCAAGGCACGGGTGGAGGCTTAAAATAGTCAGAAAAGTCACTTTCAATCATTGTCATTTCCACAGGCGTAGGATGATGGATGCCAGCACGAGTGCCAAGGGGAAGAAAATAATACTCAGACCCAAGGTGGCTGGAAATAAGGCAGATAAGGGGAAAGCCGACAACATGACTGCAGACTCATTGGCATGGGAGAGTCTCACAGGCATAGACTGCAAAACCTGGTGGCAGGAGATGACACTGGATCACCCGACGAAGCAAGCACTAACGGCGGCATAGGTTGACAAGGCGATACAGTGCCTGTTTTTTAACTCTAGAGATTTTGAGTAGTACTTGAGGGATATTGTTGCCAATTATAATCAACCTGGCCACCAGAGCACAATTGAGTATGAAGGGTTTCCAGTGACGGTGGCTTTCTACCCAACAGACTTCAGAAGAGTCTTTGGCATACCTGCATCTGGCAAGATAGTTGCCAAGCCAACCACAAAGATGACGGCACAACAAAAAGAAATGATCATTAAACGCATTTGCAGACTTGGTATCATGGAAAAGGAAAAAGAGATGGTGTGGAGTTCAGGGGCGCGGGGACTGAGAAAACACATGCTGGTGAGTACTGAGTGGAAATGTATTATGGACCCCTCATCAAATGCAGGTTAACAGGTGCCAGCCTCGCCTCGGATATAGCAACCTGGATGGTTGACTTCATGTTCGGGTTGAGTGTAGGACGGGTTTACAATGGGGCACTATACCTGTCATAAAGGGTTAGAGAATTTCTAGAATGCAAAGACAAAGCATTCTACATGACCCAGCATCTGATAGCACTATTTTTGGATGCTGTTTACAATCAGGTGCCGCAGGGTAAACTAAGGAAACTGCAACCAGACAAGGATTATGACCCCTCCTGGCCGACGGTTTTCAGGTGGACAACTTTAGAGGCAGGTGGTACGACAGAGGAACCGGAGACAATAAGGAGGAAGAGGAAGCAACCAGATAGCGAAGACTATGAACAATTAGCACTCTCCTCCTCAACTGACAGCACTACACCAATTGGCGTCTATTCGGTAGATGTCAACCCCCGAGTGATAGCACCAGTCGAACAGGAGTTAGTAGAGGAGGTTGGCTAGGTTGAAGCAATTGAGGGTGAGGCAAAGATGCTTGAAGGGGACATAGCACCCGAAGGAGGAATGGCCAGAGACTAGCATTGACGGGAGGTGTGACAGCAAAAAGGGTAGAGGCAGAGAAGGCGGCCCTGGACAACACAGTGGGTGAGGATGTACCACTAGGGGAGGTACTCCATGTAGACGGATGGTTGATGCAAATGGGGTCCCCTATTCCGGAAGAGGACATTTCCCCCATACACTCGCCTGGCTTGAGGGAGATAGAGGGAGTACCAACAAGGAGCACTCAGCCGATGGGGACAACAGAGAGTACACAGCTGGCGGCACACATACCATCAGCTCAGCAAGCAGACACAGAGCAGCCAAGAGGAGAAGTGGGAGAACTGGCACAAGAGGTGATACATATCATATCAGATGGGGAGCCTTCGATGGAAAAGCAGCCAACCATACCTGCAGCCGCTAGCACCGATGGGGAGTCTAGTGAGGCAGATGTATCTGAGGGGATTGCTGTGGTGATCCCCAAGCCTAATAGAGAGGACCCAATAGGCACAATTGAGAGGTACATCCACAGCCTCGAGCCTATTGCGCTGGTCATAAAGGAAGTGTCAGACATTGCAAAGACACTAAACCGAAACTACTCACCAATAGCAAAGCAAGAGGCTAAGCAGATCATCTAGTTCATGAACTCGGAGAGTGAAAATGAGTTCAACAGAATATTCATAGGCGAGTGGGTAGGCAGAAAGACACCAGAGATGATGGCAATTTGGTATCCCAAGAGGTCGTCCTTCCATGGGAAGGACGATAAGTTGGTGGCACAAATTTTTGAAATGGAGGCAGCATACAGGTCTTTGTTCCTAGCCTGCAAGGAGTTTGAGATGAGGGTAGACAAATTGGCGTAGAAGGCAGAGCAGGCAATCACTCTTTCCCAAAACATTCAGGCCAAGGCAGAATCTCTTGAGAAACAAAGGCAGGAGCTCTCCCACCTATTGGAGGAAGAAAACAAGAAGGTGATCGACCGAGATACCACCATACTGGAGATGGAGAAGAGGGTGAAGGTGCGAGAGGAAGAGATGGCTAGACAGTTGGCAAGGAAGGACGAAGAACTGGAGAAGGCCAGCCTTAACCTGAAGGAGGCGGTGCATTTGGTGAAGACCACATGAGAGAAGGAATTGAAGGCCACTCGTCACCTGCAACAGCGTACTGAGGAGGTGTACTGACTGCGACAACTCACCACTTCGGCAGCCACTTCTTCAGCCCCCCAGCCGGTAGGGACATCCTCTCAACCCTCTTCTCACTAAATTTGTTTTGTAAAAGGGTTCCTAGTTTTTGTGTTAGTCGTCTGGGAAGTCGATTTCTTTTGGGGGGGGGGGATGATGTAAGCCGACATAAGGCCTTAGCGTAGTCGGCCGATTGCTTTGATAATAAAACCACAGTCGTAGCGGGAATAAATAAGTATAATTAATGGCATGTAACTAAGTCCTGATTAGTGGGTTGTTATGGTTATGAAGCGGCACGACGGTTGGTTACTCAACCACCGTCGAGCACTATATGTACTGGGATCATGTAGTCGGAGGGGGTTAGATGTGTGGATTTAATGATACTGTGATAGTCAGATTGTACATGTTGATATTTGCTGGAAATGAATAGAAGTGTTTCATGATTCAATCATATTATGTTATATATTTATGTTCCATGTTCTGCACATATTCAGTTTACTTGAGTAGTACGTAGTACTTTGAACTATACTCAGTGAGGTAAACAACCACAATATGATTATGTTTCTTTACATCAATTGCACAATTTGTATTAATTCTTCAATAGATGATTAATGATTTCCATAACAACAAAAGGGATTATCCAGTGTTACAAGACTTGCAAAAACTCGCCTAAACTCGGCGAGTCGTGAGGCGGGTGACCCTAAATGAGTCCTAGAGACTCGACAACTGAGTACTCGTTGGGCTCATCGAGACTTGCCAGACTCGCCAAAACCGGCGAGTCTCGTGCCTTAGACTCGACCATTTTAATTAATTTTTTAAAAAAAAATTGCAATCTTTCATTTACAATTGTTTTAATTAAATGGTGTGTGCCATGAAGGTTTGTGTGGTTTTGAAGGTCTTCATTTGGGCTTGGTGGCGGGGGCTCCACCCCTCAACCCTACCCTGTATCACGACAGGGAGCGCACTCAGGGCATTGCCCCTCGACCCTGTAATGCCCCCAGACCCTCGCAAGGGGCGCTGCCCCTTGACCTCACTGGGGGTGTTGCCCCTAGAACCCCACAAGGGGCACTGCCCCTTGACCCCGTTGGGGGCGCTGCCCCTAGACCCCTGCGAGGGGCACTGCCCCTCGGCCTCGTTGGGGTGTTTCCCCCAAACCCTCATCAAACTATAGGTCTAAGCATGTTATAGGCCAATGATGAATCATGATCATAAAAGCTACAAAATACATATCCCCTGTTGCAAATCTTTGCATCTTTCATAGTCAAAGCCATAATCAAGGATTATCTTGTTTCATACATTATACTACAAAACATGCAGTCTTGAAGGCTTCAATAAAATTTTAATAGTAAATTCCTCGCTTGAATATACACACCAATCATTGAGACGCAAGAAAATATCATGGCTACATCATCATCTAGGACCTATCTTAGACACTAGCACATGACTTGTCGTGATGTTGGGATGAGTAATGCAAGCTCTTTTGAGCCATAGACTTATATTTTTAGTTTTGATATTTGTTTTGATGCCATGGATTTCATATTCCATGAGTTTTGTATACATTTGACAATATTTATATATCTGAATTGTTATTTCCTTCAGCTAAAATTTGTGTTTATACTTATGTGATCGATGTATGTTTGTGTATGAGATCATAGTAATTTCTATTGATGATGTTATTGTGTCTTTAAGGTTAATTTATTAAAGGGTGCATGAAACAAGTTTTAAATCCTTAAAAATCTCTTAATTTCTTGGGTTTTTCTATTTGCCGAGTCTACGTCGAGTCTGGGCTCCGAGTTCGAGTCCAAGTAAAAAATTGGCTTGCTGAGTCCAATGCGAGTCCGAGTCTTGTAACACTGGGATTACCAACTTGACATACAAAAAATTAATAATGATACTGCAGAAAAACACTCAAAACATTCAATCCAAATGCTTTCTTTATTATTTTTGTGAAGTTACACAACTCCAAAAACCCTATTGTACAAAGTGTGAGCCCAAAAGTCCTCTTCGCTCCCCCACCTCCCCACCAAAGTCCCCTTTTCAATACAAAATAGCCTTATATATATATATATATATATATATATATATGCTTCTCTTTTGTAACTACTTTATAACTACCCGATAACTACTGTTTGAAACATAATAATTAAAAATAATAAACTTTATTTTCGTTACATTTTATATAACTTTTCAAGAAATAAGGTTCATTTTCTAACTTCAAATTACAATGAGTGATTTAAGTCACTTTTTCAAAAAAGCAATATGAACTTGAAACTTTGAAAGAAAGAACAAGTTATCGGTTTTGTTGAGGTGGGCATTGTGTCTTCTTCCAATCCATGAATCACTTGTTCATCAACAACTTGGCCTTCAAGGAAATGTGGTTCTTGCATCTGCTAAGCATCCTTTCCTTCTATGGACCTATAATAATATATTTCCTTCTTTACAATAATATGCAATGACATCTCCATATTCAAGAGTGGTCCATACTAGTTTGACAATGCTATCATTATGAGCCCCACCATAGATGCAAGTGAAAATAGTATTAGAAAAACCATTTTGCTCAAACACCTCAGCAAATGGTTTTGTTGTTGTCACATTGATCAATGGTGTGGTAGGAGCACCTTTCCAAACAACCTTTGGTCATTTGCAATGACCTCAATGCCATTGCACTACCAAACAAAACCACAATAAACAACACAAACCGTAAATTTCTACACTTTCCAAGTATTGATTTGGCCCTTGAGACATTCCCCATGTCATGTAATATTCTTATTTTGTCAGTTGAAAATTTCACATTCGCAGATTGAAGATTTGGCAAAAAGCTAACATTGGAATGTCTTCTTGCCTTGTTCCAAATCTATTAAGCTCGCATAGGTTGAGGGAATAGTTGTGATGCTCAGAGAGTTTGGATTCAATCCTACCTCGTGCATCTAAATAAAGAGTTCCAAACCTTATCCCTTTGACTATTCTAACCATAACTTCTCCATTCCATACATGTCTTGGAATTATAGCACTCCATGTGATTGCATCTGGCTTTATTCCCTCCATACATTTCCCCCGAAGACATTTGATTCAAATCCTCTTCCCAATGCATAACCATGGATAACTTTCCCTTGTTGCACTTTTCTCTGTCACGGGTGTGATGTTCGCACAAGTTGTGGGAGTTGGCTTTCAAATGCCTGATACATTTGCTCAAATGATTTGAAAGTTGATTTAACAAACCCTACAATCTTTATATTACCACGACATTAAATTAAACAATTCATATGCTTCGACATTTTGTATACATGTCTACTAGAGCATTTCAAACTGTAATATTTGGCAGAAATTTCTTTTCCATTACGTTGGGTATAAGACCATACACTATTCCAAAGATTCCATTTTGATACAAGTGAAGTGAATCCTGGCAAAGGTTGTGGCATTAGGTTTTATACTAGTCAATTGCACTAGCTTGAAAGTTTCTATAACCATTTAACCAAATCCATTTTGCATACAATATACCAAACTCTCATGGCTGTGGCCTCTACACTCAAACTAACTATTGCATTTGCAATTACAACATCTGACAAAAAATCTCTTCCAGTTGTTTCAAAACCTCTATTTGGACTGGGCATGGAGATATGCACACAAGCATTGTAGAATTTGGCTTTACACCTGCCAAATGCATTTGCTTTGTGGCCTACATAATGGCAGCCATAAGACCACATTTCATTGAGGCATTCAATCAGACATTTCATGTGCCTTATCTGTGGTTCCACATCTTGTATATACACCTACCAAATGTATTTCCAGCTATGGTATTTGGCAGAAAACTTGCTTCCATTATACTTTGATGCAGATCTAACAATGCTCCAAAGATCCCAGTCATGGAGAAATCATGGCAGCGTGCAATCATGATGACATGAGAAGCATTTTCAGAATACAAAATCTGACAAAAATATCCTCTTCTATCACGGTAGTAAGTGGTCAAATGCTATTCCACACCCTTCTTTGGCATGCCAGGGGTATTTGCTTGGTAATTGTTCTGTAATTCGGCCTTACATCTGCCAAGTGCATTCACTGGAAAGTTTCTAGCATCTTTGTAATTACCCTGCAATGATGATGGCCTTGCTTGCAGCTAGGAGTGAACATGCAGTTTAAATTTTTATTTTTTAAACGAAAATCAATTTGTTTGGTGGAGGATCGGGGAGTTTTTCAAACTCTTCAACTCCTCAATTAGTTCAAGATTCAAGGATAAAACGCCAAAAGGAAAGATTTTTTGGGAGTTTTAATGTCTCTTTGAACCATAAAACTACAAATAATATGGCATGTTGGGGGTTTGGAGGAGTTTGAAAACCTGTCCGCACTTGGAATCAGCTATGAAACTAAAGAAAACCTTCGATGCAATGTATATCGGTAGATGGGAGAGGTTTCACAACCTTGCCCAAATTTCGCCTTAATGCTTTTCAACGTTTTGAATAGGTTTTATAACCATATAAAAGTGCTGACAAAGTAACTTTGGGAGAGCCAATAAGTTTTATAACCTTTTCAAAGTGCCAACGAACACATAATTCAAAATAATTTCACAACCATTTAAAAGCTCCACCTTGCAATTTTCGCAATTTGAAGAAATTTCATATCTTTTGATCGGACTCATATTTTCACTTGACACATTGCTTATAATAACCCTATAAAGCCCTCTGTAAATTTATTTTTCTTCGGCCTTAACAAAACTTCCAATTTAATCATTTTTGCAAACCTTTGGCTGAAAAATTGTTATTTTAATCTCCCAAATGGAAAGGTATTTTGACCTAAAAACTTGTCATATCATGTTTGATGAAGTTATAAATGCCTCTATAAAATAATTTCTTTTCAAATCACACAAATCTTTCGATTTAATTGTTTTAGCTAATCTTGTTCAAATTATGCGAAAAACCTGTAACACCAACATTTTGTGGCTACAAAATGTGATTTGATTACTTCAATTTGGCGAGTAACTTGACATGAGAAGGATTTGATGCATGAATATGTTTGTCATTTTGGCATGAGAAGCTTTTAAATGGCCAAGGTTAGACAAGGTCAACAATGCCTAATGACAGTCTGCAGTAGAAAAAACCCCAAACCCCTCTTGCATTTTCTCTTTTGTGCTTTTGACCTTTTGACACTTTTACCAAATTATGTTGCTTATCAAGTGATTTTGACTAATTCCAAGTAATTGTGGACCGATTCAGAAAATTTATTTATATCATTTGAAAGGTAACTCTTTGTTTTGTTTCTTTTCTGATTTTCTTTTTTATCTGCGGTCTTATCGTTTATTTTTTCAATGTTCCATAAAGTTTCGTGATGGGGGAAGGGGGATGTAGTGATGGGTTTTAGAGATGGGGGGATTGTACCAGACTTTGGGGATGGTAGGGGGATAATGGCACAAATATAATGTAGTACTTGAAAAATTAGTTATAAAAAATATTTAAAAATTGCAATTTATCTTTTATGTAAAGTTAAACTATAAATAAAATGACACATTGAATATTCTGAATATCAATATATTATTATATTTAATATCATGATTACATTCAAGTTCAATGTGTCAATGCTTCAAAGATCTAATTGTCCTCCTCAAATGTTGTGGAAAGCTCCTCATCACTAGAATTTCCTAAAGTGGACCCATCTTGTGTAACTTGATCCTCATCAATCCATGCCAACTCCCTTGGGTCTACATCCCATTGTGCTGCTGAATTGTACTTGTACATAAGCATCTTATGGTCCATGAGGCACAAGCCACTATGTACAACTGCAAACTTCTATGCTTCCTAGAGGTAATTGTAATGTTCCTTACCCAGTTTGACCTAGAATTCGCTTGTTGATTAGGTTTAGGGTTTCATCTTTTCAAATAAATGTTTCCTTTAATGAAGTGATCTTGGATTGAAACCTGCATTCACCATATGAACCACATTTCCACATATACATATATCTGTTAGCATTAATATCTAGATATCCAAATATAAACATAGTCATAAATGCAGTTATGAAGACATGAGGAGTGCCCTTGGTGGATTCGCCTTGAAGCCTTCTTGTTAGGCACGAGAGGTTGTTCACCACAATCCTCCTTTCCCAACGGCTTAGTACCTACATTCTCCACACATGGCAGTACCTCAGAAAATGCTGGCCCTATTAGGAGAGGAGGGAAACCCTAAGGGCCCAAGGACCTACGGCCTACCACCACCTATTGTAAATCTCATGTCTCGAGCCTATGTAGGGAAAAACCCCAGGTGGTACCCCCATCCTTAATGACCAAACCCATGCCTTGGGCCTACGGGCCTGAAGGTGGGGTTTTTAGGCAAACCACTTGGCGGATGCTTCCCCCATCCTAATAGGGTACAAACACGAAGCAGACAATCTTTGGACAGTCACTTGTGCATTTACTATTGAATTATCTATATGCATGCATCATGTTTGAGAGTATTATATGGATGCATGAAAATGTAACATAATGCAAAAAAGGTACATGGATCTATATTACTACAACAATGCCAATTCTCATCATATTTAGTTTGTCTATGATCAATGATACTATCCAATACAATATTAACAATGATGGAAACTAAATGCCGCTATATCATACCCTTTAGTTTCATTCATGGTCATGATATGAAATGTTCCCCTTAATTTTTTCCTTTGTTTTCAGTTCACAACAATGCAATCATGCACTCGTTAAGAATTAGCTCCAAACCAAAACACAGCTGAAACAACTCTAACCAAGAGTGCGCCCTAAAACCACTTGAGGAGGGGTGGGCATATGGTCAGAGGATCCCTAATAACTTGATAACAATTGAAAATAGAGAGCTAAACTCGACACCAAGAATGTGCACGCAAGATCCTTTTGCAAGGTGAGGTGCTAACATATGGTGGAGTGCTAGCTATTAAACTGAAATAAAACTTCTTCTGCTGATGCAGGCATCCACAAGCGGTGGGAATACTCCACTTATTCAGTGGGTGTGATTATTACAATTATTTGAAGTCGGCAAGCCAGCCAATTAACCTCACTTCCACTTAAACTGTGGGGGGTATATAGTCCACACAACCACTTATTTTTCGTGGGGGGAATAAAACAAAATAAATTGCAGCAAAGTAAACTATTGCTGTTAGTACTACTAATCAACTTACAAACAATTGTCAAACAACTGCAATGTGTCAAAGATAAGCTTTTTAAACAAGCAATGGTTAGAGTATCACTTCCTCTAACATTTACAACTAGAATAGATGAAGAATTGAAGCTCAAAACAGCATGATAATAAAACTTAACTAATCTGATTAGAAACAGAAGGTACAAAAAATCAGACCAGCAAGCTATGAATTCACCAAAATGAACGTATCTTTCCCGAATCAACTCGAAAAGTTCCCAAACCATAGCCCAATAACAGCTAGGAGATATGCGCCCAAACCTCAAGGAGAGAACAAGCCAAATACAGCAACAACATGAGGCACGTTTCCCAATGCAAGTACAGTGAGATGGTACGGCCTGCCAAGAGGGTCAACCTCTTAAAAAATCAATACTCAACCAAAAAATCTGAAACTTTCCAGAAAGGGTGCCCTTCACAGTAGAACAGCATGGACGAACACCCAGAATGAAATAAAAATCCATGATGAAGCTATGAGCAGAAATTAGCTTCAGCCATGGCAAATCAACAACTCAGAAAACAGGCTTTACATCAGCAACCTATTCGAAATTATCAATTTGAAGCTCCATTTGTACTTCAAGGTGAAATACAGTCACAATGATCCACCTAGGAAGCCATAGTTTCAGGCCCGAAGGATGGAATGAATTCGCTAAGCTCCCCCTTAGCCAAGTTCAGGATTCAAACCAGCAACATAACTTTACTTTCAATTTTCCCAAATAATCAGCTCTCCACAAAGCATCAATATATAAGTTTTAGTTGGGAAAATGAATCAACTGTAACTGCCACAAAGAAAACTCTTCAATTCCTTCATGGGACGCCAAACACCACAAAAAGCACTTTAAAATATTTAATATTTAAACTCTTCATTCTCCTCTCCAAGTCGTCCCACTTTAGTAAGAAATAAAATATTTAATAAAATATTAAATGTATCCACTTTATGGCCCCAACTTAAAAACAACTTGAAGTCATTAAGCTAGGCATGGGGTACAACCTCAAAACACAATTTTAACTAAGTATGGAACTTAGTCCAAGGAGGTAACGAAGAGCAATGCTCAAACTGCAACTGATTACTGCTAAAAATAGCAAACTGACATTAGTCGAGCTAAACCAAGTTGATAAAGATGCCAATGCCAAAAATAGTAAGTTCACTGCAAACTCAATAGAAAGCCAAACTGAACAGCCACACTGAACTACAAAAGGTTGAACTGTTGCTAGAATGATACTGCTATAAATTGACTTACCAAAAATAGCAACTGCTATAAATAGTAAATTTGCAAAACATCAATTGAACACCAACTGAGCAGTAAACAAGACTTACTATAAATAGTAAGTGTTTTTAAACGCCTTCTGAGCACAAACCGGGAAGCCAACATGACTTACTATAAATAGTAAGTGTCTGGAAAGGTTATCAGATGGAGATGCATGTTACACCATTCTGAAGCTCTCTAAAAACCCAAAAAACTCCCAGAAGCACACTTCCAAACTCTTGCATGCAAGCCTTCAAAATGCATCTGAAACCTCCTAAAAAATAGGAAACCCTAATTTTCGTTTCAGCTTAGCCTACGAGTTTTCGGAAATAGGCTAAAACCTCAAGAAGAGCGTAGGGCTAAATTGGGGACATTACATGATAATGCTAAAGGAACCATCATCAATTCATAAAAGTATTATAATATTGATAACATCAAAGGAAAACATTGCACCAATAATCAAATGGGCAATATTAGTTTCTTATATTCAAAATATGCTAAATATTATTGCTAAGTGAGTACATCACCTGAGTTGCTATATCTATCCATGTTTCCTTACTCGCCTCCTTCAACCTTATACTGAATTGATCATAGGATGAGGACAATTCATAAATACACCTAATCTACTTATGTTTATATTAAAGAGTCATCATTACTTATAAGGCTTAATAATTGCTGCAAGTATCATTATTGTATAATTGTAAATAACATATATATATATATATCGTTACTTCTAATTGATTTCATTTTACAATAATTACTTTGGCATGGATGTATATATCATTATTTCTAATTGGCATCAATTTATAACATTATTTCTAATAAATATTTATATTTCATTATGTCAATAATATATATATATTCATGTTCTATATAAATATGTATATATATATTATTAATCCACATGTATATATATCTATACTTATAATACTATTAACTTACTGTTGCTCACTGTTTTATTCTATTTCCCCTTATCACCTTTTCCTCAAATCTGTTTTCAAAAGCATCTTTCTGCCTTCTACAAATAATTCGGTGTTTCTTTGGTTTAGAATATATTCTTCTATTCTCCCTTTATTTACCTCCTACATCCTATCTTACCTCATCTTATATCTTTCGCTTTGGAGAGGAGATGCCTTTTCAAGGTGGAGGGTCGTGCCTTTTTGTTTTAGAAGATGGTGATTCTCATTTGATCGCTGCCTTATGTTTGCAGCTGTTAACATACTCTATACATTTTAATGTTTCTTGTTTAAATATATTTTTATTATCTTTTGGTTTTATTGTAACGTATTTAAATATATATATATATATATAATAATTACGATTATAATAATATTAAAATTATACTTTTATTTTTAATGCTTATTTATTTTATGAAATTTATGTTAGTTTTTATGATCAGCTACATAAAACTGAAAGCAATCAGAAAATGCAGCACTTAAGACAATGAACACAGCAAGATACCTTGGGAAAACCCTCCAACTTGAGGGAGAAAAACCCAGCAAATATATCTCTTATATATTGATGTAATAGGTGCAGAAATCTGCTTACAACTCAGGCACAACTCAATTCCGATTTTCATACAATGAATAATCACACCTCTCCTAGATGTAAATACAAATGAATATGTTTCTCCTTGAAATCGATCTGCTGCTATAGGAAGATGATCTGCTGCTCACATATGAACTTCTTCTAGGAATGCGAATTATGATGAATGAACTTGATGATCAAATGAGTGATCATCACTCATATATATATCCGCTGGAAGGAAGGGATGCATCTCTCCAAGACAAGAAGTCGACCTTCAAAAAAAACGTGTCTCTCCAAGGGTGGCGCAAGAGACAAAGTCGGCCCAGAATTAAATAATAATAATAATAATTATTTCACAATAATAAATATTAAATAAGTGACGTGTCTCTTCATAAGAAAATTGCCTTGCAATTTAAATAGCCGTTAGGCTATTATTTAAATTGCCTTCATCGTGGGCTAGAAGTAGCAACCTGATGCTGCTTCTAACATCAACACTCCCTCTCAGCTAGGGAGGATACTTTCAGTTGTAAAAGACATATCACCTCATCATGATGTCAACCACAATGGCTACACCCATGTGTGGAAAAAGAGCATATCACCTCATTGTGATATCAACCATCATGGCTACTCCCATGAATTGTATATGTGTACACGTGCTCATCACTCAATGTGATGTTGTCATCTCATCATGACGTTCACCATAGATACTCCCAGAGGGTGAATAAACACAAGTACAAGAAAATCATCACGAACTCTCTCACGTGATGTTGTCATGGAGTCACACACATGACATCCACCTTGGCTACTCCCAGAGGGTGCAAATAAGGGCTTGCACTTCAGATCTCTCTTACAGAGAGAAATACATTAAAGCAAATCATAGAAGATCACTGAAGCTGAGACTCCCTCTCAACTAGGGCTTCATTCTCCACAATGCCAAGCTTGTCTCAGAAGTACACAAACTTTACTCTGGAGAGAGGCTTGGTGAGAATGTCTGTCGTTTGCTCATCAGTGCTAATGTATCTCAACTGAATTGCTTTCCTCAATACCATATCTCTGATATAATGGTATTTGATCTCAACATGTTTGGTTCTGTCATGAAACACTGGATTGACAGAAAGCTTCACACAACTTTGATTATCACAATGAATGATAGTAGGCTCCAATGATTGTCCAAACAATCTTGCAAGGAGCTTTCGAAGCCACACCGCTTCTCGAGCTGCCACACATGTTGCAATATACTCTGCCTCTGCAGTGCTCAGTGCCACTGAAGACTGCTTCCTGCTACACTAGGAGATCATCGCAGACCCCAAACTAAAACAACAACCAGAGGTGCTCTTCCGATCAGCGACACAACCTGCCCAATCATAATCTATATAACTATGCAGCTTTAAGTCCACATTAGAAGAATATCTCAAGCCATACCCAACTGTGCCACGCAAGTATCTCAGGATATGCTTTGCTGCAACTAAATGTATTTGCCTTGGTTCACACATGAACTGACTAAGTGCACTCACTGCATAGAAAATATCTGGTCTAGTATTGACTAGATAAATCAACAATCCAATCAATTGCCTGTACATGGTGGGATCCACCAGATCTGAACTGATTGCAGCCTCCTTTAACTTCTGAAAATTGGTTTCCATAGGTGTGGACATGGATTTGCAATCCATCATACCAAATCTCTTCAAGATGTCTATTGTATACTTCCCTTGACTCAGAATGATCTCATTAGGCCTTTGCCACACTTCTAAACCAAGGAAGTAGTGCATGTACTTAAGATCCTTCATTTCAAATTCAAAAGCCAACTCCTTGCATTTGATAATGAGGTGTTCTTCTCTAGTAAGAAATAGATCATCAACATAGAGAACCAATATCAAGGCCTCACCATTAATTACCTTGAAATATAGATTAGAATCTACATCATTCTTGGAGAAACCCAAACTTAGCAGGTATCGATCAATCCTCTCATACCAAGCACAAGGCGCTTGCTTAAGGCCATACAATGTCTTCTTTAATCTGTAGACATGAGACTCTTTCCCATGAACCTCAAACCCATCAAGTTGCTCAATGCATACCTCTTCTTCAATTACACCATTTAGAAATGTTGTCTTCATGTCCATTTGGTGCAACTTCCATCCTTTAGTTGCTGCAATGGCAATGATAGTTTTGATGGAGGTAAAACGAGCAACTGGAGCAAATGTTTCCTCATAGTCTATTCCCTTTTTTTGAGAGAAACCCCTAGCCACAAATCTAGCCTTGTACTTCTCAATGCTTCCATCAGCCGCATGCTTGATCTTGAAGAGCCACTTAGAAGATATAACGGATTTGCCTTCAAGTCTAGGTACAATGTCCCAAACATCACTCTTGAGGATAGATTGATATTATTCAGCCATAGCATCTCTCCATACTTGCTGACTTGTAGCTTCCTCAACACTGGAAAGCTCAGACTCAATCATTTGACTCATCAATGCAACATAGTTTGAGAACTTTTGAGGTCTTTTGCTTTCTCTAAAAGTTCCTCTAGGGGCTGCTAACTTCTTTGCCTCCTGCATTCTTTTCCTTGCCCATAGAGGTCTCTTCCGACCAATAACAATGTTTGTAGGCCCATTAGTAGGTTGCAATGGCTCAATTGGATCATCATCTTCTTTAGAATCAGTGGCCTCCCTTTGAATCTCAGGATGGTCAACTTCCATATCCTGAGGAGACTCGTAGTCTTCATTGTCTATCTCCGTGTGATAGCCTTTAGATCTCTTGAATGCAACATCTTCTTCAAATGTAACATCTCTACTGATCTCTATTAGTTTCTGACCTGGAATGTAAATCCTGTAGGCTTTTGAAGTCTCACTGTAGCCCACAAATATTCCCTTCTTGCCAGATGGTTCCAATTTTATCCTTTTATCTTTAGGGACATGAATATACACAGGATAGCCAAATATTTTCAAATGATTGACTTCAGGCTTTACACTTGTGAAAGCTTCTTCAGGAGTCATGTCCTCCAAGATGCGATGAGGGCTTCTATTCAAGACATACACAACTGTCCCAGAAGCTTCAGCCCAAAGGAAGATTTGCAGATCCTGATCATGAATCATGGCCTTAGCTGCTTATTCAATAGATTTGTTCTTCCTTTCTGCTAGATCGTTTTGTTGTGGATTGTAGGGAACACAAAAGTCCCTCTTAATTCCTACTTCAATACAAAAGTTACGAAAGCTTGCAGAGATGAATTCTCCTCCGTTGTCAGATCTCAAGACTTTGATCCTTTTCCCAGACAAGTTTTCTACTTGAGCTTTGAATTCCTTGAATCTCTCAAGTACTTCCTCAGATTCTTTAGTCTTTAAGAAATAAATCCAAGTCTTTCTAGTGTAGTCATCAATAAAAATTACATAATACAAGAAACCACTCAAAGAAGTAATAGACATTGGACCACACAAATCAGAATGAACAAGATCTAGAATGCATTTAGATCTACTTTCACTACTATGAAAGTCTTTTAGTATTCTTACCCAATGCGCATCCTCGGCAAGTAGCTTCATGCTCCTGGCTGAATTTTGGAATGCCGGTGACCATCTTCTCCATGGTTGGAAGCGCTTGGAAGTGAATGTGAGCAAGTCTTCTATGCCAAAGCTCACACGAACTTGAAGCATCATGCAATAAAGCTTGTAGAGGACGAGTGGAGAGCCTGTAGAGATATTCTTGTCGAACACCAATCACACTGGCTGACTTGATGTTAGAGCTCTTTGGCCATGCAAGAACTTTTCCTTCAGAGAATGCTACTTGATATCCCTTATCTTCTAAGGCTGAAATAGAGACAAGGTTCCTCTTGATGCCTGGTACAAATAGTACATCACTCAACTACAAGGAGATGCCTGAATCTAAGTGAATAGTGGAGGTCCCAACGCCTTTCACAAAATAACATGCATCGTCTCAAATTATGACTTGAACACTTGTATCTCTCATCACCAAATCTGAAAGATGTTCTCTAAACTCAGTGATGTGACGAGGGGCGCCACTATCAATCAACCAAGTGTTGCTATTTGTTGGAACATTGCTTGACAAGGCAAAATAGAATAGAAATTCCCTTGAATCCTTTTGAGGAGAGATCTCATCCACATCCGCAAATGAAGCATGTTGTTTTGGTCCAGTAGGGCAATCCTTTGCATAGTGACCAAACTTGTCACATCTGAAGCACTGTAGATGGGAGAGATCCTTATTCTTCTTAAATAGAGGAGCACCATCAAATCTCTTATGCTTATTCCTCTTGAAGTAGCTTTTCTTTCCTTCTCTTCCTTCTTGGAAGATTGAGTGGTAAGAACATGAATCTCCTCATTGGTAGAATTTTGACCAATGCCTCTTGTAGCCAACCTTGATTCTTCTTGAATACAATCTACTCTCAATCAATCGAACTTAGGAAGTTTTGATCTCACACCGATTCCTTGAATGTATGACTCCCAAGATGTAGGAAGACCATTGAGAGCCAATATAGTCAAATCCTTGTTATCAACTATATGCCCAATGGTAGAGAGCTAATCTTTCAACTCGATGATCTTCATGAAGTATGAGATGACAGATTCTCCTTTCGCCATCTTGATATGATGAAGTTGTTGCTTTAATTCAAGAGCTCAACTTGTGTTGTTGATCTCATACATATCCTCCAAGGTCTTGAACATATCTCTTGCTGTTTTCAACTTGGAGATGATTGGTACAATGTGATCTTTCACAGAATCAACCAACATCTTTTTCGCCTTAGTGCCATTTCTCTTCCATTGAGGCTTCTCATTCTCTTCGGTTGGTTCGGGAACTTCGTCCTCCACGTACTCAGCTAACTCATTTTCCTCCAAAGCGAGCATCACTCTAAACTTCCAAGATGTGAAGTTTGATGCTCCCTCGAGTCTATCTTCGATCTTGAGCCCGTTCACCATCTTGACACTAAGATAGATGTAATCTAAAATGAGAACAATAATGGAGGATAACGCTGCTTATATAAATCTGATCAGATCTTTCCTTAGACCCGCTCTGATACCATGTTAGTTTTTATGATCAGATATATAAAACTGAAAGCAATCAGAAAATGCAGCACTTAAGACAATGAACACAGCAAGATACCCTAGGAAAACCCTCCAACTTGAGGGAGAAAAACCCAACAAATATATCTCTTATATATTGATGTAATAGGTGCAAAAATCTGCTTACAACTCAGGCACAACTCAATGCCGATTTTGATACAATGAATAATCGCACATCTGCTAGATGCAGATACAAATGAATATGTTTCTCCTTGAAATTGGTCTGCTGCTCACGTATGAACTTCTTCTAGGAATGCGAATTATGATGAATGAACTTGATGATCAAATGAGTGATCATCACTCATATATATATCCGCTGGAAGGAAGGGATGCGTCGGTCCAAGATAAGAAGTCGGCCTTCAAAAAAAACGTGTCTCTCCAAGGGTGGCGCAAGAGACAAAGTCGGCCCAGAATTAAATAATAATAATTATTATTATTTCACAATAATAAAATATTAAATAAGTGACGTGTCTCTTCATAAGAAAATCACCTTGCAATTTAAATAGCCGTTAGGCTATTATTTAAATTGCCTTCATCGTAGGCTGGAAGTAGCAGCCTGACGCTGCTTCTAACATCAACAATTTATAATATGATTTTAATTAATATGATAATTACAATTATAGTGATATTTCTTGTTGTTTAATTTGTGAAAGATTAGTTTCTTGATAATATTTGGGATTCTAATAAGTATAATCTTGATAAATATAATTATAATAATGATGTTTGAATGGCAATTACTTGTATTTGTATTTTGATATTTATTTGGTTTGGTTATTTTTTTTAACTTTTTTTTCAATATCTCAAATTTAGCTTAACAATTTCGGGGACATGACAGTATTCCCCTTTCTCTTGATAGAGTGGATGAAGCTTTATGTAGCCTAATTCCTCTCTACAGTATAGGAACCACAAACTTGAGAGAGAGTTGAATGGCCTGTGTGGTTGTTAGTGAATTAGACCCATGCATAGTCCACCATAGTATTAGGTCATCTTGCACTAGTCTCCCTATCTAGCTTTGCCTCTTTTGCATAGCCTTTGAGTATGGCAATTTTGGTTCACTCATGATAGATGGTGTCTACCTCCTCTACATTGTACATGTTTTGAATTGCCTTCATGAAGCCTCTTTTCACCTTAGTCTTTTCCACAGGGACAACTTTGCAAACCCTTTGCACATATCACTTTTGGTTCAATGCATAGACAACCATGTGCAAGGGAGAGTTGAGCTTCTCCCACCTTTGTTGAATAATAGGTTGAATGTGTTCATTATAGAATTGCAAGGTGGAGGTCATTCTTTTGTATGACCTCCATTTAGCCAAGCATGCTATCAATCATCTCTTACACCTTCTCAATGCTTGGAGCATTAGTCAACATATTTGATCACTACGAAAACAAGAGATATCAAGAGGTGATGTATTTGGCATCAGCCCAAAAAATGTCTAACTTCATCCTCTTTGCTTGCTCTAACTTGGAATTAGCTTATTGATTCTGATCCTATGTCATGCCCATTAGTTTCTTTTGACTCAATCATAATCTCCAAGAGAATGAAGTATGAGGCATATTTGGTATCAATAGGTTTGAGAAATCTCTTTTTGGAAAGGCCTAGAATGGTGCATGCAATGCGTGGTGATTGCAAATAAACATTTTACACATCTCTTGCATCAAGTACAACTTGTTTGATCCAAAAAAATTTCCCATGACCTTCATTTCATTTTTCATTGTATTCACACATGGGGTTTAAAAAGTATGTTTGTAGGAAGTTTCAAACAACTTCCTCATTGCTTTGCATCCATAGGCCATATTTGTCACAAAAAATTCTTAGGGCCAACCTCCAAAATATCATGTTTGAGGATGTGAAATTGAAACTCAACATCCTTGTAGTGCTCTAAACAATCAATAGCCCTAAGGAAGTAAGGGCCTTGTACACATGTCACCATAATATTGGTGAGTGGACAATGCCTAATGTTCATCCACCCATCCATGATAATGGGCATCAACTTGAGACCCATGTGGCCTTTATTTTCTCCATAAAAATATTTATCTTGGAATAATTCTTTTCCAAGATAATGATCCTTAGTTTTGTCTCCTTGGTGGCACATATTAAGGCCTGCTTTGGCAGCCTTCGTCATCGACTCCTTAAAATAAGAAAAGCAAGCAACATGGAATGAAGTTGCATTGGCAAAGAAGAATTTGCTAGTTGCAACATCTACCTCATCTTTGATTTGTATGTTGAACAACTTTGCTACTGAGTTGGGAGGTTAAGATGAAACGCCCAACCATATTACCATCATCGAGTTGAATAGATGCCTATGCAACTCTAGGTGATATGGAGAGAGAAATAATGGATACACTTCTAGGATGACCAATCTCACACACAAACTAGGGTCTCACACAAACACCGATAATTATCACCATGGGTGCGCATGGGTTTCACACACCATTCAATACATAACATCATGGGGACAAGAATCCAATAGAATCTAGTGCACAACCACACTTGAATACACACACATCAAGGGTCCAATGAATAGTTCAAGGATAAATAGTACATTAGTAATTCAATGCACAACCACCTTGAATACACACACATCAAGGGTTCAATCTATAATTCAAGGATAAGCGATACATTAGTAATTCAATGCACAACCACACTTGAATACACACACATCAAGGGTTCAATATGTAAATCACCACTTGGGTACTCATGAGCTAACCAAAAGTAGGAGAAAGGAATAGGCTAATACAAGGAGCATCAATAATTTTACTACAATAAATATTATCCTTTACTATCTATCAACACTACTATTTCATTTCAATGCAATTGAGAAAAAAAGGAAAAATCACTCCACAACTATTTTACAATTCATCCATTTACACATGCTAAATCATCAATTACACCAAATGATCATAGCATGGAAAACAAGAATTTACATCATCATCCAATAGACATACACATTTTAATCATAATCAAACAATGGTGCACAAGGGTTTTGGTAATCAACAACCAATAACACACAAGGAAATGGTGACAACCACCAACACCAAGCAACAAATGTGATGATCCAATACTCATACAAGAGAATTACATGCGTAATTAGGTAGAATGAACCATAGGAGAAGACTACTAGATAAAGATACATAGAGTGACATCACAAATGGTTTCAAATCCGCATGGATATTGAGAAGTACAACATCGCACAAAGGTGCTTCTCAATGGTAATCATGCAAATAATTTTATCTTATTAAAAGTTATCCCCTCTCATGCCCTTCCTATGTGCATAACCCAATTTTGAGTGACTAATAGGGTTCCACTCTACTCCCAACTTGGGAGTTCAATCCTAGCTCTAAAATATCCAAAATGGCCCAAAAGGTCATGGCACGGGAAATGAGGTTGAAAAATATGACACTCGTATTCACTAAGTAGGAAATCACATTTCCAACATGAGACCTTTCATCCCACAAAATAAAAAGTTTTTACATGCCTTAAAATTCAAAATTCACGGTTATACAATTCCAAGGAACATCCAAAAAGCTCAATCACCATTAATGGAAGCTTCAAGCTTTTGACTATTCACTAAATCTTCACCATAATTAAAAATTTAATAATTTTAAAATCAAATTATATCCTCTTGCTCTATATAGGCTTGGGATCACATTTTTTTGATCATATAATGTTTTGTGAGAAGTTTTGAAGATTTTTGAGCCATTTTACATTCGTCAAGGAAACTAGAAAAACACCTAATCAATTTTCTAACAATACCCTTTTGTTCTAAACCCACTCAACAGCACAAATATGTAATCACATGAATTTTTGGAGAAATTTTGCCAATCTAATGAATCCATTTTGAATTTCTTAAAAAAAAATCACATCAACATAAAATAAATGTATACATCTATTCTGTGAAGTCAAAATTCAATTCCATCCCAAGGAATGAGAGACCATAATCAACCACCTAGTGTGGGCATGACCAAAAGCAAGAAACAATAAACAAATTGCATAAAACAAATGGAGAAATACCTTGGCTTGCCAATGCAATTTATAACCAAATTGAAAGAGATCCTTTGTGCACCCACACCAACGCACCAATGCAAGCTTTCAAGATATTTCCTCTTCTAATGGTTTAGCAATCCACCAAGCATACACAATCCACTCAGAAACAAGTATCCATAATCATACACAAGAGGGAGAGAGATTTTTTTTGCAAAAATGAATAAATGATGAGTAAGAAACCTTATTTTTTCTTTTTCACAGCAAGAATCTCCAAAATCCCAAAATAACATTCTTTTCCATTTCACACACAGCAAGCTTTTTCAGAAAGGTTATTTTCAAGTTAAATATTTTCCAATAGATATTTTCCTTTCGATAAATCACTGATCATTCTATTTAAAAAGATTTTGTTAAATACTTTTAAATGGCTAACATAACAATTTCACTAAAATTGCCTAATGCATTTAATTTAACCAATTTCTTATAACTTATAGCATTTTTCAAATATTTCCACGATATTAAAATGCATAAGACCTTTTGACAAAGGCAATTAAATAACTAACTTTTTGACTAAGCATTTAGGATTATTTTGCAAATACACTAAAGAAAGCATTTCAAGAACCCAATAAAATGCAAGTGAACTCAAATTCAATAACACACAAAAAAAAAACCGACCACTTTGCAAGTTCATCCACAACACAAGGATCTTGAATTATTGGCAATTTGGATTAGTGGAAACTAGGTAAACATAGGGAACATCGTTTTATTCACAACTGAAAAGGATGGGTTAAGCAACCAAACATACCACATAAGTCAGATGGTCACTATCTCAGCCATAAAGATTAGGTATTTGAGAAAGTCAAGTGAATCCATGTCATTTCTTCCACATATTTCTATTGGTTAAATACTTGTATATCCTGCACACTCAAGGCAAACCATCAAATCTAAAAATAGCTATCATAGCTGAGGCAACATAGAATGACCAATGAGGACATGTAATCTAGCAAGGCACATATCCATCCTACAATAACATCTTATCATTATCAACTCAATATACTTTTTAATCCAATCATAGAAACATTAGGACAAGACAAGAGTTAATACATGGGTGGGTACTGCACTCCACCCCTTGCTCCAAAGAGGTCGTCTAGATGATGATCTAGATCATATGATTATGAAGTCATCCAATAGTCTTTTCTACTCCTTCAAATTGGAATACTATACATCTTAGGATTGATCTAGATTTCCAAGATTTCTAATGCTTATAGGCTTTGAACTTCTGATCTATCAATCCTTCACATTTCTAGCATCCAACTCAAGTAGGTACCTCTTTGATAATAATTTACTGACATTTGCTATATTCCTCTCAACTATGCACGTGGGAGAAATATTGCTTGATCTTTGCAAAAAAAAAGGGAAGATTTTGTGAATCTATGCATATTATTCAACACCTAATCACCCTCTTCATATGTAAATTCTCTAAAGATGCATGCCTCTCAACACATGTTAACACCAAATACTATTACTAACTCTCAAAATGAGATAAACCCCTTAGTTTTTTTTTAAAATTTTCACATACAAATTGCACCCGTTAAGGTTAGCCCAATAATCAAAACCAGCTGAAAGGGAACACTTCACTTTCTTATCACCAAGTTCCTGATGTGGGCAAGGTGAGAGCATACGGTGCGAGGGGATCATTAGCTATAAACTAGAAATGAAAAGAACAATGTTGTAGGTAGCCAGCCAACCATTTTGAAAGTAAAGTGCTGAAAGTAAAGTAGGTGGATAACCAACCGTGAAGGTTTGACCACTTATTAAGCGGGAGCAAGAATTTCAACTAAATACTGGAAGTAAACACTCGACCACTTATTCAGTGGGAGTGGGAAATTACAAAACTGTAAAATGCTGAAAGTAAATAGCTGATCAGTACTACTGAACCAGAATTACAATATGCTCTTAATACAATGATTTTTTGATTATTCCTTGCTCCAATTTCAATACAATTGTTTTGCAATATTCCCGATTACAAATATGAATGATAACATCAAAGGAATAGAGCATCAAACTGAAATAACCAGGTCTGATAAGAAAAAGCAGCAAACTGAGATGCAAACCAGCAAACTAAGATCACACCAAAATGGTCATAACTACTCCAAAACAGCTCCGATGTCAACCAAATCAAATGCAAAGGTATTATGAAGACTAAGCGTCCAATTATCAAGAGCTAAGCCTCCAATCTACAATGTATAACATAGCATGATTCCCAATGTATGAAATCACAAAGGGGCGGCCTCTAGAAAAAGGCAACCTGCTCTTAAAAAACCACTCAACAATAAATTCTGAAAACTTATGAATAGGGGCGCCCAAAGCCAAGGTAAATGATGAGCCAATACCCAGAACAAATAAAAATTCACACAATGAGCTATGAATGAAAATATTCTACAGCCATATATGAACCAACAACTACAAAACTGAAAATTACATAAAAATTTTCAACAAGGGAGCTCAATCTGCAATCTCTAGATGAGAAGCAGTCTCACTTCAGCTAGGTGTTGTCTTTCAAACAAAAAACTGATAATTTGCTAGGAGGTATGCGTTCCTCGAAGCCAAGGGTCTGAAATCATTTCAGCAGCACTTTTTTGTCAATAGCAATGGATGTCAAATGATGGAGCAAAAACCTGTATTTATAGCACTTTTGAGGAGACTCTTCGAATTCCTCTTTTCCCTCCAAGAATGGACGCCCCAAAGACATTTGCATAATATTTTCAAATTAAACATCATTTCTCCCATCTCCCTAGGCACACTTAGGCAAATAAAGTTATATTTTAAAATCATTAAAATACTCCAAGTGTGGTGTCCACCCTCAAGGCCCACCTTTTAAAACAACTTACGTCATTAATCTAGGCCATGGGGCCCAAAATGAATTTAATTATTAAAATGACTTAAGTAAATCAATTTGCCACAAATTAGCCCCAAAGTGCTGAAAGCCAAATTACCAAACTGCTCTGCATGAAATGGAAACAACACTAGACTGCTGAATTGCTGCCAACCGGAGCACTGCCAAAAATAAAACTTACTAAAAAATAGTATACTACTAAAAATAGTAAGTTGTTCCAAACTCATTTTAACCATATTCCGAGCAGCCGTCGAAACTTACTAAAAATAGTAAGTCCGGAAAAGTTGTTTGATTCAGATGCATGTCATACCACTGCGAAGCTTTTTGAAAATCCAAAAAGAATCCAGAATCCAAATCACAAAACTCCAACATGCAAACCCCTGAAAACACCAAAAACCTCCAAATAGTTGGAAACCCTAATTTTACCTCTAACGAGCCTACGGGCATCCAGAATAGGCTGACGGGTCATTGCACTACCAACTGTTGAGAAGGGGACATTATAGTCTACCTTCCTCGAGATTGCTTGTCCTCAAGCAACCGCAAGTTTGGATGCTGCAAAATGTGCTCACCTTCCCATGTAGCATCTTCAATTGGCAAGTTCCTCCATTTCACCAAGTACTCTTTGATTGTTCTTTTCCTCAAAGAGCGCTCTCTAACATCAATGATCTCCTTAGGAATCAACACCAACTGTAAATTCATCCAATGGAGGTAACTCTAAAGTAGCAACCACATTGTGCCCAAGTGCCTTCTTGAGGCATGACACATGAAAGACACTGCGCACCTTGCTACTAGCTAGAAGCTCTAACTCATAAACCACTTATCCTTCAATGATCTCAAGATGTCTTGACTCTGCTACAACATATCCTTCGTTTGAGGAGCTCTACTATCACCAAACACCAAGTCTACGAAGCTAGGAACCATAGAGAGCCATGAATGGAGACACCTTTATTGACATATGGTAGGAAGAGTTGTAACAATACTCTCCCAAATGAAACCATTTTACCCATGTTTTTTGCTGCCCCGACACATAGTTTCTAAGGTAGCCTTCTAACCATTTATTCACTATCACTGATTGGCCATCCGTTTGTGGGTAATAACTAGTGCTTGGAGTGAACACTGTACCACTCAATCTAAAAATTTCTTGTCAAAATGCATTTAGGAACTTGTTGTCCCTATCACTAACAATGTGTCGTGGCAACCCATGCAAACGAAACACTTCTTTGAAGAACAACTCAGCTACTTGAGCTGCTGTAAATGAGCTAGTGATGGCAAAGAAATGAGAAAACTTTGTCAATCTATCCACCACAACATAGATGTAATCTCTCCCTTGCACACAACCCCGTGATGAAATCCATCGCAATACTTTCCCATTTCTGATTGTGAATAGATAGGGGCTGCAATAGACCAACTGGAAAAGTGTGCTCATTTTTATTCATTTGACAAGTTTGACACTCCCTTATGTAACGTTAGACTTCATCTTTGAGCCTTTCCATGAAAATATTTCACGGATCTGCTTGTAAGTCTTAAAATATCCCTGATGACCAACAAGAGGAATGTCATGAAAAGACCGCAAAATCTTCTTCTTAAGCTTAGATTCTGGCACCAAGAAGATTATACCTTCTTACTGAATCAATCCATCAACCAATTGATATCTTTCATCTTGCAAATGACCCTCAACAATGCTGGTTAAAAACTGATTTTTCACATAATCAACAACAATTTGCTCCTTCCAATCCTTTATACTGGATCAATCCATCAACCAATTGATATCTTTCATCTTGCAAATGACCCTCAACAATGCTGGTTGCAAACTGATTTTTCGCATAATCAACAACAATTTGCTCTTTCCAATCAGTAGTAAGCTCAACCAAAGAGTTCAAATGAGGCCTTTCTTGAAAGAGCGTCAGCTACTATGTTATTTTTGCCTTTGACATACTCAATGTCAAAGTCATAAGCTTGAAGCTTACTCACCCAGTTCTGCTGCCTTTCATTCAAATCCTTTTGATGCATGAAGTGCTTGAGACTGTTATGATCAGTCCTCACCACAAACTTTCTCCCCACCAAGTACTATCTGAGCTTGGCTAATGCGTGCATGATTGCAAGCATCTCCTTGTCATAAATTGAGTATGTTCTTTCAGCTCCTCTCAATTTTCTGCACTTGAAGACAATGGGATGTTTGTCTTGCATAACAGCCCCAACTCCTTCACCTGAAACATTTCATCACATTGTAATTCAAACGGCTTGGTGAAGTCGGGTAGAGCCAACATTGGACAAAAACTAATTATTTGCTTCAACTTATCAAACACTACTTGTGCCTTTCTGTCCATAGGAAAGATCCCTTCTTGGTAAGATCAGTGAGGGGGGCTACCATCTGAGAGTACCCCTTCACAAACCTTCTATAGAAGCCACACAACCCCAAAAACCCCTTCAAATGTGACACATTCTTTGGAGGTGGCCAATCTAGGATTGCTCTTTTTTGGATCAACTCTAACTCCCTTAGAGCTGATATAGTGGCCAAGATAGAGTAGCTCCATCATCCCAAATTCACATTTTGATTCCTTTGCAAATTGGCACTCTGCTTCCAAAATACTTAGCACTTCCTCCAAGTGCTTGAAATGCTCTTCCCATGACTTGCTAAATATGAGAATATCGTCGAAGAAGATGAGCACGAACTTCCTCAACTGCTGCCTAAGGATCCTATTCATGCAAGACTAGAAGGTTGCAAACGCATTCATCAAACCGAATGGCATGACAAGGAATTCATAATGCCCAAAATGACATCTAAAGGCAGTTTTCTTAATATCTGATTCCCTCATCCTTATCTGGTGGTAGCTTGATCTAAGATCAATCTTAGAAAAATACATGGCTCCATGTAGCTCATCAATGAACTCATCCATCTTGGGAATTGGATATCGATTCTTGATTGTCTTCTGATTCAGCGCACGGTAATCAACACACATGGGCATTGTGGCATCTTTCTTTTTGACCAGCACCACTGCTGAAGCGAAGGGACTCTTGCTTGGGCGAATGTGACCCATATCCAAGAGCTCTTTGATAGCCTTCTCAATTTCATCCTTCTGCTTCTTTGGGTAGTGGTAGGGAGTTGTGATAACCAGCTTGCACCTTTTTCTAGTTCTATCACATGCTCACAACCTCTTTCAGGAGGTCTCCTAGGAGGTATACTACCAAAGACTTTACTCTTTTTAGTGATCAAGGCTTGAATATCAGGATGATAGTGTCTCTTATCGTCCATTGGATCAGATGGTAATATCGTGTACTCTGCTGCCCATTCTACTTGATCATAGCGAATCAACCTTTCCATTCTTTTGCATGATACAATACGAGGGCCTCCATTTGACATCCCTCTCAACAGTACCTTCTTTCCATCAGACTGAAACTTCAACTCCATTGTTTGCAAATTCAAGGTGATCTCACCAAGAGATCTCAACCATTGTATACCAAGCACAACATTGGTATCACCAATGCCTACAACATAAAAATCATCCTTCACTTCATAATTACCCAACTGCATGGAGAGGTTGGGAATTCTTCTATTGCAAGACAATGTGAATCCATCGGCCACCATCACTTTGAAGCCTTCAAACTCCTCCGTCTTGAGGCCTCTCTTTGCCACCAATCCTTCGTCAATGAAGTTATGAGTTGCTCCAATATTGATTAGAGCAACAATTCGTTGCGATCCAATCACTCCACAAACTCGAAAAAACTCATTCTTTTGAAAGCTCAAGAGTTGTGCCAAAGCACTCCCTCCTCCATTGTCTTTTGGTTCCTCTTTTGGAGCTGCTTCTTCATCACTACCTACTGATTCATACTGCTGATCAAATACATCAGATTCTGATCCAGAATCAGAGCAAGCCTCCATAAGATGTGATTGGCCTTTTCCATAGCATTTGTGACCAAGGCTCACGACATGTGTAACAAACTCCATCTTTTCTCAACTTTTCACGAAGTTCATCTATCATCTTTTGAGGAAACTTCTTAGGCTGATTTGAAGAATGCTTCTTATCCTTTTTATGGCTAAAGGATTTGGGCTGAAATTTTGGCCTTGGGGCTGCCAACTCCATGCTCCTTGATTTTTTGATTGCTTCATCAAGAGTTGGTGGATCAAAGTCTTTGACCCAACCCTTCAATGGTTCCATCAATCCTTCAGTATACAACACTACAAGCCTCCTTTTTGTGATGTTGGGCACCATCACTGACAACCTTTGAAAATCAAAACATATGAGTCAAGTGAACCATGTTGCTTCAACTGCACCAACTCACGAAATCTAACTTCAGGATCCTTGGTGTCAAATCATTCTATCAACTTGTTTGTGAACTCATATGTATGAATGAGGTTATGGCCAAAAGTGACCAAACCGTGATACCACCATTCGTGAGCAACTCCATCCAAATGTAAGGTGGCGAACTTGATGGCATCTTCTTCAGGCATCGATCTAAGCGAGAAGTAGTTATCAAGATTTTGCACCCACGACCTTGCCGAACACTTATCATTCCCATCAAAATGAGCCAAGGTAACTTTACCAAGGGCTTGATGATAATCCATCCTAGGAGCCATAGGAGCACGATAGTCATTTCTTTTGCCTCCTCTTCTCTTCTTTTGATTCATATATTCATCCAATGATATGTCATCACGAATCTTTGCTGGTAGCGAGGCATACTCCATGTAGCTATTCCTCACCTCATCCGCCAAAGACATCTTGGCTTTAGCTGGCGATTCTTCCCTTGGAATGAAATTTGGAATGAGAGGTCTAGAGGTTGATCCTCTAGTAGTTGCAACATGCTGGCCAATTGTTCTCTCTTCCATTTGTCTCTAAAGAACTCCTCTCCAACATGATTCTGTTGAGGTTGGGAATTATTTTGAGTCACTTGCTGATCCATCAAGCTAGCAAGCATGACATCATGTCCAACATAGTGTCGAAATTTCTTTCAGCTCTAGCTTCTCTATCCTCAATTGAACCTCTACTTCCTTCTACCATGGTTTCAACTGTTTTACCACTGTCTCTCAAAGCCTCTGAAAAAGTCTCTGCGTCTAGAACTAGTGGATTCTGATACTGAACTCTTGCCTGACCTCTAGTGTAGTGTCTCACTTCTCTGTCACTCATTTGACAACTGAAACTTTGTTTTCACAGGATGGCAGGAACTTGGGCTCTAATACCACTGAGATAACCCCTTTAGCTTTTTATTGAAATTTTCACATACAAATTGCACCCGTTAAGGTTAGCCCAATAATCAAAACCAGCTGAAAGGGAACCCTTCACTTTCTGATCACCAAGTTCCCGATGTGGGCGAGGTGAGAGCATACGGTGCGAGGGGATTGTTAGCTATAAACTGGAAATGAAAAGAACAATGTTGTAAGCGGCTAGTCAACCATTCTGAAAGTAAAGTAGGCGGATAACCGACCATGAAGGCTCTACCACTTATTCAGTGGGAGCAAGAACTACAACTAAATACTGAAAGTAAATACCCTACCACTTATTCAATGGGAGTGGGAAATTACAAAACTGTAAAATGCTGAAAGTAAATAGCTGATCAGTACTACTGAACCAGCATTACAATATGCTCTTAATACAATGATTTTTTGATGATTCCTTGCTCTAATTTCAATACAATTGTTTTACAATATTCCCAACTACAAATATGAATGATAACATCAAAGGAATAGAGCATCAAACTGAAATAACCAGGTCTGATAAGAAAAAGAAGCAAACTGAGATGCAAACCAGCAAACTAAGATCACACCAAAATGCTCATAACTACTCTAAAACAGCTCCGATGTCAACCAAATCAAATGCAAAGGTATTATGAAGACTAGGCATCCAATTATCAAGAGCTAAAGCCTCCAATCTGCAATATATAACATGGCACAACTCCCAATGTATGAAATCACAAAGGGGCGGCCTCTAGAAAGAAGCAACCTGCTCTTAAAAAACAACCACTCAACAATAAATTCTGAAAACTTGTGAATAGGGGCGCCCAGAGCCAAGGTAAATGATGAGCCAATACCCAAAACAAATAAAAATTCACACAATGAACTATGAATGAAAATCTCCTACAGCCATATATGAACCAGCAACTACAAAACTGAAAATTACATCAAAATCTTCAACAATGGAGCTCAATCTGCAATCTCTGGATGAGAAGCAGTCTCAATTCAGCTAGGTGTTGTCTTTCAAACACGAAACTGATAATTTGTTAGGAGGTATGCATTCCCCAAAGCCAAGGGTCAGAAATCATTTCAGCAGCATTTCGTCATCAATAGCAATGGATGTCAAATAATGGAGCAAAGACTTGTATTTATAGCACTTTTGAGGAGACTTTGAATTCCTCTTTTCCCTCCAAGAATGGACGCCCCAAAGACATTTGAATAGTATTTTCAAAATAAACATCATTTCTCCCATCTCCCTTGGCATCCCACACAGGCAAATAAAGTTATATTTTAAAATCATTAAAATACTCCAAGTGTGGCATCCACCCTCAAGGTCCACCTTTTAAAACAGCTTAAGTCATTAATCTAGGCCATGGGGCCCAAAATGAATTTAATTATTAAAATGACTTAAGTAAATCAATTTGCCACAAATAAGCCCCAAAGTGCTAAAAGCCAAATTTGAAATTACCAAACTGCTCTGCATGAAATGGAAACTACACTAGATTGTTGAACTGCTGCCAACCAGAGCACTGCCAAAAATAGAACTTACTAAAAAAATAGCATACTGCTAAAAATAGTAAGTTGTTCCAAACTCATTTTAACCATATTCCGAACAGCTGTCGAAACTTACTAAAAATAGTAAGTCCGGAAAAGTTGTCTGATTCAGATGCATGTCATACCATTGTGAAGCTTTTTGAAAACTTAGAAAGAATCCAGAATCCAAATCACAAAACTCCAACATGCAAACCCCTGAAAACACCAAAAACCTCCAAACAGCTGGAAACCCTAATTTTACCTCCGACAAGCCTTGGGGCATACAAAATAGGATGACGGGTCACTGCACTGCCTACTACTGAGAAGGGGATATTACACAAACAAATACAGTTCAATCACAAACAAACCACTCTGCCAATTTCAAATGACAAATTGCTAACCTTATTGGCTACTTGCGGGCCTAATCACTCGTGTTGCGCAGTGATATCACTTGTGTTCAAAACTAAGAATTGACAACACTTGGTAGATGTCAAATATTCAAATGTTTTTTGGTTTTTTGTTTCCTAGATTCCAGACCTTTTAAATAATTGCATACATGTTATTCATGCAATCAATTGAAAAAATAATTTTAGAAAAATGTTATTGAAATAAAGCAAAGGGAACCACTTTGCAGGATGTTAGAGTAAGAACTTATTTCAATTGCTTTTTGTTCCAAACTTTTGAAAAGAAAAGTAAATTCTCTTCCTACTTGCTTGGAACAACTTGGAAATTCTTTTGGTGACTTGCTCTGATTCTCAACACTGAAATCTCAAAACATTTTGAACATCACAATCCTTGTCCTCCCAATACGATCAATATTGTCTGACAACATGCCTTCCTTTTAGGCTATATTCTCATTCCGATGGCTTCACACAGAATTCAAATGCTTCACTTTCCTGTCCAAATATTATTTCCTAGAATAAACAACAAATACCTATGCTCCACGGGGTTTTGGGGACGGCGAGTACCCGATACGCCGAGACGAGTTTCTGGTACGGGGGTACTTTTGGGTCATTTTTTAGGGGACAACAGGGGACGGCTGATAAAGAATAGGGAAATTTTAAAAAATATAGAGAAATTTCAAATGTTCATAGCATAACATTGATAAAGCATTCATTCTAGACATTGTATAAGCTTATTACATATCATTAGACTTGAATTGAGATTTCACATGAGAAGCGACAAACAAATTAACAGAATTCAAATGTTTTTCATTATCAATGTGCATACATATCATATAAGAGTGATAATTATAACCAAAATGCCCAAAGGTTCAAAGTCTCAACTATGAAATGACATGATAAACATAAAACTAAGAAAATATATCGCTGTCCAGTGTCCCTAATCAGCAAAAGGTAAGTCTAAATCAGCATTGCTCTCGTCATCGGAGCTTATATGACACTTACATTAGGTCAAGTGTGATGGGGCATCCCTTGTGGGCCCGCCCATAGCTTTTATTTTATAAAGACTTTTTTTTTTTTTTAAAGTTTTTTTCTTTGTTGGGCCATAGGGTACTGCTAGCCGTACCCGGTACGGTCGGGGTATGGTTGGGCAGTACCGGGTACTGCTAGCAGTACCCAAGTCCCCTAAAATTTGGCTAAAAGTCCCCTAGAAATTTCGAGTACTTGGAGGGCAAAAAGGGATGGCCAAGGTACATTTCCTAGCCGTACCCGCATCCTCGTTTCGTACTCGGTACGAAAAACGGGCAAAAAGCATAGGGGACGCGTCCTCGTGGAGCATAGACAAATACCAAAAAAAAAATGGCACTACAATACTTTGGCAGGATTTTCCTACTCAATCTCTCTAATCAGTGATTTCATAGGCTTAGAGATGAAAGGAGCTTTGATATCATTGTTCAAAATTAAAATTGATAGAAGAATACATTGCAAATATTATTAAATAGAAACATATTATGTTAGGATTGATAGTACAAGACAAAATTATGAGCTCATAAAGCCTTTCCTTATAACTCCTTTGTATAACCTCTCAAGAACAATAGTTTTCTAATGCGAACTACCAAATAACAATACATTACTTATACAACTTTAAGAAACTAGTACGAACAAGGGGTTGTCTCATAAATGAGATACATGTCTCATACAACACATTGTTCTCTTTAAAAACAAAAATATAATTCTATTTGGAATCATAAACCTAATAGTGAAAGGTGTTTCCTATGCTTGGAAGGTGAAACAAATCAATCAAGATCCTTCAAATTCCATGTTTTGTCTTTACAGTGATGTTTTTGCTGCTTCCCTTGTAATGTCCCTAATAGGAATGATACTAAATTCACTCTACGGGTGATGTCCCTAATAGGAATTTTGCTAAGTTCACTCTAAATTATCAACTCCCCAATCAACGGCTAGGGGATATCTTAGCTTGATTTAGTTCCTACATACAAGTTAGAGATCAATCACAAGATTAGTTTACAATTAGAATGTTAGTACTCCATAGTGAACATTGGAATTAAATATGAGTAAATCTATATTAGCTATCATAACCAACATTTCCCATAATTGATCCCTTCCTCATGTTACACCATGGTAGGAAGGTAAGATTACAATGGTTAATCCCATGATTGAACTAGACCCAGAGGCAACACTCTTTGATCCCAAAGGCAGAACCCCTCTGGCCCTCGTGGGCTTATCTTGTCCCACCCCCAAGTGGCGTATCTAGTGGAGATCAACCTAGACCCAAGGGCAGTACCCTCAGATATCCCAGGAGGCAAGTACCCCCTTGGCCATCATGGGCTCATCATGTCCCACCCCCAGGTGGCGTATCTAGGAGACTCCGTTGCATGAATTCCCCCTTTGTAATCCTTCTTACCCATCATGGTGGAACATGGATAGCATAATATAAACAAATTAACAGTGTGCATATGCATATAAATTTCTGAATGTATCATGATTGGAAATAAATAATAATAAACAATAGAAAACACTTCTATTGATTCAACTCTTATAGATTTCTAATCATATTATAAATAGAGACAAACAGTAATAAACACAATCTATATCCTACTCTATAAATCTTGTACATATTATAATTAGAACAAATAATAATAAATGCATCTATTGATCTACTCTATAAATTCTGAACATACTATAATTGAAAACACACCATAATAAATACACTTATTGATCCTACTTTATAAGATCGGATCATATTGGAAACAAACAGTAAAAAGAATGCCCATAGGTTATCCCTACTTTATATCCTTAGCAGATCACTCTCATAATAATCTGAGGATTTGCCCAAAGTATGCAGCCTGTATATTATTCTTTTATTTCCAGATCGATGCCTTCTTCTCGTCACTTCTTATGCTTCTTATATCTTAATGCTATAAAGGGAAGAGGTCATGTCTTTTTGAGGAGCAATGTCCACATAGGAGTGTTGGAAATATTGTCATTGATGTCATAGGCACTCAGTGGAGATTGTTGGTAAAGTTGTCATTGATGTCAAAGTGAATAGTCAATATCAAATGAAGGATTGCAATTTGTTTTATGAAGAACATATTTATACAATGTATGCTGGCTGACTTCCTCAGTAACACACAGGAAATATATTCCAGAAATAGCAAATGAATGATTTGCATATCAAGAGCAGCAATCAGATTAAGAAGCAGACCATTATAAATGTAGTATTAAGATAAGAGTTTTTTGCAGGCTTGAGTGAAGACATAGAAGACAAAATCAGATATACGTATATATGAGATTGTCCGAGAATGAAATATTATATATTGAAGAAGGAAGCAAATACACTTATGAAATCAGCAATTATAATTAAGACAAATAGAAGGGAGCAAAAGTCATCTATGAAAAGCAGCGAAGGATTGAAGGAAGTGAATAAGACAAAAAACAAATAAGAATAAAACAAAAAGTCAAGAAGAAAAAGACAACAATTATATTTTAATAAGACAATGACCAAGAGCAGCGATTATATCTTTCTGAGTATTAAAACAAAAAAAATTCTGTGCAGCACATAAGACAAAATACAGAAAAGACAAAAAACAGAGAAAGACAAAGTCAAAAAGTGATACCATTTCTTAATGGTGCGATCCAAGTTATGACTCTGCTCTAATGAAGCGTCAGATTTAATCATATAACAAAAGATGCGATTACTATTTTAAAGGAAATGATTTGTCTTGGAAAGAGTACGATTTCAAAACAAGTCAAACATAAAGAGGTATGATTTAGTGATCCATTTAAGTTTATTAATCTGAGGAGGTACGATTTGTAAAGGGTGCTACAGCAGATTTTGAAAGACATGATCCGTCATCAAAGGTTACAATTTATGAACAACATATATATAGGAGATTCAAATTAGATTTGCAATAGTGTGGAAAAATGAATATCATTTGAGAGTGGTGTATGAGTGGGAAAATAAAAGTTATATCATTCGAACTCAAGCAAGTGAAAGAGCAACATATCATGTGTGTGTGAAGTTAAAAAGAAAATCATATATACACCAGCAAATCTAAAGGCAATATATGCAGATATATGAAGTAGATTTGAGCAGAGTTGTGAAGTGTGATTAAGCAAAATTATGGACTGTATATGGGCAGACATATGAAACATATATATAGGCAGATTATAAAGAGGAATAAGTGCAGTTTAAATAGCATATTGAAGAGGAAATCTATGAGAAGAGTTTGTGTAAAGTTTGGATCAGACTTGTGGAAAAGAAAGAGTACCTGATTTGGATTAAATTTATGAGAAGATTGTGAATATTGTGTTCAGTTTTGTAAAAAGAGATTGTGCACCATTTGGATCAGATTTGTGAAGGAATATACCTCTTGAAGAATGTTGGATCAAATTTGAATGTGTTGGATCAGATTTGTGAAAGAGATTCATAGCAGATTTGGTGCAAGTTGAAGAGACATAATTGAGCAGCATTGTATGAAGAATTGAACAACAAGATATATGAAGATATTTGGAGATCATTCAAGATAAATCAAGTGGAAGAGTAGTATTGAAGAGGAGATCTTAATTGTCCATCATCCATTGAAGAAGCAACATTGAAGGTGGAACATTATTCTTCAAATTATTATTTTTGCTAAGTTGGTGCTTGGCAAGTGGGGGTAGGTGCCTCCGGTAGATTGGTGCCTACGAACATTAGGGGTTGATACTCCTTGTAGGTTGGTGCCTACTAAACCAGATTAAGGGGTTGGTGCTCCTTGTAGGTTGGTGCCTACTAAACTACAAAATTGGTGATTCAAGTAGGTTGGTGCCTACAATCTTTGTAATTTCATATAAAAACATAAAGTACAATTGTTGGTGTCAATTTGATCATATTGTGTCTTATTGCATAGTTGATATTGTGTTGAAGTTTAAAAGTTGATAAAGTTGAGAGGGTAAAAGTTTGTTGATATACTGATTCACCCCCCGCCCCGCCCTCAGTATATCTTTGTGCTCTTCAAGGAGGACATGTCTTTTAGTCAGCAACCAACATTTATTATTGTTTATTGACTATCAATCGGTGCATATATTTTATCGCTGCCTTATGACTTGCTTCCTATATGAATCACTTCCTCTATGTTGCTTTGCCTTTATTACTTTAAGACACTATGCTGCTGTTAATCGATGTATGTTGTTGATAGTTATATCTTTAATAATCGTAGGGGAGAGGGGCTAGTAGTCGTGTGGTCTAACTTTGTCAGCATGTAACGATTGATTGGAATATTGTAGAACCTTTGTTTATCTATAATTAAGGTTTGGAGGTGTGACTCATCATGCAACTCGCCACATCAGCACATCTATTGAGAAGTGTCTAAAATTTGACTTTTTAAAGATTCGACCAAAATTAATAATGGGACTCTCAGTTGTTGAACCAAAAAATATCATTTGTTGCTTGTAGAATATCATATTTTTATTTAAAATAAAATTAATATGCAACCTAAATGGACCAAATACCTATTGGTAACCATAAATCTTTGATATCTCTAGCTTTTATATTCAACACATATGGACCAATTGTTGAACACAAAAAACTATTTGTTATTATAAAAACAACACATAATTATTTAAAATACAACCTATATCAAACATAAATGGACCAATAGTTGAACACTAAAACTTTTTGAAAATCCTTCACATTTAATGGGAAAATACATGGTATTTATTATGCTCACCTTTTATATTTGTGATAGGACAAACTATTAATATAAAATACTCCAATGCTTGTACATTGCTACCCCAATAGTTGTACACATAGGAACAATATTTTTTCAGTATGATAACAATACTTGTTTAAATGAGTGTCTTATTTTATTAAATGAGTATTCTATTTTTTAAATGACACACTTATAGTGGATAGTTATGATATTTTATTTGAGACAAAAAAATACCTATTTCACTTCTTCATGAATGTATTTATGTTTTTTTTTATATAACATTCAGAGGTTCTCATGTGTTCAAGTATGGGTCCACTTTTGATCAACATTTGGTTATTTTTTTATATACATTTGGACTATTTATTTGCAATATATAGTATAAATATACCTTAAGATTGGGTATTATAATCACAATTGGCTGCATGATTGTTAGACCTTGCACAACTACTAGCCCCTCTCCCCTATAATAATAATTATTTTATAGCTTTGGATATAATTATTGTATGAATTTTAATAATCAGATAATTGTAAATAATGCCAATTACTCTATTTGATGATTGGCATGATAATTGTAATATTAGTTATAATAATATTTAAATTGCAATTTATATATATATATATATATATAAACTGATTATATTATCGATCCTTTGTATTTTAATCATTGAAGTATATGAATTGTCAATATTAATTATTATTCTATTTCAATGTGTTACAATCTTTTATTATGTTATGTATTTCACGTTAATATATTATAATGACTATAATATTTAGTATAGGTATTTACTATTTTGTTAATTACAATTTTATATTTAATATTTATAATTTTAATATTATCTTTGACAATTATAATTAAATAGTTAATGTTTTAATATGTATTTTGTTTATCTTGTTTCTGATGCTTTATATCCCAATGCTACAATTTTGGGGGACATGACATCCCCTAGGAGGTAGAATTGCAAACTCGGCAATTGAGTCGTGTTTTACCCATACAATTTTTTTCGTATTGAGTTGTGTTTTACCCATACAATTTTTTTCCGCAATGAGTCGTGTTTCAAGCCAAAGCCCTATCATTTCTTGTGGTCAACAATGTTGTCATTGTTGTTTCTAGTCACCATCTTTGTAGGGTCAATGAAAAGAGTTTTCTAATGCATCAAGCAAGACAAATATCAAGACTTGGACAAAGAAATATGGGCAAAATGTTCTCATGGAAGTGTTAAATTCAAGCCAAAGCTCTAAGTAATCTAATTTTGGTGGAAAACGTGAAAGAAATGGTACTGCAGGGTCCTTGGAGATTGATTGGACAAACGAGAGTTAATTTTCAACATTAAGTTGTGATAAATTGAAGTGTGCTAGCCAATTTTTTCATATTTTTGACACATTAATTTCACCCATTAACATTAGTGAAATCAAAACCAACTGAAGGGAACCCTTTCCTCTGATCAACCTAGATCCCAATGCGGGCAAGCTGAGAGCATACTCGAAAGGGGATCGTTAGCACAAGCTGAAACTGCTGGAAAGTACAATGGAAAGGAAATAACAATCAACTCAACCACTTATTCAGCAGGAGGACAAAAAATGAAAGTACATTGCTGAAAGTAAATATGCAACTCGACCACTTATTCAGCAGGAGTGTGTTGACGGCTTAGTCGATCAACAAAATGATATTCAATGCAGTACAAAGGTAACTAGGCGGCATGTTGACCTCTTCCACTTCTTCAACGGGTGATACAAGAAACAAGTACTAAAATGAAAGACTGAGACAAGGCCAGTCTCTTCCACAATCGTGGGAATTACAAAGTGCTTAGCAAATTATAAGAATGCTGACAGTACTACTATTCAGCTTACAATGAAATAGAACGCCTGCCAAGAGCACAAGATTAGAAGCCTATCAATGCTGCAATGATAGAATATGACTTCCAAATTCTCACTAAGGCTATAGAACTCAATCCCACCCCGAATGATGAACTTTCCTAACTCTGATCTGATAAACCAGCAACTAAATATCTTAACCAGCAACTATAAAACCAACTAAAATGCTCATAAAATGCTCCTAACATACCCGATTGACATAAGACTGAATGCAAATGATCCTAGGAATGTTGGCGCCCAATTCCCAATGGAGAAAACCCAGCTTAAAGCCCTTGATAATTTTTGCACGGATCCCAATGCCCAACAAGATGGTACGACCCTCAAGGAGGGGCGATTTTGCATTTAAAAATCAGAAACCTCATCAAAAAATCTGCAATAACACAAAGGGTCACCCCTGGCAAAGAAATAGTTAGACACAGTACCCAGAACGATGCTATTTTTATTTTACGAGATTTGAATAAAAACTACAATCAGCTGAGCAAAACCAGCAACTCTGAAAATTTGATAAAGTGCAAATAACTCAACTACAACATGCTCAAAACTCAACTCAAAGACTAAGGACAACCCTATCTTAACTAGTTGCTATCTTTCAAGCAAGAAGCTAAGCCAAGCTAGGGGGTATGCTTTCCCCGAAGCACTCAATCACCATTCCGGCAGCATAACTTTGCAGTAGACTCAAGATAACCAAATGAAGAACTAACACTCCCTTTTATAAACTCAGCAAGGCATCTCTAGAAGCCTCTAAAGGTGCGCCCAAACAAGGAGTTAACCAATTTCAAATTCTAAGTTGACTCATTCCCCTCCAAGTTGGCGTCCCACTTTTGAAGAAGTATTTTAATTTAAAAACAAATATCACCTCCTCAAGTTGTCGTCCCATTCCACAAGGTCAAACTTTATCAAATGGGAAATATTTCACTTAAGCCTCCTGATGAGGCGTCCACCCATGAAGTCCCCCTTTTTAAAACAACTTAAGTCATGAAGCTAGGCCAAGGGGTCATAATTAAAATATAACATTATTTTAATTAAAATAACTTATCTCTCCAAAAAATGCATCTAGGAGCCAAACCCAATACTGCCAACTGAATTGCTCGATGAGGAAAGCCAATTGTGCTGATGCCAACAAGACCATTGCCAGAAATAGAATTTACTAAAAATAGTAAATTCAGGAAGTTACTCGGATCATCATGCATGCTATACCGTTGCAAAGCTCTTTGAAAACCCAGAAAGAATCCGCAAAACAAACTCCAAGATTCCAGAAGCAAGTCTCAGAAAAAGCTGAAACATCCTCCTAGAAGATAGGAAACCCTAATTTCCACTTCCGAACAGCCTACGAGTCTCCGGAATAGGCTAACAGCCAACTGCTATATCATTGTTGAAAAGGGGACATTACATAAGTGTTGCAAAAGGATCTCAAAAGTTTGCTCAAGTCACTTAAGTGGAAAAAGTGACTAAGTGAAAATGCGCATAACTTGTCCAATGTTTGAAAAAATTAAAATAAAAAGTGAGTTAAGGGGCAAAAGGGATTACTTTTTCACTTAAGTGAAAATGTTAGCTTTAAAATATAAAGAAAAGTGTACCAAGACCCCAAAATGACTGTCTCATTCACTTAGTGAATGTCAAACCATGAAAAAAAGCACAGAGACTCAAAAGAGGGTGCTTTTTCACTTAAGTGACTATATGAACATGAAAATATAACAAAAAGTGCACCAAGACCCCAAAAGCGCATTGGGAGAGATAAAGTCACTTAAAATGAATATGGAAATATGCTAAAAAGTGCATGAGACCTCCAAAAACATGCTCAACCTCTTAATATAGTGAAAAAACCAAAGTTGCATGGGCACAGATAGATAGACAGATATGGTATTGGATACGGGGGTCTTGGCTGCATCATTCCCACTTGTAAGGTCGACCTCCGGATCATAATAAATAGATAGACCATCCATAGGGGGACTCAGTCGAAGCCGAACCAAAAGCGGGAGGAATGAAATAAGTCGTATTTGCCCATTTGTCTCCTAGTTCGCGGCCATTTTTTAAGACCCCCAATATGGATACGATTGGATATGACATCTATAAAAAACACACACATATATTTTCTAAGTTATTAGAGGAGATTTTCATTACTTTAAAAGCAAATAAGTAAATATAAACTAAAATAATATTAAAATTTAAAATATTAATAATTCAGTAAAGAATAAACTATTAAAATATATATTAATAAATTGTATTAATATTTAAAGAATAATTTTTTATTTTAAAAAAAATCTCTAACGTTTAAACTCACTTTAAACAACATAATATAAATATTAAATATACATTAACTTTTTTAATTTAAAAAAAATTAAAACACCAAAAAAATAGTAGAGTTGTATTGGAAGAAGACTTGGAAAAATGGGTTGCTGAAATAGAAAAAAAATTCATTTATCTTCCTCATTTGGTGCAGGTTTTGTTTATACAAAACAAAAAAAAATTGCATGATTGAATTTTTTTAAGATTAAATTTATGAAGATTCACGTCATATTTTTTGAAAATCAAATCACATAGTATCCGGCACAGCTAGAAAATCAAGGTTTTTTGGGCACGTGTGTGTACGATATCCAACATGGATCTGTGGCATATCGTATCTGTATCCATATCAGACACGGGGATATGTGCGCCCAGGGAGGGGCAGGGGCGTATCCAGCTACTCTGGAAAAAACATAGGGAAAAGTTCATAGAGGTTAAAAGTGTGTGTGTTAGGGAGACTCGAATTTTTTTAAACTGAAATAGTGCAAGGTCAAAAAGTGTGCCGTAATCACTTAAGCCACTTGAAATCATCAAAAGCTGCTCTTATGACTCAAAAGCACATGCCTAAGGAGAAAATAGACAAGTTTCAAGTGAGAAAAGCTGTCAAATAGGCCTAAAAAGTGTGCTTGGCATGAGGGAGCCCAAGTTACAACTTAAAAACATGAAAAAGTGAACACCAAAGTTTGGTGATTTTGCATGGAATGCATCAAGTTTCACCTTCAAAACACGAAAGAATGCTATTGAAGAAAGTTTCTGAGCATTTTGTTGATAGTTAGCAGTAGATTCTTTATTTTTAATTGTAGTTGTCAGAGGATGAACATTTGTCCATGGCAAGATTTCATAAGATCAAGTTCACAGATTTTGCAGAAGGCAGTGAGGATTAGAAAAGTAAATGCAAAAAAGTTACCATTTCCATCACTCTTTATTCAAGGCGCTTCAAGAGCATTGTACAATGGTTATGATAATGATATATATTGTTAGGGATCATATGTGAAAAGGCTTAGGGTTTCAAAATATCAAAGTTTCCAAGTTTATAGAGAGAACAAAGGATCAAAGAAGTCAAATTCAAGTCACCAACATCGTCTAGTGACTTGTCAGTTTCAATTTTCTTTAGAGGATTTGCTATGTTCAACATGAGGGCGTTGCATCAGAATCACTAGGAGCCGACCATTAGATTGGCTATTTTTAGGAGACAACTATTCTTAGATGAACTTCTAGAAGGTCTACTCAGAGGTGTTTTATCTCAAGATTTTTTATTTTATATGTTGTATCTGGAGATGATATTGTATTTAAGATTTGCTTTGTGTACAAGAAAACTATTCGTAACATAGGAATTGTAGTTGTTTTTACTTATTTATCATGCAAAATCGTTGTAATTACTTATAAATAAGTGCTTTTGGCACTTAGATTGGAGGAAATGGTTATTGTATACCTACTTGCTGCTGAAAGTATTGTTTAGGCTTATGTTTTTTGTGATTTTGTGAAGTATTTTATAATTAGCACAATTTGATAATTATTACAAGCTTTGTATTGATTGAAATTTTGCAGCTTTAAATGCAATTCTTTGTGTTGATTCATGGTATCTTGTGTGTGTTTTATTCCAAATTCAAGTTTTGTAATTATTTATGGTTTTTCAGTCTCAACTTTTAGCTCAAAAGCGTGAGTGTAGTTAGCTGCTATAGGTTGTTTACTTCAAAGGAAAAGATAGAAAAATAATATACATAAGAAAGTGCTGATAAGCTTATAGAGATAGGTCAGAGATTAAAAAACACAATCGGGAAAGGAAACTACTTATAAATCAATGTGCATTTGGTATACGTTTTCTTCGAGCATCCAGAAAGCTGGAGATGAAAAGCTAAATACTCAAACAATAATGGAGACTAAGACAGTAGAGAGACCAAGGAAGCAAGCATAATGAAAATGGTCTGAAACGGAGTGACAGAAAAATGCTGTCTAGAAGACAAGCTATTTCATGCAATATAGAAAAGTAACATGCCAAAGATCATTGATAAAATAGGACACCAAATCGTGATTTTGAACTTTACGTTTACTATCGGATGCACTTCTCACCTTTTTGGGCTTCAGACTCAGATTTGTTTCGGTGTTGGAGGATACCAATAAGTGTGTGCCTCTGTTTTATTGCTGAAACAGGCATTTAACATTATATAACAATATTTGCTGTTTTAAGTTATTCTCCATATGTAATGGCATTTTTTTCTACTAACCTGATTTTTATTATAGCTTTTGGACAGGAATGATATTGATATGCTTCTAGGTCCCCATGAGAAGGTCAGAAAATGGATTGAAAAGGTGAAGAAAGCAACGGAGCCTTACTTCGAAGAAACCCATAATAAACTTTACAAGGCATCCATGAGATTTCATGGTCAGAAGCTCCAAGTTAATTCAAATGGAACTGCAGTTGACTCATCAAGGAAAGTGCTGTCATCAAAGCTATAATGAGACAAATATAAAGAATCAAGGGATCAAGTGGGATAACAGGCTGAAAACTTTAACAAGTAAAAACTACGTCAAGCCAAATTAAGCCATTAATAGTGGATATTCTCTACAACAAATAAACTCTCTCTAGATACCCTATCGATATTCTAAAAGTTTGTATAAAATAAATTACAGGCCCATGAGATTTCATCTATTGCATTTTGCCACTCGTTTTAAAGTTCTTTTTACACATGCATTTCATTGTTACAAATAAAAGCTTGATATGCTTTCATTGCTTCTCAACCCGAAATACAAAACTTCCCATCTATACAGTTATATGATTGTGCTATATAACCGTGATAATGAACCGTAAAATCTGCCATTTAAAGAGCGAGGTTGGATGATCAATGAAGTCAATGTTCTGGTAAATGGGATTGTTTGTTCTTAATGTGAAAGCACTTATAATCTAGATTGTAAGCCTATTTTATAACATTATGGTTAAAATTTAATAAATATGAAATTTGAGAAGAATTGGAAACTCTCCTTTGATGTGAAAGCATTGCCATAAGTACAAAGCTTTACTATGTAAAGAATAAACTACTCTGCTAAAGGACCAAATTCACTATGTAAAGAACAAATCACAAAGCATATAGTCATTCTTAGAAGGATGTGTTTGAATTTTTAACAAAATTCCAAAACATGAATATAGCATCAACATAAGGTTTTCTGAAAATAAGAACCCAAGATTCCCATGAATAATTTTCATCTTTAATTCATATTAGCACTATTCTTAACCAATTATAGTCCTCAAATTAGAGTTAAAACAAAAAAAGGTTTATATAAAGAACAAATCACAAAGCATATTGTCATTCTTAGAAGGATATGTTTGATTTTTTAACAAAATTCCAGAACACCACTATAAGGTTTTCCAAAAATAAGAACCCAAGATTCCCATGAATAATTTTCACAATTATAGTCCTCAAATTAGAGTAACATGAAAAGGTTGTAGTTGAGGATTGTTGCACTTTCTCAAAAACAAATAGAGCAAAACTGGAATTTGTGATAGATTTTACGGTGGATGTATTGTAAAAAAAATAGTATAAAACGAATTGAATGTATGGGGTATATGGAGGGAAACAAGGGATCTAAGTAATCTTTTTTTTTTTTCTAAAGTTTGCAAAAATTGATCTTGGATGAGAATTTGAAGATAGCTACATTTAAAATTTGAAAATCC
This sequence comes from Sequoiadendron giganteum, assembly GCA_007115665.2. Taxonomy (NCBI): domain Eukaryota; kingdom Viridiplantae; phylum Streptophyta; class Pinopsida; order Cupressales; family Cupressaceae; genus Sequoiadendron; species Sequoiadendron giganteum. The sequence goes on along the minus strand of CM021105.1, from coordinate 348,454,166 downwards.
GATAAGAACAAAAGTCATAGTGCTTTGAATATACTTTTTAGATTACTATTTTTTTTTTTGGAAATAGTGAAGATTAAGGGTTTCAAATATGGAAATAGTGAAGATTAAGTGCTTATGTTTTTATCATAAAAACATTACATAACATTTGGTCTAGTTCTCCTAAAATGTTAACTGTTTTTTAGTATTTCAAAAATCACTTCAATGCAAAATTAGTTAACACCATGTAATTTTTGTTTGATTGTTTTACTAATTTTTAATGAATATATGATTTCTTACTAATTTTTAAAGTGGACACATCTTGAAAAATTAAAAAATTAAGTGTGTTCCTCTTTTTTTATTGGAAATTAATCAATTTAATTTTAATGCGTATAAAATAGAGTCTAAAACATAAAAATGTAATAATTTTCAAATTTGGATGAATAGATAAAAATGAAACCAAAAAGACTATATATAGGTTTTTGACAAAAAAGAAAACACAACAAAATAAATTAAAGATTAAAACCTTAACATATTGAAAATGTAGAAAAAATATATGGTTAGAATGGTAAGAGAGAGTTTGACATTATTGTGGTATTTCTTTTAGTTCAATATTGAAAGACGTATAGATCTAATAGAAAGCATGCTCACAATTTAGTCATTTTTTTACAATTTACAAAAAATATGTTTTTTGGCAGTGTTAGTGTTTCAATTAGCACCTCTGGAGTGCTTATTGGAAATAGACAGCTATTGCAAGTGTTATAGTACTGCTCTTCAAATTATAGAGAGGAAAATCTCTTTTTGTTGATGTTCTATGTAAAAAAGGGGTACTAAGGTTCCTATCTTTTTTACTCAGCGGTAGGAGATAAGGGTGCATGAACACAATGCATCGTAGCTAAGCTTTCTATGGTTTCTACAGATCTTAACTACAAATAAACTAACTTCTAAACTATCCTACCTCCTCAAGATAAATAGAGCATGAGGGCATAGGAGCGAAATGGATGGGTTGGATCACTTGAATCCGTCGTCTTCGTAGATATGACCGAGGCTCTGAACTCTCAGATATATGTTGGGATAAGGTTTTATACAACTAAACACTCTTTACAGTAGGTTGGATCTGAGACTTGCCAAGGAGGAGGAACCCATGTCTGAGGTATAGGTTGGGAAACAATGTACTAGAAACAACAAGGTATGAAGATATGGATATCATGATTTCTAAGGAGGAGGAACCTCTATTCGAAGTGTAGGCTGAAATCCGGATCTTTAAACAACATCAAACGATAGCAATCGATGAAAAAATATCCAAGGAGGAGGAACCCCTGTCCAAGGAGGAGATTGAAACAATAAACTATTAAGATCAAAAGACGTTGGATCAACTCAAAACTTAGATCAAATATAAATACGCCTTTTGACTTTCTTCTTTAAGTTTTTCCAAAGAATTTATGAAGATTGGAACAACAAAGGCACAAAATCATGCACAATTGCGATCAACCAACAAACTCTCATCCAAGGGTGAACAAATACAAACAAGCAAACTCTGGCAACAATGGCACAACAATTTTACATAGTAAATAATGGTTGAACAAATAATAAGCCCAAGGCTCTTATTTATAGAAACTCAAAGGAGTAGGCAACTCTAAAATCTCCTTGAGTTAACAATCAGTTCTTGCCAATTCACAAGATTTATTCCTATGTCTAAAAGAAGGTGAGCAAGCAGTTAACTGGAAATCCACTTCAGTTAACTGAAATTAAACAAAAATAGATATCCACCTTTAAAGAAGATTTGAGATCCACAAATCATGGGAGTCAATTAAACATCCTTGATTAGTGGGATCTGACATGCATGATCTGTGGAGATTTGGAGTCATCTTGGAAAGGGGCATCAAGTTGACTTCAGTCATAGTTATTGCTACTTTGGAGGGTAGGACGTCCTTCTTGAGGTGCTTTACACCTCTTCACCATTGGTCAACAATGCCTCTATCCAGTCGTTGAACTCTTTAGCCCCTAGGCAATTAATGCTTCTCAAGATGACGACATGACATCTCAGCATCTCTTCACCTATCACACGTTGCTGCTGATAGTCTATGCATTTGGTAGTTGCTTCATCCAACTTGATAGACATGGCTGCAACTTTGGCTAACTTGCAACCATTGGGATCATTAAGGAACTTGCTATGAATGACGTCTCATAATTGTTTATGCACTATTCCTAGCTCAATGTATTCTCCTCCCTCATGTTGATATTCTATGTGAGGGAAGGATATCACCAACATTCTTGCGAAGTTGATAATACTTGCGACAATATGCCTATAGTCAATTAGCTCCACAAAATTGGCATCGTAGGCTTTTACCTTGTATGCCAATTGTTCATTCCAATAAAAAAATGGCGTTTATTTTTTGTGGTGGTAATTGATTGATATGCCAATTACAAATCGGCAATTGTTGTTTCATCTCTCGGCCTCTTTTATGCTGTCCACATGTCTGATTGTTGGATCTCTGAGTGGAGTCCATGTGCTCTATCTCTCAACTGGTATGCTTCCACCAATACACGTCGTCCTTTGATAACAAACTCATCCACTTGATTTATCAAGTGTTTGCCATATGTGATCAACTGATGATGGTTTCGCTCTACCGGGAGATCTAACAACTCTTGAGGCAAAGCCGAGGAGCTGGGAGTGTCGTGTATTAAGCTTGAAATATACATCCTCAATTGCTAATTTTCAACCTTTAAGGCTGCTTTGTCCTGTCCATCCTTAGTCATCCTCTCTTGGGTGCTCGCTGAGGCAATTCCGAGAAGGTCTTCCTCCACCTGACGAGTGGTCTTTCCAAGGTCCACCTTTGATAGCGTGAAGCCTTCAACCCTTACATTATGTATATCTTTGTCTTCAGGTGGGGCAACAGTCTCTATGATGACCTCGTTATCCACATTCCTTTCTACATGTTCTTGCTTCTTCAACTTCTTCGCCAGCATGTCTTGAGGGACATGATCGAACTCTGTGAAGTCAAGCTAATAGGATGACCTTTCTCTCTTTCTCCCAAGGGAACTCTCAAGCCAAATAGAATCTTGACTAGCATCACTGGAAGGAGGAATGTGGCCCCCCTGAATGCTGGATGAACGAGACTATGTTGTGGTGACGTCTCATGGTGGCGAGTCCATCGACGGGACCTTGTGACTGTTGAGATGGTGGTGAAGTAGGTGGCTCTGTTTCTATTACAAGCACCGTTTTTGCTACAATTGCTTATGTGATGGGTTCCATCTTTGCTGTGATTATCTTAATCACTGGCTTTGGTTCAGCTGTAGCAGTCTAAACTATCTCAGGTAAATTGGTGGTTGTCTCTTGTACCTCTTGCTAATTTGCACTAGCAATCCTTTTTCTTCCCCATGTATTCCCTAACATCTGCATTCCTTCGGGAAGGATGCTCATCTGCTTTCTTTTGGGTTTCTTCTTAGACGTGGAAGGTAGTGTAGATTGAACTGTTGGCGGCTCTGTTCGGGGAAGTACTACCTTCCTTGTCCTCTTGTTGTCTCGGTAGAGTTGACTGTGTCTGACTACTCTACCCGTTCTTTCCTCTATAGACGTGCTTTCTTTCACATACCAATCCACTCTGTCGAGTGGCTGTGAATCCACCTGATCCATGAAAGAGGGAAGAATGACTTCTTCCTCATCCTCAGATAAGCCCTTAATGTCTTTTGACATAAATTCAACAATTTGTGAGAGCCTGAACCTGCTATAGTTCCTTCTTCGCACCTCAAACTCATCGTCACAATTGACCCAATAATCTTCTATGGAAAATTCATGTGATGAGCGTTGCTCAAGATGCGCTGCATAGAGCCCTCTTGGATCGTATGATGACCTCCTCTCAATGAGGTACTTGAGATTAAATATCACTATTTCTTGGCTCCTCAACCTGGTATTAGTTGTCATCTTGCATCTATAGAGTCCCATCTGAATGGGAAAGTTTGCATCTGACTTCTTCTTTTGGCATAGATAAGTGTGAACTTCATCCAACTGCCTCAGGAATTCCATGAACACTACCTTATCTGAAGGATAGTGTGGCATCATGGCGGGGTGACCATTGTAGCCATACACGCATATGTAGATGAAGGTGGGGAATTGGATAAAACAATCCGCTCAGTCCACCATTGCCTCTTGGCTGCTAGTGATATACATGCGTGCATCTCATGGTTGAGCTCCTACATAGTGTGCATGGTGAGGAGGTCGTTTATCTTTTTAAAGTGTCTTTTTGCTTGAGTAAATTCAAGACGTGGAAAGTATTCCTAGATGTTCTGCACACCTAAGGTCCCCACAGTGTTTAGTATTTTGAATTCGCCTTGGAAGGAAATCAGGTATATGAGGTAGGAAAACATGTGGAAACTATGAGTTCTAGAAACCCGGTAATTTGTTGGTGGAGTGTGTCATTGATCGGAGAGGCCCAATCGTAATGTTCTCTCTTGCTGATAATCTTACAATGATATAGAACATCCACGACTGAAAATGATTGCCCTCCTCCTGTCCAGTGACTCTGCTAAGTAGAGTGACTAACACTGCGTACTCATCTCTGAATTCTCCTCGTCCAACCAATTTGGGCAAGCTGGCCTTTTTCACCTTTAACCATTGTTCGACTATTTTCAGCGAACTTGTCTTTTGAAGCTTCAAATGCCTTTTCGCATTTCGTCACAGATATGACCTTATTGGTAGGGCATGGCGGAATTGCAAAACATGTCTCAATGTCCATCAACTTCAAACTGCAGATCACTTTCCCATCCACTGATAGGATTTCTCTTGTGGTAGGTTTTTAATGCTTAATGCAAGCCATTACAAGCTCCACACTCTGTAATGTGATAGGAATTGATGCAACTTGAAACAACTCAGATTCTTTTATGTTCTACAATGTAATTTGATTCATGCCCTCCAAATCCTTAGAATTGACTTTTGGGTTCTTCTGGAACAAGTCTATGTCAGTCATTTTCAGATAATCATGGTACAAACCATCTTGGTCTTGTATTGTACTTGGGAGTACTGCATTTTGAAAGACTTAAAGATAGACTGTGCACACGACCCTGTTCTAACACTTTTCAGAAACCCTTAAAAGAAGCCCCTGTTGAGAAGTATTTTTTCGGGAAAAATCTGGCATATGGGTTTTGTTCATATTTCAATGCTGAACATACCCAATTACTTTGACTTTTGATTGGGAGACTTTTCCGGAAAGACCCCTAAAAATAGGGGCAACAAGTTTGTTGATTCTGGCAAATCTGAAAAGATGGGTTTCACTAGAAAATTACGTCGATCATACCCAGTTGGCCAGATCTGAGGTGGCATGCTGTTTTCTGTGACATGAAAGAATTTTAAGACAAAAGAGAGGAAATAAACAAGAAGTGGATTGGAAGTTATTATCTGCCTCTTTGCAAAAAATTGTCTCTGAATTCAACCTCGGCGAAGAAAACCCTTATTGCCACTAATCTTCAAAAAATATTGAAGAATGGTCCAAAACCCCTGCCAGATCTGAAAAAGACGTCCTTGGGAGCAATTTGTTGTTTTGATCTTCAACCTACAAAAAGAAATTATGAAAAAGGACGCCTAGGCTTGATTATATAAAGATTCAAGTTTGGATCCATCAAGTATGGGCGCCAACTCATGATTTAAGCCTGATTTGGAGTTTAAAAGCTGATTTCTACTGATTGTGGAGTGTTTGGCCTCTTTTTGCCTCCAAATTTTCTTAACTCAAATCAACATATTGCTTTTGACTTTTTAGGCATCCCTCCTTGAGTGTTGAGCATTTTTTATCATTTTTTCAGGCTGAAGTGCCTCTGTTTGATCTTCACTCTTGGTTGTTTAGTTGATCCTCAATAGCTGTTGACGGATTTGTTGTCAAGACGGAAGCATACTGAAGAGATATGCTTGGGAGTCATCAAGTTAGAAACCTGAGTTTGAGCCTCCAGATTAAAGGGTGCCTTTCTCCAAGAGGGGCGCTTTTAGCTTTTCCTTAGTCAATTTTCATGATTGTTCTTCGTTTTGGCCATTTTAGACCCTCCATGCTTTAATCTGATGTTCCTATTGATTGATGAGTCAGATAACCATGCTTGATTGTGCATCAGGTAACTAGCTTAGTCCTGGAAACGACAACTGAATTCTCAACTTTTGAAGGTAAGTTTGTGTCCTTCAAATCTAAGGGCGCCCCTGGCTAGTAGGGGCGCCTTTGACTTGTTGACTAATAATTCCATGCTTTAAATTGCCTTGGTTTGATCTCTATTATCAGATGACTAGATTGTCAGACGTCTGCACCGATAGTTTCCTTCTTAGGATTGCTCAAAATGGAGGAGATATGTTTGGAGGTCACCAAGCCAACAAATTGCATCTGTATTCTTTAAAGATTGGGCGCCTTTCTTAAAGAGGGGCACTTTTCTTCTATACTTAGCCAATTTCTTAGCATGTTCTTTAAGTTTTCTCCTTTGGCATTTTCTGCTTGATCTCAGCATCTAACTATTGGACATGTCTTGTGAACGTGTTGTCGGATTGATTACGTAGCTGGGAGAGAGTTGGGCAAATAATTTGTATAGAGCAGTTGTTGATAGCTTCATCAGATGCCTTGAAATGAGGGGCACCCCTGGCCAACAGGGGCGCTTTTGCTATGAAGTCCTCTGATTTGCCTATGTTCATTGCTTGCAACATCTTCATACTTTGTTGATGTTTGTCGTTGATCTTTGAATCAGATGATTTGTTTGACGAAACGTTGATTTGCTAGTATGAACATGAAGAGGATGACTATATCTGATGGATTTGATGTCTTCATTTCCCCTTTGAGATCAAAGGGCGCCTTTCTACCTTGTTGACTGTGTTTCTACCTTGGTAGCAAGGCGTCTTCGTTCCAAAGAGCCAAATTTTGGCCTTTTTCGTTTTGAGAATCTCCTTCATCAAACAACATCCTTTTCAACCTTTTCCTCCATGGCTTCTTTGTTGAAGCTTTTGAAGCTTAGCTTTCAGCACCTGGTACTAGCCAGTCTGCCATTAATGGTTGCGGAGCTCCTAACTTTGTTCTTGAAAAATGAGAATAGACCCACTAGAGTAAAACATGTCTTTTGATGATTATGACTTGACCAGTGTGATCATGAAGTCAATTAATCTTATCAAATTCATTTTCAATCATTTCTAGGAAGGTCCTATTTTTGGCGGTTTCCCTAAAAATAGGGGCATGAAACTCTAATTTTTTAGTTTTTCAAAATTTTAACCATAGGTTCCTTAACAGAAACCCACAAAGACCTTATGTTTGGTTTGACCTAAAAAAAAAAATTGATGACATTTTTACATGATTTAGCTCAATTTAAGTAGAATTCCAAAAATTCATTTTGGGTAAAACATTAGGCTTCGCCTGGTGACCATGTTGGATACCTACGACGTAGGAGAACTGAGAATCTCAAGTTTCGTAGACCAATACTTTATTAGTTGGGCAATGGAGTTAGGACTTATTTCCTAATTCACATAAGAATTGAAGTTCACCTTCTTTATTGGGGCTCACCTATTTATTCACCTAAAACAAGATTACCTACGAAATTATTTAAAACACGACAATACTTTACAAAACGACGAAAAACATAACAACATAACCTTAAAGCGAAACAAAAATAATTTACAAAATACTCACCCCATCCCCGAAGGGATGAAATGCTTCAAGTACTGCCCATTGTAGGGTAGTGGAAAGAGCCTTCCATCTGAATGTGAGAGAATATAGGAATTCTCTCCTACACCATCATGGATCAGGAATGGGCCCAACCAAAGGGAGTCAAATTTTTCGTGCATTCCCTTCGGTTCGTGTCTCTTGTCCCACAACAAGACTTTGTGTCCAATTTCAAAGTCCTGTTGTCAAGCCTTCTTGTCGAAGATCTTCTTCACTCTTTCTTGATGTTGAGTGATCTTATCGACAACCTCCACCCTCTCCTCTTGTAGTTGTGTAAGACACAGGATGCACTTTTGGATTGGATCCTTGAAATCTTCATCTTCTAGGGTGGATGTCAGCTGCAAAGCTGACAACTCCGAAGTGATGGGTAGCATCGCTTTTGTGCCATACATGATAACAAAGGGGGAAGTGTCGATAGCTCTCTTGGGCGTGATCCTATCAGCCCGAAGAGCATCGTATAACTTATGTGCCAAGCCCATTGATTGGATTCAACCATCTTGCGCACGATCATGACTATGTTCTTATTAGATGACTCGACCTGTCTATTGTCTTGTGGATAGTAATCTGAAGAATGGGATAGTGTGATGCCATAGTCAGAATAGAATTCCATTAACTCCTCTAATGAGAAGCTAGTAGCATTGTCGGTCATGATTTTTCTTGGTACTCTGAAACGTGTGATGATATTTTCTTTGAGGAAACTACACACAACCTTAGAAGTAGCATTCTTCGTAGGAACTGCTTCAACCCATTTGGTGAAGCCGTATGTTGCCGTAAGGACATAGACATGTCCCTTACTGGAATGTGGGTTTATTGGACCTACGAATTCGATACCCCATTGCTGAAATGGAGCATCTATTATTACTGGCTTCAGCGGAATGATTGCTAGCTTGAGTTTGCCAACGAAATGTTAGCACTGTTGACATTGTCGCACCCATTCATATGCATCGCGGAACAAAGTTGGCCAGAAGAACTGTGCCCACAAAATTTTGAATGTCGTGACCCTTGATAAAAAGTGGCCACCACACGACTTGTTGTGAAATGCTTCCAACAACCGCTGTTGTTGGTCTCTACTGACACAAAGCAAGAACGTCCCATCAAGCCCACGCTTGTATAGAGTGTTGCCTTGCAGCACATAGTTTTGTGCTCTTAACCTTAGGGTTCTTTTTTGCTGTTTGTCCAAGTGGGTTGGACATTCTCCATAGGTTGCATAGTACCATAGCTCTAAGTACCACTCCTCTGCAGAATCAACCAGCAAGACCATTGGAAGGTATTCTTCAATTTTTGTTCCTACCTCACCATCAGCCAGTTGATGCTTTAGATCACCATCTTCCGCCATGAGCTGACATAGACCTCTTGGGCGAACGAGTTTGGTCGGCTTGATATCCAAGTCATATTCTTAGACCTTGGCGATCCATTTGCCTCTTTTAGTTCCCATCTCCTGTTGTGTTAGAATACTCTTGACCACAGGGTCAGTTACATAAACTGTTTTGTGAGAATTTAAGATATAGAATCTAAAAAAATTCATGACATGAGCATTCTTTTCAATCTGAGAGTACCGGACTTCACTGCTCTTGAAACTACTACTCATGAAGCCAATCGGCAATTCCGTCTCTTCGTTCATCTTTTGTGTTAGTATGACAAAGAGGGTGTATTCTGATGTGTAACAGTAAAGAATGAATTCCTTACTGAAATCAGGTCAAACCAGTACTGGTGCCTTACTGATGGCTTCTTTTATCTTGACGAATGCCTCCTTTCCTTTGTCAGTCCATTTATAGGTGGTCATCTTCTTCATCATTGCTTATATATCCTAAGTCAGCTCTGAGAAATCAGGTACAAATCTTCGTATGAAATTTACCTTTCTGAAGAAGGAATGCACCTGAGTGGTATTGGTTGGGAGAGATAGGTTCTTGATTGAATCCACTCGATCTGGATCGATCTGAGTTCCCTCTTTGGAGATGATATGGCCTAGTATCTTGCCTTTCGTCATCGCAAAGATAAATTTCTTTGGATTCAAAGATATATGATGATACCTACACCTCTCAAACACTTTCACTAAGTGTTGAAAATGATATTGTCGCTTTCGTGAGAAAGTGGTAAGGTCGTCAAGGTAGATGACTATCACTTTGTTCTTTAGATCTCCAAACGCCAAGTGCATGGCTCATTAAAAGGTGGCGCCAGTGTTGATGAGGCCAAAGGGCATCCTCTCATAGGCGAACGTTCCCCACGGGGTGGTAAACGTTGTCTTGATTTGATCCTCCTTGGCCACTGCAATTTGATTGTACCCGAGAAATTTGTCAAGCAATGACAACATCTCCAATTCGGTAACCGTCTGCAAGGTATGCTCCATGATAGGTAAAGGATAATTATCCTTTAATGATGATTGGTTGAGGTTCCTGAATTCGACGCAAATTTGGATCTCTCTATTCTTCTTGCACACAGGAACAATATTGGACACCCAGGTAGAATGATGGATTGAAAATATGATCTTGGTGTCCATCATCTTTTGTACCTCCGCGTAGATTGTCTTGGAAACGTAGGTTGTAGTGTCTCTGCTTTTGCCTAAAAGGCTTGATATCTGACTTGAGTGGAATTGTATGAGACAATTCCCTTGGCATGAAGACTTTTAGATCTTGATAGGTCCATGCAAAGACATCTTTGTACTGCCTAAACAAGGAGATAAAGTTGTTGCTTTCCTCCTTAGTGCAACACTTTCCCAAGTTGACAAGTCAGGGCTTATCTTTGGTGCCGATGTTGACTTGACTATAATCAGCAAATGTTTTGCTGGCTGAATTCCTTTGATCTTGCACGTGTCTATCATGCTTTTCAAATATGTCCTCCAAGGATACTAGACCCTTGGGGATGTTGTTATTGGCATTGTCGTTGTTTCCAATGTCGTTGTTATTGGCATTGTCATTGTAGATGCGGTTGTCTGCCATTGCTTGAGTTGGAGGTCCTTGTTGTTGTTCTTCTAGAAAGTGTTCAGGAACCTCTTCAAAGATTTTCTCTATATCGGATGCTTCTCTTATGTCTTCTTGAAATAGAGGATTAGTTCTCCTCTGTATGTATACTCAGTGAACCAGGATGCTTACTACCACGTGGGTGGTGGTAACACTGGTCTCTCAGCTGCAAGATCAACCTTTCTTTCTTCCTCATCCAGAGTAATAGCTGTGGCTCTCCACTGAGCTGGTGATGTATGCTCCTTGAAGATGAAAGTACACAAGCTACTGATGATGTCTATCTGCTCTCCTTCAATGAATGTAATATCTGGTTGGAGAGTTGCTAGAGCAAGATCAGGTTGTTCAACTGGAGCCCAAGGACGCCAAATTCCCATTTCGTGTCATAAGAGCGTTAGCTTTTTCTTGAAGTTTTATGCCTCGTTGCCCCATGGTGGGTGCCGAAAAACTGTTGGCATTTCAATTAGAACCTTTGGAGTGCTTATTGGAAATAGACAACTATTGCAAGTGTTATTGTACTGCTCTTCAAATTATAGAGAGGAAGATCTCTCTTTGTTGATGTTCTATGTAAAAAAGGGGTACTAAGGTTCCTATCCTTTTTACTCAGCAGTAGGACACAAGGGTGCATTAAAAAAATGCGTCGTAGCTAAGCTTTTATCTGGTTTCTACAGATCTTAACTACGACTAAACTAGCTTCCAAACTATCCTACCTCTTCAAGATAAACAGAGCATGAGGGCATAGGAGTGAAATGGATGGGTTGGATCACTTGAATCTTCCATCTTCGTAGAATATGGTTGAGGCTCTGAACTCTCAAATATATGTTGGGATAAGGTTTTATACAAGCAAATACTCTTTACGGTAGGTTGGATCTGAGACTTGCCAAGGAGGAGGAACCCTTGTCTGAAGTATAAGCAGGGAAACAACGTACTAGAAACAACAAGGTACGAAGATATGGATATCAATATTTCTGAGGAGGAACCCCTATCCGAAGTGTAGGCTGAAATCCAGATCTTTAAACAACGTCAAATGATAGCAATCGATGAAAAAATATCCGAGGAGGAATCCTTGTCCGTGGAGGAGATTGAAACAATAAACTATTAAGAACAAAAGATGTTGGATCAACTCAAAACTTAGATCAAATATGCATACGGCATCTGAATTTCTTATTCAAAATTTTCCAAAGAATTTACGAAGATTGGGACAACAAAGGCACAAAATCATGCACAATTACGATCAACCAACAAACTCTCATCCAAGAGTGAACAAATACAAACAAGCAAACTCTAGCAATAATGGCGCAACAATTTTGCATAGTAAATAAAGGTTAAACAAATAATGAGAAAAAGGCTCTTATTTATAGAAACTCAAAAGAGTAGAAAACCCTAAAATCTCCTTGAGTTAACAACCAGTTCTTGCCAATCCGCAATATTTATTCCTATGTCTAAAAGTAGGTGAGAAAGCAGTTAACAAGGAATCTACTTCAGTTAACTAAAACTAAACAAAAGTCAAATTGGAAGTCTACCTCAGTTGACTAACACCTAACTAAAAGTGAACTTAAATTACAATTGTGTCTCCAAAATAGACATCCGCCTTTAAAGGAGATCCGAGATCCACAAATCATGGGAGTCAATTAGACATCCTTGATTAGTGGGATCTGACATGCATGATCTTTGGAGATCTGGAGTCAACTTGGAAAGGGGCATCAAGTTGACTTCAGTCATAGTTATTGCTACTTTGGAGGGTAGGACGTCCTTGAGATGCTTTACACCTTTTCACCACTGGTCAATAGTACCTCTATCTAGTCGTTGACCTCTTCAGCCCCTAAGCAATTGATGTTTTTCAAGATGAAAGTGTGATGTCTCAGCATCTCTTCACCTGTCACAAGTTGTTGCTGATAGTCTATGCATTTGGAAGCTCCTTCATCCAACTTGATAGACATGGCTACAACTCCGGCCAACTTGCAACCATTGGGATCATCAAGGAACGTGCTATGAATGATGTCTCAGAATTATTTATGCATTGTTCCTACCTCAATGTATTCTCCTCCCTCATGCTGATATTCTATAAGAGGGAAGGATATCACCAACGTTCTTGCGAAGTTGATAATACCTGCGACAATATGCTTGTAGTCAATCAACTCCACAGAATTGGCATCGTAGGCTTTTACCTTGTATGCCAATTGTTCCTTCCAATCAAAAATATGGCATTTGTTTTCTGTGGCGGTAACTGATTGATATGCCAATTGAAAATCAACAACTATCGTTTCATCTCTCAGCCTCTTTTTTGCTGTCCTCAAGTCCAACTATTGGATCTCTGAGTGGAATCCATGTGCTCTATCTCTCAACTAGTATGCTTTCACCAATACACATCGTCCTTTGATAAAAAACTCATCCACTTGATTTCTCAAGTGTTTTCCATATGTGATCAACTGATGATGGTTTCGCTCTGTGGGGAGATCTAGCAACTCTTGAGGTAAAGCCAAGGAGCTGGGAGTGTCATACATTAAACTTGAAATATACATCCTCAATTGTTGGTTTTCAACCTTTAAGGTTGCTTTGCCTTGTCCATCCTTAGTCATCCTCTCTTGGGCGCTCATTGAGGCAATTCGGAGAAAGTCTGCCTCCACCTAACGAGTGGTCTTTCCAAGGTTCACCTTTGATAGCGTGAAGTCTTCAACCCTTACATTATGTATATCTTTGTCTTCAGGTGGGGAAAAAATCTCTATGATGACCTCGTTATCCGTATTCCTTTCTACATGTGCTTGCTTCTTCAACTTCTTCGTCGGCATGTCTTGAGGGACATGATCAAAATCTATGAAGTCGAGCTGATAGGATGACCTTTCTCTCTTTCCCCCAAGGGAACTCTCAAGCTAGATAGAAACCCAACTAGCTTCACTTGAAGGAGGAATGTGGGCCCTTGAATGCTAGATGAACGATACTATGTTGTGGTGACGTCTCGTGGTGGCGAGTCCAAGTCGATGGGACCTTGTGACTGTTGAGGTGGTGGTGAAGTAGGCGGATTTGTTTCTATTATAGGCATTGTTTCTGCTGCAACTGCTTGTGCGATGGGTTCCATCTTTTTTGTGATTATCTCAATCACTGGATTTGGTTCGGCTGCAGTGGTCTCAACTATCTTAGGTAAATTGGTGGTTGTCTCCACCTGTACCTCTTGGTGATTTGCATTAGCAATCCTTTTTCTTCTCCATGTATTCCCCAACATCCGCATTCCTTTGGGAAGGATGCTCATCTGCTTTCTTTTTATTTTCTTCTTGGACGTGGAAGGTAGTCTAGACTGAACCATTGGTGGCTCTATTCGGGGAAGTACTACCTTCCTTGTCTTCTTGTTGTTTAGGTAGAGTCGACTATGTCTAACTACTCTACCCGTTATTTCCTCTATAGACTTTCTTTCTTTTGCATACCAATCCACTCTACCAAGTGGATGTGAATCCACCTGATCCATGAAGAAGGAGGGAAGAATGACTTCTTCCTCATCCTCAGATAAGCCCTCAATATCTTCTGACATAAATTCAACAATTTGTGAGAGCCTGAACCTACTATAGTTCCTTCTTCGCACCTCGAACTCATCATCACAATTGACCCAATAATCTTCTATGGAAGATTCATGTGATGAGTGTTGCTTGAGATGCGTTGCATAGAGCCCTCTTGGATTGTATGGTGACCTCCTCTCAATGAGGTACTTGAGATTAAATCTCACTATTTCTTAGTTCATCAACCTGGTGTAAACATCCAAATTTGATCACTTCCATATGATCAAAATTGTCTATTATATTCATCTATGTCATTAATAGTGATTAAATAATTTATTTAATTAATATTTTATTTTCTGTCTAAGGTTCCTAAAGTATGTTATTAAATAAATTAAATACTTTACCTTACACCTTTTTCTTCCCTAAATTAAATAAATATGAAAAATTATTTAATTTAGTCATTTAACCTATTTGGATTAAAACCAATTTTTAAATTCCTCTTTTTCTCTCTCTTTGTCACATTCTCCATAACCCTCTTTTAATCCAGATTAAATTAATTAATCTGTGATTAGGATGTGCACCACTTAATTAAGATTAAGTGTCACATCCTCCATAATCTCCCACTTGCCTCTAATCTCTCATTAATTATCTTAATCCTTTGTTTGCACAACCTTAATCAGAATCATTAGCCACATTTGGCTTACCTTTTCTGGTCAACCTTCCCACTTACCCTTTTTACCTTGAACTCTTTTTCCCATGTGAATTTTTAATTCACATATATTTTCCCAAGACTCCTCTCTTCCCCATGTGAATTTTTAATTCACTTTTGTCTTTCCAAGGTCTTTCCCATCCCCATACAAGATTCTAGAAGCCTTGACTTGTCACTTTACATGTGCCAAGGACTTCTAGAACCTTGGACTTGTCACATCACCCACATATGACAAATCTCCAGTTTTTTGGAGACCTTTTTTTATCCAATAAACTCTCCAATGAATGTAAATTTATTCTTCCAACCACTTCCCCTTTTCCCATGAAGATTTTTGAGGAATTCTAAAATTCTTCAAATGTCTCTTTCATCTTCATTTGGGGACAAGAAGTTCTTTTTTGAGGAAATCTTCTCATCCCTTAAAATACCTCAAAGGTACTTGTCCTTCATCCACCTCATGTACTTCTCTTCCACCTCATGTACTTCTCCTCTACCTCATTTCTACATCACTCCACCCTAAGACATCTCACATTCCACATGTTAAGATGTGAGGGCTTGTGAGGCCTCAACTCACCATAGCCCTTCATTTTGATCTTGTTGGATCAATCCCAACCGTTGAATTCTCTAGAAAATTCCAATTATCCTATAAATACCCCATTTCCATCATTTTGGGAATCAAGTCTTTTGCTACCAAACTTATGCCAAATTGTCATTTGCAACATTTTAGTTTTATCCATAGCATTTCCATCAATTCATCTTGCATCTTGCATCCACTTCACTTCATTGTCATCCAAGGAGCACACAAGACATCCAAAGATCAAGGGCCAACCAAGGAAGAAGCAGCATGAAGGTATAACAATCAACAATCAATTTGTTTATTTTGCTTTCATGTTATCTATTTCTTAGGCTAATCATTGAGGTGCCTTTTTATCTTGTTATTTCCTGTTATTACATTATTAGTTTTTGTCTACCATCTCACATTAGGACTTGACATTTTAATAGGATCACATTTCTGGCACGCCCGATGGGACCCACAGAAGGGTCTCTTTCTTTTACGTTTTCTATTGTTTAGCTTGTTTGCAAATTCAGATCGCAGAGGGGCGGATTTGCCCTCCCAGGCACTACAGAGGGGCGGATACGCCCTCACGATCCGACGTTTCTGCCAATTTTTCACTGCAGAAGTGCGGATACGCCTTCATGATCCGACGTTTCTGCCAATTTTTACTGTAGAAATGCGGATAAGTCCTCGCGTTCTGATATTTTTGGCTAACAGTTTTTCATTGCAGAAGTGCGGATACGCCCTCGCATTCCAACGTTTTTGGCTAATTGTTTTTCTATGGAAGTGCGGATACGCCTTCGCATTCTGACATTTTTTGCCTAACTTTTTTCTACATAAATGTGGATACACCCTCGCATTCCGACGTTTTTGCTAACTGTTTTCTGCATAGGGGCGGATTTTCCCTTAACAGCACATTCGGGAAGGTGAAAAAGTTGCATTTTAGCTTTGTTTTTGTCTCTTTCTTTTGTTGTTTTGTGCTCTAATCCTCGAACCCTGTTTGTTGGTGGGTGAAGTCAGATTTCTTGTAGATATCTTGAGTATTTTGCTGAAAATCATGAAGGGAAAAAGATAAAACAACTAAGATTTGCTTGCAGGGCCTTTATTTTATTCTGATTTTCGAAGTCTTTCCTTATTGCTTAATCTATTTACTTAGTATAAGTAGGGGAAAGTAATATTTGTTACTTGCTGTGTTTGTTTTATTTGTGTTACCCTAAGGGGGTATTAATTTGTTTTGACCTTCCCCCTTTGCACTTTGTGCGGATCCGAGGGGGGTAGTTGGAAGCGATTAGTGTCTTCTTCTTAGTGGGACCTACTTACGGATTTCATCACCCCAAGGGACGATCCCAACCATGTGTACCGACGGGGTATATAAAGGGGGGAGACCCAAAGTTGTACCCCAATCCAGTTGCATCGTAATTAGCAGAACGTCGAAACTAGGGTGATACCTAGATAGACGTGAAAAGTTGGTCTGAGCCTTTCAGTATCTCGCTGGGGTTCCCGATTCACGCTTGTGACGGACTGGTGTTCACGATTGCGCCTCACATACCAAGCATATATCGAGGACTCCCTAGAAACCTTGTTCATCCTAGAGTAAGACCTTTGTCGGCCATACCCCTTAATACTAATCATAGGATTGTGCTTGTTCAAAGTGTCTTTCTGTGAAAAACCAGTAAATTTTGATAAGTCAAACCTTCATTGATTCATTCCAAGTCTTTGCCATAATTCCTCATTTTCAAACCAAGTCACTATTTTTCCACAGAAGTGTTGATACGCCCCCCTGTTTCAGAATTTCTTCCAGTCTTTTTGTTGTAGAAGTGCGGATACGCCCCCCTATTCCAACGTTTTTGCTAGTCTTTTTATTGCAGAAGTGCGGATACGCCCCCCTGTTCTGAAATTTCTGCCAGTTTTTCACTGCAAAAGTGCGGATTCGCCCCCTGTTCCAATGTTTCTGCTAGTATTTTACTGTAGAAGTGCGGATATGCCCTCCTAAACAGATAGTTTCATCCATTTGACCATTTTAAACTCTTGTCTGAACCCCCAAAGTCTCCACTTGACCATTTGATCATCCTAAACACTCATTTAACCAATCCAAACATCCATTTGACCATTCCAAACCTCCATTTAACCTTCCTAAAACATCCATTTACCACATTCACATTGATCATTCCACCATTTGGGATACTCATATTACCGCGTGATCTAAACATTTCCATCAAGACATCTTCCATTTGCATTCATCATCATCCCTCAACACGAAAATCCCTTAGACCTTGTTTTAGGAATTATCTCCCGAATTGACCAAGGCGTTAAGTTGATCATTATCTTACATAATCAATCCTTGTCTTCAACCTAATCAACCCACTTCTATCTTGAGGCGGATTTGTGTTGTAAGTCAACATCATTGGCCCAAATCAATCCCCTTCCATCTCAAGGCGAATTAGGCGATGTGATCATTGATTTTAATCCGATCAACCAACGTTATAAGTCACCTGGGGTGGTTTCCAAATCGGGTTTTAGGATCCCCTCCATCATCCAATCCTTATCCAAATCAAACCAATTGATACATTGTCAATTGATCCAATCCAATCTATGCAAATCCAACATCAATCTGTTCCAAATCAAGCCAATTGATACATCATCAATTGATCCAATCCAATCTATCCAAATCCAACATCAATCTGATCCAAATCAAACCAATTGATATATCATCAATTGATCCAATCCAATCTATCCAAATCCAAATCATCAATCCAATCCAAACCATACTATTGAGACATCATCAATTTATCCAATTGATCCAAACAATCCAATCCTCAATCCAATTATCAAATTGATACACCATCATTTGATCCAAACAATCCAATCATCCAATTGATACATCATCATTTGATCTAATCAAATCCAATCATCATTATCCACTTGGTACATCATCAATTTAAATCGGTAAATCCAAATCATCACCTAGATCATCCTCTAGAAGTTGCATCTTGAAATCACTTAGTTGTTTTGCACGTTCATGCCCATTCAGACCCATTCACAAGCAAAAAAATAAATGGCAGACCAACAAACCCAAGGCTCCCAACCGAATATCCCTTAAGATCCTAATAACATTCCTCACGATCCCCATAATGGCGTCTCATCTCAATCAAACACCGACATCCAAAATATCACACCACCTAGTGACAAAAACATGGTCAATCAACCCAAAGTCACCGTTGACGAATATCTTAAAAATCCCACCAATTTCCAAATGACAGATCGTCTCCTAGATGAATGTGGGGATAAGATTCTTTCCACCTTACTCATGAAGGGATTCAAACCACCGTCTGGTTTCAATACATCACAATATGCCCTTCCCGCATTTGTTGATCCACAAACCTCACAAAATGTTCCCGAAGGTTCCTACATTCCTGAAGGTGCGCCCACTGAAAATTGATTCCACCCTGAATTGGGAAATTTTGTCATCCATCAAGTCCAAGAATATCCCTATATTCCAATCACAACATCTACTATTCCACCGCCTGATCCAAATGATCCCCATACATATGGCATGCCACCATACATCCCATCTACTCCAACACTTCCTCCCCCATATTCTAATATTGGGTGCACACCTACACTTACCAATGTGCTACCTCCTGCATTTCAACAACCTCCAAACAATCCACACCAATCCACCCACTACCAACACCGCCACAACATGTTGCTACTATTCTAGCTTCATCTCAACTGTTGCATCCACAACATACACAACTCACTACCATTCTCACACAACCATCACATCAAGTAGTGCAACCTACCTCACAACAACAACAACAACACATCTCATCTCACCCCTCTCATCAACAACAACATATCTCATCTCACCCCTCTCATCAACAACAACATATCTTATCTCACCCACCTCATCAACAACAACAATGACCTCCACAACAACATGTGCACATGCCTACACAAACACATCATAATCCGCTTACTAAGTACCTCCATCATCCCTCTAGCACATACACTGTTCCATCCCATCTCATGAATCCTCATTAGAATGCGCAAAACCAAACACATACCCAACCACCACCTTACACCCATCCTTCACAACCTCAACACCATCCTCATTATCAAACATTGAATCCATACCCATATGCCACACAACAACCCACCATTGCACAACAAAACCAATCCTATCCGCCATACTTTCAACAACAACCAACTCACCAATAGGGGGCACCTTACACTTCCTATTACCAACAAGCATCATCACATCAACAAAGAGGCCCTACCTCCATGCATTACCACAATGCTACGCAGCAACAAGATCCCTCTCTTGTTTCCTACTATCAACAACAAGTGGCTACCACTCATCACAAACAATCATCCAACTATCAATCCACCTATAATCAGCAAACACATTCATATCCAACTCAACCCGCCTATGATCCGATAGCGGTAGGGCCATCCTCATCATATCCATAATACTACCCATACAATCAATCCACTTTGACTTCCACAACTCTCGTCAATAAGGACTTGGAAGAAGTAAAAGCAGCATTAAAAGACCTACAAGCTGGAGCAGGTAAACAATCATTCAAGTTTGAGGACATATGTCCTTATCCTTTTGATCCCTCCATCTCCTTGATTCCTTTTCCCAAATATTTTGAGATACCAAAATTCGACAAATACAAAGGAACCAAAGACCCTAGAGCTCATATCCAAGAATTTTACACCCATTGCCAAGAGGTCATGCACAACGATAATTATCTTATTCGACTTTTCCCAAAACGTCTACAAGGGGTTGCACTTAACTGGTTTATGGGTCTTGAAAAAGGATCTATCAAAACCTTTGCACAATTATCCGAACAGTTTGTCTACCACTTCTCTTTTAATCTAGAGAAGGATATTGACACACTTGATCTCCTAAAAGAGAAACAACGTGATGGAGAGACCTTTGCAAGCTACTTGCAAAGATGGCGCGCCTTGGCTAGCAGGATGAAATCCCCACCAACAGAAAAAGACATGGTCACTTTATTTATCAAAAATTCTCATCCAGATATGGCTCATAATTTCCAACTCCATTGTATCACCACCTTTGCGGGACTTGTGGAGAAAGGCCCCATCTTGGAACGAGCCCTTGTTGCAAAAGGGCAAGTCAAACATTTTAATTCTGATAGGGAGAAATCCTTTGGGGATAAACCTCGTTATTGGAATAGAAATAAAAATGTCGTCAATGATGGAGTCATTGACACCAAACATGTTCAAGTGGCCACCACCACGCAAAGGTACCCTCCTCAGCAACAACCGTCAGTCTAGAACGCCATATCCATCCCCCAAGGGGCACCATGACAATAATCCAATGAAAATAACCAAGGGGGAAACAAACGACAGTTCATTTAGTTGGGAGAACCCCTTAGTGTGGTATTTAACAAGCTTCTTCAAGCTAATTATCCCATCACATATCCTGTCACCAAACCCCTTGATACGTCTAAACCCAAGCCTGCTTGGTTTAAAGACAATGAATATTGTGAATTTCACAAGATTAAGGGACATACCTTAGATAAATGTCAAGGCCTAAAAACCTACATTCAAGGCATCATCGATCGAGGCAAAATCCATGTAGATGCTAACATAGCATCTTCGTCCAATACTCAACTCTAGATATATCAAAATGCTTTTTCTAATCACAATCAGGGTCCTAGTACTTCCAACTCTAATCCTGGACCTAGCAACAATAACAACCAAGGTAACAACACCAATAATATCAGCTACAAGAATGTGCCATACAATTATCAAGGTGTGGTCACATACGTTGAACAAGTGGAGCAACGTGTATCCATGATACATGTCAAGGGAAAAGATCCACAATGTGTTGTTACCACTCGGCAAACCCGTATCACAGTCCCCACAGCTCCTCCATCTACCCAACGACCATCCATTCATTCACAATATAATATCCTAGATCACCTAGGCAAGACTGCAGCCCAAATATCCCTCTTAGATCTACTTAAGTCATCTCCCGTGCATCAAGAAATCTTGACTAAGGCTTTGCAAAGCACACAAGTGTCCGATGATATTGACCCTACCCAATTCCAAGCATTGGTAGGTAATCTCTCCTCGACCTATCAGTTAGCCTTTAGCCAAAAGGACATGTCGCATCTTGGTTCAAGCCACAATCGCCCCCTCCATCTCGAGGTTGGCATAAATTGTCAAAAAGTAAAAAGGGTACTGGTAGATAATGGTTCGACCCTAAATCTTTGAACTTTAAAATTCATAAAACAGGTTGGATACACCTAGGCTGATTTAAGAAGTCAATTCATCACCATCAAGGCATATGATAATGCAGAATGAGATTTTGAAGGAATTATTTGCCTCCCTATTCAAGTGGGCCCCATTGTACAATACACTATGTGTCATTTTCTGGACCTTGAACTTCCATACAATATCCTTCTCAGCCGCCCATGGATTCATTCTATGTAAGCCGTCCCATCCACCTATTGCCAATGCTTAAAGTTCCCATTTCAAGGAATGGAAGTTACCATACAAGCTGATCCCCAAACTTTTGAATATTGTCGTGCCTTGGAAGCTTCTTTTCTGCATTCACATTACTGCCCAGGAGTTGAAATGGGGGCATCACCAACATCTGATCCTGACCCATCCACCAATACACTAAACAGTTCATCCCCACCATCATCCACACCTACTTCCACCGTCACCAAGGTCCAAATCATAGACAAGGGATGTGGCGAATACGAAATGCATACCACACTAAATGTGGCAACCATGCCACCTTCACCCCGCACATATGGACAACCAATTCTGCTAGTACCACAAGTGGAAGAAAAGACACTTACACTTACCTCTAAGAACATGGGTTCAACAACATTCAATGATTTGGGATCCCTCTAGGATCAAATGGACGAAGATATCAGTCAATGGGTTTATCAGGAAGAACCTGAGCCACCACGTCCCCTCATTGAATACTTTCAAGAAGTTTATCCACGTGCCTCCAAGTTCATTGAAAAGTGTCATTACCAAGGCAGAGGCCTTGGTGTGGAAGAACAAGGAAAACGCCAGCCCATTGAAGCAACTACCATCTGACCAAGAAATTTGGACTTAGGTTATGATACTAAACAGAAGGGTCCTACGACATCCTCTAGCACTTCTAACAATGTTAGTGTTGACAATGGTTCCCTCGAAGACATACCAGAGGAAGAGTCCATCATATATGCATACAATGATTTGAATCACATTGACCTCCCCGCCATGTTTGAATGCTTGTCTGTTTATACCATAACTTTATCCCTTAAACATCCTGAGCTTATCGATCATGACCTACAAGGTAGTGCACCTATCAACACATTTCCCTCAGAGGATACCTACATGCATCTAATGGGATTGGCGGAAGATGAACGCCCTAATCACAAATGTAAAAAGAAACAAAAACATAATAGGTCATCAAGTGAAAACCTCTTCGAGGCGCTTTTTGACTACGAAAAAGTAAAAACAAAGGATGTATTTGACAGTGAAAACCTTGATACGGCACTCAAAAATGGGGACGTTCATCTTCCCCTTGTGGGAACACAACTTTCTAAGCAGTCTTCAATTCTCATTGAGGAGACACAAGAGGTAAATTTGGGGACCGAAAAAACTCCAAGAATCACCTATGTGGCCAAATCATTATTAGAAGAAGAATATCTCACCATTGTCCAAATTCTCTGAGAAGGGGTTATCAATTTTGCATGGGCTTACTCTGATATGCCTGGCGTGGATCCTAATCTTGTTGTTCACCATTTGGATGTCCATCTAGATGCCAAACTCGTCAAGCAGAAGCTCTGAAAGATGCACCCACAGGTGGCACTGTTAGTTAAGAAAGAATTGGAAAAATTACTAGATGTTGGCTTTATCAGGCCCGTTGATTATTCCAATTGGATTTCTAATATAGTACCTATTGCTAAACCTAATGGAGACATCAGAATTTGCACAGATTTTTGGGATCTTAACAAAGCTTGCCCAAAAGACGACTTTCCCTTGCCTAACATCGACATGTTGGTGGACATTACTGCAAGACACGAGATGTTATCCCTCATGGATGGCTTCTCTGGTTACAATCAAATCTGAATTTCCCCCGAGGACCAACACAAAATTTCTTTTACAACACCTTGGGGTACCTTCTATTATAATGTCATGCCCTTTGGTCTCAAAAATGTAGGGGCGACATATCAACGAGCAATGACCGTCATATTCCATGACCTCATCCACATTATCTTAGAATATTATGTCGATGACTTGCTGGGTAAATCTAGAACCAGAGAAGAACACCCCGCCATCCTGAAAAAAATCTTTGAGCGCTTGGAGCAGTACAAGCTGAGATTGAATCCAAAAAAATGTGTGTTTGGTGTCACGTCAAGAAAATTGCTAGGCTTCATAGTCTCTCAGAGAGGCATCGAGGTTGACCCTGCTAAAGTGAAGGCTATCATAGATATGCCTCCACCTAAGAACTTGAAATAGCTAAGAAGCCTTCAGGAAAAGCTACAGTCTATCTGTTGGTTCATAGCCCAACTTGCGGATAAATGTTAGTTGTTCACTCACCTTCTAAAGAAAGATACCACCTTCAAGTGGAACCAACAGTGTCAGTTGGGCTTCGATATGATCAAAGGATATTTTGCCCACCCACTGATCTTGATGCCACCTATCCCGGGAACACCCCTCTTGTTGTACATATCTACCACGTCAGTTGCATTGGGGGCATTATTGGCACAACATGATGAATCCTCAAAGGAATGGGCAATCTATTGCATTAGCCGAACGTTGGTCGGTTATAAACTCAATTATTCACCAATGGAAAAAGCATGTCTTGTTGTGGTCTTTAGCACACAAAAGCTACGTCACTATATGCTTAGCCATCCCATAAAGCTGATATCCAAAGTGGATCCCCTCAAATACTTGTTATCTAAGACTGCCCTAACTGGCCGAATGGCTAAATGGATCATACTTCTCAGTGAATTTGACATAGAATATGTGGATAGAAAAGCCATCAAAGGAAAAGTAATAGCAGATCAGTTGGCAGAAGCTCCGTTAGTGGATGCTTACCCCATAGAAGTTGAATTTCTAGATGAAGGTGTCTTTGCGATATCAGAAGCCACCACATGGACACTGTACTTTGATGGGTCACACACTCAAAAAGGATCGGGGGCAGGAGTATTGCTCATCACCCCCCAAGGCGATTATATATCAAGGTCATTCAGACTAGCTTTTCCCTGCACAAATAATATCTATGAATATGAAGCCCTTCTCACGGGCCTTAGAATCGTAGTCCAGTGGCACATCACTCATCTATAGGTTTTTGGTGACTCTCAGTTGGTCATAAAACAAGTCAATGATGAATTTCTAACCAAAGATGAAAATTTGCTGCCTTACAAATGTATGGTGGATGACTTCAAAAAATATTTCACCTCCATCCAATTTGAGCAAATCCCAAGACTCCAAAATAAGGCAGCAGACAATATGGCTACCATCGGTTCTCTCCTTGACATGCCGAAAGATTGCACCAATTGTCAGTTCCTAGTCGAGCAACTTCTAATCCCCATGTATGATATCCCTAAGGGTGACATGGTGTGTGCTATTGTAGGTCCTGAATCCCCTTGGTACCATGACATTTACACCTATATCCATGACAACACCCTCCCGCCTGATCTCACAAGAAACCAACGTAAATCATTTATCCAACGCACTGCCTGCTACACCATTATCGGTGATACACTTTATCAACATGGGTATGATGGAACTCTCCTTCGTTGTTTAGATGAAACTGAAGCCTGCAAGACATTAATAGAAGTACATAGCGGTATTTGTGGGGCCCATTCTAATGGTATGGCCCTAGCCAACAGATTCTCAGAGCAAGATATTATTGGCCTACAATGGAGCAGGATGCTTGTGAGTATGTCAAAAAGTGTCTTTCGTGTCAATAGCATGCTGACCTGATTCACGCTTTCGCACAAGAGCTCCAACCTATCACGACACCTTGGTCATTTTCACAATGGGGTTTTGACTTGATTGGCAAGATCTACCCTCCATCCTCTGATGGTCACACCTTCATCATCACAGCCACTGAATATTTTACCAAGTGGGTGGAAGCTATACCACTCACCCAAATCACTGGTGTTCAAATCTCCAAGTTCATCCTCTACCATATCCTCTGCAGGTATGGTATCCCCTCCACCATCATCACCGACAACAAAAAACCATTCAAAAATAAGTTCATGAAGATCATTTGTGACACATACCATATCCAATATCGTTGGTCCACCCCCTTATTACCCCTAGGGTAATGGCCAAGCCAAAGCAACGAACAAAAAATTGATCAAAATCATTAAGAAGATGGTCAATAGCACTAGCCGCAATTGGCACCTCCATATCTATCCTACTCTTTGGGCTTACTGTACATCCATCCGCACCCCCACTGACTCTACTCCATACTCTTTTGTCTATGGTGCTAAAGCCATCTTGCCAATCGAAGTCGAAATCCCCTCACTCCGAATCTCCCTCAAGAATCTCATCACTGACGAAGACACCCGCATGGCACGCCTAGCACAATTGGAATTGTTGGATGAAAAATGGGTCAAGGCTTATAACCATCTGCAAGCCTATCAACATCGACTCAAAAGGAACTTTAATAAGAAATTTTTCCCCCACCAATTCAATGTTGGTGATTTGGTCCTTAAAGAGAATCAACGGAATCAGCAAGATCGAGAGAAAAAGGGTAAGTTTGAAGCAAACTGGTTGGGCCCTTATGTCATCACCACAAAGTATGGTTCTGGTGCCTACAGGTTATCCACCCTTGAAGGTGAGCCCTTAGAAGAACCCATCAACATCATGCACCTGAAGAGGTTCTATACTTAGGTCAGTTGGGGTATCCTTCCTGGTAAAAGTCAAAAATACAAAAAACTCAAAAAATCAAAAAAAAAAAAAAATAGTAAAGAGAAATAATTCATCCAATGGTGACAACCACCCCCGTGTGGCACCTTGGATACGTATGATTGGTGAAAACCTGGCAACATGCGCCTCTCGTATAGGGCTTGATCATTATCTACCTCGTTTCCTAGTTACTTTATGGCTTATCCACCGATTCCTCAATCCCCATATCCTCCCATCCGCTTGCATCCCCTCGTCGCTTGGTATATTTTGGTTGAGCATTGGATGACCATCATCCACTATCCTAAATCTTGAGCTTGTTATCCTAATTTGAGCTTGTGTTATCTCATTGTTGTGGTTGTCTCCATCTAGGTTCACTCCTCGTGTCCATCTTCACCTAGGTCTCATCATGGCTTCTTGTGAACTAGGCACCTTTGCGCTTGCACGTAGGCAAGGCTAATATTTTGATCGGCCCTCGAGGCATTTTTTCCTTCATCATTCATCACCATTGTTCACTTTTTGATCTTATTCATTGTTGGTCTTTTGTACCTCTTGAACTACGACACCTTTGCGCTTGCACGTAGGCAAGGCTAATCTTTTGAGTGACCCCCGAGGCATTTCGTCCTTCATCATTTGTCCTCATGGTCTACTTTGTGATCTTGTCCATCCTCGATCTTTTGTCCTATCCGAACTAATTTGCCTCTGCGCTTTCACATAGGCAAGGTTGATCTTTTGATCTACCCCCGAGGATTGTGTTTGTCTTGGTCATCCATCGGTTTCCATCAGTCCACTTTCCGCTCTTTTACCGTGGTCTTCTCCTGAACTACAAGGGCTCTGCACTTTCACGTAGGCAAGGCTGATCTTTGATCAACCCCCGAGCCCCTAGGTCTTTAGGTTGTGTCTTGTCCTCTCATCACGTTGTTGTCAAGTATGTCCCTATCACTGTTGGTTCTTCACAAAAAAGATCTTCTCGTATCAAGAAATTTTCCCAATGGCAATTATCCTACGTCATCTAAGTCACTTTAGCTTAGTATCCATCATCGGTCTTAACAGGATGCATCCTTCCTAATGGACCACATCAACCCCATCCATCCTTGGGATCTTATGGCAAAGGATGCTTGTAATTGATTGTGATCTTTTGGTATTTTTGGATTTTGTTTATCATTTGAGCTCCCTATAATCACTAGTCAAGATCGCCATGATCCATCATATTATGGTGCATTTTGCCTAGTCAACATAGGAACATCTCTTGACTATTTTATTATTGTTGTCTACTAGGATACTCCATGTAGTCCCCACTGGGATTCCTCTCGGATCTTGCATTACGTGGGGGCATCCCTTTGTGCTTGTGGTTATTCGAATACCTAGCCCGACCAAAGTCATCGTGACTTTGGGGTATTGGGATAACCTTCTTGTTTGTTGTGTTTGTTTTATGCATGCGACATTAATCCATCTTGGTTTACATACCCTGATGCCCGATGTCTCATGCTATAGCAAAAATCAATGCTCTAAAGGATCGCAAATTGCATTCATGTTGCATTTCATCTCATTGCATATTCCCCCTTCATCCAATCTTGTTCCCATGTCTATAACTTCTAATTTTGGTTGTGCAAACTCTCATCCCCTCTTACTAACTTTTCTTCTCAGGATCCCTACGGTTCCTGACAGGTACCATGCCACACACACACCCTACGCCTATCATCTTCCCATTGATACCTATGTCTACATTCATTTAGGTTCATTTATCTATTTCCATACATTCTTTTTATCCATTTATCCACATTGGATTAAAATCATTCATCCATACATTTATCCATTTACATACATTCATTTTATCCATTTATCCACATTGCATTAAGATCATCCATACATTTGCATCAATTCATTAAGTTCATTCATCCATCCTTTTGCATCAATTCACTTAGGTGCATTAATCCATTAAGCTCATCCATCCACTTAGGTGCATTAATCCATTAAGTTCATTTATCCATTTGCATCAATTCACTTAGATCCATTTACATCCATTCATTTATCCATTAAGATCATCCATTCTTTCATTTGACCATTTGCATCAATTCATTTAGGTTCATTATGATCATTTATCCATACATTTCCATACATATATTCATATTAATTACATCATATATACAATTACATTACCATTCATCAATCATTAACATCATCCATAATCACATCATCCAATCATGCATAAATAAATCATTAACATCATCTATATAAGCAAACATACATCATCTATCATAAGAACATCAATATAACACCATATGCATAACATACATCATAAAAATGTTGACATAATATCAATGGGGACCATCACATATTATCATCCAAATAATACAATGTCTATGTCAAAAATATAGTCACCACATAATTACCTACATATCATCCTCAAATAAGATGCACAATCTCATAATATATGTTGCAACTCCATCTGGTACCTGTCACAACACCTGTATCCTATCACATGTCCTCTACCTGCCCTGAGCTGCCCACACCTGATCTTTGAGGAGACTCGGGTACCGGTCCCCTGTGTGTTGGCGTCCCCTGTGACTCACAAGTTGGAGTCCCAAATCGACTGGGAGTCAGCTGAAAATCATTATACCCCTTGGTCTGTGTCCCTAAATACTAGGATGGTGTTGACATTTGTGGTACCTGCCTCACATACTGCACTGTACATTGTGCCGGATCTGGCACTGCCTGCACATATGCCCTCTCTAGTACACTGCCTCATGCATGTAATCATCTCTCTGCCCAGCCGCGAATTGAGCGGCATTCCGCTCATACCTGTATCTGTCTCGCTCTCTACTAATGGCCCTCCACTCCTGCTCCCATGCCCCCTGTGCCGCTATCAGTAGTCGTACCTGCTCTACGGACCTCTCCCTCTTTGCCCGCATAGTCTCTAGCTCTGTCACATCACCTTGTACTCTCTGTGACTACCTCTGAGCAATGTCACTCTCGGCAATCTCAGCCTGCGCCACTGCTCCATCTCTCTGAAACTGCAGGATCTGGACCTGTCTCAGTACATTGTCCCTCTCCCCTTGTAATGTCTGCACCTGTCCCTGTGCACTCTCTCTCTCCCACTGTACTGCCTCTAACCCAACCTTTGCGACCTTGGCCCTCGCTCTCATCTCCTCTAAAGATGCCTCTATCATAGATACCCTCTCCTGCACTGTTGTCCTCTCCTCCAAAAGTCCTGCCACCTGAACTCTTAGTGCCTCAATCTCCCTCTCAACCCGCTGGGAACACTCCATTGAAGCATGATCTCCTCCCACTGGCTCTGGCATCTGAGCTACTATCATCGTTGCCTCTAACCTGTCTCGGTCCCATGTCACCCGAGCCAGCTCCCCTCATACTCTCTCCATCCCTACTCGCATCTCATCCCTCTCCCTCTCAGCCACCTATATATTTGTCATCAGATGACCCACGACACAATCAAACACTATCATCTCTATCTCCTTCACCCTCTCCACCTCTACCTCCGCCCTCCTCAATTGCTCCTCCAACACCCATACCCTCGCTTGGGCCACTCTTAGAAACACCACTGGATCATCAACTGCAGCCGCTGGCACTACTGCTAAAGGCTCCACCACCTGTATATCCAGGTCCATTGCCTCCCCCTCTCTCTCCTCCTGCACCTGCTCAGCTCGGCTCATCAACTGAATCCTCTACAGTTGTCCTCTCCTCCCCACCCTCATCAGTCTTCGTGGCTCCCCTCCGGACTGTTTCTCCCCCGCTGGCTCTTGCTCCGCTAGTTGGACCCTCCTCTATCGACTACCCTCGGGCATCCCCCTGAGACGTCCTCTAACCTCTGTCCCCCTCTTTACTCCCTCCTGAGGATCTATGGCCATCGCCTCCTCCTACGACTCTGGGGCTCTCACTTCCTCTCGCTCGGCTCTCACCTACACCCACCTCCATCGTACTTAACCGCCGATCCTTGGCCGAGTAGCCCTCCCCTCCACCACCCAGAGCATCTCCACCTTTGGCTTGCTCTCCAATCTCGCCACCTCTATCTCCTCCCCCCAACCACCTACCCCCACCTCCTCTCTCACATCTATACTCACCCTCCTCACCCTCCTCGGAGGTCGCCTCCTCTTGACCCTCCCCCTCTTCGCCGGCTGATCTCCAGCGCCACCCTCCTCCACACCACCACTCTAATGTACCTCATCCTCCTGTCTCTCATCCTCATGTCCACCCTGCTCTGGCTCCTCCTCCTTTCCCTCCTCCTGCTCATCCTCTATCCCCCACTCCACGGCTCCCACCGCGAGCACCTCCAGTGTAACCCTCTCCCATTGATGGTTGTGAAACTACCAATCATACCGCTCTGTCACTCTGACATCCTCTGGACCCTCCCCCCTCCCTGGATAGGGCACCCATGCCTCCCTCATGCCTCTCACTGATAACCTCGCTTCCCAGGGTACCTCTCTAGTAAGTTGATGAAACATAGTCGATGCTCCTAGAATGTCCTACACAAGTCCAAACTATCACATCACTCTATTCGGATGATGCAGCTTGACTACGTGTCCCTGACTCTCAATCAGAAAACATCTACACCTGAAGAAACCCCGATGCCTCTCCTCCTTAGTTCTCCATCCCCTAAATCGCCGATACATGTATGGACACCATATAATGTCCTCCTCCTGCAAATCATCAAAGACTCTCCACCACTGATCCATCTGTCCCTATGTCTCATACCGTAAGATACAGCCCCTGGTTGCCCCGAACTCCCAGGCCACTGGCTCTCTATCATCTAGCTCTCCTCTCCTGACCACTATGGGTCTCATCACCACGATGTTATCCCACCCCCACACCTGCAATAGCGTCCTGTGCATCACACTTTGCATCCTCCGATAACAAATCACGTGCATATCTCGGTATAATTGGGCCAATACACATGACCCCAAGGAAAACTGCCCCTCCCCCCACTCAACAATATGTCGTATCACCTCCATATACCGTAGGCTACAGAATCACCTACTTCGATCCGACAATAGTATCCCACTGATCAGAAAACATAGAAAAAGTGGTAATGTTGGCACCCCTAGGGCTAGACATCTGTCTACATCTAGCTGCCCCCTTTGTATCAGTAGGTCCTCTTGCCCGAATAGCACCAGGATGGTCTCATCTAGCTCTGTCCCTCTCGATACCACCTCACTCACTAACCAACCTGCAATCAGTAACCTCAAGATCTGCCACACATCCTCCAATGTCACTGTTATCTCTCCTGTCAGCAGATGAAACGTCAAAGTAGCCGAGCTCCATCTCTTTATAAGGGTTGTCAGCATCGCTTGATGTGCCCTCATCTCTGGAAACTGCACCAAGTGCAGTAACCCTACCTGCTCTAGTGTCGCGTGGTCTGCCTCGCTCATCATCTCAATCATCACCACCAGTGCCTCTGGCCTCCGCTCGTGAGTCCGTAATCTACAAAAATCCTGCCAAAATACCATCCCCTTGTCAAAATTCTTCATCAAATTCCTCTTCCTACTCCCACACTTTTTTTATTTTTAATTTTTCTCTCTCTCTTTCTTTCTCTTTTTTTTCCCATTCCCCCTCCCTCTTTCCTCCCGACCATGGGGCGGACCTACCCTCGACCGGCCGGGGTGGACTCGCCCTTGGCCTGCCAGGGCAGACCCGCCCCGGGCCAAGGCGGCCCCACCGGCCTGGGCAGCACCGCCACTAATCACAGCGGCCTCGCTGGCCAGGGCGGCATCGTCGCTACTCACCGCGGGTGGCATCGTTGCTAGTCACGGTAGCACCTGTCCGCCCCCGACCGGGGCAAACCCGCCTTGAGCCTAGGGTGGATCCACCCAGCGAGGGGCATATATGCCCCCCGACGGTAGAATTGTTTTTCCCCCAGAAACTTCATTTTTTTTCAACTTTTAGGTTTTTTTTTCCTACCCATTTTTCTATTTTCTCCCGCCCACAAAACCCATATGTTACATTTTTAATGAAACACGTCAAATGTGTTAAAATTGCAAAAATAATGCATGGAGGGTTTTTTTGCCTACTTGGTGGGGCCCACCCTATTGCCTGTAGGACCGTCGAACCTCATCTACCCAATGGACGATCTCGGTGTCATTATTCTGCGGCATTTTCGCTCTTCGTCTGCTTGCTCTCTCTCCTATTCTCTCAACTACTACAGTGCAAATGAGGAGAGTTAATTTTGAAAATTACCTTATATTCACTTTCCCTCTCTTTTAAGAGGTATTTTTACTTTTTATTTACCCTTTTATTCCTCTGATTAATCCTTTCACTTCCCGGAGCCGCCATTTGCACCTCGTTTGTCCGATTGACTTCGTTCAAAAGAAAAACTTGCCTAATTTTTTGCCCTTTTTCCAACCATACCATCTGTTTCTTCCTATCGAGAAGTCACCTGGGACCCCTTTTCTCCCCCGTCATCCTCTCGAGGGGGCATACCCTTTACATTTATCTATTTTCTCGGCCATAGTCAACCTCTCCAAGATTGGGGCATCTTCATCCATTTCCCCGCTAATTTGGATAGCTCAGGTCCTCCTCCCCACGCTGGGGCATTATCTTCCGGTTACTTCCTCTCTAAAGTCATCTGCACTTTCTTTTTCTTTGAAGTACGGTTATTCTAATGGTACTTCGAAGAGGGGCAAAATATAGACATCCAAATTTGATCACTTCCATATGATCAAAATTGTCTATTATATTCATCTATGTCATTAACAGTGATTAAATAATTTATTTAATCATTATTTCATTTTCTGCCTAAGGTTCCTAAAGTATGTTATTAAATAAATTAAATACTTTACCTTACACCTTTTTCTTCCCTAAATTAAATAAATATGAAAAATTATTTAATTTAGTCATTTAACCTATTTGGATTAAAACCAATTTTTAAATTCCTCTTTTTCTCTCTCCTTGTCACATTCTCCATAACCCTCTTTTAATCCAGATTAAATTAATTAATCTGTGATTAGGATGTGCACCACTTAATCAAGATTAAGTGTCACATCCTCCATAATCTCCCACTTGCCTCTAATCTCTCATTAATTATCTTAATCTTGTGTTTGCACAACCTTAATCAGAATCATTAGCCACATTTGGCTTACCTTTTCTAGTCAACCTTCCCACTTACCCTTTTTAGCCTGGACTCTCTTTCCCATGTGAATTTTCAATTCACATTTATTTGCCCAAGACTCCTCTCTTCCCCATGTGAATTTTTAATTTACTTTTGTCTTTCCAAGGTCTTCCCCATCCCCATACAAGATTCTAGAAGCTTTGACTTGTCACTTTACGTGTGCCAAGGACTTCTAGAATCTTGGACTTGTCACATCACCCACATGTGACAAATCTCCATCTTTTTGGAAACCTTTTATTCAATAAACTCTCCAATGAATGTAAATTTATTCTTCCAACCACTTCCCTTTTTCCTATGGAGATTTTTGAGGAATTCTAAAATTTCTCAAATGTCCCTTTCATTCTCATTTGGGGACAAGAAGTTCCTTTTTGAGGAAAAATTCTCATCCCCCAAGGTACCTCAAAGGTACTTGTCCTTCATCCACCTCATGTACTTCTCTTCCACCTCATGTACTTCTCCTCCACCTCATTTCCACATCACTTCACCCTAAGACATCTCACATTTCACATGTCAAGATGTGAGGGCTTGTGAGTCCTCAACTCACCATAGCCCTTCATCTTGATCTTGTTGGATCAATCCTAATTGTTGAATTCTCTAGAGAATTCCAATTATCCTATAAATACCCCCTCATTTTCCTCATTTTGGGAATCAAGTCTTTTGCTACCAAACTTATGCCAATTGTCATTTGCAGCATTTTAATTTTATCCATAGCATTTCCATCAATTCATCTTGCATCTTGCATCCACTTCACTTCATTTCCATCCAATGAGAACACAAGACATCCAAAGATCAAGGGCCAACCAAGGAAGCAGCAGCATGAAGGTATAACAATCAACAATCAATTTGTTTATCTTGCTTTCATGTTATCTATTTCTTAGGCTAATCATTGAGGTGCCCTTTTATCTTGTTATTTCCTCTATTGCATTATTAGTTTTTGTCTATAATCTCACATTAGGACTTGACATTTTAATAGGATCACACCTGGTATCAGTTGTCATCTTGCATTTAAAGATTCCCATATGAATGCAAAAGTTTGCAGCTGACTTCTTCTAGCATAAATAAGTGTGAACTTCGTCCAACTGCCTCAAGAATTCCATGAACACTACCTTATCTGAAGGATAGTGTGGCATCATGGCGGGGTGACCATTGTTTCCATACACGCGTATGTAGGTGAAGGTGGGGAATTGGATAAACCAATCCGCCCAGTCCACCATTTTCTCCTTGGTTGTTGGTGATATACATACGTGCATCTCATGGTCGAGCTCTTGCATGGTGTGCATGGTGAAGAGGTCGTTTATCTTTTTAAAGTGTCTTTCCGCTTGAGTAAATTCAAGATGTGAAAAGTATTCCTGGACCTTCTGCACACCTAAGGTCCCCACAATGTTAAGTATTATGAATTCGCCTTGGAAGGCTATAAGGTATACTAGGTAGGAATACATGTGGAAACTATGAGCTTCTAGAAACCCTGTAATTTGTTGATGGAGTGTGTCACTGACAAAGAGGCCCAATCGTAATGTTATATCTTGTTGATAATCTTACCAATGATATAGAACATCCACAGTTGAAAATGATTGCCCTCCTCCTATCTAATGACTCTGATGAGTAGAGTGACTAAAATTGTGTACTCATCTTTGAATTCTCCTCATCCAACCAATTTGGGCAAATTGGCCTTTTTCACCTTTAACCACTATTCGGCCATTTTCAGCGAACACTTTTCTTTTGAAGCTTCAAATTCCTTTTCGCATTCCGTCACAGATATGACCTTATTGGTAGGGCATGGCAGAATTGCAAAACATGTCTCAATGTCCTTCGGCTTCAAACTACAAATCACTTTCCCATCCACTGATAGGATTTTTCTTGTGGTAGGATTGTACTGCTTAATGAAATCCATTACAAGCTCCACACTTTGTAATGTGATAGGAATTGATGCATCTTGAAACAACTCGGATTCTTCTATGTACTACAATGTAATTTGATTCATGCCCTCCAAATCCTCAAAATTGACCTTCGGGTTCTTCTAGAACAAGTCTGTGTCAGTCATTTTCAGATAATCATGGTACAAGACCGTCTTGGTCTTGTATTGTACCTGAGAGTACTTCATCCTGAAAGACTTAAAGATAGACTGTGCACACGACCCTGTTCTGACACTTTTCGGAAACCTTTAAAAATAGTGCCCGTCGAGAAGTATTTTTTCAGGAAAAATCTAGCACATGGGTTTTGTTCATGTTTCAATGCTGAACAGACTGAGTTCCTTGGATTTTTTATTTGGAGAATTTTTGGGAAAGATCCCTAAAAATAGGGTCAGCAAGTTTGTTGATTCTAGCAAATCTGAAAAGATGGGTTTCACTAGAAAATTATGCTGATCATACCCAGTTGGTCAGATCTGAGGTGGCCTATTGTTTTCTGTGACATGCAAGAATTTTAAGACAAAAGAGAGGAAATAGACAAGAGGTGGATTGGAATTTATTATCTGTGTCTTTCCAAAAATTTGCCTCTGAATTCAACCTCAGAGAAGAAAACCCTTACTATTGCTGATCTTCAAAAAATATTGAAGAACTGTTCAAAACCCTTGCCAGATCTGAAAAAGACATCCTTGGGAGCAATTTGTTGCTTTGATCTTCAACTTGCAAAAATAAATAATGAAAAAGGACACCTAGGCTTGATTATATAAAGATTCAAGTTTGGATCCATCAAGTATGGGCGCCAACTCATGATTTAAGCCTGATTTGGAGTTTAAAAGCTGATTTCCACTAATTGTGGAGTGTTTGGCCTCTTTTTGCCTCCAAATTTTCTTAACTCAAGTCAACATATTTCTTTTTAATTTTTAGGCATCCCTCCTTGAGTGTTGAGCATTTTTCAATCATTTTTTTAGGCTGAATTGCCTTTGTTTGATCTTCGCTCTTGGTTGTTCAGTTGATCCTCAATAGTTGCTAATAGATTTGTTGTTGAGATGAAACCATACTGAAGAGATATGCTAGAGATTCATCAAGTCAGAATACTGAGTTGAGCCTCTAGATTAAAGGGCGCCTTTCTCCAAGAGGGGCACTTTCAACTTTGTGTTAGTCAATTTTCATGATTGTTCTTCATTTTGGCCATTTTAGACCCTCGGTGCTTTAATCTGACGTTCTCATTGATTGATGAGTCAAATAACTCTGCTTGATTGTGCATCGAGTAACTAGCTCAATCCTGGAAAGGACGACTGACTTCTCATCTTCTAAAGGTAAGTTTGTGTCCTTCAAATCTAAGGGCTCCCCTGGCTAGCAGGGGCATCGTTGACTTGTTGAATGATAATTCCATGCTTTAAACTGCCTTGGTTTGATCTCTATTATTAGATGATTGTATTTTCAGACGTTTGCACTGATAGTTCCATTGTCAGGATTGATCAAAGTGGAGGCCATATGCCTAGAAGTCACCAAGCCAGCAAACTGCATCTATATGCTTTAAAGATTGGGC
Organism: Sequoiadendron giganteum; assembly: GCA_007115665.2. Lineage (NCBI taxonomy): Eukaryota > Viridiplantae > Streptophyta > Pinopsida > Cupressales > Cupressaceae > Sequoiadendron > Sequoiadendron giganteum. The sequence goes on along the minus strand of CM021105.1, from coordinate 348,417,335 downwards.
ACCTTTCTTCAAGAGGGGTGCTTTTTTTTTGTACTTAGCCAATTTCTTGGCATGTTCTTTTAGTTTTCTCCTTTGGCATTTTTTGCTTGATCTCAGCATCTAACTATTGGACATGTCTTGTGAACATGTTGTTGGATTGATCACGTAGCTGGGAGAGAGATGGGAAAATGCCTTGTATAGAGAAATTGTTGATAGCTTCATCAGATGCCTTGAAATGAGGGGCGCCCCTAGCCAGTAGGGGCGCTTTTGCTATGAAGTTGTCTTATTTGCCTTTGGTCATTGCTTGCAACATCTTCATACTTCGTTGACGTTTGTCGTTGATCTTTGAATCAGATGATTTTGTTTGACGACACATTGATTTTCCAGTATGAACATGAAGAGGATGATTGTATCTGATGGATTTTATGTTTTCATTTTCCCTTTGAGATCAAATGGCGCCTTTCTTCAAGAGGGGCGCCTTTGACCTTATTGACTATGTTTTTGCCTTGGTAGGAAGGTGTCTTCGTTCCAAAGAGCCAAATTTTGTCCTTTTTCATTTTGAGAATCTACTTCATCGAACAACATCCTTTTCAAAAAATTCCACCATGGCTTCTTTGTTGAAGCTTTTGAAGCTTAGCTTTCAACACCTAGTACAGGCCAATCTACCATTAATGGCTAGGAGCTCCTAACTTTGTTCCTAAAAAATGAGAATTGACGCACCAGAGTAAAACATGTCTTTTGATGATTCTAACTTGACCAGTGTGATCATGAAGTCGATTAATCCTATCAAAATCATTTTCAATCATTTTCAGGAAGGTCCTATTTTTGGGGGGTTCCCTAAAAATAGGGGCACGAAACCCTAATTTTCAATTTTTCAAAATTTTAACTATAGTTTCCTTGACGAAAACCCACAAAGACCTATGTTTGGTTTGACCTAAAACAAACTAATTTTGACATAATTTTTACATGATTTAGCTCAATTTAAGTAGAATGCCAAAAAATTATTTTGGGTACAACAGGCACCAACATGTAAGTCCAACCCTTTGAGTTGGATGGCCATGGTAAATCCAACTTTGAGGGTTGGAAATACCTAAGGCATGTACTAATGCAAGCGTATTGTAGTGCACTCACATTATAATGTGCTAGTGTAATAACATGCTCTTGTTAGAATGCATTGACATTATAACACTCAAGTTTCTGAAGAAAAAAAAAAGAAAGAGAAAGAGAAAGAGAGGAAGATTTAGAAAGGAGAGTGAGATACAGAGATATAAAAAGGAGAGAGGGAGAGATAGAGATAGATATGTCTCTCCCCACTCTCTATCTATCTCCCTCACACTCTATTACTTGTCTTTATTACCTCCTTTCTCTCTCTTTTTCTATCTCTATCTCTATCTCTATCTCTATCTCTCTCTTTGTTTGTCTATATCTTATTATCTCTACCTCTCTCTCTTATTCACTCTATCTCTTGCTCTATATCTCTTTCTCTCTATTTATCTCTTGATCTCCCTCTCGCTCCTCTCTTTATATCCATTTTTTCTCTCCCTCTATCTCCCTTTCTTTGTATCTCTTCCTATCCCTCTCCCTCTCCCTTCTCCCTCTCTATATTCTAAGTTATCTCTCCTCTCTCTACATATCTATCTCTTTATCTACCTCTATCTCTATATCTCCCCCTCTCTATCTCTACCCTTCTCTCCCTTCCTACCTCCCTCACTATCCCCCCCTCTTTATCTCTATCTCTACCTCTCTCTTTTTGTTCCCATCTACCCCTCTCTCTCTATATTATTATATCTTTATCACTCTACCTCACTCTCAATATCTCTCTATATCTCCTTTCATATCTCCCTCTTTCTATTTCTACCTCCATATCTCTCTCTGTTTGGATATCTCCCTCTACCTCTTGAGCTATTTGTATCTATTTTTCTCCCTCTTGCTCTCTCCCTCTGTCATCATCTCTACCTCTATCTTGCTCTCTCCCTCTTTATATATCCATCTCTCTTTCTCTCTTCCTAGACTTCAATATCTATATATTTTTGTCTATCTCTCCCCTATCTCCATCTCTCTCTATATATTCTTCTATCTCTCCCTCTCTTTATTTATATCTCCTTATCTCTCCATTTATCTCTGCATCAATATCTCTCCCTCTCTCTACCTCTCTATATATCACTTCCTATCTCTATCTTCATCTTTACATCTCCATATCTCCCTCTTTATCTCCCTCTTTCTATCTCTATTTCTCCCTCTTCTCCCTCCTCCTCCTCTCTCTCTCTCTCTCACTATAGCTATCTCTTTATTTACCCTTCTTTCTACCCCTATCTCTCCCTTTCCCTCTCTCCCTATTTCAATACTCAAGGTGGGTATAAACATGAATGCATTATAGTGTACTTGCATTATAATGCTAGCATGCTATAACATTTTTATGTTTTTGGAGAAGAAAATTTCTAAAAATAGAAAAAAAATCATGTGAATCCCATGATTCTAGATTCGCATGCTCTATTTTACTCTACAATCTACACATTCTTTGATGTACAAACACACTTTTCATGGTGTTCACAAAATATCATTGTTTAACAATTCTATCACATTTTCTTGTTTTGTAAATATGGAGGAAAAAAAAAATTATGTTTTTATATTGAATTTGATAGTATCAACTATAATTTTTCGTGTTTCACGAAGATTTGGAATGATAATTTTCTTGTTTTGTGTTTGAATTTGATAGCATGCAATCATTGTTTTTATATTTTGTAATAACTGTATTAGATTGATATAGAATTGAACATTATACCAAGGAAGTTGATGAAAAAATCAATTTTTGGAGTGTGAAGCTAAAAATGAATGAGACAACATCGTGCAATTGAGAAATTGAATTCTCGAGTCCAAGGTATGTCCTCTTTGCCATCTCAATTTGATATTGATCAAATTCCTTGAAAATTTAATTGAATTTATTTAACCAAGCATATGAGGATCACATAGTTGATTATATTTTGATATTTAATGATTTCAATGTGTGCATGTGTGTGTGTGTGTGTTTGTAATTATAATGTTATATGTGTAAGAGATATAATGTCATATCCTTAGTTTCTCATTTACAATTTCCCTCTCTTATATCCTTAGTTCATTTTTCCTTTACCAATTCTCACACCTCTCCATTACCCATCCTTGGTGTCATCCCTTAAATTTCATACTTGAAACTTGTTTTCTTTGCCCCTTTTCTTCATGCCCCCTTCTCATCATAATTCATTTGCTACATACTGTAGTGCTAATTCACTTTATTTTATATCAATTCTCAACCCTTCCATTTTTCATATCCCTTCCCTTTCTAATAATTTTGATGTTGTCACTAATTTCTAAAATTCTTATGATTATTTTTTTTAACATGGCATTCACTTAGCCTAGCTAATATCAATCAACATCTTAAAATTTTTTCTCAACTATAAAATTTGAAGTGTTTTATCAACCTTACAAGTGGACTAGATCCTTAAATTCTCATTGATGCACTAGGTAGTAATTTTATTACACTCATCTATGTTATGCATTTTGTATAATATATGTCATATTTTACATGCTAATTCACCATATACATATCTCTTTCACCCTTCTTCTAAATATCTAGGTGCATCTATTTTCTTGTATCCTTGTTCAATATTTTTATAATACTTCCTTAGTCCCAATTTATACTTTCCACATCGCTCATTCTTGTTCTCTCTTCCTATATAGATCTATTGATAGCTACCTCTACACTTCCTCTTATTTTCATTTACCAGTTCATCTTTGACACATTAACTTCATGTCCTATTTTTTTCACTTCCATTTGACCACCATCACTTACATTCTACCATGTCTTTGTATCCCATCTCTTCCTTATTTTTCATACCATATATGGTTTTGTGGTGTATAAAAAGGGATCTAGAGTCTAAAATCACACCTTTCCAAACATCACATTTGAGAGGACACAAAAATGATCATAAAAGACCACTTAGATACTATCCTCAAGGAAGATCTAGAATGACTAATCAAGGTTTTGGTCCTCTTTGTGGGGGTTGATGATTGGTGTGTTGAATTGATTTGATTTTTGTGAGCTAGGTCAATTATGAAACTACAACAAATAGATGTGAATACATAAAAATATAGAATTGATAAGGAAAATTTGAGAATAGAAAATATGGGAGCAGAAACAAAGGAACCTGACATTCAAATCTAAGTTGAAACTGTTTGGTCAGGGGTGTGCGTGCCCTAGACTGATAATGGTTCTTTTTGGAATCTCTGAATATGTATCAGTAGGTTGCAATATATGGGTGTTTCCCTATCAAACTCAGCTTTAAAACTTCATTTATTGATAAATAATTGATCTTGCCCTGATTTGATGGATGAATGTACTTGAATGTTTGAGCTTGATATTAGGTCTTCAATCTTCTCAAAATCCACTCCAAATATGCCACCTACAAGAAAAAGAGAGAAATGGTTGTGCCATATAGGGGCTTGTTTAAGTCAAACCCCATTTTGGCGTTTCCACCTACACAACGACAACGATGATGTTGGATAAAGGGTGCTTATCCTAGGTTGGGTATAGGAAAATGATAAATCTCAAGTGTTACAAGTTACCACTCATATATGATTTCCTTGATGGACTAAAGTCATGTCACACATCACATGCAAGAAGAATTTGATCCTTGATTGAAGGTCTTGCAAGTGTTAGTAGTCACAAAACAATGAACATAAAACGTGAAACAAATCTTATATGATGCATTGTTAGTTCATGAATCTTGGTTGATGATAATACTATAAATAATGCTTATTTTTCTCTTCAATTTCCTTGACTACTTTTTAGGATGCTCATTTAGAATTCAAATTGCCTAGATTTTGCTTAGATCTTCAAATGTTGAAAAAGAATTATATTTATATGCACTTCTTCATTTCTACAATAATTATTTAGGAAAGTTGAAAAATGAATTTGAATTTTTAAATATAAAAATACAAACAATAAAATATTACAAATTGGTCCAAAACAGGGTGGTCAAGGGTGAGGGCACCCTAGACCAAACCTATTTTGGGATTTAAATTTTTGTTAAATAAATAATTAATTTTAATTCCCAATTTTATTCTTGTTTTTTTGAAAATGATAAGAAAATAGGCAAATAATAAGCATAATTAGGTCCAAGCAATAGGGGGGCCAAACATAGTGTAAAATTATTAGGGTTGACAATTTACGATGCTACGTTTAGCCCCCACTTTAGTGAGAGTATGAGCTTATGCTCATGCTCACACTAAAGGAAAAACCAAGAAGGACCTTTCATTAAAACATTGGAGAAGTAAGATGACACTAAATCTATGGAATGCACTAACCCCTAGACTTAAGATCCTAATACACAACAATGTAAGGATAAAGGATCACACACACATGAGATGCAATGCAACAAAAGAGACATAACAAACATGAAGTGTACACAATGAAGCCACAAATCAAACACAATACAAAACAACTATGTAAAAAAACCATGCAAAACATGATGCAAATACAATGCAAAGATAATGAAAACATGGAAAAAGAGGGTATGACATCACAAACTAGCAAGATTCATAAATTTATTACTAGGATCCATACCTAAGATATCTATAAATCATAGGCTAGAAAAGTTTGATATTTGCTAGGTGACCCATGAATAGATAAAAGGAATCACAGGCTAGTGAAGTCTAATATTAACTAGGTGATCTTGATAAAAATAACACAAGCTAGTGAAGTCGATATTCACTAAGTGAGTTTCCACAAAGGGTAGCAAATGTAAACACACAAGGGCTAGTGAAGTCTAATACTCACTAGGTGAGTTCCCATGTCAACCATACCAAGAATTATAAGCAATGCTCGTTGTTTGCAAAATAACTTTGATAAGGTGCTACAAATATGATCAATATGTCATGAAAGCATCATTGAGTTCATAGTGTGTGAAAAAAGTGAAGAAAATAATGGAATGTATGCCCCCACCTTAAAGTAATTGCTAACTCCAACTGGGAGAAATTTCCTTTAAGGTAGGATAAAAATGGTGTTTATAAAATGATAGGCCATGAGAACTTGTTGGGAAACCCTATGCCAAGCGATATTTTTCCAAAAAGCTTACTCATGACAAGGGATTGGCCCCAAAAAAAATCCATATAGTACATGAGGGATACACAGATATGGATTTAGTATAGACGAGAGATAGTGTGTAATATGATCATTTTCTAAATTGACATCATTCCCAAAATACTTGTGGAACTTTGAACACAAGGGAGGAATGACACTTGAAAATGACATAACAACTTTTGGGTCAACATGGAAGAGACCTAAATATCTCAATGTTTTTCATTATTCCCAAAAGGAACAAAAGAAGGGTGCTTATCACACATAGAAGCATGGAGATACAAATAGAAGAATGTCACAACAATTCATTCTCTTTGTATCCTTGTGTCAACAAGAACAACAATGCTCATACAAATAAAACTAACAAACACAAATACATGTCAAGCAACACCTTACAGGGAGATCACATTATGTGCAAGAAAAAACATAGACACAAAGGTACTACACATGTGAGTTGACCTATAATAAATTTTGTGTATCCTAGTCTTGTTCATCATAAATAGAAGGTAGATAATAAGCTAAAGGAACTATAGAAAGTGCAATACAAGGAGATGTATCAGGTTCCACATGTGGTGGGTCACTCACCGAAGGAGGATCATCACAGTTTTCCTCGTCTAGATTCATCGATATTGCAAACATAAGATAATTCATTATGATCTTATCTTTGTTCTTTTCTTTTATATTTTGAATCAATATTAGAGTATATCACAAAATATTGCATACTATTTCTATCAACATGATTGCGAGAACTATCATCCATGTGAGAATTTTTTAATCTTTGGATTGGTTGGGAAAGATAGGGTTTGGCTTCATGGTTTGGTGAGGGAGGTGGAGTAGAGTCAGGAGATTATGAGGATGGATGGGTGGGAGGTATCTCATTGGAATTTGGTTGTATGGATGGAGGATCATTAGGTAAGGATTTACTATCTTTATAATGTTGGCGAGCCATAACACAACACCTTCTTTTGTGTTATTTTACACTTTGATTTCACCTTGCACAAGCTTCATCTTATGAAGGGGGAACTGAGGTGTTTATTGGTCCCTTTTCTTCCTTTGTAGGAGGGATTGAAGGGACAATCGGAGGTTGGGAAACCATAGGAGTTTTAGGTTTTTTCACAAAGGATTTTTTCTCTTTAGGAGGCACAAAAGTAATCCCCAAGGGCCTCACCGAATAATTTTCTCATGGTCCTTGATAGGATGGTGGAGGCGGAGCTGCAACATAGATGCTAGAAGATCAAGGCCGAGTAAGAATACCCCATTTGGTCCAAGGTTCATGTGTTACCCATGGAGTAGGAGGAACAACCATTGAAACCACCAGAGGCCAAGGAGCCTCAAGCGGAACATTGGTAAGGGATAGTTGGGCTATATGCTTAGCTTTAAAATTTTGATATGATAAAAATAGATAATCCTCATGAGGTTGGGCGGGTTGGGCTGGCTGAGGCCAAAAGTAATCAAGTGAAAAATTTCTATGAAGGCCCAAAGGTTTAAATCCACTATGATAAATACTATGTATTTTTCCTTCAAATGGGAATTTAAGAAATTTATGAATAATTGAGGGGACCACGTTCATGGAGGTAATCCATGGGTGACCTAACTTCACATGAAATAAATTTGATGTTAGGATTATGGTGAATAAAATATCCAACTGTTTGGGTCCAACCTTAATTGGGAGAGTTATAGAACCAATCATAGGGTAAATAAAGCCATCATGAGCTTTTAGTGACACTTCTGATTGTTCATAATTATCCTTATAATGTTTATGAACATACAAGAATTGGTCAATGCTCACGTTCACTACACACGGGATCAATGAGTATTCCCCTTGTGGGTTTACCATTAATTATACTAGTAATGTAAAGAGGACCATCAAGTGCATGTATAGAAGCATCAATATGTGTAAAAGTGATATTAGGTATGATATTAGGTTGACTCTTGCAAGATGGGAATCAATCATGTTGATTGTATCAAATGTGTTATCAACATCCTCTTCATTATCATCTTCTTCAACAAGAATGGTTGTATGACTTGGTAATGGATTGGTAAATATTTATAAGTTTTGATTAGGTGGTGCTACTGACTTATTCCCTTTATCATTTACACTAGCTAACTAGATGACATTAGAATTGACAAGGTCTTGCACTTGGTGTTTAAACACATACATATTTATATATCATGTCCAAGTTTACAGCGTTATTGATAAAATGTTTTTGCATTAAGGTTAGGAGGTAATGGTTTTATGGTATAAGTATGACAAATAGGAGGAAGTTGGATCATCTTCTTATTAAGCAATTGTAACATAATTACATGTAGAGAATCGAGAAATTATGAAAAAAATTTATCTCTTGGCCTAAATTGATACAGTGTTGTAGATGTAGCAAATTATAATAGACTATACGTGAGATGTGTTGGAGGATTAGCATTGGATTGACTTTGTTTCATGTTTGATTTTATTTTTTGTAGAGATGACATGTTTTGTAAAAGTTGATTTATTACAAGATCATTTGGTGACATGTTTTGGGAATTTTTGGAATGTGTAGGGCTATTGTTAATTATTGGAGGGTTATTGTTTTAAAGGTTGATGCGAGGTGAGAAAAATGGAAATATGGTAGAGGAAGGGACAAAATTACAAGGATTTTCACAAGAAATCCCTAAACTAGAGTTAATACCATTACTATAGTGTGTGGTGGATGATACAAATGGAGGGATGAAAGTAGGAATAAAAGGTATGGTTGCAAGAGAGGAAACTTGTTTTACCATTATTTTTTGAGCATTGGTAAGGGTTTGAGTAAAACTAGTTGTTGCAAGGATGTTTGAGTCCATTATATGAGCTAGGCTACACAACACTTCTATTCCTTGCACATCATTGATCAATTTTTGAAGGTTATCCATGAGAGGAACAAATTATTTATCCAAGGATTTAGTATTTAAGTATAGTTGAAGGCTTTCAAGGTCTTTTTCCAATTGTTTAAGCTTATCTTCAGGGACACGTGCAACAAAAACTTCCAAGTCCACATGGATGGTTGGTGATGAAGAAGACATAGGAAAAGTAGGTGTAGGGAGAGAATAAAATATAGATTGCATAGATGCAATTCCTTGAGTGAAAGAGTTATGAAACTCAAACTCAAAACCAGGTGTAATTGCAACACAAGAAGCCATGATTCTATAACTACATCTCACAAGAGTATTTGATATGGGACACTAGGTCATGAAGCTCATAAGTTGATCACAAGATTCAAGACACTTGAGTGTTCATACAATTATGGGAAGAATGGATAATGATTACACAAACAAAAAAAATCTCAAAAATGGGAAACAAGCCTACACAAAGGTTACATAAAAAAAAACTGACTAAAATTTGGAGTAAAATTAGCAAGACAAGGGTGAGAGTTCCCTAGACCAGAGCTGTAATTTTTTGCAAGTTTATAGATCTGAAAAATGTAGTACAATCTTTAAAGGTTTGATTTTGTATAGGTTTAATTCTGACACCAAGTAGAATTTTGGAAATGTAAGAAACCCTAATTTTTTAACATAAAGCACATGCATGCATATTTTTTTATATTTAAAAGCAATAAAATAGATGCAATAAACTCTATGATATGTGACAATGTCCAGAATGCAAGATGTAATAAGTAACTAAATTTTCCTCTAAAATATTGAAAAATAGAACACTTAATCTTTTGAAATGAAAATAGAACGCAAATATTAATGTTCTCTGAATATAACATGAAATGCACTTTAAATGATAATAATTCAAATAACCTAATATTTCACTTAGATTTTAGTAAAAAAGATATGCAAATTAGAAGCATGTAAATGTAAGATACATCAGGTTCACCAAAAATTTGGTGTACAAAAAGGGATCTAGGGTCTAAATTACACCTTTCTAAACATCACATTTGAGAGGAAACAAAAATGATCATAAACAACTACTTGGCTACTATCCTCAAGGAAGAGACAAAATGGTTGATTAGGGTTTTGGTTCTTTTTGTGGGGATTGATGATTGATGTGTTGAATTGATTTAATTTTTTTGTAAGATAGGTCAATTATGCAATTACAACAAACTAATGTGAATACAAAAACATATAGAATTGATAAGAAAAAACTGAGAATAGCATAGCAAAGAGTAGAGACAAAGGAACATGGCATTCAAATTTGAGTTGAAATTGTTTGGTCAAGGGTGTGGGCTCCCTAGGTTGAGAATGGTTCTTTTTGGAATCTCTAAACATGTATTATTAGGTTACAGTTTATAGGTGTTTCCCTATTGGAATTAACTTTGGAACTTTGTATGTTGATGAATAATTAATTTTTCCCTAATTTTATGGATGAATGTACTTGAATGTTTGATCTTGATATTAGGTCTTCAATATTCTCCAAATCCACTTCAGATTTATCACCTACAAGAAAGAGAGGAGAGAAAGGGTTGTGCCATATAGGGGCTCTCCTAAGTCAAACCCCGTTTTGGAGTTTCCACCTCCACATTAGCTATGATGATGTTCGATAAAGAGTGCTTACCCTATTTTGGGCATAGACAAATGAATACTACAAATGATAAATCATAAGTGTTACACGTTACCACTTAGATTTTCTTTCCTTGATGGACTGAAGTCATGTCACATATTGCATGCAAGAAGAATTTGGTTCTTGATTGAAGGTCTTGCAAGTGTTATTAGTTACAAAAAAATGAACATAAAAAATGAAACAAATATTACATGATGCATTGCTAACATGAATCTTGGTTGATGATAATGTTGTAGAATAATGCTTATTATTCTCTTGAATTACCTTAACTACTTTTTGGGATGTTCAGTTAGAATTCAAATTGCCTATATTTTTCTTAGAGCTTCAAATGTTGAAAAATAATTATATTTATATGCATTTCTTCATTTCCTGCAATAATTATTTTGAAAAGTCGACAAATGGATTTGAATTTGTAAATATAAAAATACCAACAATAAAATATTAAAAATTGGTCCAAAACAAGGTGGTCAAGGGTGACGATTCCCTAGACTAGACCTATTTTTGGATTTAAATTGTTAAGTAAATAATCAATTTTAATTCCCATATTTATCTTGATTTTCTAAAAATGATAATAAAACAAGAAAATAATAATCATAATTAGGTCCAAGCATTAAGGGGGAGCCAAACATAGTGAATTTTTTTTAGGGTTGATAATTTACGACGCTACAGGTTCTTACCTCCTACACTACATTTGTGCAATTATTCTATGAACCCTTCTTTCCCCCATCACAACCTCCTTAATTTCAACAATCATCTAATCCTAACATGCCCCCATTTTACATAATTTTATGGAGGTCACTATTGGACCTCCAACATAAGCCATTTCTTATGATGTTATATCACATCCATTTCCACCCACATTTGTGGTCTCTTTCTTTTCTCTCTAACAACAAGGAAATGCCTACAATTTACATGCGCAATCTTGCAATGCTACTTACATTAATTAGCTTTATGATGATTACATCTTTGTGAAAATTTTACTTTGCACTCGTATGGACTATTCTCTTAATATTTATTTTATTTACCTCATGAATTCATTATGTCTTTTGATGTTCTTGCATAAGAATTCATGAGCTATTTCTAGGTTCAAATTGTCTTGGATGTTAATTTCATAGAAATCATCTATTGTAAACATGACTGAGTGAGTGTGTAATTTTTTTAATATATTCTATTCTATTATTGTGAATAGTAGCATCACTTTCCTAATGCTAAGATTCAACATTTACTTATGCATAATCTCTAGCCAAAGATCATGAAGAAATTTTCAATAATCCAATAATATATAGATTTTGTATATATTTAAGCTACATTGTGAGATTCCAAGACAAATAATTATGACCTTACCTCTTCCTCTTCCTATCTTCCACTTCTTATACTCATATTTTTTCTTCATCTAAATATCAAAATAAGCCTTATAAGAAGAATTTTAAGAATAAGTATAATAACGATGAGCTACAAGATAATATGAATAACCTTGTGCAATATTTATCTTTCCTTGATCATTCCCTTGATTTTTTACCATTTAATTTAAAGATAAACCTAATTGCTCATTGACAAAGTTAATCAATTTGTATTTAATTATGATGTGAAAATTCATATTGGAATTTAATCGTCTTATATTACCTTACTCTTCAACTTGATACTTCTCTTCCTCTCCCTTAGGGCTAAGATATTAAGGTGTTTGTGAATATCATTGAGTTCTTAGACATGAAATTCAATGATGCATGATATTAAAGCATAAAATATAGGGCCTAATTGATTCTAATGTTCTTCATGCTAACGTATTAAATGATCAAGGCAATAATTTGGTGTGTCAACCAAAATAAAATTTATAGAGATGATTATCTTCAACATTTCTCAAGACACTAATTATCTTTTTTTCTAACACTTACTTTACTTTGCATTCTTATGAACTCTTTGAACTCTTATGGTGGTGTGTTGGTGGTTTTTATTGTGCATTACATTTTTGCTTGGTTGTGGTTTGATGTTTTATTATACCATGACTCAATTAATCTTCCATGTCCTATTCATGGTATAAAATTCAAAATCATACTAAGAAAATGATCATAGACTCAAAAATTGAAGGAGCGTGAGGTTGAGAATGCGAAAAAATAAAAATGAACGAGGAAATTTCATGAAAGTAAGAAATTGAACACCATAGATGAAGATTTATGATCTTTCCCAATTGAATTAGATCATGAAAGATCCGTTCAAGACATGAAAGAGAAAAAAATAGAGAAACAAAGGCAATAAATGCAAAATATTCGTACAATAAAGAAATTAAATCCCAAAGTTGAAGGTATGTACTCTTTACCATCTCAAGATGATATTGAACAAATTTTTCATTCACCAGCTAAATTAATAAAAATGAAACAATTAATGATAATGTTATACCAATTAATCAACCTATTCAAAGCAAAATAAACATGCCAAATATTGAAGATGAACAATTTTTTTTTAATAAAACAAGTCGACCCTTGAGAATACCTCTGAGAATATTGCATAGAAAATCTAAGTTTTTAATTGAAATTGATGAAAATATTTTAAAATCAATGGTTGATAAAATTCCTAAACATACTTGTAGAAGAAATTTGATATAACAAACAATTGGCATTTTCATATTTCATTTAAGTTTTCATATATATATATATATAAATTGAAAACTTAAATGAAATATGAAAATACCAATTGTTTGTTGAAATGATGTGAAAATACCCATAATGAAGATACTTGGCCTACGAACATTAGATACTAATTATGAAAATTTTCTTGTAAAAACTTTAATGAATTCATATGAAAGTGTGGGTTCCACCTCATGCACCAAAGATAGAAATGTCCACAATGTATAATTATATCAATTATAGTAAGTAATCAAACAAAGAAATCTCACATAATAAAGAAAACAATTCAAACACTAAAACTAAGTAGAAAAATACTAATAAAAATTATTGAGAGACATGAAAGAGTTAAAGATCCAAATAGTAATGAACTATATGCATTCTCTAGTAGACTCACACGAAAAGATAAAGTTATAGTTAAAGCCCTGAAATCCCTAATTGAAGAATTTTGAAAAAATAATACAATAGTACAACACCCAATCAAAGAGATGTAAAAAAGAGAATTTGTTGTTGATTCATAAGTCACATCCAACACATTTTTTGAACATGGTTCAAACACAATATTTTTCCAAATTTGTAGAAATGTATCCTCAAATAAAAATTAGTCAAATATATTTTGAAATGGATTTTTTTTCAAAAAAAATAATAAACACAACTTGTTGTAAAGTAAATTGAATTTTCTAATTATTATGATGTTTTTGGTATATATTGAATTTGCATCCTAATGATATTTTTCAAATGTGCATAATAAAGACTCCACCTAAACCAGCAAGAGATTTCATTTTGATCATTTTATGTGAAAATAGTGGATGGATAATTATTTTACAAAAAAATTATGTTTGGATGGAACATGTGATAGTTGCAATGGCTTGCAACATTTGATAAATTGTGTGCAAATATAGAATACACATGCAATTGAAAATGAACATTTTTTAGAAAATGTAAGTCGGTGAATTACACTCTAAAATGGTGAAGAGATGAAAAATGTGAATTGAAGAGTGAAAAAATACCAATATATCAACTCATGTCTATTTTTGGAGAGAATATAGTGTATGAGTATGCAAGACATACTCATAAAACTTGTTGGTTGGACTTAAAATTTAAATTATACAAAGACCCATTCCCACTTGGTACTATCATTTCAATAATAAATTTTGTAGAGAATTATACAGTACAACCACATAATGGTGTTCAATTATAGTACTACAACTCCACTCATGTTGCTATGGTGTGTATATAATATGAATTCATGCAATTGATAGTACATAGGAAGACAAGAAGATATTGAGAGAGTATAATTTTTATATTAGTGATTATCGTATACATTCTACAAAGTTTATGCAAGGTCGTTTTGAGATGTTTCACGATAATTTGGCTAGCAAGAACATCATGTTTGATCAACATATCATATGGTTAGATGATTGTGCATCACAATTCAATAACTTACAAATGTTCTATTAATTGAGTAGGATGCATAAGATGAATGGTGTTCATCATATATGATTTTTTTTAAGACTGGACATGAAAAATGGGAGCATGATGATGTAGAAGCATGCATTAAAATATCTTTAACACAAGAAAATTTGAAGTAAAAAGATAGTACAAAATTAATAGATGAAACATCTATTATCGTATAATGCAACATTACAATAGGTTAAAGTAATGAAGTTAAGTTTACAACTTGTACATTCTTTTTGGTTAGTAGATGAAGTTAAAATTGCAAAATATGAGGATTGTTGTGCATTTAAAAGATTAGACGATCTTCACTCTTTTAGAAGCTCAAATATAGATGCATGGACTATTCATATGATATAGATGACATCTTTTTCTTTTCATGTATAAATTTTACTTGGAATGAGTGTAGTTCAAAAGAGTGGATTGATGAATGTTGTGCTAGAACTCTAGGAGCAATACAACTCACAAAGATGGAATCATCAATTGACATTGACTTTATTATATATCTAGTTCAACCAAGTATCATAGATGCGTCATTTAATAAAATTTAATATTTTATCTTATTTTTTAGTTGTGATCCCTTAAAATGTATTCCCTATTATAATGTTTCAAAACAACTAATAAAGCAATAAAAGGAAGAACACAAGAAATACACCTCAAGATTAGCCTAAGGAATGACTATGCAAAGAAATATAAATAAAACAAAGATTGTAAATAGTTATAGCTTTGTGCTACAAATTCCTTGGTTGGCCCTGGATCTTTGAAAAAATTCCTGCTCCTTGGATGGCTATGGAGGTGACTAGATGCAAGATGAACAATATGATAAAATGCAAGTATTGGTGGCTAAATGGCTTGATTGATTGATGGAGAATGCTTGCAAATGGCTAAGTGTTACAAATGGAAAAATGGAAAGAGTTTGGTAGCAAAATTCTAATTCCTCCAAAATGAGAGGAAGGAGGGGGTATTTATAGAACAATTTGAATTCTCTAGAGAATTCAACGGTTGAGATTAATCCAACAAAGCCAAGATGGAGGGCTATGGTGAGTTGAGGACTCACAAGCCCTCACATTTTGACATGTAGAATGCGAGATGGATTAGGGTGAGATGATGTGGAAGTGAGGTGGAATGAAGGTACATGATGTGGAGGAAGGACAAGTACCTTGGAAAAAGGATGATGTGAACTCTCAATGATCACATAGGGAAGAGAAGAATCTTGGGTGAATAAAAGTGAATTAAAAATTCACATGATTGGAAGAATATAGTGGATAAGACAAGGTTCCCAAAAGGGTGGGAACTTTCCACATGTGAGTGATGTGACAAGTCAAAGGTTCTAGAACTTGCATGGGGAAGAGAAGATTCCTTGGAGGAATAAAAGTGAATTAAAAATTCACACAGGGAAGAGAGGAGCCTTGGATGAATAAAAAGGAATTAAAAATTCCTTGGGGGATGGGGAGAGTTGACCAAGGTACTGATTAGGCTTAATTGATCAGTGATTAGAAGATGACTAGTGACTAACGAAGGTTAAGAAGCCAACTTGCAAAATTTGGAGGATGTGACATGTCTTAATCAAGGATTAGGCATGTGCACATCTCTAATGAAGAAATTAAGAGGTTGATTAAGATTAAGAAAATGATGTGACATGTGAGGAATTAAATAAATTTCATATTTATTTAATTCATTTAATGAAAGGGATGATTAAAGAGATAAGGTATTTAATTATTAACTGAATACCTCAGGGATTTGGCAGAATTAAGGGTATTAATTAGATAATGGTGATATTACCTAATTAATGTAATCAAAAGGATGTTTTAGATGAAAAGGGATAAATTTGGGAAAATGAAGTGTCCAAATTTAGGTGTCTACAGTAGTATTTGTGTATCATCTATTAAATTTATCTTATTAAATGCATAATTAATGCAAGAAATGTTTATGCAATTACTGCGAATAAAGATAATGAAAAAGTGAAATATTATGTGTGTCATTGTGTTGAGACAAGAAATAAATTGGGTGCCCCTATCATAGATGGAGAATAATTTGAGTATCCTATAGGATTGGTGGTTGTTACTAGAACATAACTTAGACGATACCAATGAAGAAGTTTGATGTGTGGTTGTTCGAGGAATTTGACACACAGGAAGATTCTTGATTATTCTTTTTTTTTGAAATAAAATTCTCAATTGATCAAATATGGGGATATACCATTGAATAAGAACATGTGGAAAGTTCACAAGTTTGACCACAAGGCAATTGACTTGACATAATAAATTATAGTCATAGTTAGATATGATTGATAAAACTCAACATGAGGATATACAAATGACCAAGAAGACCATGTAGAGGTTGTACTAGAACATATACCACTCCAACATGACCAACAATGTGAAATAAGGGAGTATATTCATGATTTTGGTCATGTTGATGTTATGCATTCGAATGACTTATCTAAGGTAGATTTTTATTTATTGTGTTTTTATGGTTCTAATATTGTTAATGATGATGTTAACCTTGATTCTCATGACCTTGATAATGATTTTTAGGAGTTTGATGAAGACAACAACTTATCTCATGAGAAATATGATTATCGGTCCATACCAATCAACAAACAAGATGACTTGCCACCTCCTTCATTGGACAAGACCGATAAAGTGCTTGATATTGTATTTATATTGAGTAAAGAAATTTCAATTCATGGATATTCTATGTGATGTAGGGACATCTTGTCCATATATTTTGTTTTGCATTTTTGGGTTTTTGGTCATTGTCTTTTGTTTTCTTTTGGGCTTGTCTCTCTATGACAAGTGGTAGCTTATGTGGGGGAAACAAACTTACTTGATTCTTTTCAAGCCTTCTTTTTTTGGATTGAATGAGTTACAAGCATCACCACATGTTCTTTTGTGCAAGTAGATGCCAAGAAGAAGAGATGGTTATTGACAGAAGGACACAAACCAAGAAATTTTTTCTTTTGCTTTTGCTAGAGGTCGATGGTTTTTAGAAGAGAAAAATTATATGTGTAGGGAGTCATCAACTTGGGTAGGTAGTGAATAGACAGAGGATAAAGGAATTATTTTTGGAATAAGAGACAGTGTGGAGGTTTATGTTGGGAAGAGGAATGGAGTCGAAATCGGGGAAAGCCAATCTGAGTTGGACGGTAAAGAGGAAAAGATAGGAACCAAACTATCTTCTTGGAAGGAGAAAAACAATCAAGACCGAGGCAGATTGTAGAAGGGTATTTGAATTAGCATGGAGGATAAAAAAGAACATGCAACATGGAGCGATGGAGTTGAATTGGAGATCATCCATCATTATGAGGGATGTTTCACAGTCTTAATAACTATTCTTTTTGTTCTTTCCTTATTTTATGAATTTTGTAAACTTTGATTCTTGTGGTTTGGAATAAGAAGAAAACTTTTAAATGTTAATACCTTGTTTTGTTTATTATAAACATTCATCTTTCTTCCTATTTTTTTTTATTAAATACTTACTTGGTATGTTGAGGCTTTTTTCACCTTGCATTAGCATTAGTTAAATTGCTTTGAAACAACATTTAGTGGGAAAACTTGTGAGACAGTTGAGCAACTATAGAATCCATTTATCTTTTAATGTTGCAGATTGGTGGAGATTAATTAAGACAACCATCATTTTGGTATCAAAGCCACACAAGATTGGAAAAGTGGGAAGTGGTTATAATGCCACTAAGGGCGATGAGACGAGGAGGTGCTCAGGGTGGTGGTCGAAGAGGCCATGAAGAAAGAATCTTGGAGATGTTGCAAAAAATTTCAGCAAGGTTGGATGCCATAGAGCAGGCACAACGAAGGGGAAACATTGTTGATGATGTGAGTGAAGTTGTGAAAGAAGAACAACCGCAAGCTGAGGATGAAGCTCAAGAACCAGAAGGTGTGGAAGAAAGATTGATTAAAGTGGTGATGAATGTAGGATCCAAACCAAGAATTGAGGTTCTAACATATTTGGGAAGTCTAAACAAAGAAGAACTCTTTGACTGGATCAATGATCTAGAAAAATACTTTGAATATGAAGGAGTTGTAGAAGAAAGAAGGGTGAAATTTTCTTGTACAAGGCTTAAAGGCCACACAAATCAATGTGGTGGGACTATGTGTAGTTAGAGAGATGGAAGAAAAACAAGGAAAAGATAATCTCATGGGACATGATGGTTGCCAAGTTGAAGACAAGGTTTCTTCCAGAAGATTATCAAACTAATATTTTAAGATTGCAAAATTTGAAGTAGAAGGATATGTCAGTAAAAGACTACATGGAAGAGTTTTATAATTTGGTGATTCAGTTAGGCCATAGTGAAGAGGATATGGAAAAGGTTGTTAGATACCTGAACGATTTGAAATACAGTTTGCAGGATGAGCTGACTTTGGTGTCACTGAGAACTTTGGAGGAAGCCTACCAATTTTCCATTAAGGTAGAGGAGAAGCTTATGAGGAAGTAGAATCAATAAGGATGAGGTAGAGGATGAGGCTATTGATAAAGAGGACAGAAACACCGCCAAGATGGAGAGGCAAGTAGCTCCAAAGGGCAAGTTAAGTTAGAAAAAGGAATTTATCAAGATAGACGAGAAAGACCCATTAGAAGTGATGGTTATCAGGGAACAGGAAGAGGTTTTGTAGGTAAATGTTTTTAAGTGTAATTAGTATGTGGGTGACAAGAGTTGGGAATTTCTAGAATCTTCTCAAGGAGGTTACAAAAGGCTTGAAAGGAGGAATCAAGTGGTACAAGTAGATTAGGAGAGTGCAGGGTCATTTTCTCCAAGGAGGAACCTGATTAAAGAGAATCTTTATTGTTCAAAAGAGTGTTGTTGAAATTGTCGAAGGAGAGTCAGGAACCTATACAAATGAAATCTCTATTCAAGACAAAGTGCAAAGAAAAAGGTAAGTGTTGCAAGCTTATTATAGACAATGGTAGTACATGTAATATTGTTGCAAATGAAATGGTGGAAAAATTAGGACTTAAGAGAACTACACATCCTACACCATATAAGGTTTCTTGGCTGCAAAAATGACATCAATTGTTGGTAGATGAGAAAGCTTTGGTTGAATTTCAAATAGGTAGTTATAAGGATAGTAGTGTGTGTGATATCATGTCGATGGATGTGTGTCACGTGCTACTTGGTAGACCTTGGCAGTGTGACTGAAATGCCATACACGATGGGAGACATAACACCTACACTTTTGAGAAGGATGGTCTCAAACATACCTTTTTCTCCTTACAAGAACCAATAGAGGACAACCATAGAAGTAGTAGTAAGGTGATTTTGGTAAGATAAAAATATTTTATAAATGAGAGGGAGTCACAAGAAGTTATAGCAGTAACCAAGGAGGTAAACCTTCATTTTCCTCAATGTTGCATAGGTGGAAACAATGTTGATTTGCAGGTAGGACCGCCAACGACATGTGTTGGCACAATTGATTTTTAAGTTGGGGAAGCTAATGGTATTATGACGGATGCAGGGAGACAAAGTTCAAAACAACAGTACCAAGATGAATACATTGGAACGAATCTGCATGAACAGAGTGTGGAGATAACGAAAGAGAATGGGGAAGATGAATTGGTTCTTCAAATTGAGGTAGTTGAGCAAGAATGGATTGTACTAACAAGAGGTGTAATGAATATTGCATACACCAATGGTGAGGTAACATCTCACTTTTCAAACCCCTTGAATATAGTTGAAGATGATTTTACTGAAGATGCAATGATTGATATGGAAAGGAAAATGCAAAACGAATGGGAAAGGTGCAACAATAAGAGGCTAATTGGAGAGTGGGTGGAGTATATTGGAGACGATGAGATGGGGTGTGGAAAAGGCATTAGTTTGAAGGTTTGGGATAATATGCAGTCAACTAGTGGAATGAACATTAAGAGAGTATGGAGAAGTACAATGTCTGGAGGTCCCACCAAATGTTGGAGGAAAAGGAAGAAGTATTGGTACATATTGTGTTTATCAACATAAGGGGGTATGCTACAAGCACTAGACACTTGATAGAGTAGTCATACTACCCAACTCCCTTTGTGAGCTATGCTCACAAACAACTCCCTCGGGGAGCTTGATGCAGGGGTATCATGTCCATATATTTTTTTTTGCATTTTTGGGATTTTGGTCGCTGTCTTTTGTTTTATTTTGGGCTTGTCTCTCTATGATAGGTGGCAGCTTATGTGGGGGAAACAAAATTACTTGATTCCTTTCAAGCCTTCTTTGTTTTGGATTGAATGGAAAAAATTAGTTACAAGCATCGCCCCATGTTCTTGTGTGTAAGTAGATGTAAGGAGGAAGAGACGGTTATTGACAAAAGGACACGAACCAAGATTTTTTTTCTTTTGATTTTGCCAGAGGTCAATGGTTTTTAGAAGAAACATTCTATGTGCAGGGAATCATCGACTTGGGTAAGTAGTGAAAAGACAGAGGATAAAGGAATGTTTTTTGGAATAAGAGATAGTGTGGAGGTTTTTGTTGGGAAGAGGAATGGAGTCAAGTTTGTGGAAAGACAATTTGAGTTGGGGGGTAGAGAGGAAAATATAGGAACCAATATGTCTTCTTGGAAAGAGAAAAACAATCAATACCGAGGTAGATCGTAAAAGGTTGTTTGAATTAGCACAAAGGAAGAAAAAGTGCATGAAACATGGAGTGATGGAGTTGGATTGGAGATCGGCCATCATTATGAGGGATTTTGCACAGTCTTAATAACTATTCTTTTTGCTCTTCTTTCCTTGTTTTATGAGGTTTGTAAACTTGGATTCCTACGGTTTGGAATAAGGAGAAAACTTTCAAATGCTAAGACCCTATTTTGTTTATCATAATCGTTCAAATTTATTCTTGCTTGTTTTTGTTAAATGATGAATTGGTATGTTGAGGTTTATGTCCCCTTACATTAGCATTAGTCAAAATGCTTTGAAATAGAATTCAGTGGGAAAACTTGTGTGATAATTGAGCAACGATTGCATCCTTTTATCTTTGAACCTTGCAGATTGGTGGAGAGTAATTAATACAACAATCACTATGCACATATTAGACCTTGCATCATGTGATTCATGTAGAGTTCATCCATTTGATCCACATTTGAAAGTAAGTTGTCCCAATTTCTTACTAGCTTGGGAGATTGCCTTATAGGTAAGGTTGATTTTGAGCATGTTTATCTGGGAATTGAGCAAGATTTTTTTGATGATATTTATGCTTCATACACTTCAAAAGACATGTTTATGATTAAATTTGTTAGTCCTAATGAAGTTAAACATGTTGATTTGTTTTTTAGGACTAGTGATGATTATAACAAGGATGAAATTATTGATGCTTTACCTCTTGAAACTTGTTGTAATAGTATTAATGGTTGTAGTACATTACTAATGAATTTTTTTCTTATAAAATGCATGTACTTGAGAAGAATGGAGTGATGTACCATGAGATAAGACCTCCAGAATGTGAAATCATAGTGCATGAGGTTGTACCTGCAATTGGAAACTCACTAAAAAAAATTGTTTCTTTCCATTCTCTCTTGGATTTTGATAGTTTTCAATTTGAATATGATGTTTGGGGTGGTAATACTTGTTTATGGATTAATCATGATCAAGGATTTGCCACAACTTTTGATTTTACAAGGTTTTTGCTTGGGAAATGAGCCTATTATGCCTAAGTTTTATTTTTCTGAGTACAAAGATGAGTTTTCAATCCTTAGAACCATATGGGTGGGTTATTATTGTTATATGTAATGAAAAATCAATTAAGAGACAACTCATATGCTTATTGTTCTAAGTTTTTTGTATGTAGTTTGAGTTGTTCTTAGTTATGCAAGTGTTTGGCTAACTAGTTTTCCTTTGAGTTTTAGTTGCTAGTTTCATTTTTTATTTATCCCTATTGGTCAGTTGGTGATAGCTTATTTTTTAATTTTATTTTATTTAGTTTGGTCTATTTTTTGGGGGGGTTTAGTTCTAGATATTTGTTGTTTTTCTCTCATTTCCTAGGTCCTAAGGTCCTAATTTGTTAATCAGGTGCATATTTATTGATGGAAAAGGGAATTTTTGTATGGGTAAATAGTGTAACCACTAATTGTTAGATGTGTTTAGCCATTTATTGATAGTAAATCAATCATTTTCTTAATATTTTCATTTTACATCACTCATATTAGTTTGTGTGTTTTCTAGTCCAACTATGAGTTAAGGTGATTTTTGTGCTTGAGATGATGTTTTCTTAAAATCTTATATATTCTCACACATTAATCCTTCCTAAATCTTGCTATAATGAGTTATTATAACAAGTAGTTGGGTGAAAAATATAAATATTTTTCTTTCCAGGACACCAACATGTTTTAATCTAAGTGTTGTTTGCTCTTTATAGATTATCCTTAATCCCCAACCTAGAAGCGAGCTTCATTTCTTGCAAGTTGAGAAAGCTCAATGAGAGAATGAGTTAAAATTAAAAATCAAAAGAAAAGAAAAAATAAAAGTAATGATATATCATGAGAACTCAAGTATCTAGGTGATCCAGACAATCTCCACCAAGGTTATGGATGTCTAATTGGTAGTAGAGAAAGGACTTGGGTGGGATTAATGATATCTTTGACAGGGTTATGGATGCCTGGCTAGTGGTAAAGCTATTTCTAGGTGATCATTTAAAATCAAAATCAATTTGAGGTAGTTGAATCTCTGGCTTGTGATAAAAATTTCTTATATGCTTAAAGGAAGGTAAAAGAATCATATGTACACACTTGGATTTTAGAGGCATTAATCATTCTTTCTCTTAGTTTTTTCTAGCACTCACTCTCTTATTTTGATTGATTAGGCTAAGATTTTGGGTCTTTGGCCAGTCTTCTACCTTGAAATTCTTTAGAGATTTTTTTGTTTTGGTTGGAATTTTTTGTTCCCTTGCACACACACCCCATACTTTGCATTAACAAAATGGGGACCCCCTCTTGATTTGACTTTCAAGGTTCTATGGTTCTAGCTTTGATTCTATCATTGATTTCATTGATTCAATCTAGTGCTTACTTCTCCATTGGTGGTCTTGGATTGATATTTTCTTGAAGGGTTTGCTTGAACTAAGGATTTTTTCCATGATTATAGGTCCCTCGACAATAGATTTTATTATGATTAATTGATTGTATATGTCAAATGAGATTAATTTAAGGGAAAATGTTATTTAAAATTATATTGCTAGCTTAGGTGAGGTCCTAGAGTCTCAACAAGCTTTCTCAATCTCCTAAAATGCTAAAAAATCCTTTGAAAAATTAAAAAAATATGAAAACCATTTTTTTAAATTAAAAAATGGAAGAAATGAGATTTGTGTAAGTTTAGTTTTAATCTAGACCATTTGATCTCCATCCTCAAATCTTGGTCATTGATAGTGCATTTAGTAATGCACTTTTTATGTTCTAATGTGCTATTATCTTTCAGCTTAAATTTGATGGCCTCATTAGCTTTGTATTTTGAATGTCATGAGCTTTGGATAGCTTTTTGAGGGTTTTTTTGCATTAAAAAAATGAAGTTTTTTGCATTATAGGCATCTAACCTCCTCATCCTAATCATACACATGAGGAGAAAAATATTGGAAGTAATATATTAAATATTTTCTATAATTTATTTCTTTTTTTATAAAAATATTGGAAGTAATATATTAAATATTTTCTATAATTTACTTCTTTTTTTATAAAGATTTTGTGGCGTGCAAAAAAATATTAAAATTACTATTTTTTTGTTGATAATCACAATCAACAATTTTGACAATTTTTTATTTGAATGATAAATATGAGAATGGATAATTTCATAAAATGATGTAAATACTATTTTTATGAGGATTTTGATGCTTTTCATTTTTTCTTGCAGATTTGGGATGCAAAAGATATGACTAAAAAATTTAAAGAAATCATGAAGATTAGAATGTTGGACATGAGCTTTTGATGAAAAATTTGAAAACTTATTCATAATGTGAACTGTAAAAATCGCTTTTATAAAAGGAGAAATTTTATATTCATTTTAAAGGGGGGAATTTAGGAGAGCAATTTTTGAAGAGAAAAAGACAAATGACAATTTTCAGTGTGAATATTTTCTAGATGTTTTCTTGTAGCTTATTAGTTATTCACCTTGGATGGTTTGATGCATTTGTATTTTTGTTCCAAAACTTAGATGTTTTGATGAAATTCAATAAAATTCTTAATTATTTACATCTTTTATAATGGATGTCAAATATTGTGTAATATTTGTGCATGCAATATGATAGTTTTATGCAATTTCTTTTGTCATTTTCACAAAATTCCTTAGGATCTTCCACTTACGATGTTTATGATTGTGTGAAATACTAATTATGACATTGTAAGTTAATTAAATTTCACTACATCTTCCAAGATAAGGGATATTAAATTAGATGTAAAGCTCATCCTTTCTATTTTCAGTTCATTTCTTCTCTAAACCCTCATCTCTTTTTTCTTTTGTAAATATTGTTAGTTTAGGAGTAGATTAAGATTATAATAGGATCTCGTTTTTAAACAACTTTTTGTTATAAATTAATTTTCTCATATTTGCAAGTTGTTCTATTATTGTTATAGTGCTAAAAATATTCATTTTTATGAAATGGGTGATTGGGGAGATAATTTATGCATTATTTATCTTATTTGTTGGTCTCCTAAGTGCATTAAACTAATTGTTTACTTGATTACCCACAATCTCTTAATACATATATAGTTACATAAGCCATTGAATTGTCCAACATTGTCATGATCTACACAAAGAGACCTTGGGCTATCCAATCTCTTGAGGTTGGTTTCCTTTCCAGAGATGTGGTGCATTTGGTTTTCTACCCGCATGTTGATGAGTGTGTCAAAACACCCCTCAAAAAGGCCTTCTCCAAACATTTGGAAATGATATTGTGAACCTTAAGAGGCAAAATAAAATAAAATTATAAACCTTATAAAGCCCCTTACCAAGTTGAATATCAACCAAATCAATCAAATAGGTTGCCAAATCGGTCCAATAATTAATGTCAAATACAAGCTCTTAATCCAAAGCCTTATCAAGTATATAATCCCAAAACTACCAACTCTTAAAGAGAGATGGTACCTATCCAAAACAATATGGCATAAGATTATGAGTGGTGTTTTCATGTAACCAACCTCATAGTCAAAACACATGCTGAAATGGAGTGATAAATCAAGCTTTGATGGTGTATAACACTCCAAATGTGCAGTCAAATACAATTCCAAAAGTACCATTGCAACAAGGTGAACCCCCAGAAGAAATGCAAAATGAAGAAAAATTGATAAATTGGCAAGGATAGTAGTTTTATGGGATGAATCAATTGTATTCATTAATTTTAGACAACAAAAGGGCTAAGAAAAGTGTTGTTGATCATCTTACAGAGTAAATATTTTGAACGATAAGAGGGCTAGTTGTATAACCAAAATGATTGAATATGATGTGGAAATCAAAGTAACAAAGTTGGTAAGAGGTAAGGGACTTTGTGAACAACTAGCTATTAGGTTAGAAAGTGACAAAGAAATGCAGGAAGAGGCTATCCTTGTATCCAATAATGAACATCAAATTGCTACACCTTTGAATAATGCAAATTGAACATGTGAAATGGTCCATTATCTTCAAACAAGTGAATTCCCCAAGGAACTAAATAGTGCTAAAAAGAAGTATTTCAAATTGCAAAAAAATCCTTATGTTCTTTTAGGTGGCACCTTGTTCAGAAAGTAATTTAATTGGTTTCATGTTAAGGTGTGTTGAACTTGATCAAACCAAAATAATATTGTAAGAGTTTCATGGTGGGGTAGCAGGACATCATTTTTCTCCAAGAATAACATCTCTTAAGATTATGAGAGTGGGTTCCTATTAGTTTGGGTCTTTTAAATATGCATATACATGGGTAAGGAAACACAAAAAGTGTGTCATGTTTGTAGGAAAACAAAAGTTATGAGTCTTACCTTTGCAACCAATATGAGTAGAACAACCCTTCATGAAGTGGGGTCTTGAATTTATTGGAGCCATTAATCCACCCTTTAGTTCAAGACTGTTAACAACAAGGAACTATTTCACCAAGTGGAATGCGTCTATTGCATTGAAATAAGTAAATGAAAGTGCAGTCCTAAAATTCTATGAAGATTTGGTCACAAGGTTTGGTGTCCCTAATTCAATTATATCAGATAATACTTTGGATTTTGTAGGGATAAAAATAATTAATTGGGCTATTAAGAATGAGATACATTTGAGAACTTCATCCAATCACTATCCTCAAGGCAATGGACAAGCTCTAAGTCCACTAATAAAAATCTAATCAGAATCATCAAGAAGACAATTGAGGACAACCATAGAATTTGGCATGGCAAGTTAAAATTAGCCTTAGAGCTGATAGAATCACTCCTAAGAGGGTTACAAGGAACTCACCTTATGTGCTTGTGTATGGGAAAGAGGCAAGGCTGTCTATATCAATTGAGTTACTAGAACTTAGCCTTATGAAGGAGGTGGAAAGGATGGAAGAATAACCAATGGATATTGGACTTATTGAGCTAATGGAGTTGGAGGAAACAAGAAGGCAAGCAGTGTAAAACTTGGGGATGCACCAAACACAAATGAAGAGGTCGTTTGACAAAAGAATAGTCTCAAGAATGTTCAAAGAAGGAGATAGTGTACTTAAATGGGATGAGATGAATAGTAGGCCTAGAAAAAATAATAAGTTTGATGCTATGTGGAATGGTTCTTTTGTGATCACAAGTTGCAATATGCATAATTCTTTCCAGCTATCCAAGCTAGATGGACAAGAGTTACCTATCCCAATCAATGAGATACACCTCAAGCACTACTATTGAGGTAATGAATGATCTTTTGTACATATCAGGATAGTTTTCCTTTTGCTAATAAGTATTTTTGCACACTATTATAGGTGTCTTTTTTCTAAGTGTTGATGCACATTTTTCTTTTCCATTAGGGGACTACAAGTTTTGGTTTTTCTTAGGTGTTTAGTCGAAAGTTTCAAGGTCTTGCAGCTAGTTGTCAATTTTGTTCTAAGTTTTGTTTTAGGTTCTATTTATTCCACAACCCAAAGGATTGAATAATGAGCTAGTCTTTGAGTTTTAGCAGGAAAAACATCCATAGAGGTTGCCAAAAGTGTTAGCCTATTTTTTTACCTTGGCTTAAAATAGTCTTATTAGGTTGTTATTGTCATATTAAGTGGTATTATTTTTGTCCTAATATTTCAAAGGGGGCTTTAGTTTATAATAAGGATCAAAATGCTTTGATATTATCAAAATATTAAAAAAATCCTTTTTTTTATTTTTTCCAAGTATCATATCAATGCCAAAGAGGGAATTTATTTTGAAATGGTCTAAAATTTTAATAAAATATTTGTTAGGGTTTTTGGCTCTTTCAAGACCACATCTAAAATGAAGGAGAAATATAGGGAACATTGTTGGTTCATAGAGAACGAGAGGGCATGTTGTTGAATGGTTTCTAGGAGTGTTAAATATTATTCTTAGAAATGGTGTAAGGAAGACACACACACCTCCTGAGATAGGGGCATGTTGCAGACGTTAAGGAGAAGATTGGGCATGTTGAAAAATCCTAGCAAGCACAAGTTCTCCAACTCATGCAGAAGCAAGCCCATGGGGGAAATAGAAGAAGTCGGGTTTGTTTATTTATTTGTTGTGAATCCTTTGTATTGTAATGAGAAGGCACTAAATTCATCTTGCATGACACATAAATTGTGTATTACCTTCTTATGTAATTGTCTCTCAAAATCCTTATGCTAGTTTGTGTGAGAAAGTAATAGTGGAATGGTATTTTTAAATGATAAATGAAAGTATAAGAGAGTTTCAAGGAATTAATTTATCAAAGATAATTCTTGTTTTGAAAGTTCGGGATGCTATGTTTTGTGAGAACCTTTAGTTCATTATCATTCATTAGCACTCACAAGATATTCTCAAGTTTTTTTTTGGAGAGAATTTTTTTTCAGCCATTAGTAAGATGACAGTCTCAAGGTCATTCATGTCTTGTTCAATGAGAAAACCCTCACTTTTCATGTGCATACATTCTAACCTCCTCCAAAGTATCCTTGTCAAAAAAGTCTATCAATATAGAGTATAATAGTTTTCTATTGGTGAAAACCCTAGAAAATTAGTATTGAATAACCTCAGGAAGATGGAGAATGATTAAAATTCCACCATGAGAGTAGTATGTTTCCCATTAAGAGTTGCATTTGTATAACAACCCATTGGCAACATAATACTATATTTCAAGGAGTGCATACACAATGAAGGTAATGGGTTTTCTTAGGAGATTAGTAGGAGGTTATGGACACAATCCTAAAAACATGATATACAAACCAATCAAAATATGAGTGACAATGATAGAGAATAGAGCTTTAATGAAGTTTTTAAGACTTTCGAAACCATTTCCAAAATCATTAATATCCTTGCTAAAAGTCTTGGATATTGTTAAAACCTTGTAAGATGCGAATACTTTTTTTTGAATTATTCAAAGACTCACTTAAAATTCCTTTGTTACTATCAAATATCATCATTTGTTATGACATTTTTTGAAGCTTTCCCATATCAAAATTTTAAGTGTGTTAATGATTGCACTTATTATGGCATGCTAAGAAGCATAGTCTAGGATTATATCATACCTCAATATTATGTTCAAAAGGTAGGCACACCCTTGATATATATTTTATCAAACCCAACATTGGAGCTGATAAGATGTTGAAACCTTTATCGAGGTTGCTTCTTTTAAAATTCAATAACATACACAGGTCACTGAATCATGCTAAAGTAGGTATATTAGAAGATAAGGTTAAGTTGTGAAGTGGAAAATCAGTACCTACCTATTTTACTTGATTATACTTTGTATTAGAAGATTGTATATAGTCATTTTACCATATGGTATATCTATTGAAGGATTTAAAACTCCTTATCTAAGAACTCAAGCTACATTGACTAAGATAAACTCTATTATTTACTATTAAGGGGGTTAGTATTAAATTAATAAATCTAAAAAGGTCATTTGATGAATGATGCCTTTAAAGTGGTAAGTTAGACCCATGGTGACAATGCTAAAATTATAAGAGGAGATTATATATAGAATAAAGAAAATGAGAATTCCATGCCAAAAGATAAAATTGATTCATGGAAAAGAAGTACAAAATTCATACATGAGTTTCAAATGAGGCTTCATAAGGAAATGATCACGTGATATCTTGGGAAGAGAAACATAATGGAATACAAATGGAAAGTATGAATATGTCACAATCATGTGACTATTGAGTAGAAGATAACAAGTACAAGGTTTGACAAGGAACCATCAAAAGACATTGACAAGACAAAATAAGTGAGATAGCAACCAAAAGGACCTAGAAGACTCATATTTCATAGAAAAAATAAAGAAAACACACAAAATGCAAGAACATAGATCCCTACATAGCTAATGGCATATGATAGTATAAAAATTAGCATTTATTACCCAAAAATGAAGGAAAGTAAGGCTAAAGAGAGGTTATTCACATTAAGAAATTAGGGAGAAGGTATAAATCAATATATTCATGAGGTTCTATTAAGTGTTTATTTCTTTTATGAGAATAATGTAGAATTTGGCATAAATTTCCACAAAATTTTAAGTGGAATATATTCTAAACATGATTTTTGAACTTATTTTTATTTCCAAAACCCTTGTCAGAGCTAAGATATGTAATGAAGGCTTTAAACATAATAATAGTTCATAAATTAGGGCACTGCCATGAAGGTTTCTTGTTAATAGGTGAGAAAAGCATAAAAGAATGCATGAAAAGGTTTATAAAAGAGCGGGGACAATAGACTTGATTGTTAGAGAGATGAAGAAACACAAAGGATAGTGCATGCTAAAAGATAAGATCATATTGATAGCCAAAGGTGGATCTAAAAACCATTAACAAAGAACAATCCTAGAGAAGGGTAAATTATATGAGGAATAATTTAACATGATAGTCCCTCATAGTGAAAGAACAAAGGACATAGTGAGTGATCTTGACAGAAGACAAAGTGATGATCATAGAGGATAGAGTGAGTGATCACAATAGATAGAGTAGTGATCTTGATAGAGGAAAAAGTGATGATCATGGAGGATAGAGTGAGTGATTATCATAGTAGACATAGTGTTGATCTTCACAATCAAAATTAATAACCTTGTCATAGTGGATAGTTAAGGCATATACACACAAGATAGTAGAAAGAGGAAAAGCCTACATACCTATAGGTGGTAGTGATTAGATATTGAGAGAAATAAGGTAATGGAATCTCCCTAAAAGTTCTATAGTATAGATGGGTTTCATGATAGTCAAGTCATATATTATGCTAAGTCAAGGGTAAGGAGTATGAAGGAGACAGTCAATAGAATGTATAATAATCACCAAGATTGACAACTCACATGAAGAATGGGCATATAATGAAGGACCCCATGAAGATATGAATGTGAATGCAAAAACTTAGAGAATAGTCACACTAAACAAAGAGCTAGAGGACAGTGCGAGATAGAGGGAAATCACAAGGTGATGTTTGAACTTATTCATAAAGGCAATCTCCATAAAATAGTTTGGTGGTACTTGTTCAATTTATAGCCTTCTATGGCATTTAGCATTTTTATTTCTTAAGAATCCTTAAATTTTACAAGGAGATGTTAAAAACTATGCATTAGGACTCCTAAAACCCTAACTTTAACCCAAAACCCTAAAATATACCTAAAACCCTTGCACTTTTCTTATATTTCATTATTGACCTTTAACTTGGATTTCCTATCTTTTAAGTTATATCTTCAATGCTTTTGTCCCATGCGTTTACCACCCACTTTTTATTAGAATACTAAGTGTTTTTTATTTTATATATATCATAATCTATCACTAAAGGGATTTGCATTCTTTTGGGTCCCAATAGACATGTGTCGACATATCACATAGTTTCTTTGGTTTGTGGAAACCTTTTGTGTTTTATTTTTCTCCCTACAAGCTTGTGAAATACCTTTTGTCTTTAATGAAACCATTGATGTGTTCTAGTCCCCATCCAATCAAATTATAAGATACGATTTCACTCTAATAACTTGTCCCCTACCGAAGCCCCCATTTATCGTTCATGATCGGCCCCTTTTTCCTAGTAGCCTTAAGTTGTTTTTTTAAAGCACATGCATTTTAACCATGAAGTCACGTAAAGCCTTTTATTCTAAAGGAATTAATTCCTGTGAATTAGTGAAATGCCTTTGTCTCAAGTGAGAAACATGTGTTTTAACTTTTCACAATAGCTATAACCTTCTCTAGGCGATATTAAACCAGGTTTTTATTCCCCCAAACTCTCAAAATTGTGCCACGTGTCGAATCTTTCTTACCGCTACTGTTGCGAAGAAATGAACTATCGGGGAAGCCTTAAGAATTTTATTTATACTCCCACAAGTCCTAGAAATGATGACACATGTCTGTGAACTATGCAAAAATAAAGAAGGCTTTCTCATCCCGAAATAATTTCAAATTCTTGTAATCACTGTTGATTTTTTGAGATCAATGGCTCATATTAAAAAATGGAGAATGGCTACTACTAGCCACATGTTAAATAATTTGAAGACATTGATGGCTTATATGATATGTATCTACCAAATTCTCAAGGGGATTGGATTAATTCCCAAATATTTCATTACTCAAAGTACAAAGCTCAAGTATCATAGTGAAATTGCTAAAGATTTTCAAGTGAACGAGGGTTTTCATAGAAAAATTAGGGCTTTTATTCAATGAAAAACAAGTAAATTTCATCATATTTGTACATTTAAAAGCACAAAATATCATTGGTCACCTATTTTCAAGTATATTGAAGGGACTATAGGACTTTGGAAGGGTAGACATTGAGGAATTTTATAGAAATCTTTTTCGAAGTGTAAAATTCAAAACCCCAATTTTTCAATTATTAGAACCCTAGTTTGAAAATCATGGTTGGAACATCAAGGGGTTACAAGAGGGGGTTGGATGGTGATATCATTACACAACTTCTTGGATCGGCGAAGAGGCCAAGAATTGCCCAAGAGTCTTGAAATTTAGTTGATAGGGTTTTTGATAAGAATGAAAACTATTGAGACCTTATAATTTTGGTCCAAGGATATGCCCTTTTTAATCATTCTTTCATAACATCTCTAGCAAACAAGCCCATTTTCAATATTTTGTGGTTAGAGAAAGGAAGTTTGGTTGTACTAAATGTTTTTTAATCTTGACTTGATTCGAGTAGTTGCAAGGTCTTATAACCCTAATAAGAGGGCATTATTCACTACAAGGAAAATTCCCCATGCCCATGAACATAGCTCACATATGCATTTTTTAATTTGAACCTTGATTCTCAATTTACAATAGATTTGGGTGCTCTTATCAAAGAATACCAGAGACACTAGGATAGTTATAGAGTCAAATGGTTGCCATGTTTTAGGCCTAGAGGTAAAAGAAGAGAGTTAAGGAGGTTTACCAGTGGAGATTTGGAACCTTTTCGGTATGATATCTTTGAGGACTATTTTGTAAAGACATATTTCTCACCATGTCAATTTTTAAGGTTGGATAGAAAAAATCAGATGTCTTTGAATATGATGGTAATGGTTTTGGATATTCATAGTAGATATGTGAATAAGCTATATGATTATGTTGGGTATATTTCAGAAGAGTTACACAAGTCCTTGAGTTCACTCAAGAAGTATATCAACATAGTCCACTTTAAGTGGTACTCGTTGCTCTATCACATAATTTTACTGTGGAGTAAATTTTTTGTCCACCATATGTAGATCAACACCTTGGATGAACACAAGAGAATATTCCTAGTCTAAGAATGGACTTACATTAGGAACAAATATTGTGAGAAGGCCAACTACTGATTATTTAGGAGTTTTTTTTCAAGATAGTTCTTGATAACTTGGGTCGGCCAATAGATTGGAGATTGTCCAATGAAGTGAGACATTTTTCAAGGCCTAAAGACCTAATTCTAGAGAAGGGAATAAATCACAATTTGGGTTATTGGTTCTTCTACATAGATGCCACAATAATCAGCATGTATGGGTCCCTAGTAGCACCTCATGTGCTATCCAAAAGTGTACCAGACCAAATTGCCTTATTGGAAATAATGTGGCAATTAAATGAGGCTAACAAGACTCATTTTAGGAATAATAAGAAACATTCCCTCCTCCCTTCTACAATAGTGTTTTTAGAATTTTCAGTAACATCAAAGGGAGGGCATGGAATTGCTATATGGAATTTTGTTTCCTTGTAGGATGAAGGTGGACAGAATAAGGTGTGATCCAAAAATGTTCATTCATGATCAGAGAAAAAATTTCAAGATGGAACCTTACCCACATGATTTTGATAATGTGGAAGATTTTATTAGAAACTTATCCACAAAGGAGGGCCTTACAGGTAAAGAACCAAATTGCATAAAATAAGAGGAAGCAAGATTTTGTATGTCAAAGATCATTTATTTAGGATGATATCTATGTTGGATAATTCAAATCAATTACTATCAAATGTGCTAACTCCCTCATAAATCACTCTTGGCCCTTCTACTTCCCAGAGGGATGTGCCCTAGAGTCCCCAACAAGTCACTCCCTTACAACAAATATATCCCTCATTTGAACCACTGCTTGATTATCTTCTAAGACTAGATAAGGTATATGATGATACAAGTGTAATACAAATAATGCATCCTCCTCCTAAGGT
The DNA here is from genome assembly GCA_007115665.2 of Sequoiadendron giganteum. Taxonomy (NCBI): domain Eukaryota; kingdom Viridiplantae; phylum Streptophyta; class Pinopsida; order Cupressales; family Cupressaceae; genus Sequoiadendron; species Sequoiadendron giganteum. The sequence goes on along the minus strand of CM021105.1, from coordinate 348,382,959 downwards.
CATAATTGAAAGATCCACTAATGACAGATTAGTCATTAATTTTGAAACTAGTGGGTAGGTTGTGAATTCCATTAGAACTCAGGTCTATATTGAATTTATGCAAAATGATCAATTCATGGTGACCAAGGAATCTGAATATTTTGTCCTCAAAAATAAAGGAGAGGAGCTACAATAGAGGGTGTTAGATAGAAGCCTCAAAAAGAAAGAAAATAAATAATTGCAAAATTTTGGGAAAATGTCAAGAAGAAAATGGAAGCTATGACCGCTCAAAGGGGTAGATAGTTGGTAAAAAAATGTAGGATTCCTTCTATTGGGTGGGACATATCATCTGTTGTATAATTTGACATCAATAGAAGACAAGGGGAAGATCTAGTTTTAATCTTAGAGGAGCAATTTGAGGCCCTTTACTTTGGGTTTGATTTCAATCCAAGGCACGAGACCTTGGCTATTTGGTCTATTTTCCCAAAGACCAACAAACCTCAGGTGATCAATTTTGGTAACACAAGGGTAGAAAATTGAGAGGGGGGGTGAATCAATTGTCATAGAAATTACACTTATTAAACTTATTCTCATATTTGATATTTAAACATGAAAGAAAACACCATCACCACATCAGAAACACACATAACACCAATATTTTTGTGTGGAAACCCTGTTAGGGGAAAAACCACGGTGGAGGTTAATCCACAAGTTTATACTCTATTAAAAGTATAGAAAATGGGGAATGCACATGCATTCAGGCACACTGCCTAGAGCTCACTGCTCAAATACAAAAGAGGCTTACTACCCAAAGGAAGACACATTGTCTTACAATCACACTCAGATTAAATCCATTTGAAAGATCTTGAACTGAGAAAATAGCATCTACTAATGCCTAATTACAGTTTCGGTTAAGCACATGAACACTCTTTCTTCTACTCACTCTTCTTCACACTTTATTTTTTCCTTCAAAAGATCTAAAATTTATTCACACATCTTGCTTCTTGCATATCTCAAATGATATAAATAATCGGTTATATATATCTGCATCTAAGGATAACATCAACTACATGTCGGCCAAACAAAATATAAAATGTGTACAAATTGTCGACCCAAATTAATAAACAATTGTCAATGTGAATCAACCAAAGTTGGCCACAACATAGTAGAAATCTAAAATATTATGTCTCGAACACAAAAAACCTTAAACAATTTTCCTCGAAGATCCACAACATGCTATAATCATCCTGTCAGCCAAGAACATGAAAAACATGAACACACAGAAGAAAATCACCAATCGTGAGCACAATGATCAATGTGAACCAACAACATAGATATAACATAATCTATAAACATCCACAAGCATCATGAAACACCACATGAGCATTCGCAATAGCTCAAATTACTAGAATCACATTATCTTCTTTCAAGAACACCAGCTACAACAACAGAATAACTATCATAACACATAAACTCATAACTTGATCAAATCTTCATGCGAACCTTTAAAACTTTTGGTTGATAAACTAGATATACCTTTCAACAAACCCTTTGATCCACAACTTCTCACAATCAATACTCTGAACTAACCAACATATTGAACTTCACTGCAACACCGACAACCTTCAACTTACCACTGACAACCTACAACTTATTTTATTACAATTTTCTCAATATCATCGACATATACAGCCTTAAAGACATTAATGCTAATAGTGTTGACATCAATGACAACCACATATCAGCAATCTCCAACAATCTCACCCTTTGGCATTGATGGCAACACATGATGTGAAAACACCATCAATGAAACTTTTTTTAAGCACTTTCTCCCACTTAGGTTTTGACTCTTTTCTCCTTAACTCTTTTACAGATTTTCACATGACTCTTCTCCCTTTTATTTTGAACTCTTCCATACTTTTTCACATGACTCTTCTCCCTTTTCTTTTGAACTCTTTCATAGTTTTTCACATGACTCTTCTCTCCCTTTGACATCAATGACAAAGGTACACATTATCTTTCTCCACACAAGCTTTGAACCACATATCTGAACATCTAACTACTCCCCTTGAGTAGCAGCCACCACACCATTAATCTGAATCTCAAGATATTACTATGAAATGCATAGACTAATGCAAGACATTGCATCTTAATTCTGATTAGGAGGGGTAATCACCCCTAGCTTCCCTCTGAGATACTCAAAATTATCCTTAGGTAAGGGCTTGGTAAAGATATCTGCAATTTGTTCCTTAGTAGGAACATACTCCAGTCTGACTTCCTTCTCACTCACCTTGTCTCTCAAAAAGTGAAACTTGATAGATATGTGCTTGGTTTTTGAATGCAACACTGGATTCTTAGAAATGTTAATAACACTTGAATTATCGCAAAATATAGCAATAGGTTCATCATACACAACTCTAGTATCTTTCAACATCTGTTTCATCCATAATACTTGAGTACAATTATTAGTAGCAGCAATGTATTCTGCCTTTGCAGTAGATAAAGAAATGACATTCTATTTCTTACTTAACCATGAAATCGGATTCTTTCCCAAGAAAAATGCACCACCACTAGTACTCTTTCTATCATCCATATCTCCTGCCCAATCAGCATCAGTAAAAGAACTCAAAGTAAGCTCATCCTCTTTAGGATACCATAGGCCAAAATCAATTGTTCCCTTCAAGTACCTAAAAATCCTTTTCATAGTTGTCACATGAGATTCTTTAGGATCAGCTTGAAATCTTTCAACAATGCATACGACATTCATGATATCAGGTCTAGTTTGAGTCAAATACAACAATCTGCCAATCATGGATTTCTATCTAGTCTGATTTGTCTTAGGAGAATCATCATTTTGAGTCAACTTACATCCAGTCACCATAGGTGTACCAACTGGCTTTAAATCTTCCATACCAAACTTCTTTAGTAGTTCTTTCACATACTTGGACTGAGATATAAAGATCCCTTTATCTAATTGAGTAATTTTCAATCCCAAAAAGAATTTTATTTCTCCAATCATAGACATTTCAAACTCACTTTTCATCTCATCAACAAACTTCATGCACAAACTATCATCTCCTCTAAAAATGATGTCATCAACAAAGACTTCAACAATCAAATATTTATCATGACCAATCTTGAAATACAAGTTACTATCAGTAGTACCTTTATTAAATCCAAGATTCAACAAATACTTGTCCAATCTAGCATATCATGCTCTCGGGGCTTGGTTAAGTCCATACAATGATTTCTTCAATCAACAAACCTTATCTCCCTGATCAGTCAATTGAAATCCATCAAGTTGATCAATGTACACTTCTTCATCTAGTTCACCATTTAGAAATGTTGACTTGACATCCATCTGATAAACCTTGAAGTTTTTGTAAGAAGCATAAGAAATAAATTGTCTCACAGCTTCAATCCTAGCAACAAGAGCAAAATTTTCTTCAAATTCAATTCCTTCCATCTGAGAATGTCCTTTACACACCAATCTTGCTTTATTTTTGACAACTTCACCTTGTTCATTCAGTTTATTTCAAAAAATCCATTTAGTTCCAATTACATTTTTGTCCTTAGGTCTAGGAACAAGACTCCATGTATCATTCTTCTCAATTTTTTGTAACTCTTCTTTCATTGCTTCCATCCAATATTCATCTTTACATGCTTCATTGACATTGTTAGGCTTAGTCTTTGAAATCCAACAATACTCTTTTGCATTTCTTCTCCTAGTTTGAACACCTTTGTTCTTATCACCTATAATCTGATCTTCTGAATGATTTAGTCTTACATACCTTGGATTCTTAGGTTGTTCTTGAACTTCAGGCTCTTGTGATCTTTCTTATGCACTTTCACTAGTTTCTTCCTCTTGATTTTCTTGATTCACCGGATTGATTTGAACTTTCTTTCCTTTATCTGAATTGTCATTCTGATCATCTGAATCATATCCATAGGCTCTAGATGGTCTAAATGTGTCTTCATCAACCTTTACATTAGAAATTTCACCTACTTTCCTCAATATTTTATTGTAACACTGGTAGGCTTTACTTTTAGTAGAATAACCAAGAAATATTCCTTCATCGCTTCTAGCATCAAACTTTCCTATATCTTCATCTCTTTTGATATAAAATTTACTTCCAAAGATTTTGAAGTATCTAACAATAGGCTTATGACCAAACCATAGCTCATAAGGGGTATTACCAGTATCACCTTTGACATATACCCAGTTGAGAGTGTAAACAATAGTACTCACAGCTTCTCTCAAGTAGATATAAGGAACATTTCCTTCCAGCATCATAGTCCTAGCAGCTTTTTGAATTGTTATGTTATTCCTTTCCACAACTCCATTTTGCTAAGGGGTCCGCGGGGCAGATAATAGTCTCTTTATCCCATGCTCTTCACAGAAATAATTAAACTCACTGGAAGTGAATTCACCACCTCTATATAATCTCAGACATTTAATCTTCAAACTTGTCTCTATCTCTACCATAGCCTTGAAAATATCGAATTTCTCTAGAGCTTCATATTTTTCCTTTAAGAAGGTGACCCACATCAATCTAGAATAATCATTAATGAGTAACATGAAATACTTGTCTCCTTGTAAAATTTTGATTCTAGAGGGACCACACAATTCAGTATGCACAAGCTCCAATACTTCATTTGAAAAATATTGTTTACTTTTGAATGAGACTCTAGTTTGCTTCCCTAACTGGCATTCCTTGCATATAGTGTTAGTAGGTTTTATCAACTTGGGAAGATCTCTCACTGCCTAGATAGAAATTATCCTGATAATATTGTCAAAGTTTACATGACACAATCTTCTATGCCACAACCAACTTTCATCAACTTGAGAAATCAGACAAATTTTACCAGCAGTACTTAGGTGAAAGATATTACCTTTTGTTTTTGTACTGGATGCAATCAAATTTCCAGAACTCTCCAATATCCCTTGTCAACCACCTGTCAAACACTTAAATGATTATTCTTCAAACCTTCCACGTATAGGACATCATTAGTATTATTCTTGCCATCAAAATAAATGCATCCTTTTCCATGGATTACACCAGCTTTTTCATCACCAAATATTACAACACCACCATCATACTTTTCCAAACTCACAAATTTACTTTTATCACCTGTCATGTGATGAGAGCATCCACTATTGATCGCCACTCATATTTTTCTTCAACTCGAGCAGCTAGAGCTTTCTCCACATTCATGCAACTAGTAGGTTCAGTAGGTACCAGATTACTTTCCTTGATAGCAATAAATACAAACTCATCCTCACTTACATTCCCTTTATTAGATTCATCATCTATCACACCTTCATCAGCAGCAAAATAACACTTTCTTTGGAATCTAGGCTTGTTAGATCTTGTCTTAGGAACTCTTTTAGGACATCGTGAGGCAAAATGACCTATCTTATTGCAATAAAAGCATTTAAGAGGAAATTTCCCTTTATACTTACCTTCTCCTTTGGCTACTCTCTTGACAAGAAGTGCTTCAAGCTCATCTAGCTTTCTCTCTTCTTCTTCAATCTCTCTCATTTCTTGCTCATATTTGGACATTTTTCTAGAAGAACTTTCTCCCAGATCATATCTCTACTTGTCTTTCCCGGATACAGTAGCTTTGAATGCAAATTTGGTCTTAGGAAGAGATTCACCAAACTCACTTAACTCCAAAGCAAAAAGCTTACCAATCAACATGTCCCTAGTTACATTTTTCACAATTCAGATCTCCTTAATAGCAACAGCTTTGTGTTTGTATGCAGCAGGCAAGGATCTGAACACTTTAGCAACAATCTTTGATTCTTCCAAGGTTCCACCAGCCCATTTGATACTACACAAGTTCATTCACTCTTTGCATAAAAGAAGTTATGTTATCATCTTCACCCATTCTCAATATTTCATATTTCCCTTTCAGGCTCTGCAGCTTAGCAATCTTCACATGTGTATCACCTTCATACAAGGTTTCCATCTTTTTCTAGATCTCATAAGTAGTCTTCAGCTCCATTACATTTGTCATTTTGGAATCAGTCAAAGCACTCAACAATGCTTCCTTAGCCTTGATATTGTACTCAACTTCCATAATCTCACCTACAATAGAAGGACCATTATGAGGTATGGTATATCTATTCTTTGTAATTGTCTAGTAGGGTTGACCAATGCATCTCAGATGAAACTCCATTCGAGTCTTCCATAGAGAATAATTTGTTCCATCAAATCTCAGACTATCCTTTTTATATTTCGCCATCCCGGATCACCTCAAGTGATTAAGCTTCTCCAGAGGAACCTGTTGTGATACCAATTTTCAGCAACACAAGGTAAAACAACTAAGAGGAGGGTGAATCAGTTGTCATAGAAATTACACTTATTAAACTTATTCTCAGATATAATATTTAAACATGAAAGCAAACACCATCACCACATCAAAAACACACATAACACCAATATTTTTGCGTGGAAACCCTATTAGGGGAAAAACCACGATGGAGGTTAATCCACAAGTTTATACTCTAATAAAGTATAAAAAATGGGGAATGCACATGCATTCATGCACACTACCTAGAGCTCACTGCTCAAATACAAAAGAGGCTTACTTCCCAAAGGAAGACACACTGTCTTATAGTCACACTCAGATTAAATACATCTGAAAGATCTTGAGCTAAGAAAATAGCATCTGCTAATGCCTGATTATAGTTTCGGTTAAGCACATGAACGCTATTTCTTCTGCTCACTCGTCTTCACACTTTATTTTTACCTTCGAAAGATCTAAACTTTATTCACACATAGCACTCGCACATCTTGCTTCTTTCATATCTCAAATGATATAAACAATCGGTTATATATATTTGCATCTAAGGATAACATCAACTACATGTCAGCCAAAACAAAATATAAAATATGTACAAATTGTTAGCCCAAATTAATAAAAAATTGTCAATGTGAATCAACTAAAGTCAGCCACAACATAGTAGAAACCCAAAACATTATGTCTCGAACATTAAACTCCTTAAAAAAAATTCCTCGAAGATCCACAACACGCTATAATCACCCCGTCGGCCAAGAACATGAAAAACATGAACACACAAAAGAAAATCACCAATCGCGAGCACAATGATCGATGTGAACCAACAACATAGATAGAGCATGATCTAGAAACATCCACAAGAATCATGAAACACCACAGGAGCATTCACAATAGCTCAGATTACTAGAATCACATTATCTTCTTTTAGGAACACCAGCTACAACAATAGAATAACTATCGGAACACAAAAACTCATAACTTGATCAAATCTTCATGCAAACCTCTGAAAATTTTGGTGTATAAACTAGATATACCTGTCAACAAACCCTTTGATCTTCAACTTATCACAATAAATATTCTAAACTAACCAACATACTGAACTTCACTGCAACACCGACAACCTTCAAATTACCACTGACAACCTGCAACTTATTTTATTACAATTTTCTCAATATCATCAGCATATACAACCTTAAAGAAATTAATGTTAATAATGTTGAAATCAATGACAACCACATATTAGCAATCTCCAACAATCAATGATCCCAATGAGATTACAAGAAACATGACAGTTAGAAGAATAGGGGATCCAAGTTTTTTCCAAGCAACCACCCTCATAGTAAATGCAACCCTATTAATAGAAGCAATAGTAAAGAAGTTGAAGGGAGACTTAGACAAAGAAAATGAAATAAATTTCAGATTGCTAGAGAAATTAAATATGGCTACAGGATTGATCCCTCCACCACAAAAAGTAAGTGAAGCTCAAGTATCACAAGAAAAGGAGATCCTATCCCAAGAGATTAAGATATTGAAATAAGAGCTTAAGCAAAGCAAAGCAGAAGCCAAGGTAGCAAAAGAAGGGGAAATTAAGAAATGTTTTGATTTTGTTTACAACATTTTGGGGCATAAGTTGTCCAAAATTTTGGGAAAGGTAGATAAGGTATATGATAATTATAGATTTTTAAAGGATTCTTATGCTAGCCATACTCAAGTAGGAGTTAGGCTAAAAATTTTCTAAATTAGTTGGGCCCTTGGAATTATACTTATTCAAATTATGGCTAAAAATCCTAATTTTGATAGTTGTTTAGTATCTAATGTTCTTAGTAAATCAAATCTCTTGTATGACATTATTGGTCATCATAATAGAATTAGGGACCTTATGAGAAGGGAATTGAGTACCTTTGAAGGTTTTGAGGAGTTTCATATGCCTCTAATTTTGAATAAGGAAGGAGAAATAAGGTCTTGCAAGGAGTGGAGATCAAGTTTTGTTGATATTCTCACCCCTATGTACAGTAAAATAAATAAGAATGGAAAAATTGATATAGAACAATTGAATCTATGTATGGATTCACTTTCCAAGTTAGAGTACATTATAATGGGTTTCTTTGATATGGTCCAAGTTTTGATAGGTGATAGCTATAAAGAACACATGGTTAAATCCAACCAATTTCTTTTGTCTAGGATTGACATGTCAATAGAGCATGTAGACAAAGAGGATGGTGCAAAAATTTGAGTTGAATTTTAATATTTCACCAACCACACATAACTACTACATGAGCATGCCAGGAATGGAATGTTAGAGATGTCCTATCATCCGTAAGGAGCAATTTTGAAGAAATCAAAACTATATGCTAGTATAAATGCTCTAAAAGATCTTCAATTACTTTTTGGGAAGTTCCTCCTTTTGTATAAATGTTTTTATCCTTTGTGAATAGTGTCTCCACTTGGATTTTATCTTTCAGTGAATTAATTAGTGAACGAGGATTTTTTCTTGTTACTTCCCTTGTGTCTATAAAAGGGAACTACAAGCCTCATTGTAGGGGATTATGAGTCCTTAGTCCTTGTAGTCTTTGTATAGAAACAAGTTTTGTATAGTTAAGTCCTATAAATTTTAGAAAATAAACATTGTAGCTTATTTATGTAAAAGCAATAAACAACTCAATTTTACTCATATAAAATATATGGCATACTGTTAATGTATTGTAATGCATCATCTTTTGAATCTTAATAAAATCAAATATTTTTTGAGATTCTCATTGTACATTTTCTATGATGAATGTTTAATTGATTAGCTTCTATTCAAGTAATGGATTAAAATTCTCTCAATTGGATACTTGAAGATGTTTTGATTACACTAGGGATTTCTAAGAAGCTTAACAGTATTTCCCATTTATTGGTTTCTTATATAAAGGTAGTAAGATTGTAAAACCCTTGAGTTAGTTATTTAGTTTGTTATTTTGAAAAATTATCTCATTTTTTGACTTTGTGATGGATAAGGCACTAGCCAAACTAATTCATAGAACTCAAATCTAAGAAGAATCAAATACAACAATTGAAATTTACCTTGACAATAATTTGTAATTTATGCTCAAATATACATTATCAAAAACACAGAGCTAATAAATGGGTTTGAAGATGATTTAGCCAACCAAGCTCATCCTCTTTAATATTAGCGTGAAGACAATCATCTATTTTGGCATCTTTGTAAGCATTGATATAGTTCAAATGATTTTATGCAAAGGGGAACCCACCTTGGTTTGTAGAGCCTAAAGTGTAGAGAAGATACAATATAGAATCTCTCATGTTTTTTGGCCACTGACCTAGGGTTTTTTACCATAAAATTTAGCTAATCCTTAGAGAAACTTGGACAATCAATTGGAAACACCAATAGATCGATGAATCATTGGGGAAAATTCAAGATTGAGTCATAATACTACCCTAGTTATTCTAGAATTGTAAGGTTTTATTTATGTTGATGTTATAGCAGTGGGAGATATCTTTCTCTCAAATTTAAAAATGATGGATAAATAATACCAAGGCAAATCAGACTTGCTATATATAATAATTTTATGAAGAGACCTTATTTCTTAAAAGAGGCCAACCCAAATGAAAATTCACCTAGTTTTGTATAAATAAAAGGTGATGATCATTCATTTGATCATCAAGTTCATTCACCATAATTTGTATTCCTAGAAGAAGTTCATACTTGAGCAGTAGATCATCATCTTGTAACAGCAGATCATCATTTTGTAGCAGCAGATCAATTTCAAGGAGAAACGTATTCATTTGTATCTTTGCATCTAGGACAGATGCTATTATTCATTGTATCAAATTCGGCATTGTGTTGGGCTTGAGTTGTAAGCAAACTTTTGCTCTTATTCCTTCAATATATAAGAGATATATTTGTTGGTTTTTTCTCCCTCGAGTAGGAGGGTTTTCCCAGGGTATCTTTTTGTGTTCATTGTCTTATGTGTTGCATTTTCTGATTGCTTTCATTTCTGATCCTAAATATAACAATTTACTCATTTTTTCCAGTAGTTTGTGCTTGGGAAAATTTGAGTGAGAATTAATATTAGAAATCCATTTGTTGAAAGAAAGTTTGAAGAAATATTTTCAAGTTTGAGGTTTTTTAAAGTAATTGACTTGAAATTATCCCCATTAATTTGAGTGACGCTCTAATACCTCTCAAAGGGACAACTTGAAAGGAAAAAATATTTCAAAAGAATATCATCAAAATGGAAGGCAGACAATCTTTATACAAAGGTGTCCCTACAAAGAATCTCAAAATAGAGCTACCAAATAGAAAGAAGACATGGAAATCAAAAGATGAAAGTAAGTCAGATCCTACCCTTGGAAATTGTTTCATTTATGCAAGTAGTGATGATAGTTCTGCTAATTCACCAGTTAGGTATGTAACCCCTAGAGTTCCAAAGATCAATAGCAAAAATATAAGTAATAAGGAACTTTGGTCAAGATAAAAAATAATGGGCCTTTCTAAAAAAACTTGAGAAAGAAAGAGAGTAAATTTAAAGAGAATTTGAACTTAAAACATGGTGTTTTGAGTCAAAATGTTCCTATTGTAAACTTTGTATTAGAAAAAGTTTATGAAAATCCTACAGTCCAAAAACAAGCCCAGTTTTCTTATCAAAATCATACCACGTCTAGTATGGCTCAAGTTACAACCATTGGTACTCTTGAAGTTGCTCCACAAACCCCTATATCTGGAAATACACTTCAAACCAAGGAGGAAGTGTTGAAAGAAATGAATGATCTTTAGTTAGAGTTAAACAGACTAGAGGAAATAAAAATTATGGAAGCTATGAGGGTGAGAGATGATATGAAAAAGAATAGAAGGTATGAAAACTTCCTACAATTCTTATGGTATTTCTATATCAGCATCACAAAATTTTGTTGAAAGTAACAATTCTTTAGGTGTCCCCCTACCAAATTCTCATGTGAATACCTGGATTAATCCTACAATAACTAATGTAGTCCCATTTAGCCATCATGCCAGCATTACACCACAATATTTTCCTAATATGATCAGCAACAAGGTATTGATATGGGAGTAGTACCCCAACAACAATACATGGGGAAAAACCTAGGAGCAAGAAATTATGTACCAAATAACCAAGGATATAATCAAGAGGATTCCCAAAATTCCCCACCAAACTTGTGGTTAGTATGTCCCTATGAATCAAAATTAAAATATCCCACAAAATTTTCATGTAAATCAAAATTCTTAGCCAAACCCAAGGATAGGAAATTTTCAAGGCAGGGGAGCTTTACAAATGGAAAAATATAGACACTTGGGCTTTTGTGATATCCCTAGATATCCTAATCAATTTTCTAATAAATTTAGGTCATATCTAGCAAGACATTCTAGAAATGATGGTGTGATTGGTGAATAACATCTCAAAACATTTTTAAATCTAATGGATGACTTTGAGGTAGAGGATGAGGATGTGTTAATGAATATTTTTATGCAATATTTGATTGGTGAAGCTAGAGATTGATATAGAACTTTACCTGATACAAGCATAGGATCGTGGGATTATTTCTAAAAGAGTGTTCAAAGAATAGTGTGGGGACAAAACTACCCAAGATTTGTTTTAAATAAGCTTACTAGCAGTAGTAAAGGTTCTAATGAATCAATGGCATAATTTAATGCTAGATTGAATAGGGTGTTCAATAAAATTCCACCCTACTTGAGACCTAATGAATCTATGTGCCTAGTTTTATATTCTAATGCATATGACCCAAATATGGGTTATGAATTAAGGGATAAGAATCATCAATCACTAATGGATGCATTTAATATTTCTAGTCACATTGAGAACAATAGAAAAGCCTCAAGAAAAGTGAACAAAAGAGATGATGTTAAAATATTGTAAACCCTAAGGGCATTAAAATAAACCATCCACTTTTGAAGACAAATTGGATAATGTAATTAGTTCGCTTAAAGATCTTAGCTACAAGGTAGCTAAAAATGAGAAAGTATTACCACATGATAGATAGAACAATCAAAAGCAACATAAATTTTTGAGGTTATCATATCAACCCTACAATACCACTTGGAAAAACAATAAACCAATGTAGTAGAATCAAAGAGGTGCACCAAGTAGGGTAACTATGGATCCCCTCAAGAGACCTAGTGTAAATATGATGGAAGATTATTTATGGTGTCTATTTTGTCAATTACCACATTCAACTTCACATTGTGTGGTAACACAGTCATTTGATGACCCTGCAATACTATGTGATGATTGCAATAATGACCATTGTGCATAAAACCAAGGTATAAATATGCTCTCAAAAAAGATAGATTTGGAGAACAATGAGTATTTCTCCTCAAAAGGAGTAGAGCTTGATGTTGATGATTTGAGACATATGAAGAACAACTATCATTAGCAAGTTTTTTCTAATGATGAAATTCAGGGACATGATCAATCTGTATATGGTTTTGAGTCATCAAGATCTAACGTCAAGTTAACAAGACCATCAAATGAGGAAATTAGAGCTTTGACCCATGTTTTTATTGCACGGGTCAAAAAGTAATTACAATTTGAGAAGAAAAGGAAATAATGATGGTTAGGGCAAAGTTGCTAGTTTTTTTATTAAAGATGATCAAAATCAACAAGAAAATCAAGGACATCCAAGGAAAAATGGAACAACTATGTGGAAAGGAAGAAATATAGATGATAAAGGTAAGGGTCCTCAACTTTTTGTTGACCAAGTTCTGTCACTACTTATCAAAGATAAGTATCAAAAGAAAACGATGGAAGAAGAAAAGGCTAACATTTAAAATACTCAGAAAGAGAGTATTCATAATACAAAAGAAAAGATAATGATCTAGGAGGATCCTAAAGACCAAAAATTTTGCAGTCTCAAAATTAGACGAAACTAGCTTCATTGCATAGATCTCATTGACATGATCCTGGCGCAACTTGAATTGCGTCAAAAGGAGATCGTACGCGAGAGTTATGCTCAATAAAAGTTGGTTCAAATAGGGTACCAGAGGCCGATCACAAGGGGAAAAAATGATCTTTTCAAAATTGGATGAAAACAACATCAAAACAAAGATCTTGACGAGACCATCCCAACGCGGCTCATTTCGCATGAATCGGAGCTCATACGCAAAAGTTATGGACGGTTAAAGTTGAGGGTTGACTTTACTGACTGGACAGTACAATGCTTATGTCAGCATGACATAAGCATGCTAACAAAGTAGGCCATACAATACAGACAATGACATGGATGAATCAGTCCCTGACATTTGGTAGTTCATATAGTTGACTGGGCAAGTGACGTAGGTGGTGACTAGGTGGTTACATATCTTCCATGTGTCTTTTTCGACGAATTAAAGTGTGCCACATCGCCCAATCACTGGGTGCCACGTGGAACCCCTAAAAAACTACTCCCTCTAGTCACTAAACATTTTTCTAAATAAAGTGGATTGGGACTCAACCTCGTAACCTCTCATTCGCCACTATACATGCCTACCAATGTGCCACACAAAGCGCTTTAGCATAGCAAGGGAAACACTTAGTTTTGTTGAAGATAAGTTGAAAATTGGATTGTTTAAAATTAGAAGGGGCAGGGGTCGAACACATGATCTCCCCACCCCTAACATCCCTCCTTACCACTACACCACGAGCGGTGGTGAGAACATTTCAAGGATAAGTGAATTTTAAAGAATGATTGAAGGTTGAATCTCCTATAGGTGATAAATATACCCCCTATAATTAAAAGTGAATCCCATTAAATTTTAACTTAAATAATTTTTTAAGATTGTTCAAAGCCCAAATAATGATAATAGTGAGGGCTTAATTAAAATGTAAGAAAAACAAATAAAGATTATTAAGGGGTTATAAGGGTTTTCAAGAGTTTAGTGAAATTGTAAAAGAGATACGTGAAGATTTATCTTTGTAAATAGGAGATTATTTGAAATTTTGTTTTTAAATAGGAGATTATGTAAATCATATGGTTATTAACCATATTGAGTAAATGCAATTGTATAAAAGGGGGGGATTTTTCCTCTTTGAGGTAATGAATTCATGGTGGAGAAACTAGGTATATTGGGAAAGAATTATGAAGAGGTTAGTAGGAGACTATGAGAGATACTTTGTAATGCAAGTTTTGAGGCTTGAATGATGTAATAAAGTGAATAAGCTTTGCATCATTAATAAAGTAGTTCATCATTGAGAAGCGGACCTGGAGACGTAGCCCAAACAAATGGCTGAACTTCATTATCAAGTTTCTTGGGTCTCTCTATTCTCACTATTCTCTCTCATTCTTTTCAATTTTAAGTCCTACTTTGATTGTTAATTACATCATTTAAGTAATTATTTTATGTTATTTGGATAAGCAACATATTAAGTAAACTCAATTTCTGTAATTTCAAAGGTTAAAATACATAACCACACAATTTTGTTTGCGATCGGGATAAATCTGTAATTAGGAGTTAAATGAAAATTATCTTTGTAACACTTCCAATTACAAATCAAACAAGTAAATCCTATTTCATCCAACAAATCTTATCAAAAATTAATATTTCTATCCCACTATTGGAGATGATGAGAATAAATGAACATAAGGGTAAGACCTTGGCTTTGATAATTGGTACCTCCAAGAAGCTTGTTGAGGGCAAGAAGGTTAGTTTTCAATTGGAAAAGGAACAAAAGAAAAACAATAAGATAGAGACAAATGGCATGTGTATAGAAGTACTTGAAGTTTACCAAGCTGGCACAATTATGACTAAATGCCCAAATTGATCCACAATATGTGTCCTTTCTAATAAGTGATAAATTAATAAAGAATTGCATGATTTATTTTGAAGCCTCTATAAATGTGATGTCTCTAAACATAATGAATCGGTTAGGACTACATGTAAGTAAAGCATATGGAAGATTATTTGTAATGGACTTAAGAGAGGTCCTAGTAATTGGAATTATAAAAGGACCCTGAGTTCAAACTTCCTTCATATCCAAAAAAGTAATTCAAAATGAATGTCACGGTTGTTGAAATCCTTGCTTAATATGTAATGTTGTTATCAAGAAAATAGGTTAGAAAAGTAGTTGGAAGTATGTAGATGGATCTATCATATTCCATGATTCCTATGAATTGAAACATGTAAAGTTAAATAGAGAAAGGAGATCTCCTAGATTAGTTGAGAACATTGAGTGTGATGAAGAGATCTACTTTGTTGATATTGATATTGACAACTTTAAGGATGATGTTCCTCAAATAAAAATACAAAAGAACTGTGAGACAAGGAAATCGTTAGGGTGGTCCGATTACACTTGACCCATGATGGATAGAAGCATAATGGAATCCATCAATACCTGAATCTCAACAAACAAGATCATTCAATTTGAAAAGTTAAAGTAAGCATTTAGTGAAATTGAAAGTTGCAAACTATACAAAAACTAGTTAAATTCCTACTGTCACCCATTTGAAAAATATCTTGTTTTGGAATTGGTGTCGTGTTGATGTGAAACAATGACCCTTCCCAATCCTATGATTAGTGTGCTTGTTTCAATCGATTCTATGGAAGAAAATCGATGAAACCATTGTGATAAATGGATTAAAACCTATTTTATGCTAAATTAAACACAATGCAAGCTAAGTTAACATGATTTTATGCTAAAAATAAACTAATTATACAATTTCTAAGCTAATCTAAGCTAATTCTAAGCTAAGAGATGAAAACCCTAATTCATATACAAACTAAGATGGATGCATGGAAGCCATTAATGGATGCTCTAAACTATTATGCAATTAAAAATAAACTAAAACAAGCTAAAAGTGAGTAAATTGTGAGTGTGGATGTAAGTGAGTTCAAGAGCATAAGTTTGCAATTGAAATATGGATCCATTTGTCTCCAAATAGTGTTCTATTTATAAGAGAGCAAATGAGAAAAGAAGGGTTGACATTGGAAAGATTAATCAACGGTCCATGAAGAAAGGAAGAAGAGACATGGATCATGAATTCTCATCAACAAATGATAATGTGTGATGGGATTTAATCAAGGGATCACATGTGCTTCAAAAAAATTAAGGGTGACTTGCTCCAAAAGGTTAAAGGTTAAAACTTGCATTAGAAGCTAAGTGAAAATATCTCGTTTTCAAATGATGGAGGAATAAGAATATTCTTTGAAATATTCTAATGGGTGAGGATAAAAGGCATTCTGAAAATTAAAAGAAATTCCTAATTGTGCAAAAGGAGGATAAGGAATATTCCATGGGAATATTCCCCTTTTAGAGGAAAATTAGTTTAATTTCTAATTAAACAATATTTAATCATGCAATTAGGGGATTTAGAAGAATTAAAGGGATTTTCATTAAATTAGGTGATTTAATGAATGGGGGAGAGATGAAATGACATTTAATTAAATAACTTAGGGTTATTTAATTAAATTAGAAGACTTAAGAAATTAAATTAAATATTTTGATGTATTTAATTTAACCCGAATTGATGAATTAGGTTAATGGATGAAAAAAGATGCAAATAATTAAATAGCTAGGCCGATTTAATGAATTAATTGAAAAGAGGATGGGTTTAAAGAGGAAATGATGTTATTAAACCTATTTCGAGTGTATGATATCATTTAGGACATTTTTCAATGTCTACATTTTGCCCCTCTTTGAAGCAAGGTGCCTACTGCTTCGGTTCAAAGAATAACACCCTTTAGGATAAAACTATTGCTTAAATCAAAAAATTAAAAATCTTCTAATTTGTTAGATGCCCTGGCGAAAGGATTAAGTTGATTCCTTGCCCCCTCAAGAAATCGGACAGAAAATTTGAATTTTGGGTTTATTTCTTGATAAAGGTTAAAAGTTGCCCCAAGGGGTCCAGAAAGGCTTTGGGATGCAAGAATTGTGCCAAAAATGCAAAAAATGATGCAAAATAAGATCCAAATTGGCAAAATTGGTGAAAATGATGATAAAACCTAGCTTGAAGATGAAATTAGGGCAAAACACCCTAATTTACTAGCTTAAATAAGCCAAGAAGGGTCTTTTTCAATTCATTTGTGCATTCACACTTGAGAGATTCTTGCTATTTTGAGCTTTGACCCTCTAACGAAATGGCACAACAAGAGCTTCCCAGGCACGTTTTCGACTGAGTTCGAGAGTATCAGTAGCTTCCAAGTGCAAGACCACCGGTATGTGATGCAAAACTTGATTTGAAATTTGACTTTTTGATGCATTTATTGCCTTTTCAATTTTAGACTTTGGCGGCGTCGCTATATAGCAATACCCAAATTACAATCGGCGATGCTGAAATGAATTATAGCGACGCATATGTGTATGGCGCTACTATTCATGATTTAAAATTAGGGTTTCTAATTTTTAATTGTGACACATGCTTATGTAGCAACACACTTGTCAATTTAGAAATTAGGGTTAGGGCTTCCAAATTCAAAATGGCAATGCCCGTGTGTTTGGCAACGCATGTTACGATTTAAAATTTAAAATACCTTTGGGTGTCGCAATTTGAAATTTAAATATAGCGACGCTATTGAAAATAGTGATGCTACTATGGTTTTTGAGCTATAAATATCAAACTGAGTTAAATTTCCTCAATTTCCTGATGTCATGCGCTTCGTGGGTGCAAGAGGTCATCGCACCATTGATTTTGTGTGAGAATAGGCCCACTATTTTGGAGAGGCTTGGTGATTTTCAAAGTTCCGCCAGGAGCACCTAGGGGAGATTAGGCTTTGGTACATTGCATATGCACCCATCATCTGGACACATCTAGTCATGATCACTGCTCTATGTGAGAGATGGCATAGTGAGACGTCGTCGTTCCACCTTCTGACAGGCGAGTTGACGATGACCTTGGATGATGTATGGTGTATTTTGTGTTTTTCAATACATGGTGATCATGTGATCTATGATGTTACGCTAGATTTGATGCCTATCATGAGGTGATGGAGCTTGAGGATATGGCCCTAGTGGCATCATAGATCAACCTCGATATGTACAAAGGTCACGTTCCCACTTTCAAATTGATCATCATATCCATTATTTCAAGTTTTGGTTGCTCCTAACAGATGCAGTAGAGGGTTCAACCCAAGATGGGGCCTGGTGTGGTATCAGATGCTCTACAAGAGCACACTTTTTTCATGGGGGCCTGTGATGTTGGCCTCACTTTATCATGGCATGCATTATTGTGTTTACTATGATGGGAGATCCATTAGTGTAGGGGTGACTTTGCTTCATATTTGGGTGTGGGAGCACATCGTCGTGCTCTGACCTAATGTTTAGATGGCAGATGTGGATCCAGATGATCTTATGATCTGGTGGTACAAGTGTGTGATTACATTGAGGCACATGGATAGATTGGGCTCTCGTACTGGTGATAGGTTATTGATGATATGACAGTTTTTTGTTGGCACCCGTGTCTATAGATGACACCATGGTTTGATGATGTGTAGCAGCTCTACTTTACAAGGAAGACCCAATATGTACAGGGTCACAAGCATACCATTATTGAGAGATATTTATCAGACAGGGTAGCTCGATAGTTTGGAGAGCCACAAGATAGACTGCATGATGATTACAAGGCCATGTTTGCGAGGTCGTCCAAAGAGGTTCCCACATGGGGACCAACCATTCCAGATCTCGAGGTAGTTGAGAGCTTCAAATAGTTAGCAAATCATCCATAAGCCTATGATCAAGGTCAAGCAGTAACACAAACTACGCCTGCATATTATGCTTGGTTCGCACCTCCATGATGCTTAATAGATCCAACGAGTGCTTCTCCATGAGGGAGGCCTAGAGGCAAGGGTGCCAAAGGCAAAGGACAGGGGCAGGGTAGCATGGATGGATAGGATGGGCAGGTTTCGAGGGCTCCACCGGTTGGACAACACGCTTAGTATCATCTTATAAAGCAGCATCCAGGTGTATAGCAGTAGGGAGTTCTACCACCACCACCAGATGCCAAAGATGCGCAGATACAACAACTGCAATAGCAGGTACAGATTTTAACTGGTGAGTGGGACTAGGCTCGCTGGTAGATTTTGACTATTACTGTTGAGTGAGACTAGGAATGACAGTAGGTTTCAGGAATCATGACCGAGAGAGATCAGGCATTACAGTGGGTATAGGTCGTGACTGTGGAGAGGGATCAGGAGGTCGCTTAGTGCCAGCAAATAGAGGTTATGATGGTGGCCACACGTGGCAGGATTGTGTCCGCGAGGTTATACAATGAGGTCATGAAAAAGGCTGCATATTATAGGCAGCACTACCACCGGGATGTACCATAGGCACATAGATAACCTGATTATTCGTAGTGCAGTGATGCACAGCCAAGAGTACAGGATCAGCCCAAGAGGTAGGCCAGAGAGGGTAGCAGCCATCAGGGCTAGCTTTCATGTATAGACACTTTTTTTTTGTTTCTCGATTCTTTACCACAGATATACATTCATGGGCTCCTTTTTTATAACCTTGTGTATATTATACTTATGATCATTATACATACACTTATCTAGATTTTGTACCATGACATTCAATTTTTGGATATATATACGACATGGATATGTATTATATATGATGTGATGTGTTCACTTTATTTATGCTTACGATGTAATATGAGATGCAATGTGATGTTTATGTGATACAATGGTATACATGCAAATGATGTGGATGCATTTCTTTTTGTATTTTCTATGCAACTTTATGAGATGATTATGTATGCATATGGATGTATGGATGTGAATGCTTTATGATATGCAACAATGTAGAATGTATGATGTGATATGCAATGATTATGTTGATGGATTTTTTATGATTATGTCATGATTATGAGATGCATGTATGTTGATGATTTTTGGATGTAGGATGGATTCCTTGATGATTTTTTTGTTGACTATCATGATACCAAGCTAGCATGGAGAGAAGATAGAAAGAAGAATAAAGAATGAATGACCTTTGATTTCGATGATTGCTTCAAAATATCCAACAAGTCCATGATCCATCAAGACTTTATTAGAGATGGTGATAAGAAAATGCAAGATGAGGATGAAAAATGTAGGATGATGAGTTGCTCACACGTCGGGATTGGGATTTTGTGTTGTTCCGTATTTTTTGATATAACACATAGACACGATGCATCGAGGTATTAATAACAAAGACAATGTTGTATCCAATGTAATGAACTTTGACTCAACAAATAGAGAGGATAGCTCTTGTTCACACCTTGACATATGGAAACCTTGTTGGAATGTAGGTTAGAAGCTTAAAATATATTGGACCAAAGCATACACAATAGTCAACATACTCCAAACAACCTTCCTACACACAACTAAGCAAGTATGCACTGAGATTATTTTACAAGATTATCCACAAGCATAGCAAACTAAAGATCATGATCAATGTCGCATTCCTTTCTCTCTAAATTGTTTGAGATAGACATCATCAAGAGGTCCTCGAAATGGGTCATTAAGATGAATCACAAGAAAAGACCAAAGATAAATAGTTAGTGTTCTCTATGTCTCTTGCTATTTTAATTTTGGCTAAGTTGATTTATGATGTTGATGTCCTCCATCGCAGGAAGGATGCATCCTAAGACATGTTGATTAAGAGGTTGGTTGTTTGATGTTAGGATGATGATGCTAAGATGATATGTTGATATAAACTTCACTGACGTATTTACCTATGATTTAGACTTTAGATTTTGACAATTTGGTTCACTTTATGAATTTCTATGCTTGTTTTCCATTTTTTTCGCCAAAGGTAGGTCACGATCGATTTATTATGGGTGAAGATTATTACGTGTGAAAGCGAGATGGGATGGATGGTTTTGAATTTTTTGGAATATTTCAATGTTTTTGGTATTTTGAAAATGTTTTGAGGTTATTTTTGGGTTTTTTGAAATTTTATGTGATTTTTTTGGGGTTTTCGATTTTTTGAGGTTGTTTAGGTCTTTTGAATTTTTTCTATTGTTTTTGGATTTTCTGAATATTTGAATGTTTTTGTGTTTTCTTTGAATATGTTAATGTTTTTGTGGTTTCCAAGTTTTCAAATGTTTAGGGATTTTTGAGGATTTTATAAATGTTTAGGGATTTTCCAAAAGATACTGACCAAGAACCTAACCTAAAGACCTATCCTAGGGGTCTCTAAGGCTAATCAAACATAAGCCTTGCCTACATTATACACACAGAGACCAAGTAGTTCGACAACAAGACTCGACCTATTAACAAGATGAGTTATGAACAAGTGAGAGAATGTCAATTTATTATGATGGAATACTAAAGGAATGAACTAGGGTGTCTCGAGGGTTGATCAAAGATAAGCCTTGCCTATGTTCAAGCTCAAAGATGATGTAGTTCGACAATAGGACTCAACCTATTAACAAGATGAGATATGAACAAGTCAGAGAATGCCATTTTATTATGATGGATTGCTAAAGGACCGACCTAGGGTGTATCAGGGGCTGATCAAAGATAAGCCTTGCCTACATTCAAGCTCTTAGACAACATAGTTCAACAACAAGACACTATTTTTGGATTTTTGATGTTCGACCTGTTGGTTGTTTTTACTTTAACCAAGTTGATCTTCTAATCTATGTATGGAATTTCCAATTCCAATCAAGGGAATCTCGAAGGACCTGGACCAACTAACAAGGATTTTAAATACCTCCTACACTTTGGGCTCTGCAAGACCCGGGAGGGTGATCCCTTAATGCATTTACAACCTCTACACCATTATCATAAACAACATTAACAACAACATATAATCTCATTTAATAGCTCAACATAATAGGATAATACCGAATAGAGTTGGTTGTTCATCAATAATATCAACTATTTGGAGCATGAGATAACTACAACAACGTTTCACAGTATAAGATAGTCATTGATTTGCAATTTGTAGCAAGCTCTAGGTAAAGACAAACAAATATTGAACCATATGAACAAGTACAACTTAGATCGGTGTCATATATCCATTGTAGGAGTTAAATTCATAAACATCTAAGGTTTATGACAGATTTAACACAACATATAAGATCCTTGATAACATTGCTTTACAATCTCATCAATATGTATTCTAACCCAATACTACTTATCAAATCCTTATACAAAACATATCCACCTACAATCCCATTCAAGCATTTTAATTAATTCTTTGAATTAAAGCTAAAACAAGAATCATACACACCACAACAGTGAGATGAACGAAACAACCCTTGATCATTTTATTCAAAATCCAGATATGCTTGTGCAATGGAGAGACGTGAGTTCGCATTAATAATTCCAATTCAAATGTTAGTACTGTCATAAAACATCAAATCCCCATGAGTTCAAAACTTACTACAGAATTAATCAAAACCTAAATTGCATTTTCTCTAAAACCATCAGACTTTACAATTTTCTCTGCAACTTCACCTAGACTCGACCAAAAATATCTAACTTGCTAACCCGTACTTCTAGCCTTGAAATCCTTCTTATAGAAAATGAAGAATCAAACAAGCATTGGGCCAGAAAGCACACATGTCACCAGCCACTTGGACCGCCTTGTAATATTTCAAAAATTTGTTACAACAACAATCTCCCCGAAGAATCTTCTTGTTCATCTTGCCCGCTAAGAATGGTTGATGCAACAGCAAAACTTCAAGAATTTTGCGCCTAGACTATCACCAAAAACAAAACTAGAATCTGTTGTAACTGCAACAGCTGATTTTTCAACCATTAGCAGCCTACTCTATTTCACTCTTAGTTAAATATACATTTACCCATTTTTGGTACTCTTCATCAGTTGGCCAATCAAAATTGATTACCTCATTCACCTTGACACTATAAGGTGTGTACTTAACTACCACCTGATTCGCTTCTCTTTCAAAAGACTCCAAGAATGAGTTGGTGTTGATAGTTTTGTCCATACAACTCACCAATAAATCAAAATCTGAGTCATCAAAAATTAATCTAATTTGAGCATTGATGACCTCATTTTCCCGATCCTACCACTGTTGGAGTGACCTGATATTTCCCTGCTCATCAATTATGTCAGGTAACAATGTGTCACTCCAATCATCAAAGTTCTTCACCAACTCAAGTCATTTGGTAAGGCCTGAAAACCTTGCAATGACTTAACTAACACCTAAGCAGGCCTTTAATGATTAGGCATATTATTTATATCAAACCTTGAGGGTTTATATATTATGTCTAAATCATTGGCCCTAGGGATCCAATTTTCAATTAAGGGTACTACTAGCTCTCGATCCCTATCAATGTTCTTTATTGCATCTAATAATAAAGAATATAAAGAATACACAGATAACAATTTATCATCAACCTTCTCATTTAAATGCCTCAATACATCATTAACAACCTCCCTTTGCTTTAAAAGTACTCCCTCCTCACTTACCTTCAAAGATGTAGGTAACTCTGCAATTTTGTGCATTAGCTGCTTCTTTGTAGAATCAACAGAGCATTCTATTTCTTCATCAATTGGCTCTAAAGTACGGTTGAGGGAAGGAGTTTGGCTGGGAGACTCTAGTGTAGAAACAATGGGAGAAGCAGGAGGCATTGACCCTGATGTGGAAGGCAATGTTCTGATCCCTACAACACTTGATGTCTCCCCAATCTGCTTGTACTTCAACCTGTCCACCTTAGTCTACAGCTCAACATTCCTTTGTTTCACCTTGCTATATTCCCCAATTACGAAATTGTACTTCTCCATTAGGCTTTTATTTTCAGCCTCCTCTCTTTCAATAGTCTTTTGGGCCAATTTGGCCACATTCACAGTCAAATTAGTGGTCTTTGTGGTTAAGGTCTCTAAAGCTCTCTTTATTATCAACCCTCCCCTTAAATTTGCGTTAATATCAGTAACATTGGGCTTTCTCCCTTGGGGGGCTAAAGCCCAAATTGCCAAAGTCTCATATTCTTCACTAAAGGCAGAATCTTGCAATGTTTCCTTGACCTCTTCTTCAGAATCTTGCAGGGGATGTTTGGACTTCAGAATAGAATTGAAAGCTACTGGATCTACAATGTCCCACTCAGGAAAAATCAAGACACCAGCTTGATTTACCAGTTTTCTCCCCTCCTCAGGAGTAATTCTCTTGAATTCATCCATTAATTCAACTTTCACTTCATCATCATTCTCCTGGTCTGACCTATCAGGTCTCAATTCTCTTCTCCTCTTGTATTTATCCTGATATTCTTCCAATTTCATTTTTCATACTAGTTGCAAGAAGACTAGAGTTTTTACAAATGCATTATCATCTAGAAACTCCTTACATGCTTCCATTCTTGCATCTTGCACACATTTTCCTTTCATATCCAAATCAGAGAGAACCAATTCAGCTGGCCTAGGAGGAGAAGGCATACCCATCTGCATGTCCTGATCAGTGACAAAAAATTCACACACCAAATCCTCTTGTGATTGCTCAATCTTTTGCCTCTTAGGGCTTGGCTGTGATGGTGGTGGTGAGGGACTATTCTCAGGTGATGACTCTAAATCAATAATCTTAATTGCCCCAGGTGTTTTGAGCTTTGGACCTAGTTGTGCAGGCAATTTCATTATTTGTTTTCCTTTTCCATCCTCTTCCTCCTCATCATTGCTATCATTTATTTTCCTTCTGTAAATAGGCCATTTCTTTGTAGGTTGGTAGGTTGGCCTCATTTCAATTGGCCTGGCATCTTCCTCTTGTATGCCCAGATCCAACTCCAGGTTTATCTTCTTGGTCATCAAGATGCCCATGATTTCTTTGAAGTTGTCCATCAAAAAGTCAATTTTCTTATGATATGGACTGAACTCCATCAATGGATCATACTTTGGATCCATTTTGTGCACAATGGTCAATAGCTTTTCATAAGCTATCCATTTCTCCTTGTTCAATTCTTGCCTACATAGATCAAAATCATTTCTAATCAAGTCCTCAAGGAAGTTGAACTCATGCACAAACTTACCACCTTTTATCCTTTGTCTGAAAAGAGTGAAGAAGCCCTCAGGATCAAGTTGTCGCTTGGGACCACACCTCGAATGGTATTCTTCAAAAACAAATCCAAAATGTACCCAGCCTCCTTCCGAAAAGACAAAATTTGACACCACAGTATAGTCTGGGAAAAATGTTCCTTTACCTTTTCCAGTAAGGTTGTCCTCAAGGATACAACCAATTTTCCACATAACTTCTGCAAATCCCACTCTTGGTGGCACATTGTGTGGCAATACATGAGGGGTCCCTTGAAAACCATACACCCTCAAGATAGTGTTGACTGGGTATGGAATAATATCACCCCAATTGTGGAAAACCTTCAACTCTGGCTTCCTCCCCTTTGGTCTGAGGAAATCATGCAACTCCTCAAGAATCCTGGGTACATTTACCATCATCCTGGCTCTCAATTTGGAAGCAAAATAGTTGTCAAACTACACATAACTAGCACTCTCCCTGTTATATGATAAATATGTAGTCCATGCCTACACTGGCAATCTTTCTCCATTAACCAACTGCCTTAACTCCATCTTCTCAGAGAAAAATTCAGCATTCTTATACAAGAACATATACATCAACATGGAATACCAGAAGAATGGAGTGCCTACATCATTTTTCTACAACTTCAACAGCCCTTCATGTATCTTTTCGGCCAAAAAGGAAGCAAAATCTATATCATTGAGAAATTAGGGTGTTCTATTTGCACCCCCATGAACATGTAAGCAATAGGCATCACCGCGTTGGGGTTAAAACCCAAAATCTGGCACAATGAGTAAAAGGTGGCCAATAAATGATTTGCAAAGCAGTTCAATCGAAAAGGTTCTTGGTCATTAGGGCTAATATAGAATTTTGAACCTCCTACCCTAGCCAAATGAGCTGGGAGCAACTTAACTCTGAAAAGTGATTTCAACCTCCCATACTCCTGTTTCATCTCCTCAAGATCAATAGGAACCAAGAACATACTAGGCTCACTCAGATCAAAAACTTGTCAGAATTCCTCTTTGTTAATGCTTAATAGAACCTTTCCATCATTATCTCTAATCACCCGTGTGACAGGGCCATATTGTGCAGCCACTGTAGTAAGCAATTCTACATCGGGGAACACATTCGGTACCACCAGCTTCCCCATATCATATATCCAACCATTCGAAAAGGGGTGGGGAAAATTCCTCTATCCAAACCACAATCTAAACATCTCTAAACCTGTAAGAGGAACCCTAGCATTGGCTATGTTGGAACAATTATATACTAATCCCTCCCCTACGATTTTTCCTCGCATCAAGACCAACCCCTTCTTCCTATCATTTGTTAACAAGGGCAATTGATCCAGGAAATAATCAATCTGGCCAGAATGTTGCTTTGATGATGCCATCCTAGATAAACTAGGGCTTTCTTGCTACTTCAAACTTCAAACAAACTAGGGATAAATAGAAATACGAAATTACAGAACAGAACCTTGCAATTTCCCACAATTCAATTAACCTATAGCCCGAAAACAATTCTCATCAAGCACTCTAACAAGCACACAAAAAATTTCCCCCAAATTCAAATTCAAATTAACCAGGAGATACAGAATTCAACTCATGGCTTTGTGTTTGCAGAAACCCAAATCTTTGTTGTAACAACTCATAAATTTGTCCTTGGCCTTGCGATTGCTCCGCAAATATGTTTGAATGCTTTGTGACACAATAGGGCAGGATAATGGTCGCTTTATTTCGATCAAATCATGTCAGTAGATGTCTCATCTGCCATTAAATCTTACTCGCATGCTATCCCAATGGCTCCAATCACATTTGATGCAGATTCAAATACTAGTCATCGATCGTTCACTTTGGTCAAATCATCAAACGGCTTCCTTCAAAACAAACTGACATGATCTCCATCATGGAAATAAGGGCCCACCAGACTATGCGTTGCCAAGGAAATCCACGTGGCACTCACCCATGATATCGCAATCGATAAAAACCTCGCAACTTCTAATCACGCGATGGCGGGAAACCGTGGATCTCAACCATCGGCAATCATGTTCGTTCAACACAATCGCCAGCTTTGTCATTAACCATCGAGCACCTTTCCTACCGAGATTATAACATCTACGTTGATTTGAAGCACGTGCATCTCATAACTGCTTTAGTAACCCACTACATAATGTATTAAAGCCAAATAAATGTATCAAATTATTTCTATCATCCCTTCGACTTCACCAGATGAGACACGTGGTGCTCGCCCGTGATATCGCGATCAACCAAAACAGTGTGGTGGGATCATCACGGGATGGCAAGGAACAACTGAGATCAAATGGTAATTTATCTACAGTCACGCAAACTTTTCCCTTTGCAAAATATAAAACATTTATTAAAAGAATGAGGGGACATCACTAGGCTGACGATAAACAATGACATAAGTTTTTTTTAAACGAGGGAGCACGGGACCATCCAAGACTTAGGAAATAATAAATTCAAGTGAAGGAAATAAAATGATAAATCAAAAGGGCCCCAACCTAGATGAAGCGATGGTACATAAGTTGTTTTAAAACCCTCTTCAAAAAGTAACGGCCAAATAGATCCCACCCAAGGCATAAGATAAACACTAGGGTTTTACATGAAAACAAAAGTAAAACCCCAACCTTAGGATTTTTCCCAAACACCATAGATGACCAAAAACATAAGGCAAGATAAAAATGGAACACAAAGAAGAAAAATACTGAAGTTCCATCATGACCTTTTTAGGATTTTGATGTTATTTGGATGTTTTTGGATTTTTCCTTTACAGTTTTATGAATTTTTTTGGATTTTCGTTGTACAGGATTTTGTAAATGTTTTGGATTTTCAGCTATACAAGATATTTGATTTTTTTTTTTAGATTTTTCAAGATGATGGTTTTATGAATGTTTTTGGATTTTTCGATGACCTTAAGATATACAAGAACCTAATATGATTTGTAACGAAGTTCCCCCAGCGTGACATGTTAGACTAATTCGAGAAGGTTGGACAAACTGACCTTTGGAATATGTTGAGTAGTACTAAAGGGATACAATACTTCACAATGTCAAGCTATGATAAGGATGCAGATAGGTGATGGAGGAATGGTAGTGCAAAGAATGATAAGATAAGAGCCAAAAAATAGATGGAGGTGCTTTATTTATGCAAGGTGCATGTTTGCCAGGTTTTCACCAAGGTACTTTCCCAAAGCACCACCGAAGTGGTTTTCACTAAAGGACAATTTTTTTCTTTACTTTTTCAATCATTTTTCTCATTTTTTTTGGATTTTGATTTTTTTTGTATTTTTTTATTTACACCCTTTAAGACTAGGAATAAAACTTTGTGTGATGCAAGTTTTTAGTTGATTCTTGCAAAGGTTCACCTTCAGGCATTGACATTTGATATGCTCCTAATCCATATCTTGGTGTGACGACAAAGGTACCCAACCAGTTAGGTTCAAACTTTTCTTTACTTTCCTAATCTGGAAGATTTTTTTGATTTTGCTTTGGGACAAGATCCCCTACTTGAAAAGATTGATTCATGGTCCTCTTGTTATAGCTTTGTTTCAGTCTGTTTTGATACACTTGCAAATGATCGATACGATGCTCATCTTATAATTCTAGCTCATTCAGTCGAGACACTTTGTATTCGTCATTGGTGATCAAGTTCTATAATGGTACTCGCAATGATGGGAGCTCAATCTCAATAGTTAGGATGGCTTATGATCCATAGACCAAGAAGAATAGGGTTTCACCTATTGGTGTGCAGATATTGGTTCGATAGGCCTAGAGAGTAAGATTTAGCTGCAAATTCTAGTCACGACCAGCATCATTAACTGTTTTCTTTAGGATTTTCAGGATAGTTTTGTTCATAGCCTCAACTTGATTGTTGCCCTGGGGATAATACAGGGTAGAGAATCGGTGTTGGATATTGAATTTTTGACATTGCTCTTTCATATCTTGATTCTTAAAGGGGGTTCCATTGTCTGAGATTAGGGTTTGTGAGACACCATAATGACAGATGAGGTAGTTCAGGATAAACTTTGTAATTTGTGTCCCCATTATGTAGGTCATGGGAATGGCTTCAACCCACTTAGTAAAGTACTCAGTGGCGGTTATGATAAACTTGTGGCCATTGGATGAGGTTGGGGTGATTTTTCCTATGAGGTCAAGTCCCCACTATGAGAAAGGTCAAGGTGTGATCATTGGTTGTAGTTCCTCAGCTGGAGCATGAATCATATCTCCATGTTGTTGACACTGGACACACTTTTGCACATGTTGATGAGCTTCCTTTTCCATGGTTGGCCAATAGTACCTCGTCCTCAATAATTTCTTAGCTAATGTCATACCACTAGAATGGGAACCACATATTCCATTGTGTACTACTATTAAAGTGGTCAAGGCTTCCTCTTGGTTAAGACATCGTAGCAATGTCCCTTCGATACTTCATCGATAAAGGGTATCACGTAGGATCACGAATCGAGATGCCTTTTTGACAAAGGTATTTTTAAGGTTTGAGGTGATATTGGATGGAAGGGTTCCTCTGCTTAGGTAAGTAAATATGTCATGATACCATGGGGATCTAGGACCAATTATGACACACATGAATTTTTGATTCAAGGATTTTGAAAGTTGGTATGAGAAGTTGTTCTACCAAGATTCGCATTGGAGAATGTTGTTCGACATGTCTAACAGTGATCAAATTGTTGCCATGGCATCTGCTACTCTATTGTTCATGTGAGGAATCTACTCAATAGTTATGTCTATAAAAAGGTCCTTGAGATTCTCCATCATCTTCTTGTAAGGAGTGATATTGTCATCCTTAGTTTGATAGTCGTCATTAACTTGGTTGATAACCAACTATGAGTCTCCATAGACTTTCATCTCTTGAATCTGCCACTGAACTGTTATCCTTAGACCTATGATTAGGGCTTCGTACTCATTAATGTTGTTAGTATAGGGAAATGATAGCATGTATGACTTTGGGATACAATCACCTTGAGGGGTGATGAAAATAATGCTTCTTTCAGACCCATGTTGGGTGAATGATCCATAAAAGTGCATCTTACACTGAGCTATGAGGTTGATAAGGAACATTGATTCATCAGGGAACTCAAATACCAAGGGGTTCTCTGCATAGATATGTGCATCTGCTAATTGATTTGTGATCACTTGTCCTTTGATCGCCTTGCGCTCCACATACTCTATTTCAAATTTGGTTAAGATCATCACCCATTTAGCCATTCTTCCTATGAGATTTGCTTTAGATAACAATTATTTTAATGGGTCAATTTTTGCAATGAGCTTGATTTGATGTGACAACATGTAGTGTCTGAATTTTTGTGAAGTAAAAAATACTGCTAGGCAAGCTTTCTCAATGGGTGAATAGTTCATTTCATAGCCCACCAAGGTTCTACTGATATAGTAGATAGACCTTTCCTTTCCATTTTTATTATGTTGTGCCAAGAGAGCTCCCAGTGTTGCTAGTGTTCCTGAGATATACAAGATTAATGGCTTGTTTTGTATCGGCAGGATGAGGACTGCAGGTGTCAGTAGATTTTTTTTGATTGGTTGGAAAGCTTTATCACATTTCTCATCTCACTTGTAGGTTATCCCTTTACGAAGAAGATGTGAAAAGTGGTGGATTGTATCTAATAGTTGTGTTATGAACCTTCTGATGGACTGCAATCTGCCTTCTAACCCTCTCATTTGTTTCAGTGTTTGTAGTAGTTCAATTTATAGGATGGATTTTACCTATGTTGGATCAATTTATATCCCTCTTTGTGAGACAATGAATCCAAGGAGTTTCCCCGATGTAACCCCAAAGACACATTTTTTTGGATTCAATCATACCTTGTATCCTTCAAGTCTATCAAAGATGGGTCCCAAGACTTGTATATGCTCACTTCTCTTGATTTTTCCAAAATATCATCCACATAATCTTTAACTATTTTTGAATCATGTCGTGAAAGATGAGGGTCATGGCTCTTTGCTAGGTTGCTCTTGCATTCTTTAATCTGGGTGGCATCACATTCCAGCAATAGGTTCCCCATGGATAAGTGAACGTAGTTTTGTGTTGATCCTCCTTGACGATAATGATCTGACTATAGCTTGAAAAACCATCCATGAGTGACATTATTTCATGCCTAGTTATTAATTCCACAATGAGATCAATTTTAGGAAGAGGGAAATCATCCTTTGAGCATGCTTTGTTTAAGTCTCTGAAATCTATGCAAATTCTGATGCCCCCAATGGGTTTTGAGATTGGGACTAGGTTTGAAACCCACTCATGATAATCTATTGGTCAGATGAATCCAATGTCAAGAAGCTTTTATAACTCTAGTTTCACCAGTAGTGTTACCTAAGGGTGCATCTTCCTTAATTTTGCTTGACTGGCTTGGCTTCGGGATAGACTGCTAGGTGATGCACAACTACTTCAAGATCAAGGCCTAGCATATCTATGTATCACCATGCAAAGTTATCTTTTCACTCTTTCAAGAACTCTGCTTGATTCTTCGGCTCTTAATCCAAAAAGGATTTGACATAGAAAGTGATCTTAGGTGCTTCTTCGGTACCCACATTGACGGGAGTGGCCTTTTCTGCTAATAATGTTGACTTTTCTAGATGTATTGCACTAAGGGGGAGATTGAATCCTTCATCCTTGGGTGCCACAAGGAGGTTTTCACTGTCGGATACATCCTTTCTTTTTACTATTTTAGGATCAGAAAGTGCCACACTGTGGTTTTCACTTAAAGATCTGCATGTCAGCTGTATTTCATCAATTTTGTGAATAAAGGACTCAATCGTCTCCCCATAGTACGCCCTTATTTCTAGCTCTATGTAAAATATTTCTTTGTGATCTACCCATGGTAAATTGTCAGGAAGTCCCATGAATTATGATATCACTTCATCATTTTCATATAAATCAAGAATTGGTGATCCTTGTTGGTCCATGTCAATAAGTTGTGGGTATATTAGGCTTATTTCAGTTGGTTGATTAGTTGGAACAAAAGATATGGATATCATAAAGAGGGTTTTGTTCACCAAGAAGTCAGCAACATCAAGTGGGAAATCATCTAAGGTTGTATCATGCGATGGAGGTAACCAAGAGGAAGCCACAGCCCATTTAGTGGAAGTACCTTTTCCAATAAGTGTGACCTTGCTAGTAGTACAACCTACACCAAGATTCTTTAGTCATTTCTCAAGAACAATAGGTTCTAGCAAACCATTGTCATTATTTCCCAATTTCTCATTCTTGTTATATCCCATGATTTTCATTAGCTACAAGCCTTTGTTGTCATCTTCCATGGGAAGAGCGGGGACAACCCATTCATCTTGATAGAGGAATTTAGAGATATTTTCCTCATTGACATCTTCTTGATTCAAATCCCCCCACTTGGTGAAGGTAGTGGCTGCCATCTTGATTTTTTTGAGTTCTTTGGTGCTAGATGTGGGTTTCCCATGAGATTGAGGAGAAATAGGTAAATCTCCTAAGACAGGTATTATTCATCATTTTATAGTTTCCACAACCATCATCTTGGATTACTGCTTTGATATCAAGTATATTTTGTACAATGAGCATCTTTGTTTTAGAATTAGATGCAAGGGATGTTGGTTCAATAAATGAGGTAGATGGAGTAGGGCCTTCGACATTGTTAGGTATCTATGGGATTTTATAGAATTTGGCTTCAAGACTTTTATAATTGTAAAAAGGCTCAAGATCTCCATGGATAGTTATCTCTCTAACCTCAAAAGGAAACTTCACACACTAATGGTAGGTTGAGGCTACAACTTTTAAGGCATGGATCCAGGGTCAACCAAGCAAAATGTTATATGGAAGATCAAGGTCTAACACTTGGCATGCAGTTTCAGTAATAATGGGTCCTACTTGAATTGGTAATGTAATGATGCCTTGTGATACCCGCTCTTGGTCATCATATGCTCTGATGATGGTACTCTTTTCTCTCTCAATGGTATCTTCTGAATAATCCAAATTTTTGATCAACTAAAGGGAGAAAATGTTCAATCTAGCACCTCCATCTACTAAGACTCTTTTGACCTTGTTCTTATGAATGATAACCTCAAGGTGCAAAGCATGATTATGAGATGGTTGTGATGGTAGATCTTGCTCGGAGAATGTGAGAAGGTAATTAGCGATGTGGCCTACCATAGCTTGAAATTGATCAATATCAATATCTTCAGGGACAGAGGACTTAACTAGAGATTTCTCTAATATTTCTTTATGTACGAGTGATAGCCTTAATAGTTCTGGGATAGAAATATGTGTAGGGGTATTCTTAAGCTAGTCCAAGAGATTGTATTTGTTGGGATTGGATGTTGATTGGGGAAGTTGCGCTCTAGATTGAGATCGGACTCCCTAGATGGTAACTTTTCCATGGTGTTTGGTGACTCCACATTCCGCACTGGGTCCTTTGATTGTGACTACGGTAATGATACTATCGTAAGAAGTGACTATATTAGAATAGGTGTGTTGCACATTTTTGCAATCATTCTCTTTCCCTTTGTTATGATTAGGCATCGAGTTCTTGTATATCTTAAGATCTTGATTCCTAGTTGGTACCTCAACAAATATGGTGTCTCTATCTATGAGATCTTGGATGATGTTCTTGAGTCTCATGCAGTTCGTTGTTTTGTGTTCTTTGAGTTTTTGAAAGTCACATAGATCATTCTCATTGTACCAAGTCGGTTTTTCTAATGGTTCTTGGTAGATTTTGAATTTAGGGATCGTTATCAACTTAGATTCTACCAACTTCTTCATGATGGTTTCGATGGGTTCCGAGAGTTGTGTGTACTTGCATTTTGGATAGTTGGTATTATTGAATGTTTGTCATTGTTGTGTTTTGATGATTTTGGTTTGATTGTTCTGAGAAGGTATCATTTGTTGCACGGTCGATTGGATGTTAGCAACGTGATTGTTTTTTGGCCTAGGAGCATTTAAAATTACCTTAGCATCAACTACACCATCATTCATTACATTTTTATTTTTAGCCCAGACACGAGGTTTGTCATTTGAACTAGTTGATGGTCGATTGTCTTTGTAAGATTGACTATTTCCTTGTGAGATTAAAGCTCTTTCAATGTTAAGGGCTCTAGGGACAAGTTCGTCATAAGATGTGATGCATTTTATTTTCAAGTGGAAGAATAAATCAAGGTTTAGGTTTGTGATAATGATTCCCACCTATTGTTCATCAAGAAGAGGCCACTTACTCTTACTAGCTCTTTGTCTCCATCGTTGTAAGAAATTGGGAAAATATTCTCCTTTTTTTTGTCTAAGATTATATAGTTCTTCTAGAATTACGTCCACATCAAGATTAAAGGATAAGTGATCAATGAATTTGTTTGTGATTTCTTGGAAAGTCTTAATGTCGGGAGGTAGATGAGAAAACCAATCCATAGAAAGACCTGTTAAACTTCGAGGAAAAAGACACAAATAAGAATCATTGTAGGCACCCTCCATACACATGACGTTAAATTATTTGATATGGTCCATAGGACTTCCTCTCCCTTTCTACTTGTCAAATTTTGGGATTTCAAATCTCAGAGGGAAGAGTACCATTGTGATGTTTCAATCAAATGGATAAGGACATAAGTTTTGTGCATGGGGCTTCTTTGTCTTTCCTAGTCGAAGATCATGTATTTCTTGGGATAACACCTTAAATTGCAATGTGAGATCATCTTGCGGGTTTGGCAGAGGAACATATGGTGGGATAATGGATGAGTTGTATGGTGTGTATGTGTTATCCTCGAATCTAACAACACTCGATTCACGGGATAACCCCCTATGGAACTTATCTATTTCATAGTTTTGTGTACTCCAAGCACATAAAATGAGGCAAATTTTGATTGCCCTCGACGCATAGTCCTACAACTCAAATTGTCTATTTGAGCATCTCTTAATGTTCATCTTTCGAAAATCTTCGAAACGGATATTATCATCAATTCCCACTCTTTGGGAGTTAGTCAATTTTTCACTCATGTTGGAGCGTTGATTTTCAGCACTCCTACATGAGCCTTAAGTTGGAAAAATTACTCCAAGTGTGGGAGAAATGATTTTCATCATTCCTACACCTTGCATGTACAAGCAGTGATTTTTACCGCTATAGCATATCATTCTTTTATGTTGTCTCTCACATGCACAAGCGGTGTTTTTCACACTCCTCCATTTTCCCTCCCTTTCGTACACTTGTCATTAATGAATTGTGAGTTCACTAAGTGATTTCTTTAAAAGCTTATTAAAGTCTATTTTTAGGTTATTTTCTTTTTAATTTGTTCCCTTCCGCCTTTGTGCTTCTCATATAACACCGGTTACATATCTTGAAGGATTCATTATTGGAAGCTATGGAACGACTTTGTGCCTTCGTGAGATTTTCTTGTTTATCATTTATCATTATCATGCCAGTATTCCTATGATTTTCTTTGACAAGATAGGAATATTGGAATTACTGATTAGTTTTAGTTTGAAATTGTATTGCATCACGAACTTAAAACTATGAAACATTGTAAAACATGTTCTCTGAAAAAAAAGAGAATTATGAATGTGACACACCCCCATATCATTAGTGTAATGTACATTATTCTAAATACTTAATTAGTTTTCCTTAGTTTCAATAAGTGGTAAGAAGGGTGCCTCCCCTTTCTGAGAGCAGATATTGTATCTCACACAACTATGGTTGAAATCAAGGTTTTGTGATATGTTAAAAGGGATTACATAATTTTCACCCAGCAGCTTTTTGGCGACTCCATTGGGGAAAGACACACAAAATCAAAGCCTCGGGCTTTTGATTAAAGTGAAAAAACACCCCAGTTTATTAATTTTATCTTGTGTATTGTTATTATTAATATCTCTTTTTTTTGAAGTCTACATCTTGGCTGATAGAAGCTATACATGAGGTTTGAGGGCACAAGGAGTGGTGGATCCATTTTACCAATCATTTTAGTGGCATAACATTCCTCCTTCTCCTTCATGATCAAGTTCTTCGTTGTAGCGAACCACAAGTTATCCTCCACAAAGACTAAGATCCCCTCTTCTGAGTGAATCTTTTGTTTTCCATAGAGTTCCATTCCAAGTACCTGTTGTTCAACATGCTATGGATGCACCACCTGTAGGACCTTAGGGAAATGCATTCAGTCCCCTCATATTAGCTGCACCTCTACATGAACTTCCACATGTCTCAAGGAAGCATATTTCAAATTTTCAAGGCGACGGAAAACAACATCCTAATGAGCACATTGTTCCCTTTTACATTGTTTATGGTGTTTTTGGCATGGAATGTGAAGATGTTGCTGTGAGACTGTTCATTGAATCTCTAAAAGGAGTTTTTGATGAATGGTTTGACACTCTTCCAACTACCTCGGTCACGAATTGGAACACTCTTTGCACCAAGTTTTAAGAGAGGTTCAAACCTACTGAAGATGCACACACCTTGTTGGTGTAGCTTACAACTATGTGAAAAGAGGCCCATGAACACATGCATGAGTTCATGGCTAAGTTTGATAAGATGGTGACAAGGATCCCAATGGTGGCGAGACCAACGGATCATAACTTAAAGTGTTTCTTCATAAACATGCAACTTCCCAAAGTAATTTTTTTCTTGCGTAGGGAGGCTCTTGCTAATGTTGAAGTAGTTCAACAGTTAGCCACAAGTCTTGAAGATAACATGATCCTTGCTGAAGAAATAAGAATGAACACCAACAAAAATAAAATACAAGTTTCAGGATCTTCAGCTTCTAATGCTAACTCCAATTTTTCTGACCCTATGGTCCAAAGGTTGGCAAACAAAATCTTGGCTTTAAAAAAACAAGTTTCCAACAATAATACTTACAAGGATGTTTCAAGAAGGACTTTCCCTAATTATGCTAGAAATAGAAATCAAAATCATCTTCCAGTGCCACAAGGAAGACTTGCACTTGAATCCCCACCTACTAATACTATCACAGGATACTATGGAGTTGAACAAGATGAATATGCATAACCAAATTACCCCGCAGAAGAAAGTGTTGATCTTTTTCAAGATGAAGAAATGGAATCAACTGGAAACTCCAATATTGGTTATTTGCAAATGGAAAATGAATCTGATGATGAGGACTTAGTGACAGATGCATATGTTGTTTTTATGTGGTAACAACAAAACCAGCTTGATCAGCCTCAAGCTGCTACTCCGCCAACAAAGGATAAGCCGCCAATTACCATTGCAAAAAAGAGGGTCTCCTTTGCCTTGGCAACAAAAAAATACAACAAATAAACAAGTGTCCCCCATCCTCCTCCATCAATTCCTATTGTTCCAAAATCTAATCTCCAAGTTCCTAAGACTAGTGTACCTTTTTTTAAGCCTATTAGTGAAGTTACCACATCCACTTTGCAAAGTTCCTTTCAAGATTTTGACATTATTGATCATGCTAGGAAAAAAAAATTCTAAATGTCTGAAGTTGAATGCCTTAAAGAAAATCCTAACCAATTTGATAGGCTTGTCAAGTTCGTAATGGATAAAGGAATTACTCCAAGTAAAGATTCATCTCCTAATATTCATACTACCCCAAAGCCTAAGACATCGTAGAATAACCTTGTTTCTACCCCTCCAGTTGTATCTAGACATATTGATATGTTCTTTATTTCTTTACTTATTAATGGCTTTAAGTTAAGTAATTGTGTCATAGATTTCAGCGCATCAGACAATGTGATGCCAACCAAGGTAGCTACTGCCTTGGGTTTGAATCTAACAAAAAAAATTAGTTGTTGTTTTTCCATGGAGAACAAGAAAGTACCTCTAATTGGATAGATCAAAGACACGTAGTATGCATTTGTTGCATATCCTGAAAAGAAGATCAAGATGATGGTTCTAGTAGCTCATGTGCCCGCATCTTATGCAATTCTCCTTAGATGTAATTTTTGTAAAGACGTTGGAGGCAAGCTGAACATGGACATGTCTAGAAGCCAGGATACCTGTGAAAGGTGTAATGCAGAAATTGATTCCTCAAAGGTAGTCAAAATTCTCAATAACACAGTCTAATGACCCAAGGGCTCAAATTATTTTTGAGTCTTCAAGTTTTGGAGCGTATTATTTACAAACATAAGAAGTGGTTGAATCTTCAACAAGACGTGAGTTGGGAAGTGTTGCTTCTTTTTCAACATCAAGTGAATCGTCATCAGATAATTTGTCTATCTCAGATCATAAAGCTTCATCAGATGATGAAGATATAAATTTTGATATTGTCAGTCTTGGTGATCTAAATGGCATTTGTCTATTTGAGTTTGACAATAGTTGTTCTTCCACCGGTTCTAGAGCTAGAATTTTCTTTATATCTGCCAAAGGAAAAAAAAAAAAATCTTTTTCTTTCAAATTACAGTTTGATAATACTAATAACACTACTAAATATGAAGTTTTGTTGTTAGGGATGCAAGTTGCATGTAAGAAAGGTATCAAGAATCTTCATGCAAAAGGTGATGTTGAGTTGATAGTTTGTCAAGTAAATAATTTGTATCAAACAAATAATCACAGGCTAAGACATTATCGCAATCTTGTTTGGGATTGCATTGAAGAATTTGATGCTTTTGATATTTTTGTAGTTCCAAGGGAATACAATGACAGAGTTGATTCTCTAGCAATTTCAGCCATGCTCCTGATACCACACAAATATTTTCATGGTTCTACCTATACCATTTAGTTGGTCTTCCCCCAAGTGTTCTTGACAATTCAGATAACTGGAAAAAATTTAACGATGATAATCAAATTGTTGTTTTTTTGGAAAGGCAGAAAATTTTGATGAGTTATATTTTGAAGGAAGTGATTCTCCAAATCGAAAATTTGTTTCTAATCTTGATCCAGTTACAAGTGAAGATTTCCTTCAACTCAAAGGGAATAAAATTCCTAAGGGGTTGGTATCCCTTGAGAAACTCTTCAACAAGCATGATTGCTATGTTAGAAAACAACTCGCAGATTCTAATTCATCCAGAGAGGTTGAGTAGATCAACTTAGGCACTGAAGCAAATCCTAAGATGGTAAACATTGGTAAGTGTTGCACAAGTGAGGAAAGAAAGCAATTTTCTAAGTTGTTACAAGAATATATGGATGCCTTGGCATATTCATATGACGATCTAAAATCTTTCCAACCAAAGGAGGTGCAACATGAAATTCCACTTATAATTGGAGCATTGCCTTATAAACAAAAGCAAAGGAAATATAATCCAAATATTTCAAGAACGATCCTCGCAGAGGTTTAGAATATGTTGGTAATTATATTCCCTATCCATAATTCAACATGGATAGCAAATATTGTTCCCATTCGTAAAAAGAAAGGTGAGATTAGTATTTGTGTAGATTTCTAAAATCTAAATCAACTTTCACTCAAGGATAACTATCCTCTTCCAGTAATGGATAAAGTTCTTCAAACCATGATTGGATATGAAATTCTTTCTCTATTGGATGGTTTCTCTGGTTACAACAAGATAGAGGTTAGTTCAAATGATCGGCACAAGACAACTTTTACAACACCATGGGGTACCTTTGCATATCGTAGGATGCCTTTTGGTCTCATAAATGTTGGTGCCACATTCCAACATGCTATGAACTTGGATTTTTGTGATGTGCTAGGTAAGTTCATTGTAGTATGCCTTGATGATCTTACATTTTTTCTAAGAAATGTCATGAACATTTTTATCATCTAAGACAAATCTTGAAGAGATGCTGACAACATGGTATTTCCTTAAATCCCAAGAAGTCAACTTTTGGGGTTACGGAAGGAAAGCTTCTTGGTCACGTGGTTTCCACAAAAGGTATCAAGATTGACTCAGAAAGAGTCAAAAGTATTAAATCACTTACTTTGTCATCAAGTAAGAAAGTTGTTCATTCTTTCTTTGGAAAGGTTAATTTTCTGTGAAGATTCCTTCCGAATTTTGCAGGAAAGACTCGTCATATTGTTAATATGATGAAAGGTACTACCAATTTTCATTGGACAATAAAAGGAAAATTTGTGTTCGATGATATAAAAGAGGCTATTTCTCATGTGCCAATGTTATTCTGCCCAGACTGTACGAAGGAATTCATCATGTATAGTTATCCTTCCGAGCATACACTTTCAGCAATTCTGGTACAAGAGAATAGTGAGGATTTTGAATCCTCGATTGCGTTCATGAGCTATCCTCTAAAAAATTATGAACCAAAATATTCCCAAATGGAAAAACATGCTTTTGTTGTGGTTAAGGCTATAAAACATTTCCAATTTTACATGATCCTTAACATCCATGTTAAAGTCTTAGTTCCAGATTTAAATGTTAAGTCTATCTTGACACAGCACGAGTTTGGGAAAAAAAGAGGCAATTGGATTGCCAAGATTCAAGAATATGACATGGACATCAAGCCTACCAAGTTGATACGTGGGTGAGGTTTATGTTAGCTTATTTCTAAAAATAATCCTTATGGAGAAATTTTAGAGACTGAAGAGGTAATTCCAAATGAACTACCAATGGTGTTATTTGTCAATACTACTGATGAATGGTATTCCAACATTGCCCATTTTCTCACTTATGGTGAATGTCTCGATCACTTGACTTCAAAGTAGAAAAGAACCATCAAATTAAAGTTAGTAAATTTTGTCATATGGGACAATGGTTTGTACAAGTGTTCTTTGGATGGAACTTTTTTGTGTTGTGTGGATGAAGAACAACAGGAAAAAATGTTGAAGTCATATCATGACTTAGCATGTGGAGGACACTTTTCAGCGCCAGTTATCACTCATAAGATTTTCAGAGCAAAGTATTACTGGCCTAAACTCTTTCAGGATGTGTACT
Source organism: Sequoiadendron giganteum (assembly GCA_007115665.2). Classification (NCBI taxonomy): domain Eukaryota; kingdom Viridiplantae; phylum Streptophyta; class Pinopsida; order Cupressales; family Cupressaceae; genus Sequoiadendron; species Sequoiadendron giganteum. The sequence goes on along the minus strand of CM021105.1, from coordinate 348,341,953 downwards.
CTTGGGTGCGTAAATGCGAGATATGTAAACAATTCATAGGTAAACCAAAGTTGGCAGCTTTTCCTTTAAAACTAGTTGTCATTGAAGAGCCATTTCAGCAGTGGGGAATCGATTTCATTCGCGTGATAAATCCACCTTCAAGTGTGGGATACACCTGTCCTAACTAAAACCAACTAATTCACCAAGTGGGTGGAGGAAATTCTAGCTAAGCATGCTATTTCTAAAGTTGTGTGTAGTTTCTTGAAGAAAAATATCATTTCCGAATTCGGGGTGCCAAACAAAATTGTTGCTAACAATGCTCTACTTTCTTGTCAAGCGAGATAACTGAGTTTTGTTTCAAGCATGCCATAGCATTGTCTCATTCATCTGACTATTACCCACAAGGTAATGTTCAAGAAAAATCTAGCAATAAAACTTGGTCACTAACATTTGTAAGCTTGTAGATGAAAATTAGTGTTTGTGGCATAAAGATTTGTACGATGCTTTGTGGGAAGATAGGATAACTCCAATGCATACAATTGGCATGTCTCCTTTTCAACTCTTGTATGGGTTGAATGCTGAAATTCCAATCACATTAGAACTTCCCACTCTAAAATTTCCCAAGGCCATTGAAGATGATACTTTTGATAGTTCAGTTGATAAGCAGGTAATGTATCTCCCTGAACTGGAGGAAAAGAAAGTTCAGGTGGCCAATCGTATCGCGAAGAACCAAGAACAAGTTAAAAGGATTTTTGAAAAGAACAAAAATTCTCGTGAATTTCAAGTTGGTGATCTCGTTCTCTTGTGGGACAAGCGAAGAGAGCCAAAAGGTATGCATGGAAAGTTTGATTCACTATGGATGGGGCCATTCAAGATTCATCAATTACATGTTGAAAATAGCTTTCTCTTGGCATATGAGGATGGAACACCATTTTCTCTTCCTCACAGTGAGCAACATTTGAATTTCTTTACACAGTAAGGTGATAGGTGTTTAATGTAAATATTTGATAGTCCTTGCATCTTTTTATCTTTTTGAGTCTTTTTTATTTTTGTTGCTCGACTCTATGCCCAATGGATGGATAAAGGCACTTGGAATCTAGAGTTCTTCTCCCTTCAATCGTTTCTAAGAATGACTAAAGGAAGCTCCCCAGCTAGAGCTAGTTGTTATCCTCGAATCTAGCAGCGCTCGATTCATAGGATAACCCCCTATGAAACTTGTCTATTTCATAGTTCTATGTACTCCAAGCACGCAAAATGAGGCAAATTTTGATTTCCCTCGATGTGTAGTCCTACAACTCAAATCATTTGTTTGAGAATCTCTTAATGCTCGTCTTTTGAAAATCTTCGAAATAGATATTGTCGTCAATTCCCACTCTTTGGGAGTTAGTCAATTTTTCACTCATGTTGGAGCACTGATTTTCAGTGCTCCTACATGAGCCTTAAGTTGGAAATCTTACTCTAAGTGTTGGAGCAATGATTTTCACCGCTCCTACACCTTGCATGGACAAGCGGTGATTTTTACCACTATAGCATATCATTTTTTATGTTGTCTCTCACATGCATGAGCGGTGATTTTCACCACTAGTGCATCTCTAACAGTTTGAAAATGTTGGAGCGATGGTTTTCATCGCTCCTCCATTTTCCCTCCCTTTTGTACACATGTCATTGATGAACTATGAGTTCACTAAGTGATCATTTTAAAAGCTTATTAAAGTCTTTTTTTTAGGTTATTTTCTTCTTAATTCGTTTGCTTCCTCCTTTGTGCTTCTCATACAATGCTGGTTACATATCTTGAAGGATTCGTTATTGGAAGCTACGGAACAACTTTGTGCCTTCGTGATATTTTCTTATTTATCATTTATCAATATCATGTTGGTATTCCTAGGCTTTTCTTTGACAAGATAGGAATATTAGAATTACTACCTAGTTTTAGTTTGAAATTGTATTGCATCACGAACTTAAAATTGTGAAACATTGTAAAACATATTCTCTGAAAAAAAAGAGAATTATAAATGTGACACACCCCCATATCATTAGTGTAATGTACATTATTGTAAATACTTAATTACTTTTCCTTAGTTTCAATAATCGGTAAGAAGGGTGCCTCCCCTTTCCGAGAGGAGCGATTGTATCTCACACAACTATGGTTGAAAGAAAGGTTTTGTGATTTGCTAAAAGGGATTACATAATTTTCACCCAATAGTATGGTGGTGAAGGATTTGGGGAAGGTGACTGGGGTATTGACATATATGTTCATAATGCGTTGGGATTGATGATGTTCATTTGAGGATTATAATAGGAACCATGTTGTTGTTGGTGTGCATACTATTGAGCTAGTAAGGCTTGGTGTTGAGATTTTTTTTGTTGTTGCACCACTAAGGCTTGTCGTTGGGCATGTTGTTGTTGTTGTGCTACTAAGGATGCTTGATGAGCTTGATGTTGTTGTTGCACTGCAAGAGTGGCTTGTTGTGCTACTTGTTGTTGTTGATGTTGTTGTTGCATTGTGAGAGTGGCTTGTTGTGTTGCTAGTTGTTGTTGTGCTGCTAGTTGTTGTTGTGCCACTAAAGTGGCTTGTTGTGTTTCTTGTTGTTGTTGTTGTTGTGATGTGAGCACGGCTTGTTGTGCTTCTTCTTCTTGTTAATGTTGCGCTGCCAGAGAGGCTTGTTGTGTTTCTTGTTGTTTTTGTTGCGATGTGAGCGCGGCTTGTTGTGCTTCTTCTTCTTGTATTTGAGGTGTATTCAAGGTACTGCTTGGGTTAACGGGATTCATAACCAATGGATTTTTTTGATGTGGGTTGGAAATGGAGGGGGCAATTGCACTTTGGGTAACCGTTGTGTTTAATGTATCCATGGATGGATTAAATGAAGATGTGTGTTGTGGCATCAAAGGTTGATTATGTGTGATGGTACCTCCTTGCCCTTTTAGATCTATTTGGGATACTTGGTTCCCACTACTTGGCGTGATGTTAGAGATAGTAGTAGTGCTCATGGGTACGGATGAAGTTTGGTGTCCCCGATATGTGGAAGTTGTAGTGGAGTAATGAATTTTCAAAGGTTTATATGGATGTTGTGGATCTTTAGGGACAGGGGGGGTGCCAAAGGTTGGTGTCCATGTGGTTGTTTGAGATGGGGAGGTGTTGAGAGTACCCACGAGCATATTTCTTTCAAATGGTGAAGTGGGACCAAATTTTATAGCAAGACTAGTTGCCAAATTTTGATTTTTCCCTAGTGATGGAGTTGTAAAGCTTTGTGTCAAGTTTTGGGCAGAAAATGAAGGGAAAATTGGAGCTACATTTTCAAAGGCTTTATGTTACATGATTTCCCCTCTAGTGAGTTCAAATGGATTATTCGTGGCGTCTTCAATCTCGTATGGTCCTGAAGGAGATGACGGTTGTTGTGAAGGGGTAACGTGACTTGGGTGAAATTCTAAAGGATTTGGATCACTTGAGGTAAATGTAACTTTGGATTTTTCAATGATTCTCTTGTGTTGTGATCTTGTCTCTACCATAAATTTGGTGCCACCTATGGGAGATTTTTGTTGTGATTTGTGATGTTTAAACTCTCTAGTTGACTCAAATCTAGGTAAAAGGGACGCTCTAAGTCTTTTTGGAATAATGGTGATAATGGGGGATGAAAGATGGATGATGTAAGTGGTGATCTTTGCAAGCATTTGAGGACAAAACTTTTGAATTGAGTTTGATGTTTTGATGTTAGGATAAAGGATTTTGATGAACCTAGAAATATTTAGGGTAGACTCGTGACCTTCAAGATAAACTAGTCCAAAGATTAAAATACATAACCACACAATTATTTTTGCAATCGGGATAAATCTATAATCAGGAGTTAAATGCAAATTATCTTTGTAACCCTTTCAATTATAGATCAGACAAGTAATCCTATTTCATCCAACAAATCTTATCAGAAATTAAAATTTATATCCCACTACTAGAGATGATGAGAATAGATGAACATAAGGGTAAGACCTTGGCTTTGATAATTGGTACCTCCAAGAAGCTTGTTGATGGCAAGAAGGTTAGTTTTCAATTGGAAAAGGAACAAAAAAAACAATAAGATAGAGACAAATGACATGTGTATATAAGTACTTGAAGTTTACCTAAGCATAACTGTGACTAAATGCCCAATTTGATCCACTTTATGTGTCCTTTCTAATAAGTGATAAATTGATAAAGAATTGCATGATTGATTTTGAAACCTCTATAAATGTTATGTCTCTAAACATAATGAAACAGTTAGGACTACATGTAATTAAAGCATATGGAAAATTTTGTGTAATGGACTTAAGAGAGGTCCTAGTAATTGGGATTATAAAAGGACCTTCCTTGAGTTCAAACTTCCTACATATCCAAAAAAGTACTTCAAAATGAATGTCACGGTTGTTGAAATCCTTGCTTAATATGGAATGTTGTTATCAAGAAAATAGGCTACAAAAGTAGTTGGAAGTATGTAGATGGATCTATCATATGCCATGATTCCTATGAATTGAAACATGTAAAGTTAAATAGAGAAAGGATATCTGCTAGATTAGTTGAGAACATTGAGTGTGATGAAGAGATCTACTTTGTTGATATTGATATTGACAACTTTAAGGATGATGTTCCTCAAATAAAAATAGAAAAGAACTGTGAGATGAGGAGATTGTCTAGGTTGTCTGATTACGCTTGACCCATGATGGATCGAAGCATAATGGAATCCATCAATACCTGAATCTCAACAAACAAGATCATTCAATTTGAAAAGTTAAACTAAACATTTAGTGAAATTGAAAGTTGCAAACTATACAAAAACAATTAAATTCCTACTCTAACCCATTTGAAACTAATTTTGTTTTGGAATTAGTGTTGTGTTGATTTGAAATGATGACCCTTTATCAATCTCGTGATTAGTGACCCTGTTTCATTCGATTCTATGAAAGAAAAATGATGAAACCATTGTGATAAATGGATGAAAACCTAGTTTATGCTAAATTAAACATGATGCAAGCTAAGTTAACATGATTTTATGCTAAAAATGAACTAATTATGCAATTTCTAAGCTAATCCAAGCTAATTATAAGCTAAAATATGAAAATCCTAATTTAGATACAAACTAAGATGGATGCTCTAAGTTATTATGCAATTAAAAATAAACTAAAGCAAGCTAAAAGTGAGTAAATTGTGAGTGTGGATGTAAGTTATTTCAATAGCATAAGTTTGTAATTGAAATATGGATCCATTTGTCTCCAAATAGTGTTCTATTATAGGAGAGCAAATGAGAAATGGAGGGTTGAGATTGAAAAGATTAATCAATGGTCCAGGATGAAAGGAAGAAGAGACATGGATCATGGATTCTGACCAACAGATGAGAATGCATGATGAGATTTAATCAAGGGCTCACATTTGCTTCAAACAAGCACACTTTTGACCTGCTCACATAGGTTAAGGGTGACTTGCTCCAAAAGGTTAAAGGTTAAAACTTGCATTAGAAGCTAAGTGAAAATATCCCTTTTTCAAATGATGGAGGAATAAGAATATTCTTTGGAATATTCCAATGGATGAGGATAAAAGGTATTTTTCAAATTAAAAGAAATTCCTAATTGTACAAAAAGGGGATAAGGAATATTCCATGGGAGTATTCCCCTTTTAGAGGATAATTAGTTTAATGGCTAATTAAACAAGATTTAATCATGTAATTAGGGGATTTAGAAGAATTAAAGGTACTTTCATTAAATTAGGTGATTTAATGAATGGGGGAGAGATGAAATGGAATTTAGTTAAATAACTTAGGGTTATTTAATTAAATTAGAAGACTTAAGAAATTAAATTAAATATTTTGATTTATTTAATTTAATGAGATTAAATGTTAGCGTGAAGGGCGATGGATTAACTTGATTTGATGAATTAGGTTAATGGGTTAAAGAGCTAGGCTAATTTATTTAATTAAGTGAAATGAGGATGGGTTTAAAGAGGAAATGATGTTAGTAAACCTGTTTCGAGTGTATGATATTATTTAGGACATTTTTCAATGTCTACAAGAACAAACCGTTGGTTAAATAAATTAAGGAGCTCAAGAAAGAGAGCAACTTATGCGTGATTTTATTTAATGGTGCTTGCTCAAAAGAAGGAGCATGAGTTGGGGTATTTTTTATATCACCAAGTGGTAAGTCTTTTAAATACTCATTTTCATTAAAGTTTCAATGCACAAAATATTTATAAAGTATGATGCACTATTGATATGACTTAACATGGTAATCAAACATGGGATAAAGGAACTAAGGGTTTTAGGAGACTCGGACTTAGTAGTGTCCCATATAAGAGAATAGTATGTTTAAAAGAATAAAAGCTTAAAACATTATAAAGCTGAAGTATGGGATGCTCTAGAAATGCTTGATGCATTCTCTATAGAATGGATTGAAAGATCAAAAACAATTATGGCTAACTTATTGGCCAATGTTGTAGTATGGCCTAATGATATAACTTTTTCTAGTATATCTATTGTTGAGATCTTAACTAAACCATCAGTACCTGATAATGTTTGTAATGCTTAGGATTTGTTGTTAGGAATTAGGTGTTGTATACCTTGCATAATGTTTAATTTATTATTATGTGTGTGTGGTGCACCTAGGGGACCTAGAAGTACATGCATAACTGGAAGTTAACATTCTTGGGGCCACTTTATATGTTGTATGTAACATTGGGACATAAGTTGAATGTAAGTTGTATAACTATATTTATTTAATATTGGGGAAAGTTAATTAATAAAGTACCCAATATTAAATGTGTTGTCATGGTTTTGTAATCTCATGGTTTTAGTCATATGGTTTTATGTAATACCACTTGGTGGTTTTGTGTGAGCTTGTTTATATAAAATCAAACACAAGGGTAGTTGTCTAAGGTTGGTTGGTTGAATTTTTGAGTCTTCTTCTAAAGAGTGCATATGTGAAGCAAGGCATGGGTTGAGTGGTTACATGCTTGGACACATGGAGGATACATTGGAAAGGGTTGATGTTTTAAAAGTGTTCATGGAGGCTCTGAATATGTATTGTAATGTTTATTGTTGAATAATACATTGAGCATGGATGCTTTTGGAGGCTAATTTTTTCCCTCTATGAGGGTTTTCCCGAGGTATGTATTATGCTATATTTTGATGGGTATGTTGTCTATTCTCTTGCATGTGGATTTTGAATACTTATTTGTATAGATTTCTCTTTTGGGTTATATGGAAATTTTTATTAGATGATTGCAAGTTTCCTTTCATTTATTAAGGTTTTTGCATTGTATTCAAGAATACCACAATCAAGAAATAAATTTTCAAAATCTTATGGAAAAGAAACTAAAAGGATCCCAAAAGGGTTAGTTTCCTTAGAAAGAGCCTTTGATAACTTATATAGGTATATGGCTAAATCAAACCATATTCATGAAAATGATTTATAAGAAATAAATTTAGGTACAGGAACTCTCCCTAAGAAAGTTTACATTTGGAGAAAATTGGATCCTAAAATTAGACTATGCTTATAGCTTTGCTCAAAAGTATAGGCATGTCTTTTCTTGGTCTTATGATGACTTAAAATCCTATAGGAAGGATCTATTTCAACAAGAGATTCCCTTGAGACCTTATTCCAAACCCTTCATAAATAAGCAAAGACCTATCAACCCAACATTGGCACCAAACATGCAATAGGAATTGATGAAGCTTAGAGAGGGTGGGATCATAAAGCCAATTAGAAATTCTACATGGGTCTCCAATTTAGTGCCAATAAGAAAGAAGAATGGTGATATAAGATTGCATGTTGATTTCAATAATTTAAGCATGTCTTCCTTAAAACATAACTATCCTTATCCAAATATGGAAGCAATGCTCCAAAAGGTGACTAGATGTGAGTTACTATCTATGATGGATGGATTCTCGAGTTATAATCAAGTTGTAGTGAAGGAATCAGAACAATATAAAACTACCTTCACTACACCATAGGGTACATATGTTTATCTTAGGATGTCTTTTGGGCTAACTAATGTTGGATCACCCAACAGGAAGTCACTGGGAGAAGATGTAGATGGATTACCAAGATCCAATAATTTAACATAGACATCCAAATAACTAAGCTTATTAAGGGATAGGGTTTAGCCAATCTAATGGTTGAATCTAGCCTTGAAGCCAGTTAGATCAACCAAGTACAAGATGATACTCTTATTAAGAAATATAATTTGCAATCTTTTTCATGGTATAAAGGTATTTTATACTATTTAAAGTATATATCTTGCCCAAAGCACATGAATAAGCCATAAAATATGTCATATTCCAGGATTTGTTTATATCGGAGGGACGTAAGTGGTATCTTTCTCAGATGTGTTTATGAAGAACAAGATACAAGGATCCTTGAGGAGATGCACAGTGGAGTTTGTGGACGACATTATATGGCCAAGAGAACTACTCATAAGATTCTAAGATCTACATATTGACAGCCCTCTATGTTTGTTAACCCCCATAAGATGGTAAGGAAATGTGATGCGTGTCTAAAGCTTTCAGGAAAAATGAACAAATTTGGTTCCCTGCCTTTAAAAAAATAGTTGCAAAGGCTCCTTCCCAGTAAAGGGGTGTGGCTTTTATTGATGAATTTTCTGAAAGATCTAGTGGTGGTCATAGATGGATTTTAATGGCTACAGATTACTTCACCAAATGGGTAAGAAGCTATTCCATCCAAGAAGGAAACTAGCAAATCTTTCATTGATTTTGTCAAATTATCGTAAGGTTTGGAACTCCTATCAAGTTGGTTGTAAATAACACCATGTGTTTCAAATCAAAAGATTTTACAAAAAAAATCTATAACTGTGGGATTGCCATATATTACTCTTCTCCTTATCATCCCCAAGGGATTGAAAAAGTTGAGTTTAGTAATAAAATTCTAATGAAGATCATGAAGAGAGTAATTGGAAAAATAAGAATTATTGGGATTCAAAATATAAGTTAGCTCTGTGGGCTAATAGAACAACAATAAAAAGGCTACAAAGAAATCTCCTTATGAATTAGTATATGGATTGGATGTTAGATTGCCAATCAATAATTTACTGCTAGTTTACAAATTCATCCAAGAATATGAGGAGGATATCAGTGATGTATGATAGTTAGAATCAACCAACTTAAAGAATTGGATGAATCAAGAAGAAATGCACAAAGCACAAATCTCAAGAAGAAATTACAGGTTAAATACTTATTTGAAAAGAAAACATCAGATAGAAAATTATTGATAGGAGATATGATTTTAATGTAGAATGCTAGAATTCAAGACAAAGGAAAGAATGGAAAATTTGAAGCTATCTAGATAGGCCCTTATATTGTGCTTAACAATCATGGTGAAAATTCATATTTTTTGTAGAATATGAATGAATAAATTTTAGAATTTCCAGTGCATGGATAATTCCTCAAACCCTAGTTCTCATAAGTAAGACATATCCATGCACATTGTATTCTAATGTAAAATTTGTATAATCATTCTAGTTTTTGTTTAGGTTTTATTGGTCTACCCATATATTCATGAATCCTTGCCATGTTTTTGCAAAACAAGCATGCCCAACTAGATCCACTGGTGGTACTTGCTTAATTTATATCCTTTTATGGCATTTTAGCCTTTTGATTTCCTAAGAATCCTTAAATTTTGTAAGGAGATATTAAAAACTATTCATTATGGATCCTAAAGCCCTAACTTTCACCCAAAACCTTGGTATATACCTAAAACCCTTATAGTTTTCTTATATTTCATTGTTGACCTCTAACCTAGGATTCCTATCCTTTAAGTTATATCTTTAAGAATTTTGTCCCATGTGTTTACCGGCCCCTTTTTGTTAGAATACTGAGCATTCTCATTTATATATATTATAATCTATCGCTAAATGGATTTGCATTATTTTGGGTCCCATTGAACACATGTTGACATTTTGTATAGTTTCTTTGGTTCACATAAACCTTTTTGTGTTTTATTTTTTTTCCCCGTTAGCTCATGAAATATCTTTTGTCTTTAATGCAAGCATTGACATGTATGAGTCCCCAACCAATCAAATTATAAGATATGTTTGCATGCTAATAACTTAAGTACCCTAGTAAAGCCCCCATTTATGGTTCATTATTGGCCCCTTTTTCCTAGTAGCTTTAAGTTTTTTTCAAAGAACATGCATTTTAACCATTAAGTCACACAAAGCCTTTGTATTATGGATCCTTTTATTCTGAAGGCATTAGTCTCTGCAAATTAGTGAAATGCCTTTGTCTCAAGTGAAAAGTATGTGTTTTACATTTTTGCGATAGTTATAACCTTTGTGGGGTGATATTAAACCAAGTTCTTATTCCTTGTACTCTCAAAATTGTACCATGTGTCCAGTCTTTCTTATTGCAAGTGTTTCAAAGAGAAATGAACTATCAAGGAAGCCTTAAGGTTTTTATTTCTACTCTCACAAGTCTCTAAAATGATGGAATGTGTATCAAAGTTGAGCAAAACTAAAGAAGGATTTCTCATTGCAAAAAGAATTTCAAATTCTCACAATCACCATTGATTTTATGAGATCAATAGCTCATATTTAAAAATGGAGAACAACTATCACTGGTCACACATTCAATCATGCGAAGACATTGATGGCCGATGTGATTTTTGTCTACCAAATTCTCAACGGGATTGGCTTAATTACCTAATATTTCATTACTCAAAGCATAAAGGGGGTTACAATAGTGGGTTACACTTTTTGGCCAAACTTGACATTGAAATGAACATTTTGAACTAAATCTTCATTTTCTGACACTTATAGTTGCTAAAACGTGAGGAATTTGAAGATGATGCAAACTAGTGATTTTTGACATTTAGTCTGTAGATTCTAAATATATATTTTTAAAAAAATTGGAATCAAATTGCATTTCTTTTTCCATCTCCTTCAATAACTAGTTTTTATAGTAAACACCATTTTTAAAGAGTGGTGTGTACTATAAAGCACATAACTTTTTTCAGTGAAGGAAAATTTCTATTTTTTTCGAATTTAGATTTGTAACTATGATATCTGGAGAATGCATTTGATTTCGTAGTGATTTATTGAATATTTTTCTTAATTAAGTTTTGAATTCAAACCAATTACAATTTAGACGTTGTTGTACTATAAAGTGCATAATTTTGTTTGTATGTATCAAAATTCAATTTTTTTTGTTGAATCAAGGACATTTATACCAAAAGCATAGATATTTTTCAATTTTTGTTGGTAATCTAATATTTTTTGACATGTGCAGAACAAAGAGCTTGATTTTTGGTGAAAAACCTATGTTTAATTAAACTAAAAAAATGTATAATAAAACCAAAATATATTAAAACTATACTTGATGGAGAGATTTTTTCGAGGACTATAATCCTCCAGTTGGGTTTGTCAAGTTGATTCCATTTTGATCCTCAATCTTAGCCTCGAAACCCAAAAATATGCATAAAATTACAGATGGAGGGAGTTAAGGGGAAAATGAGGGGGTTCAAATGAACACCCCTTCATTCAAACCCTTGAAATAACCTTCGAGTGAATGGGGGTTCAAACAAAGGTGTGTTCATTCAAACTATATAAAATAATATTAAGATAATTGGTCCCCATTGTTTTATTAATAAACAATTGACCGATAGGGGATTCGAACGAACCCTTAAGGGAAAGGGGGTTCCCTCAAACGAGGGTGTTCAAGCGAACACATTTATGTGTTCTAATGAACACCCCCATTCGAGCGAAACCCTCTAGAAAACATTTTCACACCCGAGCATTTTTTGTTCGTCACTACAACTATAACCCACTATTGTAGGATTACCCAAGGCCAACTATCAAAGTGAAATTGCTAAGCATTTATGAGTGAACGAGGCTTTTCACACTAAAATTAGAGACTCTAGTTGATGACAAACATGTAAGTAAATTTGACCATCTTCGTACATTTCAAAGCATAAAAGAGAATTAGTCATCTAGTTTCAAGTATATAGAAGGGGTTTTGAGACTTTGGAAGGGTAGACATTGAGGAATTTTATAGAAATCTTCTCTGAAGTATAAAATTCAAAACCCTAGTTTTTTTATTACTAGAATCCTAGTTTGAAAATTGTGGTTAGAACATCAAGGGGTTGCAAGAGGGGGTTGGATGATGACATCATTACACAGATTCCTAGATCAGCTAAGAGGCCCAGAATGGCCCAAGGGTCTAGAATTTCAACTAATAGGGTTTTTGACAAGAATGAAAACTATTGAGACGTTATAATTTTGGTCCAAGGATATGCTCTTTTTAAGAATTTTTTAGAAAATCTCTAGCAAACATGCCCATTTCCAAAATTTGGTGGTTATGGCTAGGAAGGTTGGTTGTATCGAATGTGTTTGTCAATATTGACTTGATTTGAGAAATTGCAAGGGCTTATAACTCTGACAAGAGGGAATTATTCAATAAAGATGGAAAAATTTTGATGCCCTTGATCAACATAGCTCACATATACAAGGTTTTAAATTTAAACCCTAATTCTCAACTGCCAATAGATTTGGGTGCCCTTACCAAAGAATACTAGACGCATCGAGATAGTTCCAGAGTCAAATAGTTGCCATATTTCAGGCCTACAAGGCAAAGCAAAAATTTGAGGAGGTTTACTAGTGGATATTTAGAACCTTTTGGGTACAATATCTTTGAGGAGTATTTTGTGGACATATTTCTCACTATGTCAAATTTTAGGTTTGGATAGAAAAATCCAGATGTCTGTGAATTTGATGGTAATGGTTGTAGATACTTTGAGTAGAGATGTAAATAAGCCATATGATTATGTTGGGTATATTGCAAAAGAGTTGCACAAGTCCTTGAGATCACTCAAGAAGGATAGAAACATAGTCCACTTTAAGTGGTACTCATTGCTCTGTCACATAATTTTGTATAGTGTTGTAAAGGTTTGGTCCCTCCACCTATAGATCATAAACATGGATGAATAGAAGAGAATATTTCCAATCCAAGAATGGACTTACATTTGGGAAAAATATTGTCAAAAGGCCAACTACTCAATTTTTAAGTCATTTTTTGTTAGGACACTTCTTGACAACTTGGGTCAGCCAATAGATTGGAGATTGTCCAATGAGGTGAGATAGTTTTTAAGGCCCAAAGACCCAATTCTAGAGAAGGGAATCAATCACAATTGGGGTGATTGGTTCTTCTACACAAATGCCACAATAATCAAGATGTATGGGTCCCTAGTAACACCTCATGTGCTACCCAAAAGTGTACCTAAACAAATTGTCTTTTTAGAAATAATGTGGCAATTAAATGAGGCTAACAAGACTCATTTTAGGAATAATAAGAAGCATTCCCTCCTCCCTTCTACAGTAGTGTTTTCAGACTTTTCAATAATATCAAGAGAGGGCATGGAATTGCTATAAGGAAAGTTGTTGCCTTACAAGATGAAGGTGGACAAAATAAGGAGGTGAGATCCAAAAAGTTTCATTCATGATCAGAGAACCATTTTCAAGCTAGCACCTTACCCACATGATTTTGATAATGTGGAAGATTTGATTAGAAATTGCTCCATAAAGAAGGAGGTTGCACAAAGGAGGGCCTTATGGGTAAAGATCCAAATTGTAAAAAATAGGAGGAAGCAGGCAAATTCATCATTTGAAGGATCATTTTTATATGTTAAAGATCCTATAGCCAGGATGATGACTATGTTGGATAATGCAAATCAAATGCTATCAAATGTGTGAACTCCCTCAACGAATACTCCTAGTCCTTCTACTTCCTAGAGGGATGTGTCCCAAAGTCCTCAGCAGGGCACTCTCTTACAACAAATTGATCCCCCATCTGGACCACTAGTTGGTTATCCTTTGGGCCCATATGAGGTATATGATGATACAAGTATAATCCAAATAATGCATCCTCCTCCTAGGGTCATAATTGAAAGACCCGCTGATGAAAAATTAGTCAATAATTTTGAAACTGGTAGGTAGGTTGTGGATGACATTAGAGCTCAGGCCTGTAGTGAATTTATGCAGGATGATCAATTCATCACAATCAATGAATTCAAATATTTTGACCTTAAAAATAAAGGAGAGGAGCTACAATAGACGGTGTTAAATAGAAGCCTCTCAGAGAAGAGAAAAAAGAAATAATTGTAAAATTTTGGGAAAATATCAAGAAGGAAATAGAATGTATGATCCCTTAGAGGGTTAGAGAATTGGTAAAAAATGCAAGATACCTTCTTCTATCAGGATGGGATGTGTTATTTGTTATAAATTTTGACACCATTAGAAGACATAGAGCGGAAGATCCAGTTTTGAGTTCAGACGAGCAAGCTGAGGCCCTTTACTTTAGATCTAGTTTTAATCCAAGGTATGAGACCTTGGTTTTTTCGTCTATTTTCCCAGAGACCAACAAACCCCAGGTGATCAATGATCTCAATGAGCTTACAAGAAATATGATATAAGAATAGGGGATACAAGTGTTTTCCAAGGTTTTGCCTTCACCGTAAATACAACCCTATTCACATAAGCAATAGTAAAGAAGTTGCAAGTAGACTTGGACAAAGAAAATGCCATAAATATGAGATTGTAGGAGCAATTAAATATGGCTACAGGATTGCTCCCTCCACCGTAACAAATAAGTGTTCAGCTCAAGGATCAAAAGAAAAGAAGAGCCTAACCCAAGAGATTAAGAGCTTGAAAGAAGAGCTCAAGCAAAACAAAGCAAAATTCAAGGCAACTAAAGAAGGGGCGATTAAGAAAATTTATGATTTTGTTGATAATATTTTGGGGCATAAGTTGCCCAACATTTTGGGCCAGGTAGATAAGGTATGGGATAATTATAGAGTTTTAAGGTATGCTTATGCTAGCCATACTCAAGCAGAAGTTAAGCTAAAATGCTTCCAAAATAGTTGGGCCCATGGAATTACACTTATTCAAATTATAGCTAAAAATCCCAATTTTGATAACTATTTAGTATCTAATATTCTTAGTAAATCAAATCTCTTGAATGACATTATCGGTCATCATACAAGATATAGGGACCTTATGAGAAGGGAACTGAGTATCTTTGAAGGTTTTGAGTAGTTTTATATGCCTTCAATTTTGAATGAGCAAGTAGAAATAAGGTCTTACAGGGAGTGGAGGTCAAGTTTTTCTAATATCCTCATCCCTATGTATAGTAAAATAAATAAAAATAGAGAATTTGATACGTAACAGTTGAATCTATGTATGGATTCACTTCCCAAGTTAGAGTACAATATGATGGGTTTCTCTGATATGGTCCAAGTTTTGATAGGTGATGACTCTAAAGCACACATGGTTAAAGTTAACCAATTCCTTCCTCCTAGAATTGACATGTTATGAGAGTATGATGAAGACAAAGAGAAGGATGGCATACAAATTTGAGTTGTGTTTCAATTTGTCTTCACCACATAACTGCTACATGGGCATGTCATGAATGGAATATTAAAGATGTCTTATCACATGCAAGGAGCAATTTTGAAGAGATCAAATTCATGCACCAATATAAATTATGTAAAAGATCTTCAACTTATGTTTGGGTGATTCCTCCTTTTGTGTTTTTTTTGTCCTTTGTGAATAGTTGCACTACTTAGATTTTGTCTTTTAGTGACTTAAGTAGTGAATGAGGCTTTTTTCTTGTTGCTTCCCTTGTGTCTATAAAACGGAATTTGAGCCTTATTGTAGGGGATTCTAAGTACTTAGTCTTTAGTCCTTGTAGTCTCTGTATAGAATCAAGTTTTATATAGTTAAGTCCTCTAAAGTTCAGAAAAGAAATGTTGTAACTTATTTCTATAATAGCAATAAAAAACTCAATTTTTCTCATATAAAATATAGGTCAGACTATTAATATCTCCATATTGTAATGTATCATCTTTTGAATCTTAATAAAATCAAAGATTCTTGAGAATCTCATTGCACATATGTTGTGATAAATATTTAATTCATTAGCTTTTATTCAAATAATGGATTAAAATGGTCTCAATTAGATACTTGAAGATGTTGTGGTTATAGTAGGGATTGCTAAGAAGATTAACAATATTTCCCAGTGACTGGTTTCTTATTGTAAGGTAGTGAGTTGTAAGACCCTTGACTTGGTTATTTAGTTTTACATTTTGAAAAATTATCTCATTTCTTGACTCTGTGATGGATAAGGCATTGGCCAAACTAATGCATAGAACTAAAATCTAAGCATAATCAAATACAAAAATTAAAATTTAACTTTACTATTATTTGTATTTTATGCTCAAATCCACGATATCAAAAAATACAAAACTAATAGAGGGATTTGAAGATGATTTAACCAGTTAGGCTCATCCTTTATAATATTGGTGTGAAGACGTCGTTTGTTCTAGCATGATTATAAGTATTTCTATAATTCAAATGATTTTATGCAAAGGGGAACCCACCTTGGTTTTAAAGAGCCTAAAGTGTAAAGGAGAAACAATATAGAATCTATCTCATGTTTGTTGGCCACTAACCTAGGGTTTTTGAGAATAGGATTTAGCTAATCCTTAGAGAAACCTAGACAATCAATTGGAAACACCAACAATTTCAAACTTGTGTATGAAAATTTTGAGAAGATAGAGGTATTTATAAATTTATTAATGAAAGTATCAAAGTTTGGTGAAAACATGGGACAAAATAAGCCACTAACAATGAGACAAGGTGTCAAATTCAACCCTTGAAGTTCTCCTATGCCCCTAGGAGACTTTTGACTATTTTAAACCTTCTCAAAACATGCACTAAAAACTTTGAGATGGAGGTTACAACAATTGGAAGAGATTTATTTGCCAATTATGGATAAGTTGTAAGAATATAGGGTTGTTTGAGTGAATTGGACAACAATTGAGGGTATCTAGGAGGAATTTTGAACAGGATTGGCTAGCCGCAAGCATCTAAAGAGTTTGAGGGAAGATTCAGGAGCTTTTCCAGCAGTCAAACAAGGAGAGGACCCTTTTCTAACACCCAAGATGAACTCAAGCATTCAGCAACAACCATAAAGAAGTCATTTAATTATCTTTAGATCAAGTCCTAGGCTCTCTCCCATGTGGGGATAGAGAAAAGGTATACCCAAGGTCAAAGAGGTTAGTTCTTGCATAGTTTAAAATAGCATTACAACTATAATAATATATTTCTATGAAAAATTGCACTATAACTCAAAAAACTAGTCACTTCAAGACAAAGAAATCTATGTAACACATAATTTTAAGTAATTTTCAAGGCATTTTCAAGCTATGTAATGTTGTAACAACACTTTTAGGTATAAAATTCATATTTTACCCCTCAACTTTATTTTTTATTAAGGTAAAAACAGGTTTTGAAGGGACCCTGAAACCCTTTACAAACAAATTTTGAATAGATCTAGAACCCTCAACCGAAAGTTTGTCTAAACATAAAGACAAGAAAGCACAAACAACCAAGGAAAAAAATGAAACCAAGGCCAAAGAACCACGATCGACTACAAAGCCGCAAAACAGCCAGCAGCTAGCCAAAAACCAACCCCCAAGCAAGAACCATCAAGATTTACATTTAGAATTACTCTTGTGGCAGTGAAGAGTCATGTCAAAAGGAGGCTTAGAGGAATTTTCTTTCTTGCCCTTTACAATTATCCAACCCTCTTCCACTTGTGTTGCCTTATCAAGCCAAGCCAACGCACCATTATCCTGAAAAAGAATGCCTGTAGCCGCTGTCATATAGATTTGATCTGTATTCCTACCTACAGGCGTGGCCAAATCAGGAGAGCCAACCGAAATGATAGTTGAAGCACTATCACCAGAAGTGGCAGCCAAAGGCCCACTCTCTTTCTCATTAGGGGTTTCAACATTGTAATCTTGCATGGCATCAACAACCCCACCATTAGACGCATCCGGAGAGGATGCACCAAGTCCTTGTGATTCCAAAGCAGCCACCTCAGAAAAACTCCTAGGTTGCTCAACTTTTTTCTCAACCGTATAATGTTGCTGAGAGCACCTTTCCACCATGTAGCCTTCATGGATTTTTTCTCAAAACCACATTGAGCAGCAGCATGACCTATTTTAAAACATCTTCTACATCGGAAGGGAATCCCTTCATAGTCCAAAGCTTCGACCCAAGAACTCTTAGAAGTTTTAAGTAAAATCTCAACAAGCAACCCTTTTGAAACATCCATTTCAACCAATATGTGGGCAAAGATAGAGTGAAACATATCAGAGGATGCATCATCCACCAACAAAAAATCTCCAAGAGCCTCACCCACTTCCTCTAAAATGGGATCAGTCCATAAATGGAGAGGAAGATTAGGAAGCCGAACCCAAATCGGGATCTTATTGAAAGTTTCAGAAGAAGGGTACCCCTCATCTTTGTTTCTCTGTGTACATTTTAATGATTGGTTTTTTTTGTGCTTTTATACAAAAAACCTCAAATAAATATTTTATTCACACCTTTTAAACAATATATATATATATATATATATATAGGTTATGGGTTGTGCCATGATTATTGTTGGCAAGAAAGTACAACAATTTAGACATAGTCAAGTAAATCCTACCGCATCTTGCCACAAGAAGCCTGCAAAGCATAAGATTCAAAAGACACCATATAGGGTAGGGATAGGATAGATGGGTCATGTCCCATCACTTAGATATGTGTATAGGAAAAGATATGTATGACAGAAGAGAGAGAGAGATATAAAAAAGATGTGAAAGAAAGTATATAAGAATATACAAAAGAATATGTATTTAGTGTAAGGGAAGATATATGATATTGATGTAAAAGGGAGATATATGGATATAAGAATGTACTCATTTGATATTAATAATATTTTGATACCAGAATTCTATTTATATGGTGTTATGTGATGTTTTGTTATCTTCGGTTGTCTAGCCGATATTCTATTTGAATCAAACCATTGCCTCATTTATATAACTGAGTCAGGGGTGTAAATCACAACATTCAAGAAGTCTTTGGGGCTTATAAATTTGATTTGTGACCCACTATTTTCCTTGCTAACATTGGTTCCATTTTTGAGACCTTGGTTAGGTTGTATACAGGACAACACTACTCACAATTTTATTATATTTTTAAAAATCAGACTTACAAGAAGGGAAAATAAGGAAGATATGAAAATTTGTGAAATTTTCCTCTTGACGACTACCATGTGAGAGCGCATTAGGCACCAAGGATATGGAGAATGGAAAGGGGGAGAGATTCCAAAAGTGACCCTCAAATATATGTGACCAATAAGAAAAGTTACCAAATAACTACCATGGGAAATAATAAAGGACTAAGTTAATCCAAAATCAACCACACCCATGGTAAAAGGAGACAAGAAAAACACAAGAGAGATTAAGGAACATATTGAATCCTCAATAAAAGTGAACATGGCAAGCCTAAATGGAGAGGAGAGAAGATAAAGATAGATTGTTGAGAGAGAAGAAAGACACCACAAGAGAACGAAAATTGCAGAGAAAATGAGAATTGATCATGCTAATGAGGGTTTTGTTGAGTGTGACAAGGTGAGTGCTACCAAAAGAAAAGAGAAAGAAAACAAAGAAGAAGAATGGAAGACCCCCGAAAAATCAAACTCATATTGGGAAAAAGTAAGACAATTTATAACCAATTTAAAGAACATTGATGATTATAGAAAATCTAGAAGGTTTTTGTTGGGGCCTTCTAATAGCATAGAGGTTCCCCTCCTACCACAACCCTCCAAAATTCCTACAATCAAACCAGATCTATAAAAACTAACAGACAATTTAGATAATAAGATTAACAAATTTATAAAAACTCCAAAAAAGATGTTATCTATTCAAGAAGAATATTTGAAAGAGATGGTTAATAGAAATATAAGGAAATTGAAGGAAGAAATAGGAAGAAAGGAGGAGATGAGATTTAATTTGGGCAAAGAATTATGTTCACTAAAAAATGGAATGTCATTAACAAATAAGGTGGAGAGATTTTTTGAAGGGTCACAACCCCCGAACCAAGACCCGTCCCCTAAGCCATATAACAGTAGAAGAATTTTGAAAGAAGAGACACTGCAAAGCAAAGAAACATGAGAAAAAGAAGGAAAAGACATATATTGGGAAGACATGCTTTGAAAGGAGTAATTTGAGATAAAGTTAGCAAAGATATAAAGGAAGAGAGCATAAGCCTCATATAGTTAGAAGAATAAAGAAAGAAAAGGAAGAAAATAGAACAAAATGGAATCATCAATCCAAATTCTAGTATTTGGAAAATATACAACAAAGGTTGCAGAACACATATTCCTACTAGAATCTTTGCGAGAAAGGAAAGGCATTGACAAGGAAAAACCAAAGTTATTATAGTTTGTATCTTCATCAAGGAAGGAGGTATTGGATTGGTACAAGAAAAACTATCTGAAGCATTGGAAAAATTGGGATGGAGTGAAACAAGATTTCTGGGAAAACTTTGACACTCTAGATATCCCTACAAAGAGTGTTAGTAGAATGAGGGATTTAGTGCAAAAAGAAGATGAATCTATGAAGGCCTATAACAAAAGATTCAAGGAAATCTACTGCAAATTAAAGGAACCTCTAATAGAATGGAAAATATTGATGGTTCATCTTTGGATTATAAAAGGACATGAGAGTAGCCTTAGATGGGAGAATATTTAATAATTATACAGATCCAATTGCAATGGCATATCCCATAGAAGCTCAAACATGGCACAAACCATAAAAGGATGTCATAAAGAAGAATCTTGAGAAATTACAATTAGTGATAGAACAATTGGCCATACAAAATGGAATTTTGGAAAGAGGAGAGACAAAGAAATCTAAAGAGATTTGGTGCATATATTCTTCAAGAGAAGGCCATGTCTAGAATGATTACCCTAAGGCCCAAGGAGAAAGAATTGAAATACAATTACATGTAGAACTAAAGACTATATTGGCTAAGACAAATTCAATATATTGTTGAACTTGCCAGGAATGAGACAATCACATCATTGAGGACTATCTTACGAATAATTTTTAACTCCAGAATAAAACAATTCATCCTAATCCAAGATGCCCCATGAACCACAACTATGATGTGAAGATGGAAAGAAAAATGGAATATGTTAAAGGACTTACAAAATGTCCCTTATATGACATAGGATATAGACAATCACCTTGGAAAGATAATATAAATGCTTATGCATTTTAGAACAACCCACAACAAGATTACATTGGAGATAATGGACAATCAAACTATAGAGGAGGAAGAGGACACGATAGGAACAACCTCCAAAGAAGTGAGGCTACATGCTATAATAGTGGAAAGGTAGGCCATTATGCCACAAAATGTTAGGCTAAAGAGAAAAGGAAGTGTTCATTTTGTGGAGATGATTCCCATGACAGATTCAAATGTGATAAAGTACAAAAATATTATCAAAATATAGCACAATCAAGAAGTGATAACTTACAAGACCGTAAAGGAGCTAGGCTAATCAAAATAGTACCACTACAAGGAGTTAAAAGTTTTCAAAGGATGGATCAATTGTCATCTCATACATCAAGTGAAGAATATAAGAATATTCTGGTGAAGAACAAAAAAAAGAAGTCTAAAACAAAGAAGAATAAGATTACTATCTCGACTAGTCAAGGGAACATATATCAAGCAGCCCAAATTTTGGAGCATGTTAAGCACTTCCAAGACATAACATCATACATAGCTACATATTGGGGTTTCTTTAAATCCCTTCAACAAAACTTAAAATTTAGGGAACATATATCCTACAAGGTGGTATACAGATACATAAAGACATTATCTTCTTTGTTGACAAAGATTACACCTTCATGGAGACAATCAATTCTAGGACTTTATGCATACCACACCTCCCATACTAAGTGACAGATGCAGATATTAACTCCTACATCACTACACTCCTAAGTCTCCACAAGGACCCAAAAGCTAAAAAAATTGCAACTTACCAGGAGTACATGGATAATCTGGAAAAGAAGAATCTGAAGAACATTTGGAAAAGAACCAGGAGAAGTTGCATGAGGAGTGGGACCTACCTAATCAAGAGATAGAGGAATAAATTACATCTACACGAAGATTTGAAAGACTCCACATAGGCACCCCTCCCACAAAACCCACACAAGGAGAAAGTGGCAAGCCAAGGAAGAGGAGACTCCCTACCACACCACCTAAATTGAGAAATCGAAACAAGAAGCATCGAAGGCACTCCTACAGATGAACACAAAGAAAATAAAAAATAGAGGAAAGAGAAGGCACATAGGGAGGTTTCCCCGTAAATAGTAGATATAGAAGAGGAAGAGAAAGTAACGCAAAAAGATACCTCCCTCCCGAAGGACACACACGTCCCAAAAGTTTCACTGTTGGTAGATGAAGATTAGTTGTATAGCAATTTATTCTAGAAAGAAGTCCTAGATACAACCCACCAAAAATATACCAATATGGTACTTTTGAATAAATTGATCGTGGAAAGGGCAATAATCAGTTATATGGTAGCATCCAACATATCATTGGAGGACCTGATTGACCAATTCTTGGACTCACTCACCACGACACTGAAGAATAGAAGGGAGAAAGAAACCAAAGAAGAAGAGAAATTCAAAGAGTTGGGTATTATAGAAATATCACTTGCAATGACACCATCGTAAAAACAAAGGATAGTAGAGATACAAACCAAGGAGCTTCAATCTAAACAAAGGCTAGACAAATTAATCATGGAGAAGCATGAGATTACTCAAAAGGTCTAAGTAGATATAAAAAAAAAGCCACAAAAAAATTATATCAACAACTGCACAAGGAAGAAAAATATAAAGTAGCCTCTCCAAAACAAGAACAATCCTCCCAAAATCCACAATCAAATGCACCCTCATCCTCCACCACTTCTTCTATGAAGCCCATTAAGGAATTTTTGGCAAGACAAAGACAAATCCAACCAATGGCCTCTTCGTAGCTACTTTAACTCCCACTAGTAGGATTAGTAGTTAATATTGGCAACATCTCACCTCTACAAAAAATACAATTAGGAGATATCCTACACCAAGCGGGGAGGTAAGAGGTCTTAAAACAACACATGGAAAGCTCTTATCAACTAGAGGAGATGGTCAAAGAGATATAAAGACAATTACCCTACCTACAAGGGGATTCATCCCAAACATTGACAATGCAAATCAAAACTTTGATAAATGGGATGATTAAGGATACATAGTTACAAAATAAAACAATGAAGCAACAAATTCAAGCAGAGCACCAAAAAACTAAAATGAGATGAAGAGCAAAAGAAATGTGCTACTGCACATGCCTCCCTAGAATCACACATAAGCACATTGAAGAATACAAAAGAGGACCTTAACGCCCTTGTTTGTTAATATATTATGCACTTCCTTAAAATTTGAACTAATTACTCCATTTACCAATTTGAATGGACATCAATCACCAATAGTTGAGTAAACTGTTTCTATGGGAAATAGTTTCTCTTTGAATTTTATGAGATACAACTCCCTCTTTTGATAAATAATATTTTCTTTTGGAAATTAAAACTTTAAAATGGGGTATGCTTTTAACCAGAAAGTAGAAAGGAAAGAAATCAAATTCCAATAATTATATTTTCAGAAAACCAAACTCAAATAGATGAATCTTAATTATAAAAAGCATACAACTCGCATACTAATTTGCATTTCACGAAATATACTTTAAAATTTGAAGTCGGAGATAATATTGAAACTGAAATAGATCTTTTCAATAAAAGACATCCACACATTCACATAGAAATGTAAAAACCTCGGAATTTGATCAAAACACACAGATTATGACAAATTCCTTCCATTCAATGATCAAAGTAATACACTCATGGACGTAAAAAAATTAGTTCCAAGTTTTTCCTCAAAATTGTTAAGGGAGTTCCAATAACATCATATTACATATATAAAGTCAAGTATAACTATTTCTTAAAGTAACTGAAAAATAAAGAGTCTTTTCGACTTCAATAAGATATAAAGGTTCATTATAAAATATATTCAAATAAAATAAGGAACTATTATTGAGGTGGAATATCTTTGATAACTCCTTAGAATGATTGGGTAGCCAATGTGGCAATTTTAGCTTGGTAGGCATAAAATGCCTTTACCATTGGAGGCATGATAAAAGGCTGAGGGGTGACCTTGTTTTTGGTTCTCAATTTTCATAGAGCCTTATTTGCTTTTGCTACAGCTATCTTCCCTGAGTGCATGGTTGCAAGTCCACTGAATTGAGATAACAGCAAATCCATGCCACTAAGTTTCTGCATGCTCTCCATGTTGAAATTATGTTTGTCGCAGAGGCTCTCCACTTTTCCTTTAAAACTTCCCTTAAAAGTCTCTACATCCTCATCACTAGGATCATCTTCTTTCTAGAGATGGATGCCAATACCCAAAAGGTTTTTCTAGATTTTAGTTCTCATTGTGTTACACTCATTAAGTAACTTATTCTTCTCTAACAGATTTTATTTCACAAATAAGAGCTTTCATTAAATACTCCTTTTCTACATGATGCACTTTTTGTCACTAGCACTTGGTAAGACTTGCTCAGCTACCAATTTATCTATACCTATCTCTAACATTTCTTTGAAATCATTATCTATTTTTATCCAAATTGATTCCTCATGCTTGGTAGTGGCAATTTATTTATCAATCCAAGTCCTCAACACTTCAATATCTTGACATATTTTCTTCATATCAAATATGAATTTAGTTCCTTTAACTAGGATATATGCAACCCATTCTTTCGTAATCTTTCCATAGGTCTTGTAACCTTGAATTTTATTCACCATCTCTTTTCCTATAGAAGATGTTGGATTGAATGTAGCATTGTCTTGACTAATTGGTTGGGGAGTGAGATTAATTAAAGATTTTAATCAATCAGTTAAAACTTTCACTTTATGCTTCAACTCATCTTTGCTTTGTTTATCCCTAGTCATTTTTTCTACCAATCTGGCAACTATCACTTGAAAATTATGTACATCCCATCCCTAGTGGAAGGGCCCATGTTAACTCTAGTGCTATTGAAATCACTAAAATTTGCTTATCTTGCATCTTTATGTATAGAGGGTGTGCCGCTTTTACGTACATGTGCTCTTCAATTTCTTGGGCTTGGGAGTTCTTTGAATCAATTGACCAAAAAAATCTTTTTAAAAATATTTAGTTGAACTATCTTTCTTTTCCCAAATAACATATGTTTTAATCATGAGGTTGAAGTGGATGTAGTCATAGATTTGGAACTAGGAGAAGTGAATTTCAAGACCCTTTTAAGGAGAGGATTATTGGAAGTTCTCATTTCAAGAAAAGAGGTTGGAGTAGGGCCTACCCTAGGTGGATAATTTTACAGTTCATTTGGCAAAGGATAATCAAGGGAAGAAGAATCACTTGCATGTGAAGGAGAAGAGGACACAGTAACTATTTCCTCTTCTTTTGTTACATAGTTTTCTTTGTATTTTTTTATCTACTCTGGAGCATCTTCTCCACATATTTTCTCTAGTAATATTTTCTTTGGAGGCTCTTTATCACCACCTCCCTATCCTCCTAGGATCATTTGCTCGACGGAAGATGATTGCAAAGAAGAAGACGAAGCGGCTTGACTACTTTCTCCTTGATGTTGAGTGTCTTGAGACTTTGGAGTTGTAGCTTTTCTTTGTGTAGTCTTCTTTGCCACCCAATCTTGTGTTCCCCTGAGTACCACTGCATTTTTAAAATCAATAGTTTCCACCTCTTTAATGCTTCAATTCATGGATAAAATTGGTTGAGTTTGCATATGATTGACAAAAATCAGGTCTAATATATCGGTTTCATCATCATCCAGGCCTTGGATATCCCAATCTAATCTAAATGTCACAATTTTTCTTAGACTCAACCTCATCCAACTTCTATTGCAAACCTCATACTCATCTGCACAATTTGCCCAATATTCCTCCATATGTGGGATATGATAAAACTAGTCCCTAGTTGTAGATTAGTTTTGACAAAATTCTTACTATCAAAGGTAAACCTCCTTTCATAAAATTGCATTGTATATCTTGTAAAATCTCTTTCAATATTGAGGGCATCAGACATTGAATTACAAAAGTAATACCTAAGACCAAGGGGAAACTGAATGCCTATATTTTTCCTCTCTTGGCATATTTTGTTCACTTCTACAATCTACCTGCACACTTCAATTAGGATAAATTATCTTCTATGTATTTGGACAGCTTGTAGGGAACTCCATCAAAAACCCCAACCATAATATAAGTGAACCTTTGGAATTGTATAAAATGGCTTCCATAAGTATCAATTAATTGCACAGCCTCAGGGGATATCCTCAAACCTATATCCCCTTGGATTTCTCTTACCATTCTCATGGTGAATGCATTATTCACCCTTCTAAAATGTCTAAAGCTCTTCTCCAATTGGAGCTTATTATAATAATCATATATTTGAACCTTATCATCATGAACTTCAATCGGTCTCAAACCTGGCCACAGCCTCGTGCAGGCAATAGAATAAAACAAGTAGGAAGACATATAGAATTATTTATTAAGAGGGAATTGAATTATCATAGAGTTTAATTGATCACATATAAGTTGAGCCCAATCGAGATACTACTCACCATGATTAGTTATTTGTATGAAGAAATGCATCCAATCTTCGAATTCATGAGCTCTTTGTTACCTCTCATCTATACAAAAGGACAATCATATCGGAAAGTTCATCAGCAACATAGGTTCTATGCAGCTTTTTAGCCAATGGAGATTCACCTCTCTTTGAAGTAGCAAACCATTCCTAGGTGATAATGTTCTTATACTATCCTTTCTTCTCCTAAAAGTGTTGGTAAGAGAGTGAAGTTGAAGTTTGTATATACCTCTCTCTGACAATTTCAAATATGAGACAAATGTGTCGCTATTAATTTTGACCACCAATTTGTTATTAATTTTCTAAGTTCTTGTGTTGGGTTCATAGTGGTTAATACATTCCAAGACCAAGTCTATAAATTGTACTACTACAAGGAAATCCATGGCTTGTAACAACCCACTTTCAATCAAATACTGAGTAATTGGGGAAATATCTTCTTTTCTAGATCTCTCCAAGAATTCTTCAAGTTTATGTGCCCTAATTTAGTATCCCCAATTTATATCAATGTACTAGATAGATCAAACAAATGCTCATAACCCAAATACTTAAACTTCATGGTGAATAAAATTCAAGGAAATTTAGATGTTGTTTGTGTCTAGGAATGATTTAATTCACTTGAATGAGTTGTTTAAATGGTACTCAATTCCCAAAATTCACGAGAATTCCCCTCAAATTATTTTATGTTAAGCTAAGGCTAAAAGGAAAACCACTATACCTCTATATTAGGCTCAAATGTTGCAAGAACTAGTGCTCAAATCCTTCCTCACTTTTTCTCTTCCGCCTCCAACAAAATCCATCTCCAAGTGCTTGTTAAAATGAGCTCTTTTAGCAATATTGTTATATAGGCGCCTTCAATTAATGTCTGAAATTGGTAGGTGAATATTGATGGTGCTCTTAAAAATTGGCGTGTGTGAGATTGCTCGTCTTGCATGTAGTTTTGACAAGTTTTGAAATATTAAAAGATAACAACTATAGGAGTTTTTTGGAGAATAAATCGGTTTTGACAACCTTGTCAAACTCTAACAAAGGTTTCAAAACCTTTATATTTTTGTGAAAGTCTTTGGCAAAACATCCTTTTCAAAGCACGACCTTTAAAATATAAGTCTATTCGGCTATAGTCAAGGTTTCAACAACCTTGTCAAGACCCAATGAAGGTTTCAAAACCTTTGAAAAGTTCCAAAAATAATTGTTCTAATCTTCAATCTGCTTGAGACCTTTGAAATGCCATATTTGAGATTGATATTTCACTCAAAAGTACAAATCTTGGAAGAAAGTATGTAATTGGACATGAATGATGTTTTCAAAACCTTGTTGAAGCTCGACATGGTTTTGAAACCTTTAAAAATTTGTAAAACTCTAATTGTTTGAGCAAGTAATCAACTCTTCTTATTGATGTCGGTATTTGGCTAGGTTGTAAGAACCGTTTTGGGCATTGGCATAGTTCCAAGAACTTTTAGGAAAGCCAAATAAAAGGCATCACTAAGTTTTAATATGAAGGTGATAGGATAAATCAAGGCTGTGACAACCAATTTGGAACCCGATGAGGTTCTAGAAACTAAGTTAAAAGCTAAAAAATTATGACAAGGCTTATTTGCAAATATTTACATAGTTTTAAGAAGGGCATTCAAAACTATGGTAACAATTGGTTCTGACTAGGGATCAAGATTGAAGGATATGAAAGAACCCAGAATAATAGATTAGTGTTTTACACATTGGCCCACCGAGTCAAGACTTGCGAGACATAAGAATATGATGAACTGAAAATTGCAAGGAAAGACAGAAAGAAGAAAGCCAAAAGAACAAGCCAAAAACTCCTAACCTATTATTTACAGAGGAAAAATATGTTGACATTCAAAGCTGATATAGCTTAAAATCTTGCCCATTATATGGAATAGGCAAAGGTGTACCATCGGGATAAGATAACCTGAAAGAGTTTGTGCCACATACTTGAGTTATTCTAAAAGGACCCTTCCACAAAGAATCAAACTTCTTATATGCTCCCTTGGTCTCTTCTTCTATCCCATAACAATACTAATTCTTCAATCATGAATTTCCTTGGTCATGCTTTTTTGTCAAATATTTTCATAACTCTAGCCTGTTGCATAGTGATCTTATCCACCATATCTTCTTTTTGTTCTTCAATTTTAGTGAGGTACATAATTTTTTTCTCCAAAGAGTTTTGGAACTCTTGATCCTCAATAGCAATCTACAATTTGATAGTTGATAGTTCTAGAGGTAAAGGTAAAGCACTACCTATCTCGTATACCAATTCAAATGGGGACATCCTTATTTCTCTTTTGGGTGTGATCCTATCAGCCCATAGTTCTTCATATAGCTTTTCATGCCAATTTTTCTATTTTTCATCAACCAACTTCCTCATAATAACAACCAAATTCTTCTTGTTGGACTCAGCTTGCCCATTCCCTTAGGGATAGTAATTTGAAGAGTGATCCAATGTGATTCCATGTTCATAGCAGAGGAGAGATATCTTAATCGATGAAAAGTTTGTAGCATTGTCCATCACCAACTTTTGTGGGGTGCCAAATCTGGCTAGAATATTTTCTTTGATGAAATCACAAATAACCTTTGAAGTTGTATGCTTTACAAGTATGGCTTCCACCCATTTGGTGAAGTAATTAGTGGTGGTAAGGATACGGATATTTCTCACACTATATTGTGGATTAATAGGTCCAATAAATTCTAAACCCCATTGTTGGAATGGTTCTTCTATTATCACAAGTCCCGGAAGGAGTGCTACCAACAAAGGTCTTCTAGGAAACTATCTATATTTTCACATTTATATACCCAATAATATGCATCCTTGAACATTCCAGAACAATAATAGCATTTCCTTAATATATTGAAGGTAGTCATGGATGAGGAGAAGTGCCCCCACATGCTTCATTATGAAACAAATCTAGCAACTTCTTTTGTTGATCTTTGTAAACACACCTTAAGAATGTACCATCTAATGCTCTCTTATATAATGTATCACCCCAAATCACATATTTAGCTGCTTTCAACTTAATATTCCTCTTTTACTTTGAGGATAAGGGAGTAGGACATTCCCCATAAGTGAGATAATAAGAAACATTAGTAAACCACTTGTACTGAAGACTAACCAATAATATCATAGGAGTATCATTCTCCATTTCTAGTTAGACCCAAGAGAGAAAAAAGCACCAAACATCTCAAACAAAAGAACAATTAAGGAAAAGGTGGCAAGGAAATTCTAAGTCACCCTCACACAAGACACACTTGTTAGAAACAAAAACCCTCTCTTGAACAAATTGTCTACAATAAGGACCTTGTCTTGAATGACTAACCAAAGAAAGAAGTTCACTTTCAAAATAAGAGGCTTGAACCAAACGAGGGCTTGGAGTGACGGAGGGGGGTAAAGAAGTAGCAAGAAACCAAAGGAGATAAAGCAACAACTCAAGGAGGAGTCAACCCAAATAAGTGCATCAACATGGGGGAAAGAGGCACATGGGAAGATAGGTCATGAAGTCTACAAAGGAGCAACAAGTGAGCAAGAGGTGTTAGGAAGGGAGAGGGACTTCCACCGTCTACATAGGTTAGAGAGCTCCAAGTAATCAACCACCCAATATCCCATATATTACTTAAGTTGGAAAGAAATGGGGATCATCCAATCAATAACAATCAAGGGGCAATCCAACAACCAAGGGTCTTCCCAAAACTGAACAGTCCTATCATTACCAATTTTCTATTTGACACCCTTATTGAGAATTAAACTACTTTTAAAAAGGCTTATCCATATGCAAGATCCTCTAGGGATATCCTAACACGAGAGGAAAGAGAGGTTCACCCCAACATACTTGGATCTAATAATAATAGTACATTCATTGTTTTCCTTGAGTAATCTCCATCCCACCTTAGCCACTAGCACAGAGTTCAACATTTTCAATTTTCTCATGCCCAACCCAGCCCACTTTTTTGGGAGACAAACTTGATCCCACTTAACCAAAGGAATCCTTCTTTTCTTCTCAAATCTCATCCACAACAATCTCTTTTGGATTGTTTCCTACTTGGCAACAATCCTTGAAGGGATTCTAAAAAGAGACATCAAATAAATAGATAGATTTGACTGGCTATAAATTACCTACTTGGCTAAGGAGGGCTCTTTTTCATCCAAGAAGTTTTCTTTGAAATCTTTTGAATAGTCAAACAATAGCTCTTTGGTTCCCATGAAGAAGGGCATGCCAAATAGATTGAAGGTAGCTCAAGTTTCTAACATCCTATGAGATTGGTCATCGTAGTTTTCCTTGCCAAAGGAGTGTTAAAAAAAATAAACAACTTTTGGCTAGATAAACTTTTTGACTATAGCTTTCTTATAGTCTTGCAGAAGACTTAACTTTCTTGATCTCCACAACCCACTAAAACAATGTCATCAGCACACTATTGATAATAAGAGGCATTGAGGAAGAAGGGCTGAAACCCTTTAGTTTCCCCGAAACAGTAACATTATTGATTTTACTTCTCTAATCATATTGTTACCCTTGTTGTCGGACATTGTCATGTTTTAGCATTGGAGCCATTTGTCATGTTGAAGACAAAGACAGTTTTCTTGTTGATATACTCAAATCAGTGACCATTGAACATTGAACCTTGAATTGGATGCATTGTGTAAATGTCTAGAGTTGAATCTTGATATCATGTACATCTAAGCCAGCAAAAAAATCATATATAGATATTTTTTATATTATAGTACTAAAATATGGCCTCCCAATTTGTCTTCCCCAAAACACGTCCTACTGTCCCCTATCATCCTCCTCTAGTAAACGTCAAGGAGCCTAGGCCACTAGCACAAAAAGATACAAGATATAAATGAAAAAGAATAAAGCTTTCTGATTGCTACAACATCTAAGGCAAAAGGGATGTAAATGGTATGGTGTACATCTTGTGCAATCAAATGGGACTCGACTGAAGTTGATTAAGGCACCTTTGCAAGCACGCTAGCTATGATCAAAGCAATTCAAATTATGATTTATAGGAGGCTTTAAATATCAAGCTCAAGTTTATAATGCAAGAATACTCAACAAAATGAAGGCAACGACAAAATGAATACAAGAGTATAATGTGTACTTCAATAGTTTTGATGAGTTTTTGAATTACTAGATCCAACAAAGAGGACACGATCCAGTAATGTTACTCTTCCCAAGTGAATGATGGTTTTGATTGGGCTTGAATCTTATAAGATTTCATTCAAAAACCATAACATGTATACTGTCATTCAAGAAAAAGGCTTGTACCATAATACCCTTATTTAAAATAAAAGGCATGTGAAATGATTTCATGTAAAATGGCTTACATTTTAACAATTTCCATATTCTTAACTTTCATTTTAACTTACAGTGACTTGTTTTTTATCTTGCAAGACCATTATCCTGCTAACAAAATACTCTGAAACCCCTTACAGCAACTTAATGGTAAGACATTATTGGCATACTAGATGTTTCAGCTCTCCTCAATAGACACAAGATTGCAGTTGAATACATTCCAATATGCTCGTGCTAATTATTTTTCGACGAATATAATGTCGATGAATCTCAATGTTATCTTTCTTTTAATCAGGAATTCCACACTTCTCCACAAAATGCAACCCAATCAGTGAAAGAAAGGCAGCCAAAGCCTCCAAAGAAATAATTTATCGACTCTAATCAACAATTAATTTGCTGAGAGAATCAATTAGTTGCTTCAAGTTATGCCTCGTAGCTGCATCCCCTGTGAGACCAGATATATCTCCACTGATACTCTGAGCACGCCACATAACACCACATAACAATATTAGTGAATAATACCAATATGCTTCCAATTTACAGCGAAATCCAGAGGCTCTCATTTATCAGAGAATGATGCCAACTCAGCAGTTTTACTTAAATGAAATGCTGGAGAGAATAAACCTTGTCGCATCCAAGTTTTTAAACATTGAAGCAAGTGAAATACCATTACCTTCTACAATTTTATTATGCAGTGTCCTCAATAGAAGAATGCAAAATGGATAATAGAGAAACACATTATTTGACAAGGGCAACTCAAATTGTAGGTTTCCGTTTTATTTAAACATCAGGATCCTATCTAATCTTCATAAGGAAGAAAAAATAGATGTGCTAAGGCTGATTTTTTTTAACGATTTCTACCATAGACTTCATCAATGGCATTCTATAAGATTACACATTTTGTCCTATGTTAAATACGCAATCAAGTCCATTGGAAAATTTATTACATTTGGCTTTACCTTTTCAATAATTGGTTTCAAAATTGCATATAGATACGTATCTTTTAAAAATCTCAAATAAGTACTGGATACAACCAAAACGTACCTCAATATTCTTCAGGGTCACTAGTAGAGAGGAGACTAAATGCCGAAGCATCTCTGTGTTCTCTGGAGTCAAAATAGAGGAATTCAGTTTTCTGCAAAATATGATAGGGCAAAGATTCATTAGCAAATAATAATGCAATATTGGATCATAAGACTCCAATGCCACCAATAACACTCATTCATATTGGCGAATTCGCCACTTGTACATAGCTTCCCTTCTATACAAAACATTCAGAAATCAGGAAAAATAATATTTATTCTACTTTCCAGTTTAGGAAATCAGAAATGTGAAAAAACTCTTCAACAAAGATGAGTTTGGATGGTTCTTAAACGAAAGTTCCAGTATTTATGTGTTAGATGAGATGGCCAAGAAGACTACAGATATTGGAGTTCTGACAGAGTCATGGTTAAGATTTATGGATTTGATGATAGGCTTGCACACTAAAGGAGGACTACAATAATATGAATAGTAACAAAAGCAGCCTTTGAAATTGTGAATCAAGAGATAAAATAAACATTCTAAACTTTAAACTTTAAAATCAATGAGGCTACTTCTAGAAAAAATGCCTGCACACATCCTATAGTGTACTTACTAAGGTTATACAAAGATCAATGCAACAGGTTATGAAGATATGATTTTCTCAGGCCAAATCTCCAAAGCAATCGATCATATGGAAACAAATTACGAAAAGTTGAAACATGGCATGTGATGATTATATGTTTTATTGAAAAACTCTTTATATAGAAGAGTGCAGGGATTCCTAGAGATATTCACTCCTAATTTTGTTCTTACTATAAATCTTAAGGAACAAGAGGCATTAAAGCATGGAATGGATGGTAAAAGCATATAAAAAGGATATCTGACACATTCTGTTGTTAAAAGGCTTGACGGTGCATTGCATCTCCCATATGTTACTCCATAGCTGGATTGTGGTGGGCTTGGCTAGAGAAACCATGTTGTTTCTAAAATATATCTTGAATTATCCAAAATGGATCATTCAGTGGAATCAACTTAGTTGGTCACTAATATGTACTCATAAAGACTCCCTTGTACTAGATGAACCTAACGACTCAATCTAGCAAGACGAACATCAGCAGAGAGTAGAAGAAAATCAAATTGTCAAGAGCAAAACAGAGATAAAGGAGTTCTAAGTGATCTGGACACTCAAGATGTTAATACTATAATAGAATCAGTAATCTGTTATGGATTCAAACATGGTCAAAACCATAGTAGTATTCCATATAAATGGCATTGACATGGCAAACTGAAAGTGTAAATGGAATTTAATTACTTAGGCTTAAAATAAGAAGAACAAACAAACTAAAAAATGCTAAAATATTTATAATAATACAGAAATAAAAACTCTTATTTCTATTCCATGCAATGCATAATGTGTAGAAAGAGAAAGAAACATAAGATAGAAATAAAGGCTTTGTTCAATGTTGCCTATTACTCTCAAATCTCAACAAGTATCAAATTCTCAATCAAGTAGCATAACAATTTAATTCTTAGACTACAGAATAAACTTGAAAACACAATTAGCTTGTGAGGCTCCTAGACTACAAAATGCAAAACCGATGCCCTTGTATCCTTGTTCTCCTCCTTCCAAATTTGGTTGCAGCCATTGAATGTCTCATTTAAGATTGCCAACTACTCTTCATCAAATTATGGCAACTCATCAGCTATGATCCATTCTGATAAATGATCAATCTCATCAAGGTCAATTGGTTGATCATCTTCGATACTACCTAGTATTGGCAGGGCATAAGTTCCTGACCTTAAGAGCATGCTAGAAATTCAAATTGATTGAGCTTAAAGAACTTAAAATCTACAAGAGGAAATTTAAATTATCATTAAATTTCATTAAATCTTAGCATTATTCAAAAGTTACCTTATAACTTCTAAGTTTATTCACTTTATAACCTCAAATTTTCTTAACCCAAAAACAAGGGTTGTGGTGAATAAAGACCAAATCATTCACTTGTTGTTGGTCCAAACACTTGTGTTTGTTAGACTATATATGTTCAAACACACTCCAAGAAATCTTGTAAGCAAAAGAATTGCATGACTGGTTTAGAATACATATTGCCATTCATAGAAGTGATGATTTCTTTGCTAGAGTATTTCTACCATTGTCTTGACATTGGATTAGTCGTAAAAGAAAAACTTAATAAATCCATAATGTATTTCAAATTTACAAGTAAAAAGGATACAACTAAAGTCTTAATGCAAATTATTAATTTAGAATTTAGTACCTTGTTTTATGTCTTCCTTGAGTCTTTTGCACATATTTCAAAGAAGAATCCCTTCACCTACTCGTGCATTTGCAACTCTACAATAGCTACTCCTTGATCCTCAACATTTGTAAAATATGTTGCAATGCACTTAAATAGGCCTTATGTCACCTTTGCATCAACCTTAAATGATGCAATATAAAAGAAGATAACATGGCAATAACAATATATTTCCAATTCCATCTAGCATCAATAATCTTCCACATTAGCATGTAACTTTTCTCATCATTCTGCATTTTGGACCTTATTGCCATCTTTACTCTATCCATGGCCTCATAAAAATAGCTTACGGGGGATTTCTCCCCATCAACCAATATTAGCACTCTAACCAAGAGCTTTAAAATTTGCACAATCTAATATGCATCCATCCAAAATGAGTCACCAAAAACAAGGCATACAATAGCAGTGCCATCCATACATGATTGGCAAAGCTAGATTCAACCCACTCCAATGAAACATACATTTTAGATTCATCTTCTAAGAACATATATTCTACAATGCAAGGAAATGAGTGGTAAATCTACTCATATTGGGTCAAATGAGCTCCTTTCCCATAGTAAAGGATCTCATCATGTTGAGCATCCTTGCATGATTATATATAAACTTAGTGTTGGAACTCCCTCTCTTGACTAAAAATTTAGCCCATTGAAGTTTGCCCAGGTCTTATGAGGCTAAATCAAGACAATGTGTTGTATAATGGGCTCCAAAACAATGTGAAGTACTTCTCCATCATAAGTTTGTCTGCTACCACACAATTAGCAACATTATTTGTGATGAATTGCACATTGTGCCCCAACCTCAATTGCCTAACTCATCAAATAAAAAGAATAGTATGTGGGTTGATTTCACTCTATCAAATGCATCCACAAATTGAGGAAAACTGTACCACTCTCCAATGCCACAAGGAAGTTAATCAACATATAATTTCTTCTATCAATACATCCATTTGACATTGTAGTGCAATTTGTCTTTTCCCACTCTTTGCAATGTTCAACGAGCACCTTATTGACATCTTGCACTCCATCTTCCAACATATCAACTCTAAGACTCTCACATAATGGAGCTTCAAAAATAGGACCCACAATAACAATGGCATCAATCACCAATTGCCAATAAGGAGATCGTGCAACATTGAATGGAATGCTTGAGTAACAACAAAAATTGCCTACTGCCCTTTAATCATATGGATGAACATTCTTCCTGCATCCCATGTTCTCCAAAGATGGTTGTGCTCCAAGGCTGGTATGGAGTGCAAAATGCCATGTACATTGTCCCCACCAGTACTAAGTATTTTGGAATTGTGTAGAACTATTAGGATGAGCCTGCTATGGAAGTTCCTCATCCAAATGTCTCTTCCCAACTCCTATGTCACCACATGACTTTGTGGATAATGCAATTATACTTCTTGACTTCTTAAGAGATGATAAGGTTTGGTGGGATACATCAGCAAGATAATTTCTACGAGCATTCACATAATGCCCCAACAACTTCATTAAATGATATTTGAAACAACTAATGCCTCCATTATTTTAATTCCCACAACAATTAAATTTTAGCCTATATGAATTGGGCAAAATATGCCCATGCAAATCTTTCTCCTAGGACATTATTAGTTGAGATCATAAATAGATGCACAATAGTAAAAAAATTAAAAATCTCTAACCCTAACCCTCAACTAGAAAATAAGTTTAGGGTTAAGGTTTAGGCTTAGGAAAAATTGAAAGTAGAAATTCCTAGGTTCTAAACTTCTAACATAACCCTAAACTAAAAAAAATCAATTTAGGATTATGGCAAGGGTTAGTAGAAAATGCCCTAAGCCTAACTAAAAATAGATTACGTTAGAGTCACTAACCTATATGGTTGTAACTTCACAAAATTTAAGTTTACTTTGACTCTAATATTAAAAAAAACTAAACATTAGCCCTAAACTAAAAAAAATAGTTTAAGATTAGGAATTGGGATTAATTTTTAAAATGGGTTGCACCATGTAGGTTGTTACTAATAAGGTTTCATGTTAAATTTGAAGTTTTAAAGTTAAACTTTAAAGTTTAAATCCTAATGGCTATGGTTTGAACCATAGAAGCATAGATCTGCAAAAAATCCTGATTAATCCCGATTTTCAAAAAATCTGCAGGCCGAATGATTTTTTCCCCAAATTTTTCCCATTTCAAACTGCAAAATTGCCAAAAAAATGCGTTTAAAACCTGCAAAAAAATGCGAATAAAATCACGCTGATTTTCATGCGAAAAAAAAACCATAATACCATAGCTTGTTGCTTACTATTATGCTTTGATAGTTTTTTTCCAAGCATCCATAGCTTGTTTGAAAGCACTTGTTTTAGGCTTTTAGCCATAGCAGCAAGGCAGTGAACTGTTTGATAAAATGCTTTGGTAGACATGTATGAAAAATGTGGTAGCATAGACAAGGCAGTAAACTGTTTGAAAAAATGCCTCAAAGAAATGTGGTCTCATGGTGATGAAATGCCATGACAATCCATAGCAATTTGATTGTCATAGCGTTGGCAATTTGATTGTCATGGCGATTGTCATGGCATTGGCAATTTGATTGTCATGGCGTTCCATCACCATCATGGCATTCCATCACCATGAGACCACATTTCTTTGAGGCATTTTTTCAAACAGTTCACTACCTTGTCTATGCTATTGCTTACTATTACACTTTGATAGATTTTTTCCAAGCATCCATGGCTTGTTCGAAAGCACCTGTTTTAGGCTTTTAGCCATAGCAGCAAGGCAGTGGATTGTTTGATAAAATTCTTTGGTAGACATGTATGAAAAATGTGGTAGCATAGACAAGGCAGTGAACTGTTTGAAAAAATGCCTCAAAGAAATGTGGTCTCATGGAATGCCATGACAAGCACATTGAGACCGCATTTCTTTGAGGCATTCTTTCGAACAGTTCACTGCCTTGTCTATGCTATTGCTTACTATTATGCTTTGATAAAAAAATTCCAAGCATCCATAGCTTGTTTGAAAGTACCTATTTTAGGCTCTTAGCCATAGCAGCAAGGCAGTGAACTGTTTGATAAAATGCTTTGGTAGGCATGTATGAAAAATGTGGTAGCATAGACAGCAGTGAACTGTTTGAAAAAAAGCCTCAAAGAAACGTGGTCTCATATTGATGGAATGCCATGACAATCCATAGCAATTTGCTTGTCATGGCATTCCACCACCATCAAGGCATTCCATCACCATGAGACCACATTTCTTTGAGACATTTTTTTCAAACAGTTCATTGCCTTGTAGTTGTCTATGCTATTGCTTACTATTATGCTTTGATAGTTTTTTTCCAAGAATCCATAGCTTGTTCAAAAGCACCTGTTTTAGGCTTTTAGCCATAGCAGCAAGGCAATGAACTGTTTGATAAAATGCTTTGATAGACATGTATGAAAAATGTGGTAGCATAGACAAGGCAGTGAACTGTTTGAGAAAATGCCTCAAAGAAATGTGGTCTCATGGTGATGGAATATCATGCTAATCAAATGAAATGTGGTCTTTGAAAAAATGCCTCAAAGAAATGTGGTCTCATGGTGATGGAATCTCATGCCAATCAAATTACTATTTGATTGGCATGAGATTCCATCACCATGAGACCACATTTCTTTGAGGCATTTTTTCAAACAGTTCACTGCCTTGTCTATGGATTGTCATGGCATTCCATCACCATGAGACCACATTTATTTGAGACATTTTTTCAAACAGTTCATTGCCTTGTCTATGCTACCACATTCTTCATGCATGTCTACCAAAGCATTTTATCAAACAATTCACTGCCT
The DNA here is from genome assembly GCA_007115665.2 of Sequoiadendron giganteum. NCBI lineage: Eukaryota > Viridiplantae > Streptophyta > Pinopsida > Cupressales > Cupressaceae > Sequoiadendron > Sequoiadendron giganteum. Next base: position 348,302,951 of record CM021105.1, on the reverse strand, counting down.
TGCTGCTATGGCTAAAAGCCTAAAACAGGTGCTTTCAAACAAGACTTGGATGCTTGGAAAAAATCTATGAAAGCATAATAGTAAGCAATAGCATAGACAAGGCAATGAACCGTTTGAAAAAATGCCTCAACTAAATGTGGTCTCATGGTGATGGAATGCCATGACAAGCAAATTGCTATGGATTGTCATGGCATTCCATCACCATGAGACCACATTTCTTTGAGGCATTTTTTCAAACAATTAAATGCCTTGTCTATGGATTGCCATGGCATTCCATCACCATGAGACCTCATTTCTTTGAGGCATTTTTTCAAACATTTCACTGCCTTGTCTATGGCTTGTCTGGCTTGTCATGACATTCCATCACCATGAGACTGCATTTATTTGAGGTATTTTTTGAAACAGTTCACTGCCTTGTCTATGCTATTGCTTACTATTATGCTTTGATAGATTTTTTCTAAGTTACCGATTCGTTTTTGGATTCGGGTACGGGTACGCGAATCTGGTACGGGATTCGGCAAAAAAATAATTTGGGGTTGGGTACGGCTTGGATTCGGCTTGGATTCGGCAATACAAAAAACATATAAAAATCAGAAATATATACATATTTGCAGCAGTAATTGAGTTTAGAATACACCACCATATTAATAGTCTAATAACATAGCAAAAATACATCACCACTTTCATAGTCAAATATTAAAATATTAGTGATACTCAAAAGTCGAATGTCATGATATAAAATTATAAATTAAAGTTCAAACATAAAATGTCAAGTGTTTACAATCAGCTATTATTGATCAATGATCAATCTGAATCATATGGGTCCTCAAAAAAAGCAGCATCATCAGCATCATTAGATGATACATTTTGTGTAGAACCACAAACAGCATTAGTGGCACTCGCACAAGCACTGCCACTAGCACTAACACTACCACTCTCATACTCAGTAGCTATTTCAGGCTCATAGTCATCATCAATATCAAGTGCAGCTAAGTGACTTGTGGAAGCATCCAAGTCAAGCTGCTCTGGCTCAATATCCCACCTCCTTGTGTCTCCTTCTTTGTAGGAACTTTGCTTATGTGTAAGGAGGCGCAAGTTTGAATGCACATTCACCAAGTCCTCTGCCTTTTTTGAATGTAGCCTATTGCGTTTTATTGAGTGGATGAAGGAGTATGTGCTCCAATTCCTCTCAGAAGCCGATGAACTAGCAACCTATTAAGACCAAATTAAATAGTTAAGAGTTACAAAATTAATAAAAATTAAAATTATAAATTTAAATTAAAATTACAAAATATAAAACTTACTTGGGATAAAATTTTAATTGCAATAGGTTGGAGGTGCATGTATTCTTGCCCATGGAAGTACCACCAACTATGAGCATCCACCCTGGACTTGTCTCGAAGAGCATCCATATTTTGATCAACAGTACCGGAGCATGCAAAAGCCATGAACTCAGCCCCCACTCGATCACGTTGGTCACGATCACTGAAGATTCTACGAAGTGCTGCCTTGTACCCTTGACCCACTTCAACATCCCTATATGGAGCAACTCTTGGTGAAGCAGAAAGTATCTCAGGACTATAATATTTGGGACTCAATGCAAAAGCGAGAAGATGCAATGGAGTGGTCATTTTGTTCCATCTATCAACCATGATTTTTTGTAGCTCTTTGAAGAATTTTTCTTCAAGATCTTCCTCTTTTGCATTGATGATGGTTTTCATATTCTCAATCATTGAGTCAATACCATCATATACTTCTCCCAAACAAGGTCTATCCATGTCTGTGTAACAGATCATGCTCAATATAGGCTCAGTGAAACTAACCAGGTACTCAACATGATCCCACCAACTATCATCTAGGATCCTTTTCTTGACCCTATTTGCCCTTTCACTGCTAGATTGCCTCCATATGGACCAATTAGGGCTGATTACCATGGTACAAAGTGCCTCACGAACCTTTATAAGTCGCCTCAACACAATTGTGTTGGAGGCAAAACGGGTCTCAGCAACCGTTTGGAAATCAAAATTAAAATTAAAATATAATTTAAATTTATAAATACTTTACAAAATCAAAATTTAAAATTTAGAAATATTGAGAATTAACTTACCTTCAACAATTCCAATTTTGAGAATTGTCTGAATATTCCTTGTGTCATATGGTGGTTGGTGACAAACATTTGGATGTCTTCGCCCTCAGCATACAACTATTTGATCCACTCAATTTTGGATCCAATTTTTTGTAGCATTAGATTGAGGGAGTGGACAGCACAAGGTGTCCAAAAAATGTGGGGATACTTCTCCTCAATCAATAACCCTACAGCCCTACAATTTTTGGCATTGTCAGTTACAACTTGCACAACATTTTGATGGCCCACTTCTTCAATAGCTTGGCAAAGGATGTTAGCAATAAATGGACCATCTTTCACCTATCCTTCACAATCCACTACTCTCAAAAACATTGCCCCTTTAGGGGACACGGCAATAACATTGATCAATGGGCGATTTTTCGCATCTTTCCATCCATCAGAAACGATGGTCACCCCTGTTTCGATCCATGAATCCCTTATGGGCTTCAATGAGTCTGCTACATGTTTCACCTCTTTCTCCAATAAGCTGCAATGCACCTTCTCAAAACCTGGGCCCTTATACCCCTTTGGAGCCTCATTAATAGATTTCACCATTTTTTGCCAATATGGTGAACGAACAACGTTGAATGCCAATCCATTGGCATAGACACATCTTGCTATGTCTTGATCAGCAATATCTCTTGCCTCATTCTGAAATGAAGCTTCCAACGGTCCCTTAGATCTTTTATTTGATGAGGGCACAGTTTGTTGTTGAGGGATGTTCATAAATGGATGGCTTTGTGTAGGCGGAATATAAGTAGGTGGTGGTGTAGGGGGTTTCATGGATCAAGATCCTTTCCTCAAAGGATGGCTTGTTTTAAGACTACTAGCTATATGCTCTGATTTTTCTTGCTCAGCAATATATTTCAACACTACATCATCTGGAAGGCCTTTGCCATCACCAGAAGGAGGTCCTGGACAAGGTTTGATGCCATTATCAAGGATCTTACACAAGTGGGCTCTCACTCGACTGTATGAGCTCGTATATTGAACTTTGCAATGACTACAAATCCAAATAAATACTCCACCACCTGGACATTGTTGAACCATTTCTACATATTTCCAAAGGGGAGAGGTTGCATTTATTTTGAAACGAGATTGGCCTGAGGAAGAACTGGATGCCATTGTAATACCTAAGGCACAACAAATTGAAATAATTTTGGTATTGAAATTTGAAACTAAAAAACTTAAAAGAATGAGAACAATCAACAAAACAAAATAGTTCATTTGTTAAAAAAAATGTAAGAAAAAAATTTAAAAACTTCAAAGAAGCCTACCTCTTTTGAACAAATCTTGCTCTACAATCTTCTTGGCAACGAACGGACACTTGCAAGTGCTTAGGAATAGCACAACAATCAACTTTGAACAACCAACGATCAGCCTTCAAGTCTATTCAAGCTTGTGCAAGCAAGAGAGAAAGTTCAGCAATGGAGGCAAAAAAACTTGTTTTTCATTCACAAATTGTTAAATGAGATTGTTTTTACCTATTTAGTGTGTTTGGGGGGACGAATTAGGGTTGCAATGATTATTAAAATATTAAAAAGTCAATATTTGGTCCAAAAATGAATTAAAAATGCAAAAAAAACACCTTTTTCCACGGACTGGGCATTTTCACGCCTGGATTCGTCGCGGATTCGCCTTGGATTCGTTCTGCCGAATCCTGGACGAATCCGCAAGCGCCCGGCGAATCCAGCTCGAATCCGCAGGCGGGAAAACATATCCTGGGCGAATCTGAGGCGTACCGTACCTGAATCCCGTACCCGGTACGTATCGAATCGTATCCGGGGCCGTTTTTAGGCGAATCGGTAACTTAGGATTTTTTCCAAGCATCCATAGCTTGTACGAAAGCACCTGTTTTAGGCTTTTAGCGATAGCAACAAGACAATGAACTGTTTGATAATATGCTTTGGTAGACATGTATGAAAAATGTGGTAGCATAAACAAGGCAATGAACTGTTTGAAAAAATACCTCAAAGAAATGTGGTCTCATGGAATGCCATGACAAGCAAATGCAATTGGCAGCTGCTCCTAGTTATTAGTTATGCAATGTGAGGTAATTGCATAACTGCTTAGGTTGACTTTGTAAAAACTATATTGTAATTGAAAATTTGTCATCTATCAGCATCTACTTATTAGTTATGCAATGTGAAGTAATGCTTCGAGTTTCAAAGAAGTGCGATGCAGTGTAATCAGCGATATGAATATAAACTACAAAAAACTATTTTTTACAATTCATTAGTTAAACTCTTTAATTTATTTGCTCTCTATACCTCTATGTTATGGAAACCTTTCAATTTCAAAAAAAACAGTTTTTCTCTTGTTCTACAATTTTTTACGTTTCTTTTTTAAATCAGATTTTTTCTCGATTTTTTCAAAATATCTTATACTTTGGTTTGTCGATTTTTTCCCCAAAAGATTTTTGCTGCTATGGTTTGAACCATAGTTACAAGACTCGCAGGAACTCAACAGAACTTGGCGAGTCGCGGTTTGAGCAAAAGAAAACGAGCCTAGAGGACTCAAGGGCCAAGTACTTGTCGGACTCACCAAGTCTAGGCAAGTCTTGACCCCCAGACTCGGCCATTTTAATTAAATTTTTTTAAAAAATTTACAATCTTTCAATGCTTGTTTGGTTTATGACATTCCCATCTAGGATTTACAAAAAATATGAAAATGGTATGCACCATGAAGGTCTGTGTGGTTTTGGGGTTGGGGCCCTAGCTCGGTTGGCTAAATCTTTCCTGTTGCAGGAGGTTGGTCACGAGGTCTAGTCTCCCCCACCCCCGTGGTACCGGAGGGCGTGCCGCGCCAGCGTCGCCGGTCACGTTAAAAAGTTTACCAAACACACTGCAGTTTATAGGGGGTCGTGCTACCCGATTCCTGTAGTCTGATAACAAACAAAAAATTAAAAAAAAGGTCTGTGTGGTTTTGAAGGTCTTCATTTGGGCTTGGTGGCCACACCCAGGGCGCTGCCCCGGGACCCCATGAGGGGTGCTGCCCCCGTTGGGGGCACTGCCCCCAAACCCCCACAAGGGGCGTTGTCCCTTGACCCCACTAGGAGCGTTGCCCCTAGACCCCCACGAGGAGCGATGCCCCCCAACCCCGTTGGGGTGTTTCTCCCAAACCCCCATCAAACTATAGGTCTAAGCATGTAATAGGCCAATGATGAATCATGATCATAAAACCTACAAAATACATATCCCCTGTTGCAAATCTTTGCATCTTTCACAGTCAAAGCCATAATCAAGGATTATCTTGTTTCATACATTGGACAACTTGTTTAGTATTCAAGGACAGCCATAGGCAAAGTTGGCATGCTATAGTCATTGTACTGTTGAATACAAGTTAAGTCATAGTTGGCAAGAAATGCCATTTTCATAATGCAAAAGATGTATCAATCATGACCTACACAGGAAACACATAGAACAATCCCATCTATTAGTATGCTAGGTAAAGTCAAACTAGAACATAACCATTTGTCTTTTTACTTAACGGTTCCTATTTGTTAATGAGCTTGACAACAAAACATGCAATCTTGAAGGCTTCAAGAAAATTTTAATAATAAATTCTTCACTTGAATATACACACTAATCATTGAGACACAAACAAATATCATGGCTACATCATCATCTAGAACCTATCTTAGACATTAGTGCATGACTTGTCGTGATGTTGGGATGAGTAATGCAAGCTCCTCTGAGCCATAGACTTATATTTTTAGTTTTGATATTTGTTTTGATGCCATGGATTTCATATTCCATGAGTTTTGTATACATTTGACAATATTTATATATCTAAATGTGTTATTTCCTTCAGCTAAAATTTGCATTTATACTTATGTGATCGATGTATGTTTGTGTATGGGATCATAGTAGTTTCTATTTGATGATGTTATTGTCTTTAAGGTTTCTTTATTAAAGGGTGCATGAAACAAGTTTAAAATCCTTAAAAATCTCTGAATTTCTTGGGTTTTTCTATTTGCCGAGGCTGCACCAAGTCTGGGCTCCGAGTCCGAGTCCGAGTCCGAGTCAAAAATCAGCTTGCCAAGTCCAAGTCTTGTAACACTGATACCAACCATACCAGCCATACCAGCATTTACTGTAGTATAGGTATGAAACAGCATTCTAGGTGGCCATACAAGTTGGAGGATCAGTGCCAGGGCCAGAATTGCATACACCATTAGCAGGATAACAAAAAAAAAATCTTTAAGGAGGTCTGCAGCAGCCATACAGTCGCTGTACCAGTCATTTACCAGCCATACCAATCAAGTACACGATTGTACAAGTCAGGTTTTTACAAATAAATTCAGATCTGCATATTGGTGAATATATTTGGTCATCAGAGATACTACTTTTTATCTTGTAAATTGTACCCAGCAGTTTCAATAAATAAATTCAGTATTTAAGGGTTTGAGCATTGATGGTGATTCAGATCTGAGTTCATTTTGATCATCTAGGGTTTGTATCACCACTTTTAATCAATGAGATTTGGTTCAGATTTGGCATGTGGTTGTGAGTCATGACATTGCATTTAAGGGTTTGAAAATTAATTCCAGATAGCTATTCACAACCTTTCTCTTTCTGTTCCAGTTGCTTTCAGTTTTCAAATTTCAGAAAAAAAAATTTTAAAATCAGAATATTGTAAAAAACCCTAATTGGAGACACTACAACCTCTTATGCAGTCTTGCCTCTTGCGCATACCAAATGTATATGCAACATATTCACAACACGATAAGTTTTCAATATGATTGCATATATTTAAGGTAATCCAAGGGGTTAGTGTTTGGATCATAACGGTTCACCTTATAACCTTTGGTTGTTAAATTAATTAAAATATTAATCAATTATTTATAAAGCTAAACTTTATAAATTACCCCTAATATGGATAAACCTTGTAAGAGCAGAGCCTTTAAAATTTGTATAGGACCACTTAAGTTAAATGTGAATCCCCTTATAAATATTATGCTCTGACAATATATATATAGATATATATCATAACTCATTTAATATTTAAAACCTATATTGATAGAAGAATGAAAACAAAACAATACACACAGATATATTGTTGGAGCAGCCAAGATATGCTTGCAAACTCAAAATAATCCACAAATGAACATATGCAAAATGAGAGAATTTCCTAAGCATGTAATGTGTTGTAAAATGTACAAATGAGTCTTGCTTATAAAGGCAAGGATGAAGAGGTGAGAAGGTAGGAGTCAAACTGTGACTACCCCTCCAAGTATGAAACAAGTGTAGGACTCTATGAACAAGTGTTGGGACACTTGGTGCGTCTACATGAGGTGAGACAAAAGTCTAGATAACCTCTAAGTGAGCTTAAGTGTAGTGTGAATAGGACTCTACTAAGTAGGCTAAAAGCTAACAAGTTTGATAATACCTCTTTTCACACTCACATATATCCTACCTCATTTAATATTTAAAACATTAATTCATAGAAGAATGAAAACAAATGAAGAAATTGAAAAGAAAACAAAGGGTTTGTTTGTCAAACAAAAATGAAGAGAAAAAAGGATTAAAAGTTAAAAACCAAAAAAACTTACCTCTTCCTCTACAATCTCCTTGGCAACAAATGGGCTCGTGTACATGCATAGGAATAGCAACCCAACCACTTTGAATCCTTCAGTCATCAATCTCTATCTCTATTTATGTAATAGCAAAGCAAAAATGAACATTTTTTGTAGTTTGCATTGACAATGAAGTAAAATAAATTTATTTTATTGTTTCAAATGCTTTACAAGTTAGTTTTAGAGTTAGAGATCATGTTTTAGTCAATGCCCAAAAAAAAAATTTAAAATGCAAAAATTTATTAAAAAAAAAAAATTTGTCGTGAACTTGTCAAAATTCACATTAGTTTGCCTAAATTCATCCCAAGTTCACTCAAATTCAACAAAGGCAAACCCACAAGTGGAAAACATGTAATGTCCCCTTCTCGGACCTAGTCAGTTTGAAGACCGTTAGCCTATTTCCAAAGTTCCCAAGGGCTAATTGGAAAGGCAAGGGGACTCCAAAGTTCTTGGAAGATGTAGATTCGGTGTTACAAGATTTTGATTCATGGCAATGAGTTTTGTGGGCAATATAGATCTCAACGACACTTTCTAAAGTGTTTTCTAACAATTGGGGTGTTCTCCAAACTTCTTGGAGAACATGTTTATTTATAGTATGTCACCAAATTGACTCCTATCATACTCCTACTGCTTCATTATCATCGTGGCATGATCAAATGTGGATTCTGATGTGTTGCAATACTTTCTGCAACTTGGGGTGGAAAATTTTAATTATTCACTTAAGTTTATAATATTTTATTATTATATCGATCACTTAAGTGTAATATCTTTTCAAAAAGGTATTTTTGTCCCTCATTTGGATGTCTAGGAGGAATAAGAGGCTTTTGCATATGAGAAAAGATTATTATTGGAGGCGTTGGGGCTCATTGTTGTATATCCTAAAGAATGATATTGTTATGTTGTCAAAATTTACTTAAGGTTCTCCATAATCTTTGAGGACGAAAAACCTCATGGATTTCTAGTTTCGGAAGTTAAAGAAACTCCCTAGGTAGACTAGTGTGATTCCATCCAAGAGTCACCATTGGTGCTGATTAGAGCTTCTAGTTTTGCCTTTCTAGATTGAATGCTTGATGGTGTTTTTGGTTTGCATTTTTGAGAGGATTATTTGCAGTTTTGGTTTAGATGTTTGAGTTTCCTGTAGTGTGATGATGCTTGACAATGCTGGCCATACCATTCCTACCAAGCCGAATTACTATAACACGGGTAATTGGTAAAAATTTGATGTATTTACTAATGATCAAACCAATCATTAAATAGAATTACAAAGAACGAAGTTTCCGAAAAGAAACTCGTCAAAAATAGAAAGAATCTAAATATACAAGATTTACAGAGTATTGACCATTAAACCAAAATAGAAACAAATAATACGAAGATATTATTCTAATACCCTCCCTTAATGGTCAATATGTTTACTACACCAAGCAGCCCTCTGAATTTGACAAACTTATCTGGACTGAGTGATTTGGTGAGAATATCTGTTGTCTGCTCCTCTGTTGTAACATACAGCAACTGAACTGATCCGTCTTCAACCAGCTTTCGAATGAAATGACAATGAGTTTCCACATGCTTGGTTCTTTCATGGAAGACCGGATTATTGGCAAGTTTGAGAACTCCCTAATATCACAGAACAAGGGAATCGGACCTGCTTGAGGTATTTGCATATCCGCAAGCATCCGGCGAAGCCAAACTGCCTCACAAGATGCCTTAACAGCTCCATGATACTCTGCTTCTGTCGAAGATAGAGCCATTGCTTGTTGCTTCTTACTTATAAAATATTAGCTAAATATTTAAATTCTTGATATATATATATATATATATATATATATGCAACATTTCCTAAGTAATATAGGGCACCAAATTCAAGGATTTCCATTTAATTGAAAATGAATGAAGGATATTTGACCTAAAGGGATGGATTAATGTATGCAACTACACGTCGCCGTAAGTGTCTCTCCATATCTAGGTTAATGTGACTGCACCAGATTCCAAACTGAACACGTATAGAGCCATTGCTTGTTGCTTCTTACTAGTCCATGTGACTGCACCAGATTCCAAACTGAACACGTACCCAGATGTTGATTTCCTATCATCAACAGAACCTGCCCAATCTGAGTTTGTGAAACCACTGAGTCTAGAATCTTGACTCCGAGTGTACAAGAGTCCATAATCAAAAGTGCCCTTCACATAACACAGCACACACTTCGCAGCTACCCAATGATCAGCCTTGGGGGCTATCATGAAGTGTGAAATGTAGCTCACTGCAAAACTGAGGTCAGGTCTAGTGGCAGTGAGATAGATGAGACTGCCCACTAGTTTCCTGAACAATGATTCATCAACTACCATGAGTCTGACTTAGCTAACATCTTCAGCCCTTTTTCCATGGGCGTGGAGGTAGGTTTGCAATCCTGCATTCGAAACTTATCCAGAAGACTTCGAGCATACTTGGACTGGGAGATGAAGATACTGCTCTTTGTCTGCCAAACCTCAACACCTAAACAGTAATGCAAAAGTCCCAAATCTGTCATGTCAAATGTGTTGCACAAATCTTGTTTGATCTCAGTGATCAAATGTGTCGAGTTGCCAGTAATGATCAGGTCATCCACATAGGCAACAAGAAGAAGTATTTCACCACTAGTCTGTTTGACATACAAATTACAGTCAGATGGACTCCTCTGAAAGCCATGTTATGTGAGGTACTTCTCAATCTTGATGTACCAAGCTCGAGGAACCTGTTTCAGACCATAGAGTGCTTTGACCAATCTGCACACCTTCTGTTCTTGACCAACAACTTTGAATCCTGGAGGCTACGTCATGTAGACTTCTTCCTTCAACTCACCGTTGAGGAAAGCACTCTTAACATCCATCTGATGGACTTTCCAACCAAATTGGGTTGCTAAGGCAAGGACGAGCCGTATGGTACTCATTTTGGTTGTAGGAGCAAAGGTCTCCTCGTAGTTAATGCCTTCTTTCTGTGAGAACCCCCTTGCAACTAGACAAGCTTTGTACTTCAAGGGTTCCGTTAGCTTTGTATTTCACCTTATACACCCATTTGCAGCTAATGGGTTTCTTCCCTGGAGGAAGATCAAAAAGGACCCAAGTGTGATTCTTCTGAAGACTCTGGTATTCAGATTCCATAGCCTTTTCCCACTCAGGAATTCCTTTAGCCTTTGAATATGTTTGAGGCTCATAGACACTGTGAATGTTGGCCATGAGAGAAAATTTAAATGTATGTTGTTGTTTGCTCTTGTTTCTGGATGATCTCCCCTCAATGAGCTCATCATCATGAAGATCTCCAATAGTCTTAGCCCACCATTTAGGCCTCTAAGAAGAAGTGCCAACATCTAATGCAACAGGAGGAGTTGGAACTGGTTGTGGATCTAGAACTGGTTCAGCAAGTAGAAAATCAATATCATCCGGAGGAAAATCAGGTTGGGCATCATCAAAGATAGAATCTACATCATCCCTCCCATCAGGTAGACCTAACAGAAGACATACACCCAAATCAGAAGCCTTCAAAGGCTGATCCTCTTAATGTTGAACAAGCAAGGAAAGGCGAAACGGTCCTCGTTCTTCATCAAAGACAACATCCCGACTGAAGACAAGACGATCAGTGTCCACATCAATTAGCCAGTAAGCCTTATGGTTGTCATTGTACCCTGTGAACATAAGCTTTTGACTCTTGGAATCCAACTTAGAGCGGTTGGCATCTGGAATCCATACATACGCCAAAGAGCCAAAAAATTCCAAATGACTGATCCTCAGTTTTCTACCAGTCCAAGCTTCCTCGGGAGTCTTCCCATTTACGGCACGAGTAGGTGACCAATTAAGGAGATAGACTGCAGTGAAAACTGCTTCTGCCCAAAATTTGTTAGGAACACTCCTGTGTTGCAACATGGAGCGGGCCATCTCAACAATTGTACGATTGCGCCGCTCGACAACACCGTTTTGCTGAGGAGTGTAGGGTGTGGTTAACTGGCATTTAATCCCATGTGTATCACAGAAGTTGGAGAATGCAGTAGAACAAAATTCCCCCCCATTATCTAACCTAAGAGTGATTATGCAAAAACCAGACTCTTTTTCTACTAAGGCCTTAAACTTCTGAAATACATTAAACACATCTGATTTCTGTTTAAGAAAGTACACCCACATCTTCCTACTGAAATCATCAACAAATAACAAGAAATATCTACAACCAGTAACAGAAGGAGTATTCATAGGCCCACAAATATCAGCATGAATTAATTGCAGTACCTTAGAAGCTCGCCACGAGTCACCATCTAGAAACGGTGTCCTATGCTGTTTCCCGGCCTGACAAGCGTCACACACGCCGTGATGCTGAGTCTGAATATCAAGTAGACCAACTACAAGTCCCTCCCGAGCAAGCTGAGAGATAGTGCACATTCAACTACCCATACCGCTGATGCCATAAACTGGTGACAGTAGAGTTTTTGGCTGCCATGGCTAACTCCGGAGAATCACCTATGTCCACAAGCCTGTAGAGACCATGATCCTCAATACCAACAGCTACTGCAGTGCGAGTCTCCCAATCAACAATAGAACATTTGTGCACACTAAAAACCACATCAAACTGAGGAGAATTCCGCATGATCTGACTGACTGAGAGAAGGTTGAGTTCCCTGCCAGGAACGTAGTACACATTGAGGAATATGAGATTCCTCTCGCCAAACTGAATCTGAACAGTGCCCTTACCGACAACTGTGTATTCTTCACCGCCTCCAAAAACAATGGAGTCAATGAACGGAGAGAAATCTGTAAACCAGTCACACCGATGAGTAAAATGTCGCGAAGCACCTAAATCTATGTACCAAGTAGAGGACTTAACATGATTTGCAAGTCGTTTAGCCAAAAAGGTGTAAAAGGAAGATTCCTTCTGCTCAGTGTGCTCGGCAAAATGGGCGTTCTGCTGAGACCCTCCCTGCTTCTTTTGTTCAGAAGCCAAACGTGCACGGCAATCCTTCTTCATGTGACCAAATTTGTGACAATAATTGCACTAAATATTCTTTTTCTTAGAGTTGTCCTGAGGTTTGTCCTAAGCCTTTTTGCTACGAAGGCTGACTTCTCCCTTTGTTCTTAAATTGAGTGTTAGCTGCAAAGGCCTTCTCTGTAGAGGATGATGAACCACTGCTACCAAATTGTTGTTTCTAGCGGTCCTGCTGCAAGAGGATAGGGCAAAGTCTTGGAAACTTCAGGTCAACATTAGCAGATGTAATGTTGAGAGTCTCTATGAAATGTTCATAGGACTTAGGTAGGCTCTTCAAAGTGATCACGACCATGTCTTCTTCCTCCATTTTCCGACCAATAGCCTCCAGTTGATCTTGATCTCGAATCTCCTGGATTTTGTTCAAGTGCGCCTGCAATGTTGTCTTCTCATCCATGACAATAGAAAACAGCATGTTTTTCAAGAAAAACGCACGGCTTTTGTCAGAAGTTTCATGCAAACCCTTCAAGTGATCCCAAATCTCCTTCGCTGATTTTCCAAGCAGGATCTGAGGTAGTTGATCATCAGTTACTGAAAGTTTGATAAGCATCACCGCTTCACGATTCTACTCATCGAACTTCTCTTGGGCTTTGTCTGCAGTGGTGGGACGAGTAACATTGCCCAGAATCATCTGATCAATGCAACGGTATACAAAGATAGTCATCATCTGCTGCTTCCAAGTGTTATAATTTTTGTTGTTGAATCTTTGACTACCTTCCAACATAATGTTGGTCAAACTCGCCATCTTCACGCTTTTCGAGGCACGAAAAAATGAGGTACTGAGAAGAGGTTGAATGCACGAAACCCAAGGCACGAGTTCCAATGCAAAAATTGAGGCAAATTCAGGTACAGACTACATAAAGTACAATGTATGGATGGCACAAATTTTGAGGCACAGAAAATGAGACCCCCAGAAAAATTTGAGACCAACCCAGTTGAGCTCTCGAAAAACCCACAAGAAATCTGCAATCGAAAAAAAATCTCTTTGAAACAAAGGATCAAAACCCTAGACGAATTTGCAGCAACCTAGGCCGCCATGAAAGCTTCAAAAAAATTGCAGAAAATGCTAGAAGTCTGCTGAAATCTTAGCACCCAAGTTGTAAAAACCTTAGCCGTCACTGGTACAGGCAAAAACAACCTTTCGAAGCTTAGAAATGACGCCAAAAATGCAGATTTTTGAAAGCAAAAAACGCTTCTGAAACACGCGTTCGAAGATCTTCAAATCGCGTGTGTCTGCAATGGAAAAAATTCCCGTCGAATCCAGAAAGAACTCAAATTGTCATGTCTCTAAAATAGGACAGCAAAAACATTAAAATACCAATAAATAGATAAAATAAATAAATGACAAAAATACATATTAAAAATGTAAATACACATATTAATAATTTAGCATTATTGTCATCAATATTATATTCAAAATCGTTATAATATAATATTACAAATATTAAAATATATAAACTAATATAAATAAATATATATAAGTAAATGCAATTATCAAAATAGAATAAAATATGTAATTATTATTTGATTATTACTATATGGTAAATAAATGAATAACAAAGCATTAGAAAAATACCCTTAAGGCAACGATTCCTAACCAAACCATATGCAGCGATAGTATGTTAAAAAGGACATTAATTTATTTAAAGCTGACTTACGAGGAATCGTGGCTTTTGGAATTTGCATTAGCAATTAAAGGCAAATACCATATAAAACAAAAAGAGATAAGACGAAAGTTGGGAGGTAGCGATTACTTTATGAAAAGGTAGTGATTGATAACAAATCTCATCAACCCAACAGTCATTAATATAACTAAAAGCCATGTCCTCCAAATTGGTGCGATGGATACCAAAGGACATATCCTTTGACCAGCGATGTGTTATGACTGTTGGAAAATCTGAGTATTAATAGGAGATGATTCCCAAGCAGGTGGACAGCAACTTAGAAATGGACAAGGAAGGAAGAAAGGTGCAGATTGACCAACAACATATAATAGTCAGTATAGTCATTTATGAATTTCAGGGGAATTAGAAAGATAAGAATATATTATGAATAAAGAATTAATGGCTGGTTGGAAAGTAAAAGGATCTTCTGCAGATCGAGTGATATGTAAGGTGGTAAGTGCTTTCCTAAATTTAAATAGGAAGTGATAATGTGTGTTGCAAATCGAACCAAGGAAAATTGTAAGTATTTTCTGAGATTCAGATAATTAACTCTTAAATATATTAAGGAATTTGGTAAGTATTTTTGTATATAAATAATCAGCTTAATAAATGAATTAAGAATTTAAATATAATAAATTAATATTTATATATATATATATATATAACTACTACGAATTGACAATTAGAAACAATGATGTCTATATATTTATATAAAATATATATAGATATTATTTACAATTGTCCAATAATGATGCTTGCAACAATTATTGTGTCTCAACAAACGATTATGGTTTTTATCTTGAAAGATAGATCTCGACCGAAAACTCTGACATAACACTTTATGAGGATAGGGAGTGTGTGGAAGGGAAAGGTGGGTAAATCCACCCAATGTTGGACAAAGCCCAAGATGGGTAACCAATCCTTGAGGGTGTCCAACTCGAGATGGTGCACACACCCTTGGCACAGTAAATCTACCATCCCACAAGGTTAGGGAGGGAAACAAGGCGAAGATCTATTCCGATCAAGAGTAATAAGTCGTATTAGATTATGTTAGCTATGCACTAGTTGATAACAATGCACTTCATTTATCTTATTCCATCAATCTTTCATTGCTCTTTATCAAACGATCTTTTAAAATCAAAATTTTAATCTATGCATTTTATGTCTCTAATTTGGGGACATTACACAAATAGCGTACACCAAAGAATGCTAGAGATCGTGCGCAGCTAAAGAAGGCCAAACGCGTTCACAAATCCCAGCCAAATGTCCACAAAATGATAAAAAACGCGACCTGAAAGAGTTTGAAATCACGGCCACAAAAAAAAAAAAACTCCAGAAAAACGTGGTTCAGAATCGCGCCCGACTGCAAAATGCGAGAGAAGAGGTCGTGATTTTTTTTATTTATTTTTTTGCACAGAAAACCCTTCCAAATTACAGGAAAAGCCCACGAAAAATTCAGGAGCCCAGAAAAATACACGAATCCTTAAAAAAAAAATTCAAAGAACAAATAAACTTTTCAAAAACTCACGAAAAATTCCTTTCGAAATTTTTTTTATTGAAAAGTAAATTTTTCGAATTTTTAAAGGATTGCTGGCTCCGATACCATATTACTGTAACACAGGTAATTGATAAAAATTTGATGTATTTACTAATGATCAAACCGATTATTAAATAGAATTACAAAGAACGAAGTTTCCGAAAAGAAACTCGTCAAAAATAGAAAGAATCTAAATATACAAGATTTATAGAGTATTGACTATTAAACCAAAATAGAAACAAATAATACGAAGGTATTATTCTAATAGGCCGTACATGTTCATTGCTGCTATATCATTGTTCGAATGATGATTTCAGACTTCTTTCAGACCTGTTCATGACAGATTTTGCAGTTTTCAATCATAGAATGAAGAGTTGCTGATGATGGAGGTCATACCATCTTGCTCCAGCCATACCTGCAAGCTGGGTGTGAGCTTCTAGGACCAAATTGCTGCACCTCTGGAGGAATTTTCACTTGGTTTTGAGGTGCCTAGGCTGCATAATTGTTTATCAAATCATTTTGAGGTGGACATTGCTGTGGCGGAGGTGTTTGGAGGTGTTTACCCTATCTGCCTAAGCCTGCAACAACTAGTTTCAGAGTGTTTCAGACCTGCTACAGCAGATATAGCCATAAGGAAATTTCAGACCTGCACCTATGTTTCCCAGCACCTGATTGTAAGGTATATAAGTTGTTGCAAATTGTTGATTTGGGGACTTGGTTGCTAACCCTATGGGTGTGTTACAGCAGTTCCTTTCATATCAGCAATAGTATTTTTCATATAGGTGTGATTTTCAATGAGCTAATCTTGTAACACTGGATGGTAGTACCATCAGCATCGGTGACTTGCTCTTGCTATTTGCTGATACTTACCCCACTGAACAAGTGGTTTATGGCACTCACTCACCACTGAAAAGTGGAAGAGTTGTTCTTATCTTGTTGTATTCACTCACCACTGAAAAGTGGAAAATTTGATTTTCTTCTTGTACTCACTCACCACTGACAAGTGGAAGAGTTTGCTTGCATTTCATTATTGTATAAGCTTTACCACTGAAAAATGGTAGTGCTAGGCTAACCCCACTGGATAAGTGGATTCTACTTTCAGCTGCTTCATTTCAAATAATTTTGTAATCCCATACACTGTATGCTCTCACCTCGCCCATGCTGGGAACTTGGTGATTAGAAAGTGGAAAGGAAGTTGCTAAGCATTTCATTCCATTGAGCTAACAATTTTCAACACAAAACATAGAGGTATCTATTACAAAACGAAACCCTAGACAGATTCCCATGCAAATTGACTCAAAACACATACTTGGTTTGAATCATACCCAAACCCAAGGCCTCTAGGGGTTGAATCAGCAACACTGCATAAAAGTAGTTGGAGCATTACGTAAACCAAAAATAAAAGCTAACCATTCATATGAACCTTGCTTTGTTTTAAAAGCATTCTTCCATGCATCCTCCTCCATATGAATGTGGTGATACTCCATCCTTGAACCATCTGTTTGTTAGCTACCCTCATAAAAATAGCATCTCTAACATGCAAATAAGGACTACTAAGCATTATGTCAAAAGCATCAAGAGGAATCACAAATATCTCCACTTCATCAATGTGTTGTGGACTAATACCACATTGGTATGTGCACTTCTGTGTAACTTAAAATTCCACACCTTTTTCACCCACCCAATGGATATGGATGAAGATGATCATGTGGTTTTAAAACCAAGGTTTTTGACAATATCAGCTAAAGTCAAATTCCATTGAGAATAAGGATCTACAAGTGCAACCAACTTTGTTTTCTTGACTTGAAAAAGAAAAGTTTGTTAATCTCTTCAAGCTCCTTTTATATATTTATGGTGTTGGTAGCTATGCATCCTAGCCTCTCATCTACATCTGACTCATCCTCAATTTCTACCTCCTCATGAAGAGTAACCATGAACCTTTTAGAGTCCTCTTTGGCCTTGTTCTTTGGGTGTAATTCCAGATGCAGCCTCCAACATTTACCATCAATATGTCCATCAATAATGCAACGACTACAATGATTTTCTGTATCCTTACATTGGTGAACAACAGTGGTAGTTTTCTTGGCCTTCCAATTACCTTTCTTTAAGAATTTGTCCTTGTCCTTCTCGGGCTAATCATTGCTTTTCCTTGATTGGAAGACTCTCCTCCTTTCGTCTTCCCCTCTTCTATATAGTAAGCTTTAGACACCTGCCTCATCCAAGTCCTTTGGCTTTGTAGTAATCACCCTTCTATGGATATAGGTGTGGAGACCTCCAATATATTCGGCGAGTATATGTTCATCTTCTAGGTCTATGTCTAATAACATATCTTGTTGCCTAAATTTTGTGGTATAATCCTACACACTTCGGCCACTACTTTGTTTCAAATATAACTACTTGATCTTTTGGTCAGTTATGTGTACAATTACATACCAATTCCTATGCAATAATTCTTTGAATTCTTCCCAACTAGACACGATTAGTTTATCCTTTTGAAAACATGTCAAGTAACATTCCCACCATATAAGAGCATGACCTAACATCTTAAGATGTGCAAATGAAATCTCGAGTCCCATTCACATTATGCACACTGATATAAACTTCCATTTTTTTTATCCATATACCTTAAAATAATGCATTTAAAAGATTTAATCTCAATTTTTGTTTCAAATTTAAATGTGATTTGCTCAGACTTGACCTGAACCCTTTCTTTTTTCTTCTCTTCCAAGAATGTATTATTCTCATATGTATCTTTTCCATTCTCCACAATACTAAATTTCTTGGCACATACTATGATGTTCATGGAGGACTTTTCTTGGTTCATTCACCCTTGTTGGCAATTCATGTGCTCTTGTTGTTGGTTAACCCAATTCCGATTTTGTATTAACTCGTGCATTCAAATTATCCATTCTCACCTGCTTATTCCACCTTTGATTAGAGATTTCTAATTTGTAAGGAAGCAATTCTTTGTTCAACAAAAATCTGGTTACTGTCATACGACTTTCCACAATTCCAAGAATTAGAGATCTACTTTGATACCAAAATGATCTGTAATTTTCTCAAAGTCCTTGTAAAAATTAGCAAACCAAAAGTTAAAACTATTGTTCTACTTGAATTATTCAAATGACAGTTCAGAGGATTGAAGGTTATGCACACAGAATCAAAAATGTGGAAATAAGAAGAAATTCAACTCAAATGTTGGATTTTTAACCTGGAAAATCCAGTTGGTAGTGGCAACTGCTCAACTACTAGATCTTATTAGATCAATAACAAACAAGTACAAAGAGTAGATACAAGTACAACCAAACTGATCTTATGCTCATTGTCAAACTGTCAGTCCTTACAGCCGAGCTATCATCAATTTGATCACTACAATGCTCTTACAAGCCTCCGATGATGGTAGTTGCCCTCTCCATGCCTTCTTATATGTGTTGGAGAACCCTAACCATGCATCAAGAGGTCCTCTTGCTTGGAATTTAAAAAGACAAAGTTGTTCTGATCTTTTCAAATTCATGCTTCTGTCATCAGGACAAAACTGCCCCTTTCAGCAAATAATGATTTCATAACCACCCAAGCAATTGCTAAGCCACCTCTACAGGGAGCCAGCAGTTTTGATGGAACCAGCACTTTCACTCTAACCAGTTCTTGGGATCTATGTCTTACCCTGCAACTTCAGGAAAACTTCATTATGTTGAAGAACATTCTTCTTCATATCCTTATGGATCAGACCAACAGTTGTCAATTAAGACACAACTATTGCTCTATTCATAACTATCATTCAATGTACACTACCCAAGCTGAAAACTTATCAAAATAGTGAAGTCAGCTACAAAACATTTATCAATGATACCACACATACAATTATATACATAGGGATGGCACGTTATGTACCAAGGCATATATATTATGACATATATTGGGTTGTGGAGTAGTTGTCTTGTGGCATTCATAATCAATGGTAGCTATGTTTGATCAAAGTTATAATCGGTAAATGGTCAGCCAAATGTTAGATGTGATTTAAGCGTTTACCCATGATCAGCCTAATATTAAATGTGGTTCAGGCATTTACCCCAACTTCAGGTTTATTATAGAGGTTCCCATCATTGTAAGGCATCATGGAAAGATATTGTAGTTGGGTAAGGTTCTTATGGAAGAAAAACTTGGACCAATTCATTCCATATGGAGTACTGAATGTCTAACCCTACCACAAGAGTATTCCTCTTTACTGACTATATTAAATCGCAGGGAATAACGATACTCGCCATACATCTTGTTATTCAAGCTCTCTTTTATTATTGCATTTTTCTAATCAAACTCTAAGTCCCAAGTTACATGCAGAAGCATGCAGGCACAAACAAACTAATGTCTGTGCTTATATTGTTGCAGGCTAACACTACGAAGTGAACTTAAAAAAATTTCACATCAAACATACAAAAGGAGATATGCAATATGACGTTGCATTGACACCCAATACCCTTACCACAAAAACTAGCAATAACAAAAATGAGAAGTATTACTGTTTATGCAAAAACATTGTACATGTTAATTACCATTATTAAAGTAGCAAAGGTCCATGTGAAAAAATTCATGAAACAAACAAAACAGAAAAAAATAACTATATTTGAACAAGATGACATAAAAGTTTCTCTATTTCCCTGGGTGATTGTAGCCCCCATTTTTGTAGCTAGTATTGTGTAATGTTTACTTTTGAAACTTGGAACTAGATTGTGTATTCACCTGATGCTTCACTTCAGATCACAGATCTTTTGTTGAAAAAGACTCTTAACTCCCAAGTAGCTCTAACTTCGTCTTTAGTACAAGTTCAATAGGGGTGCATTATTTTCCATCCAAACAAATCCATGTGCCAACATCAAACTCTTGACTACTCAACTTTTGAATCAACCTCAGATTTAGAAACAAACCTATGCCAAAGCTGCTCTATCTTTCTGTGCCAATGGCACCAACCTTCACATAAGTTTCAATGCCAAGCCATATATGTCCAACCAATGCCAATTTCTTGCACCCCAACTTGCATTGCCTCAAATATTCAATGTGAAGCCTTTGAAATCCCGAACTTCAATTCATGTTAGAATCCAGTGCTCTTTTAGATTCACCATCAATTACAGATCGTGTCCTTGTAAAAAATGGAAGTTGAAGCACTTCAACTACCCAGATGCATCATTTCTTACAATTTACGAGAAGAAAAATAAAAAATCAGTATTCTTCCATTAGTCTTGGATGCTCTAATTGAATTTCATTTTCTTCTTCACAGAGAGCATTTAATATCAAACAAAATCTATAGAAACACATGGAATTATCCAGAATTTGGAAAGAAATATATATTGAAAGTTTGACTTCTGAGAAGTAATCCAGACTAGAGAAGCTCATTTGCAACTCTTAGAAGTATTTCCAGTGTTAAAGGTCTCAAAGATGCCCAAAATTAATATGCTTGGAGAATACTCAATGTTATACTGCTCTGAATAAATCAGTTAACACTTAAGAATAATTTCTTCATTATCCAAGATAAAAACAATCTGAACGAATGAATGCTTACCTCAAATCTTCACTTGTATCTGCAAGACTCTGTGTCAAGCGCTCAACCTCCTTCAGTAATCCACCCTCACGAATGTCTTTCAGCAATGGTTGAATGTCTCCAGCCATTTCTTCAATCTACATATTGTTTAACCCCATGATATTTTCCCCATAAGCTTTTTAAATATAACACTAAAGATTAAAGAATATCTTAAACATAGTACCATGCAAAAAAATGATTCCTCAAGAAATTTAAACTGTTTATTTTCCTAGGAAACTATGAATAAAGAAAAACCTTTTTCGAATTTACTTTGCAGCATTTTCACAAGCATTTCACCCTCAACATTAAAACCACCATCCAGTATAGAAGTGATGCTTATGCCGTATACTCACACCTGGCAGATAAAACTGAATCAAAGCCTATATATATCACATATAGTTTCTGAGTAGATTGTAGAAACAGGGAATTTAAGAAACAATAGAATGGGATTTGTGGAATAAGCAAGAAGAGAAAACAGAATCATGGATTCCTATGGAAAGGCCTATGAGGCACCACTCCTACCACCTGGAAGATCAAAGAATCTTTCCTCAACCTCTAAACAGACAAAATGTCAAAGGTTGCAGATGGCAAAGTTGAAGGTGATAGCTGTGTTTCCCTTATTAAATAAATTAGTGGTTTGGATATAAAGAGAGACGACTCCGAATAGTTATCTTTAGAGATCTTTATTCTTCTCAAAGGTGTTCTAATGGAATTGTCCAAAATTTATTAAAATCCTTAAAATGATTTGCTACTGTTAGGTAATGAGTTCACACCTGAGTTTCTCATTAAGGCCATTGTGGGAAGGTGCATGATAGAATACACCCAAGCCAAAAGATATTGCAGTACGTACTACAAAGCATGCTGGTGTTTCTGAAAATGGAGCCATAGCAATCTGCAGATAGTAAATCCTTTATGTCCTCAATACTAGCATCTAAGACTTCTTAATTGTAGTCAAAGATCAAGATACTTTCAATAAAGACATTCAATTATTTCTGCCTCAACATGCACTGCATTTTATCATCACAAACAGTGCATGCTTGAAGGTTCTAATCCTCACCTACATGCTGTTCATCAACCTGAATCCAAATCTAAATGATGACTAGTAATTAGTTCTAATTTATTTGTTGAAAAATATGTGTGGGCTTGTGTAATCACTGTTAGTCTTTGTTGCCCATCAAATCACCAACATTATTGAAGCTGATAAAAAAGGTCTAGGATTGCTCCTTTCTGTGGCTCTACATGCAAATGATCTATGATTGTAGTTGCTGGCTATTTCCAAAACATAATAGGCAGCTGACTACTACAGATCCAGACTGATTGATGGAGTGTAAAGGCAACATACACATTCCTGTAATCTATAAATGTTGAGGATGACATCCTTCTCAGGTCTCCAATAATCTGCAAAAACTTAAATTTTGTTCATCAGTCTGCTTACCTTGAGTTAGTTTCTTCTTGTTTGCCCTCAACATTCTCAGGATAAGTCTTAAGATATTACTCTTAAAAAGTTATATTACTGCTTACCATTGAGAAGGTATGTTGCATAGATGAAAAACTCACCATAAACTTGTAGAACCTGCAAGTGAAAATGGCTCGTGTGTTACTTGCAGAATAACTCACTGCTGAGTTATCACAAAGTTTTGTCAGATATATAACTGCTTGCCATTGAGAAGGTATGCTTCATAGATTAAAAAACTTGCAGAACTCGCGAGTCAAACTGGCTCAAGTTACTTGTAGCATAACTCACTGGTGAGTTATTGCCAAGAAATTTACAAAAAAGAAAAACTAGCCAAGAACTCACAATTTTGGGAGAAAAACTCCACCATGCCTAAATGAGATTATTCCACCCAAAAAAAAAGCTTCATTTTTCATCATTTTTGAATAGGTTTTCTCAAAAATTTGAAGGAGCATTCAAGCATGCACCAGGTAGGTTCATGTGATCTCAAAGGCCTTAATTTGGGCTTGGCAGTGGGGGCTCCACCCCTAGATCCCACCTTGTATTGCAACAAGGTATACGCCAGGGGCACTGCCCCTCAACCCCACTAACAGTGTTGCCCCAGACCCCCACAAAGGATGCTACCTCTTAACCCCACTGGGGGCTGCTACCCTCAGACCAACATTCTGGTTTTAAACAGTGTAAAGTAAAAGTTGTTTTGGATCCATGTTTTTCATGGATGAAGTTTGTGAAATATTAATACAGATATGCAATTTATAATCGTATGACCCTATGATATGAATCGAACTTATTTTTAATCTATAAATGAAGGAAAAACTACTTATGACCTGTGTAAATTCAGTATTGTGCATGTTTTTAAGATTATTTTACATATTTATGCATTTTTTAATGTTCAGAAAATATGCCAAATTTTTCCCCAAGTTATTGTTGAGTCTGAGTTTTGAACTATGATATGTTGACTATGGATCAAAGAGAAATATGTTGAAGTTACCAACTAGACTCACAGAAGCAAGAATCTTCTGCAACACCAAAATAACTTTCCACACAAGAGAAGCAATTAAAATGCTAGAATGCCAATACCAGTACAATAATATACACTATAATGGGATAAAATGTACACAAAGGACCCTTGTATATATAGGCAGGGGTGAGACATAAGACAACATGAGATCATGACAAGTGTCATGATCTCAAACTTGAGACACAAAAAGTAAATGCCCTAGGTAACTTAACTAAGTGTGAAAAGGACCAAAAAGGTAAACAAGTGTTAGGGAATAACCCCATTCACACCAAAAAAAATGGGCAAAAGACTCAAGGATGGATCCTAGCAACAAGGCCTAATGAAGTACCCATGTACAAAAGATATCTCACAAACGAAGAAAAACCTATAGGAAAAAAACTCTCCCCAAAATAGAGAAAATGCGTACAAGTTAAGGATGATTCAAGATGACCCCCCAAGGACAACTTCCTTCACACCAAGCATCAATTGCAAGTGAAGGTAACAAAGCAATGCCAAAGGCTTGCTGAAGATGTTTGTAACTTGCACCTCAATAGGCAAATACTCCAAGCTAAGAGCACCAACCAAGACAAGTTGCCAAATAACTTTCTACACAAGAGAGAAGCAATGAAAATGTTATAATGCCAATACTGGTACAATAGTATACACTACAATGGAATAAAATGTACACAAAGAAACCTTTTATATATAGGCAAGGGTGAGACAGGACAACATGAGATCATGACAAGTGTCATGATCACATAACTTGAGACACAAAAAGTAGATGCACTAAGTAACTTAAATAACTAGGTGTGAAAAGGACCCAAAAGGGAAACCATTTAAGGAATAACCTCATTCCTCCCCTTAAGTGCAACTTAGGGAGGGAAAAAATTGCAAAAGGCTCAAGGATGGGTCCTGGCAACAAGGCCTAATGAGGTACCCATGTACAAAAGATCTCTCACACGAAGATAACCCTAGAGGAAAAAAACTTTCCCTAAAATAAAGAAAACATCTAAAAGTAAAGGAAGACACAAGATGAAGCCCCAAGGCCAACATCCTTCACCCTAAGCATCAATTGCAAGTGAAGCTAACAAGGCAAAGCTAATTAAAGTGTATATGGATCTCAATATGCTTAGTTTGTTGATGCTCCACTAGATTTCATGAAATGTGTATGACACTTTGATTATCACATGAAAGAGTAGTGCAGTGATTAGGAGGAAAGCCAAATTCCATCATCAATTGACAAAGCGAAAGACCCTCCTAGCTAGCAAAAACAGCACCTCAATACTCAACCTCTATAGATGATAATGCAATAGCTATTTTCTTCTTGCAAAACCATGCAATCAAATAAGAACCAAGGTAGTAGACAAAACTCAAAGTAGACGTCCAATCATCAACATCACTATCCCAAATCTAAGTCAACGAAACCCACAATTCAAGAAGCTTCTAATGTGTAGTGAATGCCAAAATGTAAAGTGCCTTGGATGTACCTCAAGATACATTTGGTTACTTTTTAATGACTCTCATGAGGATCCTAAGAGAAACGAGAGACAAGATCAACCACAAAGGAAATATCAAGATGACTATGTGTCATGTACAAAAGACTAGCTAGCAACCAACCGCCAATACAATGTAGCATCAACTCTGGTGTAATGCAACTGGTAGACACTATGACACCTAACTAAAATGGAGCGGGGACAACCTTGCCATTAGGAACCTCTTTGGAAAATCAAGAGCATACACTTCTAATAAATAATAGAAATCTACTCAAAAGACTAAAAAACCTAAAGACCAAAGACGAATGCAAAAGCTCGAGATTGGTCATATCAATCTACTCCAATAAGCTCTAAACACCCTTAGTCATGGAAGCGGAGCTACCTGTGAAAATCAAGTCATTCACATACAAAACAAGCATCAAAAGATTGTCTCTTGATCCTCCATTTCTTTGAGTGTAAACTATCATATTGAAATGGTAGCGTGAGAAACCAAGAGCAAGCAAGAAGCTATCTATCTTCTCATACCAAGCCCAAGGTGCTTGTTTGAGGCCATACAATGAACAACGAATCCTACAAACAAGATAAAAAATTTGCACATAACCTGAAGGCTACTCCATATAGATCTCCTCATGAAGATTATCGTCCAAGAAAGCACTCTTCACATCCATATGATAAACTAACCATCCCTATGATGCAATCAGAGAAAGTACAAGACAAATACAATCCATCTTGGCAACAAATGCAAAGGTCTCTAAATAATCAATGCCCTCAACCTATGAAAACACCTTAGCCACAAGACGTGTCTTGTACTTCTCAATGGACCAATTACTACATATGTAGTTTTGTGCAGCCAATTACACCAAACCAACTTTCCTCCCTTGAAAAAAGGTACTAGATGCCATGTGTGATTCTTCAATAAAGAAGAATACTCCTCAACCATAACACCATCCCACTCTAGAACACCTACAACATTTTAAAACCTTTCAGGATCATATGAAAGTGCATAACTCAAAAGACTAACACCTATTCTCTATGAACGAGTGTGGCGAT
Organism: Sequoiadendron giganteum; assembly: GCA_007115665.2. Taxonomy (NCBI): domain Eukaryota; kingdom Viridiplantae; phylum Streptophyta; class Pinopsida; order Cupressales; family Cupressaceae; genus Sequoiadendron; species Sequoiadendron giganteum. Next base: position 348,276,480 of record CM021105.1, on the reverse strand, counting down.
AATCTCTAGGATCACTACCAAATGCTCTAAAAGTAGATACATTAGGCTTGACATGGGACCAAGCCTCCTCAAGAGCCATATTCCACACTGCCTTGTGGGGCATACGGTTCCAAATATAGTTAGCACTATTGATAGCTTTGACCCAAATAGGAGAGTGCCATGTTCCTGGACTAAATAATGTGACTGGTCATCTCCCATAAAGTCTTGTTCTTCCTCTTGGCCACACCATTTTGCTAAGGAGTGTAAGGAGCTATGCGTTGATGCAAAATAACATGCTCACTATAAAATCTTGAAATGCCTAGTTCCCATACTCCTCCCCTAACCACTCCCCCTCCCCTTCGCCCTTATATGTGTGTATCCATCGAATAGAAAGACCATATTGCTTCACTTGCTTCAAAAATGCTTTGAAGTTCTTAATGATGAGAACCTTGCTCTTGTACTTGAGAGAGTACACCCATGTGCGCCATGAGAAGTCATCTAAAAAGGTGAGCACATACTTGACCCCAAAAGAGTATAGAGTTAAAAATATTATAAGACTACCATAAACCTGTTGGAAATATTGTCATTGATGTCAAAGGGGAATATAGGAAATGGATGTCATTGATGTCAAAGAAGGCAAATATATCATCATTATCATTTTGTGGCTGTTATGGCTGTTATGAGACATCTCTATCTAAGAATATTTGGTGAAGGATAAGGAGGTCGATCTCCATCAAGGTTGACTCTCTTCTAAGGATGATCGAAGGACGATTGTAAATGTTAAATTAAAGATTTAACTTTAGATATCTATGCTGGCCAACCTCCATTGGCACTGAAGTTTAAATTAAAACTTATTTATCTAGGCCGACCTTCATATATGAATGCCAAGATTAAAATATTTGAAATTAATGTTGAGGCCGACTCCCTCTATGAAGTGATCTCTATTTAATAAGACAAAATGTCCTATTCATTAGTAAAAAGGTGTAATTAATATTTAAAGAAATATAATTTGTTATGAGGTGCAATTTTGTATATGTTATGATAACAAAAGGTGCAATTTGGGTTGAAGAAGAGGTGTGATCTGCAAAGGAGGTGTTTATTCATTGTGAAAGGATGTGTCTCTAGTTTGGATCGCCTCCCATGAAAAATATATTAGAGGAATGAAGGTGTGGATGTAAACAATGTAATGAAAAATATGTGAAAATGAGCAGATTCACGGCAGTCCTCGAGCAAGTTTATATGAAGAACTAGAGCAGATATTTATGAAGGATATATGCATAAATATATAGGAAGACATTGATATATTTTGTTATCAGATTTGAAGGAAGACATTGTCATAGATTGGATCAGATTTGAGATTGAATCACAATTGTGTTTGCATCAGATTTGAGAAAGAAAGATATTGTATGAGTTGTGATAATATTTAGAAGGATAGTATGTGAGTTGAGATTGAACTTAAGAAGGAAGAGAGTGATTATATTTGAATCAGATTTGGTGAAGGAGTTTATCACATCAGCATTGAATAATTAAATAGGTTGGAGCCTATCAAATAGAGGTTGAAGCCTCTTGCTGGGTTGGAGCTCAGTTTGTGTGGGGGTTGGAGCCTCCAATAGGTTGGAGCCTATCAAATAGAGGTTGGAGCCTCTTGCTCAATTTGCATGGGGGTTGGAGCCTCCAATAGGTTGGAGCCTACAAGAAGAAGAGGAAGATTGCAATGTCCCAGATTTTTCAAGCTAAATCAGAGGAGTAATTAAAAGTGTTTCTAAACACTAATATAATAATAATAATAATTTAAATTATTAATAACTAATATTTAAATTGTGTTATTTGGTCGGGTGCCTAGTTAAATATTTGAATTTCTTTGTCTTAGCCAACTTGTTGGAAGGCTCTTGTGAACATCTATTTAAGCAAGTCTCTAGTCTATTCTTGAAGAACACAAATCTAGAGTCATTCTTGTGCGGATCTTTAGGGACATAGCCCTCTGGAATCCTCGCCCAGGTGAGACGATCACCTCTTCTAGCGGATTTGTGACTTGCATACATCTCAACGCCGTCACTCATAGCATTGTCTCTATCTATAGGTTGCGATTGTGGCAGCAACCCAGCCTTAACGATTCGTCCAAGCCTCTGGCTCTAACCGACACATCCTATTGGAGCGACATCAAGTTTGATCACACACTACACCTACTAGCAAAGGGCGACTGAACCTCCTACTATTATTCACTTATCAGGAAACTGCAGCATCAAGATGGATCACTCATAATACATATACATCCAAGGGCGACTCTTCACAAACTAACAGGGGCAACACACAAACAGAGGATTTTTCACCGCCTCCAGTTCGACTCTAGTCATGAGTCCAACATTCCCTTGCAGATCATCACAACAATGACATGCATTGAAGACCCAACCAGATGCAAGGACATTCACGATTGGAATTTGGATCATTCCTGGCATGAGCGATAGTCAACTTGGCCATAGTCATCAAGTGACTCTCTTGACCCTCGGAAAACAACAATCTGATCAACATCAAGAGCTCGAGACATCAACAAAAACGAGCAAAGTGATCAACACATTCTGAGACGCGACACAATCCATATCCCACGATCTGGCTTGTTTTCGGTTCAGCATGCTCAGATATAATCACAAAAATATAAGATTGCTCTGTCGACAATAAAAGATCAAATATCTATCTTGATGTAATTATTCACTGTAATGAGCAGTTTTTTGTTGTTTCAGTTTGCAGAACTGTGTGTTAATTGATTACAGTTCATAGATACCTCCAATTATAGATGCATACATGTCGGAATGTTTGTTTCATAATCTGTTCAGATAATTGATTGTTGAATGCGTAGTGGGAGCTTTTGTCTTTCATTTTTTGTGCAAGCATCTTACAAAGATTAATCTATAATATATAAGCATTATTTTGTCGTGGTTTTTTCTTGTAAGGGTTTCCACGTAAATCGTGCATTCTCATTGTGTTCTTAATTGCTAGATCTTGCATATGTGTAGTTGATGTGATTGATTGAGTTTGGAAAAGTAAAAATTTGCATTATACTATTCATCCACACCCCCTCTCAATATAACTGTGTGCTCATCAAAATCAGCCTGAGGGTTGCCTTGGCACGAGAGGCCTTACCCTAATGATGTTTGCCAAGTACAAAACCTTGACAAACTCCCTCAATGCATGAAATCTTGAAAAGACCAATCACCATATCCTATGTGCTCAACTGCTAAAGATACCTCTAACTCAAATGAACAAACCATTCGTGCCAAAGCTTGCTCTAAGAGTCAACATGTGCAATGAGGGACGATCTTGAAGAAGACTCAAAACCATCAAAATTATACCAACGAGATCCATGATCAACACTCTTTTTATAGCAATAACAATCTCAAGTTCCTATAACTCTCAAATTACTACATCATGTGATGTAAACTCAACTATATTTCCCTCACAGAAATGAAAAATCTAATAAACAAACAAAAGTTGATAGAAATCTAAAAAGATAATTGATATTCATAATTGCTTGATTACAAGAGGAGACGAAAGCTCCTTATAAAGACATTTACAAGACGATGTTTCTAAAAAGAAACCATCGTTAACTGAAGCTAACTAAAGCACTTAGCAGAAAGATGCTAAAATGAACAAAAGCCAAAACTGAAGTTACTAAAAACTAAGTTAACTAAAGATAAACAGACAACTAACTAAAGCTAAGATGACCATTAATATTACATCTAAAATTTTAATACCCTCCCTTAATGGTCATCCTACAAACATAAACTAAGTTAATCCATGATCTTCTGGAAACATATCATCGTGACTGATATCTGGAGAAGAATAATTGCCTTGCGATTATTGGTCCTTTCCAGTAGAACAAACAAATCTAGACACCGGCACTCGAAAATAGTGATCTTCCCCTGCTTCCAGGTAGTATAACTTTTCCCAATGAACCTCGTGTACTTTTCAACATGACGTTGGACAAAGCAGCCATCCCTCCCGTTTTCCAAAAACGGGGTAACACTGTGATCAGCTGGCACGAAACCCTGGACATCAACCGGCACAATACTCACGAACTATAAGATTTTTTAGAAAAACCTTCGAAAACCCTGAAAAGTAAGACTTTTTTAGAAAAAAATCCTCAAAAAACTTCTGAACTGCAAAACTTTTATAGAAAAAATTTCAAGACTTTTTAAAACTTCAGGGGCACGATTTTTTGTTGAGAATTGCCCAAAAACTGGTTTGCAAACCCTAGCAACAACCCATGATTTTTAGATAGGAAAAAATTGTCAAAAAACTCTTCATAAAACAACACTTAGTAAAAAAATTCAAAAAACTCTTAGCAAAATTAATTTTTTTCCCAGAAAAATTTTGTCAAAACTAGCTCAAAAACTTCACATAAATAGAACCCTAGCTGGTTCACAAAATCTACAAGAAAACCTTCACAAAATCATCTTCATCTCATGAAATTCTGAAAACCCTAGATGCAACTGTCAATACCCACAAAAGGCAGGAAAATGAAGTCGCCCAAAAGAAAAAGCTTCCAAAAATTGCTCAGTCCCACGAACTGAGAATAGATTGCCCCAAATTTTTTTTAAGAAAATCACCAAAAAATAGGTTCAGATCTACATAAAGCCACGAACCTACAACACAAACCCATGAAGGTAGAACCAAAACCAGTAGTTGCACATAGCAAATCCGTCAAAACACTAAGTTGCAGGTTGCGCGAGCAAGAAAAAACAGCATAGAAGACATGCAAAATAACCTCTAGAAAGGGTGCCGCATCAGCAAAAAGAGGACCTTGAATCTACTCCTTTGTCCGCCTAGAAAAAAAAATGTGATTTCCAAGTAAAATAAGCACGAAAATCCTCGAACATTTGCAGATGCACAACCAGAACGCACATAGAAAAATGTCACACAGGCCCACAATCGCATCAAAAATAGGTTGCGTGGATATGAATCTCTAGCAGAAAGAGAAACGTCGAAGATTTCAGGCACAGCCAGAAGCAACCATCACATCTCAAATCGTGCCACAAAACAAAGAAAAATCATATCGAAACTGAGAAAAATCACGTGCAACAAGGAACCCAGATCGCGTTTTCTCAGTCACGCGTCTCAAAAGTGCATAAAACACCCAGAAAAACCTACGAAATGAATAGAATCATGATTTCTAGAGGCATTAAAAAAAAAACGTGATCTCTTTTGAAAATGGTCGTGATTCGTTTTCAAAAAAACCACGATTTCTCCTTCCATAAATCTTCTGCAATAAAAAACCCTCGAAATTCTTCACAAATCCCTGCGAAGTTCAGCACACAAAAACCCTCAAATTTTTTTGCTACAATTTTTCCTTTGAAAATCTTCACAAAAAAAGGCTCACAAATCTTTGATTTTTTTTAAAATCAGCGAAAAAAAAAACACATCTAAGAAATTTCTAAAACTAATCAGGTTCGAGTATGAGCTCTGATACCATGAAAAGATAATTGATGTTCATAATTGCTTGATTACAAGAGGAGACAAAATCTCCTTATAAAGAAATTTACAAGACGATGTTTCTAAAAAGAAACCATCGTTAACTGAAGCTAACTAAAGCACTTAACAGAAAGATGCTAAAACGAACAAAAGCCAAAACTGAAGTTACTAAAAACTAAGTTAACTAAAGATAAACAGACAACTAACTAAAGCTAAGATGACCATTAATATTACATTTAAAATTTTAATAAAATCTTTGGAACTAATAGATCGTTGATGCAACCATCTACCAATCGTACTATGTCTGATCCCAAAACAAGAATCTATGAAGAGTCTCCAACTACAATATGAGAAGTACTATGTAATGTCCCCTTCAGCTTCCTGAGCCTTAATGAAGGCCTTTAGCCTATTTTGTTTTTGTAAGCTATTTGGACAATTAAAAACAAGAGAATAATTAATTAAATTAAATTAAGTTGTTGGAATAAAGTAATTTTCAAATGACTTATATTTAATTAATTTATAAGTGACGTTTGTAAAAGCTCAAAATATAAAGATAAAATATTAAGTCACTCTGAGCAGGAAGTGCGAGAAATAATATAAAAATTAAAAAGGCGTTTTGGGGTAAGAATGAGTATTCTAGTGAAAATATTTTTACGGTGAAAGCTTCTTCAAACCCTTGCTTCTCAGAGAGCTTGAATTTTATAGTCGAAGGATGAAAACCCTTGCGATAATTGAATTCGTGGAGGAAAACCCACCTAGTCAATAGAGTGATTTCTTCCATAAGTCACCATTGTGCTGAAAGATTTTGGGAATTGGAAATCGTAATTGAAGATTTCAATTTTATTAGTAATTATATGAGTGGCTACACTACCCGTAATAATTGTCATTGTTGAGGGCCTTGGTCACTGGTAAGAAGTGTTTATATGTATTGGGTTGTTCTTCAAATACCTGGTTGTCAAATTGTAATGCCCCGCCACGCAACCCTAGAGGAAGTTGCATTAAACTACTTAAACAGAATAATTTTTTTTTTTTAAAAGTATAATTAATAAACAAGTTCGCTAACTAATGCCAACAACCTCTAAGGTTACGAGATAGAGGTTATATAGAACCTCAACAAAAAACATGATTTAAACCATGTCAATTAATTAACCAATAATTAAAGCACATACATCCAAAGAAGATGAATTACATCAAAGCATAAAGATAACTTTCCATTGCATTAATCCATCATTAAATATTACAATTACATCTCTCATTCCCCGAATGAGGTAAGTCCAATAAACATAATTACAATTACACTTCCACCTCGATACAACTGAGGGGTAAATAATACAATAACAACTTAAATGAAATACAACAAGAACTGATACTGAAACCAACGAGCTCTCCAACTGGAAGTCTCGTCCACACGAACATGAAGAAGGAACCCAACGGATTTAGGTGCACGCCACCCAACCAAGTGGAACCCAAAGGCCCACCCCCCGTGCTAAGAGATAGTAACTAGGAATCCTAGTCAAGACCATCTACCTCTAGACACAGGCTAACATAACTGAACCAACCAATCACATGAACCTCACAAGAACATCCCAAAGTACAACGAGAGCAACATAAGTACAACTCAGAAACCATGCAAGTACAACATAAGTACAACACTACATGATCACATTGCTTCCACGAATAAAGCAGAACAAGCATGTTACGAGAACCATACCACATAGAATCAACCTCCAACCATGGTCACACCAGGTATGTTACGGAAACCATACCCACAATAAACAAGTACCAACTATGGTCACACAAAGTGCCATCAAACATCACATCATGAGTTACCCACTGCGGATCGTCAAGATGGTGACCTCAACCGATCCTTGGCCCTCATACACACTAATACAAAACCAAAACCCAATTGTTGTCCTAGATAGAGTGTCATCACACAGCTCGTCATGAGTTACCCACTACGGATCGTCATGATGGTGACCACAAACCAATCCTCAGCCCTCACACTTACTAATGCGGAGCCACATACCTTTCGTATAGACAAGATAGATGACCTTGCCATCCCATGGCCTTCCCACTCATCCCAAGTCTAAACAAGCCCTTGCGTCTATGAGTGAGGGATACTTATCTTTTTAGTGTGAAGTACTACCCAAACTCTAAGTATATTGATTTAGTTATCACTGAATTATACCACTTCCGAAGGTTACCCAGTCTTACCTCTTCCGGGCTCTGGCCCCAAACGGAAGCCACTCTTCTACTTGACAACACACATATAACATCCAAACATCAAGGGTACAAGGTACAACGAACAAGGTGTTACAACCACTCCTTTCTCAGGAGGCAACCTAAGTCAAAAACCCTCTCCAAACACTGGAGGTAACAAGGTAAAAAATCTGCTCCTGACAGCTCCTGACAAGGAGACACACATAATATAATCCACTCCTTTCTCAGGAGGCGACAAAGATAAAATCACCCCAACATAGGAGGCACTAACCACACAGCATGGTCACTCCTTACAAGGAAACACGGATCCCATAATCTGCTCCTCAACCAAGGAGATACTAGACATACTCGTTCGTAGAAACCGAGTAATAACAGGTAACTTCACAAGCCCCACCTAGGGAATACAGAACAGGTTGACAAAAACGACAACAACCACTAAACTAAAAACTCAACTGAAAGCTTGCCAATGTAAAGACTCAATTTCCAAATGATGACAAGAATCAGATAAAAGTCAAACAAGAATTAAATCTGCTTTGGATATTCTAAATCCATGTCCTCATGCTAACATTCAGGGATTCATTGCATTATATAAGCCAATACAAAAATACGTCTTTTCCAGACATGGGAGAAAGTTACTATTTGATACTTCATCTCCTACTTGCATTTCCTTAATAATAAAATAATCAATTGATGCTACTGATCAAAACACCATAACTTGAAATAATCGTTCCCACATTTCAATGAACCCAATAAAATAATTAACTTGATTTGCATAGATATGATATTTTAAATCAACGTTAATCCCAATAAAATATTGTTTATGACAGATCAATGATTTAACTAGAGTCAATATGTTTTCGTTTCTCCAATTAACCTTAAGTCATGCTCAAAAGAAAACAATAATTTCATATGCATTATAAATTCATTTCACAGCTTTACATAAATCCATTTAAATGAAAATTCAATTCATCCAAAATAATATTATAATATTATACAATATATTATTAATAATTAATACATATTATTCTTCAAATAATACATATTAATCTATTAATATCATATTATAAAATAATATTATATATTATGCAACAAAATATATAAATATTAATATATATATAATATTATAATATAATAATATAAATATTATATATATCATAATATTAAACATATATTAAAATTTATATATTATTATAAATAATAAAAAAAGCAACGTTAAGTTCTTGTTTCGCACGCCGGCCTCATGGGCGACCGCCTCGGATTGCGGGCCGTGCGGATTAGATTTTCCGCCGAGCACTGTCGGCACTACCGGATGGGGCACCACCACCGGTGGTGGTGGCTGTGTACACAGCTAGCCACTGGCGACGGTGGCGCTGTGCACATCACAGTCGGCCATCGGCGTCGGTGGCGGCGACTATGTGAACAGTCACCACCCCCGGCGGGAGCGGCCATACACTGCAGGTAAGGGGAGGAGGGGAGGGCGCGCTGGGTGCGGCTCCCTCCACCCGCCTCCCATGGGGCACGGCGGGGGTTGAGCCCCCAGCCGCCTCCCATGAAATTTTTCAAATTTTTTCTAAAAACCCTAAATAAAAATCCGTGACCTGCGGATTTCCCAAGGGAAAAAAACGCGATTTCATAGCAAATGAAATCCGTCCAAAAGAATTTCAATTCAAAACATTTTTGATAATAATCTTTATTTTAAAAAGCATTATTGTATGCATATATGTATATATGTATATATATATATATATATATATGCATTTTTGGTGTAAAAACCAGAATTAATTGAGAAAACCAGCATTATAAAAATTCAAGAACAATGATTTTCATTCCAAATTACATCATTTTCTTGAACACAAATTGAAATTTTCAAAGAGTCTTCTTGCAAATTTGAAGAACACAATTTCACCCTTGATCTAATTGAATTTAAACAACAAAATTCAAAGTTTCTTTCCATAAGATTTACCCACTAATATTTAAATTTTCAAAATTTCAAAACAAGCAAATAAAACACAAGAACCTGATTTTTTTTTGAGCTTGAGGAGGTCCAGATGATGCCAAGCTTCCCACCTTGCTTCCAAATCCAACCCCACAAATTTTCACCAACCCAATCAAAAAACCCACAAAGTTGAAGAATACTTTCTCCCACAAATTCAATCTCTTCAAAAACTCCAAGATCCACAAAAATTGTGAAGCAAATTCATTCATAAGGATTTTACCCTAAAATCCTTCAACCACCATAATAACTTCTCTAAAACAGAAATTTAGAAAATATCTAATTTTTAAATAATTTTAATTTTCAAATTCCAAAATATCTCATATTTTCAATTTTGAATGCAAATTCCAAATTTGACTTTCTAAACATTTTTCTTTTAATTTTTGAATTTTCAAATTTTCAATTGACTTTTTAGGCATTTTCTCTATTTCCCATTTTCAACAATTAAATCAATAACTTTAACAAGGATAAATTAACTTCTTTCAACCAACTAAATTTAATCAATTAATAAATAGATTTAATCAAAGATTAAATTATTTATTAATTAAATCAAATTAATATTAAAATAAATTATATTTCAACAAAATTCCAGAACACAATAATCCACAACTTAAATACATTAAGCTATTTACATCACCCAATTCAATTTGCAATTATATAACGAAGAGGGGAATACAATAACCGAAGCAACACAACCTAACGAACAACTGATGACATACAAAGACTAGGGTGACGACCTGACACGGAAACCTAGCTACTATCTCCCAATCGAATACCGTTGGATATTGAACACGCTCTCACTTGTGAAACCAGGTGGAGTCGGTGTCCTGTACCTGTCAACCTGCAAATTAAGTAAACCACAACATATAATATGAACAGCATAAAATACACACCGTGAAGAGGTAATCACGGGATCGTAGGGCACTCGCAAGCGAGTGATGCGATACCGTCCCCTTCACCAATACACTGCAAATAACTGACAATTCTAACATGCTAGTATAATCCAAGACATAATCATCATTAATTCAAATATCCATTTTGTTAATCCGAAACATGCCATAAGATAACATCATATAAAATATCATCACAACAAAGATTACATTAACGTCGCTTTATAGATAGCGACCAAATAAAAGCCGAGTACCAAAGTCAATGTACAAACAGAAAGTACAACACAACAAGGCAGAGCCCTGTTCAACCAAAATGCAAAACGGAGGGGTATTACACAAACTACAGCTTTGAGGTTGTTTTATTAGTCATAGAAGGTGTAAGGGATTGAGGGAGGATATTAGAAATTAAGATACCAATATTTCAGTCAACACAACACCAGCAATAGGTCGCATTAGGAGTTTAGGGCATGCAAAAATCACTCTGAGGGTCACGTGGGGTATTCTGGAGGCCATGAAAGACATATCAATGATTGCGCTGAGCATTTTAGAAGACATGTGAGGTATTCAGGGGGTTATAACTATGTTTGGGAAGTCACGTCTAACATCTGGGAGGTTGCGACAGACTTTCGGAAGGTCACTCCAAGAATTGTGGTATATATAACACCATAGGAGGATTTATATCATCCAGAACAGGATTAAGGAAGGTCGATACAATATTTTAATGTTGGAATTCGCTTAAGAACCATTACATGATGCTGGCCAATCTGTAGAAGTTGCCAAGCTCAACTAAAGTCCAAACGACTTACCCAGTTGACTAGCAATCCTTGTTGACTCTGCGAAGGACTTGCTCTTTCATATAAAAAAATCACAATGTGGGACGTGGAGGTAATTCAAGAACCTTTTTGAGGCCAGCTCTACCCAGTTCGAATTATTAGACCTGCAGCATTAATTTTATGTAACCAGGTTTCCTCTTGGATGTCAGCTGCCTGGTGATGCTTCCTATATAACAGCAAGTTGCTCCCACTATTCTATGAGAATTATTGCTTACTTATGATCTTGTATTGAAACATTTATAATTTGAATTCAGAAATTTGCAGAAGCTTTATGTGATCAGTCAAAGTTTAACTTGCAAAAACTAGAACTATCACATTTGGTTCATGCATACAATTTTATCAAACACTTAATGCAAAACCCTGCAAAGCAACCAAACAAACAATTCTGAAATACTAAAAAACAATCAGTAAGGGTTATCACATACTATTGTCAAAAAATGGACAAAATAAATCATGTGAATGTGTCATATGGTGAGAAGCACTTAAATAAAGTATCCAATCATTTGAGGACGAACCCTGCCAAGCCCATGCACAAAGGGCTTGCCCTATACTTGTGGAAGAGGGCTTGGAAATAGACATATTATGCCATTGCATGACTTCCTCCAAAGCCTATAAACTTTGCCAACATTTGGATTTATTGTGCCCAAGCTTGCCACAAAAAGTACAAGGATAGCCTATCTTCTTCTTTGTCTTGGAGGAAGACTCGCCTAACTTAGAAATATGAGAGGGAGGTGTAGACTTCTGAAAATTCTTATACTCTGGTTTCGAGGGAGACTCACTACTTGAAGTAGATTTTGTCTTAGGCTTCTGCCTATACCTACCTTTGCTCTTGGATGATTGAGCCACCAATGCGTAGCTCTTAGAACTAGGAAGTGCATCCAACTAAATAAGCTTTCGATGTTCCCTAGTAAGTTGCTCACAAAACAACCCAAAGGTTGGCGTCTTAAAACCAATTCCTAAGGCATCCATGGTGGCGTAAAAAGTAGACAACACCTAAAATGGTCCCTTCAACTTAGACAGAATAAAGAAAATAAATTCTTTATTTGTTTTATCTCTTCCACAAACTTTTAAATATGACAAAATCAACTTGAACTTAGCAAGGAAGATCTCAAAGAAAACCATTAGAAGAGAGTGAAGTCAAATCTGCCTTTAATTGCAAAACATGAAACTCGTTAATGGTGTCAAATAAATCATCACATTTGTCCCATACTTGCTTTTGCACTCCACAATATGAAAAAACAAATTATCTGATTTGAGCAATCCAATTAACCCCATAGCCTCATCTAACTTGTTTCTATAAGCAAATTTTTCAAACTCTAGTGAATTCTAAAGGCTTTTCAACAAACATTTGCCATAGTCCTTTAGACTTGTAATGACCCCTTTTTGAAATGGGATTGTAATAATAATAATAAATTAAAATATAAAAATATAATATAGTTATAAAATATAAAATTAAAGTTTAGTTTTATCAAAAGGTCAAGGGCATGTGAAGAATCATAACCATTGGAAGAAAAAGATATATAAGAGACACCAAACAAGGAGAAGTAAGCACCATTTGAAGAATACATCTTTTATTATCTGATTATTACTCCTTTGGAGTATGGAATTGCAGTTCATTTAACCTGAGGACGAAACCCCTCATGGCACAAATCAAAGGGCAAAAACCGTTTTATTTTTCTTGCTGAGTTTGTGGACGAAAACCCTTAATCAGGCAAATTAAGAAATTATTTAGCAAAGGCATTAAACTGCTGTAAACTTGAAGATAATTGGCAATGCTAAAAAAATAATACCGGATATAAGTCTCTGCAGATTTCTGAGTATCCAAAGCAATTTAATAAATTTAATATTTACAGTAATTATAAAATCAAGAATTCTTATTAATAATCAATTGTGCAAGTTTCTATTTTGTGTGCTAGGGCCTGAAAATAAAGGAATTAAAAAGGGGACATTACAAGATTACAGTTGTTGTCTCATTCTTAGTTTCCATGTATGATAATTGTGTGAAGTGAAAAGCTCAATAGCCCTAGGTTCTACCATAATAGCAATCAAACACCAAGTGAACAAAAAAAGTAATACACACTTAAATTGTGCTTTACACCCCCAACCCCAAAATGTTGTAAATGCAACCCCCCTAACAAAAATTAATAGGCACTCACGTGCAATTTTTACAATGGACAAGCCTAATTTGCCACACTTAGATCTTTACAATTTTCAGAAAAAAAATTGCTTATCAAACAAAAAATTAGAGGTAACAAACAGATTATTCATACTTTCCTAATAAAATTTTAAAAAATGTTGAAATTCCACTTTGCAAGCAAAAGTTATGTGTGTCACAAAAAATTCAAGAAATGGCTTGAAACAGAAATTAATAACTTGAAGCAATATCTAGAAAAATCACCTAGACCACTATGTAGTGCTCAAAAAGAACATCTCGTCAACTACAAGAAATTGAAAATCTGACATTGTGGGCAACAACTATGGCTCCCAAAAAAAATCCTCCAGAGGCTAAAAAAATAAACTAAGCACTACTTTGGTGGCACCACTAGCAGCAATTGGGCAAAAGCTATGGCTCTCAAAAAAAAAAACTCTGTCAAGGTCTAAGAAACTAAACTAAGCACTGCTTGGTGGCGCCACTAGCAGTGAAGCCTAGCATTGGCACAACCATAGGTGATGTAGGCAAAGCAACACAGATTTAAGCCCCCATAGGCTGAGTAGAACCAAGGGCTAATGCCCCATATGAGCAACCGCTAGTGCTTAACAATGCTGATGAAACCCCCAGGGCATTGTGATAAAATGGCATGACCCACATTGTATGGCAAGCAACAGAAATCTAATGCAAATGTGACATATATTGTACCCTATAGTATGGCCAACCAATAAAAACACCTTAAAATCTGCAACAAACAAACCATACCTTATAATTAAGCAGGGAATATTTTATTGTATATCTAACGCAACAATCTTCTGAGGATGATACAATGACTATGTAGCAGTCATACAGATCATACAACTATACAGCCTACGTACAACTAAAAAATTGATGCCCTCCAAAAACATGCAATACATGCAAAAGGGCTTGAATAGCACCACCAACAGATATCATTTAGGCCCAATTGATTATCTACAAGCTGTAATGCCAAGTCAAAGTGTTGCAAATTTTCGGCCATGTTTTGCTATAGATCAAAATGTCACCAAAGAAGATCAAGATGAATTTATGAAGGGCGGGCCAAAAGAGTTTGTTCATCAATCCTTGGAAGGTGGATGGGGCATTAGTGAGCCCGAATGGCATGATAAAAAATTCATAGTGACCATCCCGAGTGTAAAAGGTTGTCTTTGGAAAATTTACTTCGTTGATAGGAATTTGTTGATAGTCAAGTTGCAGATCTAATTTGGAGAAAAATTGAGCACCATGAAGCTCATCAAGTAACTCATCAATCATTGGAATAGGAAATTCGTCTGTAATCTGGTGAGTTTATTCAACTCATGGAATTCGATGCAAAGTTGCAAGACCCATCTTTTTCGCAAATGAGAAAAATAGTGAAGAGTATGGGCTAATGTTGGGATGAATGACATTGTTCTTAAGGAGTTCATTTACTAACTTTTCAATTTTTGTTTTAAGGAGGAACAAATACTTGTAAGGGGGTGAATCTTAAGAGGTGCACTCCTTGGAAGGCACTGGATGCTATAGTCTTCAAGACATTGAGGTGATAACTCGGTAGGCTTGGCAAACATTGTGGCATGTTTATCCAAACTTTGTTGCAATTTTGCATGGGAGCTAGAATCGGAAGGAGGGCTGAACTAAATTGAGCATAATTAAGCGATGATCCCATGGGAGTTTGTTTTAAGAAGTCTCTATCTGATATGAGCTGGTAAGTCTAGTAGACCCAGGGGTTAGAGCCTCCAATGTGTATTTTTCCCCATTATTAGAGAATTGCATCCACCTCCAATGTGTATTTTTGCCCATTATTAGAGAAATCCCACACAATTGGTCCAAGTGTATGCAACCATTGAGCCCCAAGAACTACTTCATAGCTGCCCAAGCGTAAGACAAACATAGTTGAATAGAGGTTATAGTCCCCTATGGCAATGCAAACATTTCGGCATTTCCCTTTATAATGCAGAGTTCTACCATTGATGATCATAACTTTGAAACTAGAGCATGGATACACAAAGCAATCAGCTTGTTTGGTGAGTTGTGTATCAATGAAGTTATGTGTGTTACTAGAGTCAATGAGAATAGCGAGGGAAATCTCATGAAATACACTTTGACTTTCATAGTTTGAGTAGTGGTTACCATTGCTAGGGCATGGACAAGATTTGAGCATCCATAGGAGAGGAATCAACAGTCGACAATTTTTCTTCTTGGGTTTCTAGAGCATCTTCCCAATCCTTAGCACTTGGAAGTGACTTGAAATTGAGAAGAAATATCTTTTGTTCCACATATTTCTGTCCCCTTGTGAATTTTTCATTACATTTATAGCATAGCCCTTTTTCTTGTTTAGCTTGCATTTTAGCTTCGGTGAGGGTCTATTGGGAGTGGTTTTTAGAGGTTGTGGTAGAAGAGGGTGTGGTGCTATGGTGTTCTTGAATTGAGCAAAATCTGGAAAACAATTTTGAGCAGTAAGCTTATCCTTTGCGAGTTTTACCAAACTCAAAGCTTCCATCATGTTGTTAGGTTTGAATATTTTGACCTTAGAGCAGACTGGATCCTTAAGGCAAGCAACTTGTGAAAAAGGTGATAGATAAGCCTTGAATGTGATTGGCCAGTTACTCAAATTTGATCTAATATTCACAAGTTGTGCTAGTTTGATAGAATTTGGTAAGAGCATTGATATAATCCTCATAGGTCCTAGGGTCAAATCAAACTAACAATTGTGTGAAAAAATTTGCCCAATTGGGTTCATCAGGAGACTTGATATACCATTGGACAACTTTCTCCAAGTGGAGGGATGCAATAGCCACTAGACATTGTGTAAGTATTATGGAGACTGAAGTAATGTTCAGCTCTATAAAGCCAACTAGTAGGATCATTGCTGTCAAATCTAGGGAAGTCCAAATTTGGGCCATGGGGCACATATCCAGATAAATTTCCACTTTTAGATGGCCACTTACAATTGAATCGATTGGCGAGCATTGCATTTTGTGCATTAAGACCATGGATCATTTGTGTCAATTATATAATTTGAGTCTCTAGATTGGCAAATTTTTGTTCCATTTTGTGGGTGCCGGACAAACATGAGGTGGGTGGGATGTCGATTTTTGTTTGTTTGTAGAATTATGTCTCAAAATGATCTGCATAGCAAGACATTTGCAACGAGAGTATTGCCCAAAAATGTAAAAAAGGAAATACAAACTTTTTTCACACATTTTTTATTATTCTAGATTCCTCTAGGGAAAAACTTCATTCCGATTTGCTTTACAGTACTAGGATTTAGAATTGTCAACTGTGTGTTGATTGCGCTTTTTAAACCCTTCTGCATGCATTGCTGGTCCTGTATTCTATTGACTTTTAAAATAATATCCGTTGGTGGTGCTATTCAAGCCCTTTTGCATGTATTGTTGTGCCTTGTAATTTGCTGGTTTTGAAGAAAATAGTCATTTTTTGGTGGGGGTTTTAGCTTGCTTCCAAATAGGCTAGGAGGGACAAGAGGCAAGAGGTAAAAAGGAATGTTGCTACAGGGAGTGTTTGATTTGTGAGTTCGTGAATATATAGATCCTAGCAGATCTAGTATGGTATGAATAACTTCTCAGCACTAACCACTTACTAGTGCATCACAAGTGATAGACAACTGATGGCTTCCTAGGGCTAGGTTTCGAAAAAGCCTATTTGGGTCTTCCAATATACTGGAGGGTTCCAGGAAGCACAAGATTGTAGGCCATTTGATGTCGTGGTTTGGGAGGGAAACTCCTCCAATCTTCACTGGAATCTATATGGGGAATCCAACTTTGCTTAGAATGATAACTCTTTTGTGATATTTTAAAATCCTTAATACAAGGTTTGTATCTAAAAACCCAAAAAATTACAAAGAAAAAGGGTAAATTTTTGGAAGAATTCTCAACGCCATTACTTTTGTAATCACTTTCTAGTTACCAAGATCCTGAAAGGGTGAGGTGAGAGCATACAATGATAGTTGTATAAGCCTTGAGAGTAAAATCATTGCAACAGATCTCCACCTTGAAAAGAGCTTTGATACTAGATGTGATGTTTTTCCTTGCAAAAAATTAGCTAGAAACACAATATAAAAACAAATGCTGAAATGGAAACACAAGAATAATATTGTATTGATTGGAAAAAATTTATTACAGAATCTCGTTGGCCTCTTTGAGGGGGCAGCCTCCATTAAGCAATGCTCAATACAATGTAATTCATGGATGCTCTTACAATAGCCTATACCTTATAAATATATTAGTTCTATTCAAGCTAACTACTATTTCCCAAGCATATGGGATTATTTACAATTATAATAGCTCAAGAAACAACTTACAAAGCATATGTGTCCAAAGCCTTTATTATAATAAGGAAAGAATGAGGACTGAGTAGTCCTAATAGAAAAATGCATTTTCTTCCTACTTTTCATATTATCAACTTATATTGACAAACTAGTAAGATACATATAAAAATGTAAGAGATTTTTGTCACGGTGCATCTAAATGTATTGTCTTGCATAATTCCTTGATTTTTCCAACTATTTTGTCCTCTATGTTGTGTGGACATGTATGCTTCTTGTTCAATTAGAAAAGTGGCATCACCATAAGTTATTAGAATGCTAGAAACACCATGATGACATGGTCATCGCAATTTCCCACCATCAAAGAACAAATGCGAAGCTGCAAAACATACATACATATATATATCTATGTACGTGTGCATATATATATACACACACACACACACATATACGTACATATACATACATAAATACACATATATACATATACGTACATATATATATATATGATATTTAAGGTGACATATTTTGTTGGTGTGAACAGGGTTATTCCCTAACTAGTTTCCTTTATGGGTGTTATTCACACCTAGCTAGTTAAGTTTAATTAGGGCATTTACTTTTTTTCTCAAGTTCTGGGATAGTGACACTTGTCATAATCTCATGTCTTATGTCTCACCTTTGCCTATATATACAAGGGTCTTCTATGTACATTTTATTCGGTTGCAATGTATACTATTGTATTAGTTTGGCATTACAGCATTTTCATTTTTTCTCTCTTGTGTGGAAGGTTATTTTGGTGTTGCAAAAGATTTTCTCATACGAGTCCTTTTGGTGACTTGAACATGGTATTAAAGGTCTTAATTTGTAAACCCATTCTATTTTTCGAGGGGTTTTTCCAAGCTTTTTCATGTGGTGCATACTAAGCCAAATTTGACTTGACTATTGAGTTTAGAAGGCCTAAATCTATATGGATTGACACATTCACATGATTTATTTTGTCCATTTACAAAAGGGCTTGAATTATGGATTGAATAGCACCACCAATAATATGCATATGATTTATTTTGTCCATTTACAAAAGGGCTTGAATTCCATGATTTACAAGGCACAGCAATACATGCAAAAGGGCTTGAATAGCACCACCGACGGATATTATTTTAAAAGTCAATAGAATACAGGACCAGCAATGCATGCAGAAGGGTTTAAAAAGCACAATCAACACACAGTTGACAATTCTAAATCCTAGTACTGTAAAGCAAATCGGAATGAAGATTTTCCCTAAAGGAATCTAGAATCAAAAAAAATGTCTGAAAAACATTTGTATTTCCTTTTTTACATTTTTGGGCAATACTCTCGTTGCAAATGTCTTGCTATGCAGATCATTTTGAGACATAATTCTACAAAAAAAACAAAAATCGACACCCCACCCACCCCATGTTTATCTGGCACCCACAAAATGGAACAAAAATTTACCAATCTAGAGACTCAAATTTTATAATTGACACAAATGATCCATGGTATTAATGCACAAAATGCAATGCTCTCCAATCGATTCAATAGTAAGTGGCCATCTAAAAGAGGAAATTTATCTGGATATGTGCCTCATGGCCCAAATTTGGACTTCCCTAGATTTGACAGCAATGATCCTACTAGTTGGCTTTATAGAACTGAACAGTACTTCAGTCTCCATAATACTTACACAATGTATAGAGTCCCTATTGCATCCCTCCACTTGGAGAAAGTTGTCCAATGGTATATCAAGTCTCCTGATGAACCCAATTGGGCAAATTTTTTCACACAATTGTTAGTTTGATTTGGCCCTAGGGCTTATGAGGATTTTATCAATGCTCTTACCGAATTCTATCAAACTAGCACAACTTGTGAATATTAGATCAAATTTGAGTAACTGGCCAATCACATTCAAGGCTTATCTAACACCTTTTTCACAAGTTGCTTGCCTCAAGGATCCAATCTGCTCTAAGGTCAAAATATTCAAACCTAATAACATGATAGAAGCTTTGAGTTTGGTAAAACACGCAAAGGATAAGCTTACTTCTCAAAATTGTTTTCCAGATTTTGCTCCCTTCAAGAACACCATAGCACCACACCCTCTTCTACCACAACCTCCAAAAACCACTCCCAATAGACCCTCACCGAAGCTAAAATGCAAGCTAAACAAGAAAAGGGGCTATGCTATAAATGTAATGAAAAATTCACAAGGGGACAGAAATACGTGGAACAAAAGATATATCTTCTCAATGTCAAGTCACTTCCAAGTGCTAAGGATTGGGAAGATGCTCTAGAAACCCAAGAAGAAAAATTGTCGACTATTGATTCCTCTCCTATGGATGCTCAAATCTTGTCCATGCCCTAGCAATGGTAACCACTACTCAAACTATGAAAGTCAAAGTGTATTTCATGAGATTCCCCTGGCTATTCTCATTGACTCTAGTAACACACATAACTTCATTGTGTTAGTGTTTTTGTGTAGCTGCAGGAGGTATTTCCCAAAGAATTATTACTCAAGGCCAGTCGGCCTATTAATCATAAAACAAATATTGAAATTTCTAGGTCGCTCTAGAGGAGATAGTCGCCTAGATCAGTATATATAGGAGAGAGTCTCTCCACATTTATTCATATTCATTTTGTTGAATTAAGGTAGCTTCGGTCAGATATAAATGATGATTGAATATATTCAACATCATCATTTATATCGAAATCGCTACATCCCAAGTATAGTTTTCGATCTGCATTTAGAGGATATAAATTGTATATATAAATCAGATTGAGATCCAGATTGGATGACATTTAAATGTACAAAGATAAATATAAATCGTCCTTCATGGTTGCTAAGTGACTAAACCGATTGATGTTCGGTTGTCTTAGTTAGACGAAGGGACACAATAACTAAGAAACGTCCCATGAGCGGACGTGTCTCCACTTTGTGGAGAGTGGAGACACGTCTGCTCATGGGACGTGTCTCCCTATCTATATTTATGGGAGATCCGATCCTCAAGAACATCATCGAAATTAATAAATGTTCTGCTCTTGAGGATCGAATATCTATAACAGAAATTCAGACTTAGTAATTCATACATACATCCAAATTTAACTTGACATCAACTTCATAATTTCAAGTTCATTATTCAGTTTATAATCTGATAGATTTGATCATCTTTAACTGTAATGTCCCCGATTTAGCCCTACGCTCTACAATTGGATTTAGCCTATTTCCGGAAACTTGTAGGCTGAGCAGAATGGGATATTAGGGTTTCCTATTTTTTAGAAGGCTTCAAATGCAGTTTTAAAGGCTTGCATGTGTGTTTTTCTGACGCATGTCTGGTGGAGCTTTCTGGGTTTTTGAAGAGCTTCAGGGTGAAGTAACATGCATGTTAAAATAATGACATGCAATTTTGACTGATACCTTGCATGCAGGAAAGGATTTTGGGTTTTTCTGGGTTTTCAGAGATCTCCAGGGTGGTGTGACATGCATCTGAATCTGACATCTTTTCCGAGCACTTACTATTTATAGTAAGTCATGATAATGCTCAGTTAGCGTACAGATGTGGTTTTGGAAAACTTACTATTTATAGCAATGTGCTATTTTTGGTAAGTATATTTATAGCAGTATCACTCTAGCATCAACTCAATCTTTTGCAGTTCAGTGTGGCCGATCAGTTTGGCTTTCTGTTGAGTTGAAGTGAACTTACTATTTATGGCAGTGGCTATTTTTATTAAGTCTATTTTTGGCAGTATCATTATCTGCAGTATAGCTCAGGTCATCATGCTATTTGTGGTAATCCTTCAGTTTCAATATTGGCATTGGTTTTGGTAATCTCCTTGGACTAAGTGTTATACTTAGTCAATTTCATGTTTTTAAGTTGTACCCCCACGCCTAGGAGTGATAACTTCATGTTGTTTTAAAGAGGGGACATTAAGGGGTCATGTTGAGCATTTAATGATTTAATAAATGCTTTATTGTTGCAAATTGAAATGGACGCCTAAAGGGAAGGGGAATAATGTTTTATTATTTCACAATAAAGTGAATGGTTAAAGGTGCGTCCCTTGGGAAGATGAAGTGATTCGACTTCTTGGAATTCAGAGTGTTTCATTTGCCCATTGAAACTTATATATTGCTGCATTGTGTTGAGCTAATTATGTTATGTTTTGGAAAGCAAAGTTATGCTGCTGGTTTGAAATCCAGAATCCGGCTAAGGGAAAGCTTAGCAAATTCTATTCCACTCTTCGGACCGGAAACTATGGTTCCCTAGATGATGGATTGAGAGTGTGCTTCATTCAAAAGTACATATTGAGCTTCAAAGTGGTGAATTTTGGTGTGTTTTCCAGATTTCAAGTTGCTGATATTTACACAGCTGAAAGTCAAATTTGTTCACAGCTTCTTGTATCATTTTTTTCTCGTTATGGGCATTCAATAATATCATTGCTAAGGTCATGGCGACCCTTCTTAGCAAATTCCAGATTTTATTTCAAAGTGTATGATTTTTACTAGCAAAATTGCCCTTACTAGGGCCGTACCTTCTTGTTTGCATTGGGAATTGTGCCAATAAATAAATGCTGGGTTTTTGGAGCTTTTCTTCATCATGGCATGGGCGCCTATCCTCCAAAGGTTCATTGCACTTGGTTTCACGCGATTCAGAGGTAAATTGATTAAGATAAAAGCATTTCATTGATTCACAGGTTGCTGATTTACAGTTTCAGTTTGCTGATTTTAATTATCAGACTTCAAAGAGATCAGATTTTAGCTTCCTTTTCAATGTTTAAAAGCTTTCTAGATTGAGACAATCATTCTTCACATTGTGTCTTTGTCTATCATTGTAATACTCGTAAATTGCAGATTATTGGATTGTAAGGTTGTGAATTAGTAGTACTAATCCAACCATATGTTATTGCTGCATTTACTTGTAATTTCTAAAGCTAACATTAAGTACCCCTGGATGGTTTATCGCCAGTGTGGAGAATAAGCTTGTATCTCTCATCTTACCCAATGTAAAGGGAGAATTCCCACTCTTGAGTGGATGCCTGCCGCAGCAGACGAAGTGTTTAAATTGTAATCTTTTCCCCCCATTGTTTGGTGGTAGTGAGCAAATTCTCTCATAGCTGGTTATCCGCCTATTTTCTTTCAATTCAACAATTAGCACTCCACCATATGTTAGCACCTCGCCTATTAAAGGATCTTGAGTGCACATTCTTGGTGTTGAGATTAGACTCTCTCATTCATTTGTAATCTTTGTAACTTTGATTCAGTAGATCCTAGGGATCCTCTGACCATATGCCCGCCCCTCCTCCTTGAGTGGTTTTAGGGCGCATTCTTGGTTAGAGTTCTTTCATGCAACGTTTTGGGTTAAGCTAACCTTAACGAGTGCTTGGTTACATTGTATTTGTTATTGAAAATCAAAAAAAAATGAGAGAGTATATTTCATTAACATGGTATCAAAGCCACGTTGAGAAAAGATCCGATTAAATCCAGATATCAGATTATTTAAATCGTATTTTCTCTTGAAATCACAAACACATAACATTCTTCATAATGTCAAGTGTAATCAGATTCGAGGATCGTCTTGAAGGTGCAAACAACTTTACTTCATGGAAATTCAGAATCATGATGACTCTGAAAGAAAATAAGTTACTCATTTGTGAAAGAAAACAAGATAGAACCAGTGAATGATCTGGAGAAAACTCAATGGATTGAGAACGATGAGAAAACCATGAAAATTATAGTGGATGTAGTTAGGGATCATATAGTACCTATTCTATCTAAACATGAGACTGCATATCAAATGT
The DNA here is from genome assembly GCA_007115665.2 of Sequoiadendron giganteum. Taxonomy (NCBI): domain Eukaryota; kingdom Viridiplantae; phylum Streptophyta; class Pinopsida; order Cupressales; family Cupressaceae; genus Sequoiadendron; species Sequoiadendron giganteum. Next base: position 348,252,848 of record CM021105.1, on the reverse strand, counting down.
TTAAATCCCTTGAGAGCACCTTTGAAATAAACAACACCAGTAGGACCCTTGCTCTAAAGAGGCAACTTAATCATGTTCAAATAAACAAGGGAGAATCTATTAATGCATATTTCATGAGAATCAATGAACTAAGAAATCAACTATCAACAGTCGGATATCAAATTGATAGCAAAGAGTTAACTCTAATAGCTCTAGGTGGCCTACCAAACTTATGGGAGTCATTTGTTCAAGGAATAAGTACAAGATCAAAACTCCCTAAATTTGATAGGCTAAGAACAGATTGCTTACAAGAAGAAACAAGACTAATGACAAAAGAAAACAATCAGAAAACCATTGATGAGGATATTCATGTGCTAAACACAAATTCTCATAAGAAAGGCAAGAAGAAAATCTTCAAGAGAAAGAAGAATTCTTATGGAAAGGGACCATTCAAGAAAAGGAAACACGTCTCCCATATACAATGTTTCAGATGTGATCAATATGGACACTATGCAATGAAGTGCCCTGATAGAACAAAACAACAAGCATCCTTTGGTAAAGTTGGAAAGACAAATACAAAATATGACTCTGAAAAATTTGTCTTCTACTTAGCATTATCAAGTCAAGTATCAAACAAAGTCAACAACTGGGTAATTGATAGTGGTTCATCAAGGCACATCACAGGGTTTAGAGAACACCTAGATACTATGATAGAAGAAACTGACGAAGAAGTAACTATTGGGGATGATTATGCACATCCAGTAAGGGGGGTTGGAACTTGCACCATAAATTTGAAGTTTGGCCTCTCTCTACAACTCACTGGAGTATTGCTTGTACCAGGAATAAAGAGGAATCTAATATCCATTTCTGCTCTTGAAGACAACGGATATAGGGTTACCTTTATGGATGGAAAAGTTTTGGCATGGCCAAAGAACTCCACTATAAAGAAAGCACAAACTATAGGTGTAAGACAAGGATATCTCTACAAACTGTGCACTGACTCTAAACAAGCTCTTATTCATGAGACCTCTGATTCAAATGAAATTTGGCATCGAAGATTAGGACATATTCATTTCCATGCCCTACCTTCTGTAGAAAAATTAGTAACAGGATTGCCCAAACTAAAACAAATTCATGAAGGAGCATGCAGAGGGTGTGCCCTAGGAACGAATACAAAGGGGACCTTCCAAAATAGTTAGAGTAAAACCAAAAATGTATTAGAACCGGTACACTCTGACTTATGTGGACCCATGTCTGTACCCTCCATGGCGGGATTCTTATATTATGTAATATTTGTAGATGACTTCTCTAGGAAGACATGGATATATTTTCTTAAATGTAAGGAGTCGATAGAAATCCTTAAAAGGTTTAAGGAGTTCAAAGCACTTACAGAAAACTTCTCCGGGAAGAAAATCAAAATACTAAGAACAAATAATGGGAAGGAATACACCTCAGAAATCTTTAAGGAATTTTGTGTAAATGTTGGGATTAAGAGAGAGTTTACTGTAGCCTACAATCCTCAATAAAATGGTGTTGCTGAGAGAAAAAATAGAACTATTGAAGAAGCTACTAGAGCCATGTTGTTCGACCAAAACATAGAAACCTCCTTTTGGGCAGAAGCCTCTAGGACAGCTGTCTACATTCAAAATAGATGTCCCCACTCACATCTAGATAACAAGACTCCTGAAGAAGCATTTACTGGTGTAAAACCTGACATAAGTCACTTAAGGATCTTTGGTTGCCCTGTCTACATTCATGTACCTAAAGAAAAGAGATCTAAATTAGAACCCTCTGGAAAGAAAGGGATATTTGTGGGCTATAGTGAAACCTCAAAAGCCTACAGAATATACATATCCGGACAGAAACAAATTGAACTAAGTAGAGATGTCATATTTGAGGAAGACATTGCTTTCAAAAGGGCAAAGAGTTCGAATGAGATAGAAATTCAAGATTCTCCTAAAATCTTGGAGGAGGATCCTGCTTCTGAGATTCAGAGGGAGTATCCTGAAGAAATCATAAATGAAAACCAAACTGCTCCATAAGAGAATCCTAATAACAACAGCAAGAGAAGACCACTTTGGGCTAGAAAGATGATTAAAGAAGCTAAGAATCATATAGCACCCAAAGGAACTTTTAGAGAAAGTAAGAGACCCAAAAGATTCTCAAGCTATGTTGCCTTAATGAATGAGATCATTAGTTCAGAACCAACTAGTGTTACGGAAGCTCTCAAGCATCAAGTGTGGAAAGATGCGATGACGCAAGAGTATCAGTCCATTTTGAAAAATGATGTATGGGATATAGTACTTAGACCAAAAGAGAAATCTATTGTCTCTTCCAAATGGCTCTTCAAAATCAAACATGTTGTTGATGGCAGTATAGAGAAACACAAGGCACGTTTTGTGGCCAGAGGTTTCTCACAAAAGGAAGGTATTGATTATGAAGAGACATTTGCACCTGTTGCCCGGTACACCTCTGTGAGAGCAGTAATAGCTATTGCAGCAGCTAAAGGCTGGAAGATCCATCAAATGGATGTGAAAACTGCCTTCCTGAATGGGACCATTGAAGAAGTCTATCTAGAGCAACCTGAAGGTTTTGTGATACAAAGCAGACTCACATGTATGCAGATTGAAGAAAGCTCTATATGGACTTAAACAGGCTCCAAGAGCCTGGTATGAAAGAATTGACAGCTATCTTTTGGGACTAGGATTTTCCAAGAATGATGCAGATCCAAATCTCTATTTTAAGGTAATTAAAGGTGATATGCTAATAATAATTTTATATGTTGATGACTTGCTAATAACAGGAGATGATCACCTTATTGCTCAATGTAAAAAGGACCTGGCTTCAAAATTTGACATGAAAGACTTGGGCATTTTACATTACTTCCTGGGGTTAGAAGTCTGGCAGAAATCAGATGGCATCATCCTAAATCAAGGAAAGTACACTATTGATATTCTGAAGAGATTTGCGATGTTAGACTATAGACCCATGTCTACACCTATGGAAACCAACTTACACAAATTGAAAGAAGAAGCAGCAGAATCAAAATTTGCAGATCCTACTCTCTATAGACAGATAATTGTATCATTAATGTACTTGGTTAACACCAGACCAGATATTTGCTATGCAGTGAATGCCCTAAGCCAGTTCATGTGTGAGCCAAAGGAAATTCACCTTGTTGTTGTGAAGCACATATTGAGATACCTTCAAGGTACTATTGGATATGGTCTTAAATACAGAAATGTCCAACTAGATTTACATGGATACTCTAATTCAGATTGGGCTGGAAGTGTAACCGATCGGAAAAGCACATCAGGATGTTGTTTCAGTTTAGGATCGGCTATGATATCTTGGATCAGCAAGAAACAGTCTTCAATGGCACAAAGCTCAACAGAAGCTGAATATATTGCAGCCTCTATGGGGGCAAGAGAAGCAGTATGGCTCCGGAAATTGCTTGTGGGATTATTTGGTGAGTCCCTGAATCCTACTATTATCCACTATGACAATCAAAGTTGCATTAAGCTTTCAATGAATCCAGTATTCCATGATAGATCTAAGCATATAAAGATCCCTTACCACTATGTGAGAGACATGGTAGAAAGGAATGTGATCCAGTTGGAGTATATTAGTACAAATGATCAAACAGCAGACATTCTCACCAAGCCTCTCTCCAGAGTTAGAGTTGAACACTTCAAGAAGAAACTTGGTATAGTTGAAATGTAAATTGTTATTGAGATTGAGATTCAAATTGTTTATTTTGTACTAATGTATTTAAAAGATGTTTAATGTGTAAACTCTCATGTGTGTGACTCCATGACTTTATGGGCCCTCTCTCCCGCTGTGTACATTATTGAAAGGTGACGATCTTTCTGATAATGAACACTTGTATTTGACATTGTAAAGTGACGAATCTACAATTATTAGTTGCACTATCATGATAGATATCATGTGACTTGATATCTATGGAAATGTCATGATAGTATCTTGTGGACATTTTGATAGATATCACGAGACTTGATATCAATTGGAGATCATTATGATCCTTATGAGATAATCATGGTGGATAAATATATCCATGGATATGCCATGATTTATTATGGTAGACATCATGAGACTTGATGTCAGTGCACATACCATAATGAAGATGTGTTATGAAGAATGTCATGTGACTTGACACTTTCAGAAGCATACCATATCTTCTGATATCACAAGTAAGGTGATATCACTATATACTTGGTTGGAGTTATCTTCCCTAGCTAAGAGGGAGTGTTGAATTAAGGTAGCTTCGATCAGATATAAATGATGATTGAATATATTCAACATCATCATTTATATCGAAATCGCTACATCCCAAGTATAGTTTTCGATCTGCATTTAGAGGATATAAATTGTATATATAAATCAGATTGAGATCCAGATTAAATGTACAAAGATAAATATAAATCGTCCTTCATGGTTGCTAAGTGACTAAACCGATTGATGTTCGATTGTCTTAGTTAGACGAAGGGACACAATAACTAAGACACATCCGCTCATGGGACGTGTCTCCCTATCTATATTTATGGGAGATCCGATCCTCAAGAACATCATCGAAATTAATAAATGTTCTGCTCTTGAGGATCGAATATCTATAACAGAAATTAAGACTCAGTAATTCATACATACATCCAGATTTAACTTGACATCAACTTCATAATTTCAAGTTCATTATTCAGTTTATAATCTGATAGATTTGATCATCTTTAACACATTCCAACTCAATTCGATTTCCTATCACTTCAGAAGCAAGTTCGCACTCAAGGAGCAGATTCGCATTCAAGAAGAAGAGTTGATATTCTTTGTGACTAAGAATTTCGCACTATCTTCAAATGCTAGACTATTGTATTATATTCGACCTTTCTAGGCCTGATTCTGAGTGCTACTTCTGCACTATTGTTTCTGATTTATAAGTGAATAATTTGCTGCTGGGTTTTTCCCTTGAGTAGAAGGGTTTTCCCAGGATAAATTGATGTGTCTTCTATTTTGTGTTGTGTTCTTCTGCTTATTGTGCATTTCTGATCTGAAAAATTAACATGGTATTAAAGCCAAGTTCAAGAATATCCGATCAGATTTGACTAAGCATTTTTTTTTCATTGAATATCATTCCCATCCCCAGCAGATCTGAAGCAGACTTTAGATGCAGATCTAAAGTGAATGTTTGAGCAAATTGAAGGAGAATTAATGCATACATAGGAGCAGATCTAAAGGAGAGATAAGAGCAGACCTGAAGAGGATTTAAGGAGATTTTGTGAAGCAAAGATAGCAAATCCAAAGGCGATTCGTAGTAGAATTATTGCAGACCTAAGCGCAAAGCTTGAAGATAAATTATTGCAGAAGACTATGAGCAAACTTTGAAAGTGAATTTGTGCAAATCTAAGAGCAAATATAGAGCAGAATTCATAGCAGACTTATGAGTAAAAATCAGATATTTGGAGGAGCAAATCTACAGCAGAAAAGAGTAGAGTTATAAGCAGAAATCAGTCATATATCTTGAGCAGACTTAATGCAGATTTCTATTGAAGATAAAGTTCAGATTTGAAAGTATTTATTGAATATCAAATTGCAGATCTGAGTGTAGGTTATGTGAGTAGAAATTCAAAGCATATTTGTGTAGTAAGCAAATTTTGTTGAAGACTTTGAAGGGATCTAGGGCAAATCCAACATCCATATTTTATACATAATTACAGTTGCTTTCGAATTTGAGTAGAAGACAATTCTTTAGGGCAATTACTCAGAAAAAGAAGATGGTGACTAGCGTCAAGGTAGAAGATAGGCCTGATGGAGCTTCAAACTTCAACTCTTGGAAACCTAGGGTACTCATTGCCTTAAAAGAGAATGATCTTCTAGAATTAGTAAAAAATGACATACCTGAGCCGTCTGAAGACACAAAGAAAATCCAGTGGAAGAAAAATGGCACAAAGGCTAGAAAGATCATGATAGACTTCGTGATGGATCACCTAGTACTGATCATCTCCAAGATGAAGACAACTAAAGAAATGTTTGATACTCTAAAAGGACTGTATGAGATCAACAATACCAACAGAGCCCTTGCTCTGAGACAACAGCTTCATCATGTAAAAATGGCTAAAGAAGATTCAATCATTTCATTCTTTATGAAGATTTCTGATTTGAGAGATCAATTGAGCACTATTGGGGATATCGTTGCAGACAGCTATCTTGTTATGTTGGCACTAAATGGTCTTCCCCAATGTTGGGAGCCTTTTATTCAGAGCATCAATGGGAGATCCAAGTTGCCCAAGTTCGGTCGCCTTCAGGCTGACTGTATTCAAGAGGAAACCAGATTGGCAGCAAGAGGAAATGGGCGAAACTCCCATAATGAAGAAAATCAAGTTCTTTCTGCACATGCTACTAGAGAAAGAGCCAAAGGAAGAGAAGGAAACAAAGGCATCTTTAAGAGGAATAGATACAGAAAATCAGATTTTGTTCCAAAATCGAAAAAGAAGGATCTCTCCCACATTCAGTGTTACAAGTGTGACAAGTATGGACACTATGCCCAGGACTGTAAATTAAAGTTAACGCAGCATGTTTCTACTGCAAAAATTGACATAGAGACATCTCAGAAAGAGTCAAGTCATTCTAAAGTCAATTCAAAAGGATTCCTATTCATCTCCGCTCTTTCAAGTAATGTACAATCTGACAGTGATACTTGGTTGATAGATAGTGGTGCTTCATGTCATATTACAGGCTACAGAGAGCATCTTACAAACTTAGTAGAGAAAGAATCTAATTTACAGGTTATAATTGGAGATGATGCTAGTTATGTCGTAAAGGGAGCTGGGACCACTTCCTTCCAGCTAGACTCGGGCATCCCTCTTCAATTGAGTGATGTATTATTCGTACTTGGAATCAAAAGGAACCTTGTCTCCATTTCAGCCTTGGAGGACAAAGGGTACAAGGTTGCCTTCTCTGAAGGAAAGGTTCTTGCATGGCCAAAAAAACTCCAGCATAAATTCAGCTCATGTGATTGGTATTCGACAAGAGAACCTATACAGATTGTCATTACGACCAGTTATTTCGAAGAGGAGGAAACCTTCAAGAGATCTAAAGGATACTTCATGGAGGTAAAAATGAAATTCAAAGGAGTCTGACATACCAACAGAGGTTTCAAAGGATGTGGAAAATGACACCCTCACTGAGAGAGAGTCACAGCATCATTAAGATCTGTTGTAGTGTATATTTCTCTGAGACGGAGAAATATAAGGTGAAAGCCCTTGTAGTGTATATTTCTCTGAGATAGAGAAATATGAGGTGAAAGCCCTTGTAGTGTATACTCTCTGAGACTAGAAATATGAGGTGAAAGCCCTTGTAGTGTATATTTCTCTGAGACTGAGAAATATGAGGTGAAAGCCCTTGTACAAATCACATCTTTGAGATTGAGCTGTGTTTTTTTCACAATTGGGTGTAGCCATTGCGGACGTCATGTTGAGAGAATCCATGACCAGATATTTGAGAATACCTCCCTAGCTAAGAGGGAGTGTTAGTGTTTTTGTGTAGCTGCAGGAGGTATTTCCCAAAGAATTATTACTCAAGGCAAGTCGGCCTCTTAATCATAAAACAAATATTGAAATTTTTGGGTCGGCTCTAGAGGAGATAGTCGCCTAGATCAGTATATATAGGAGAGAGTCTCTCCACATTTATTCATATTCATTCCAACTCAATTCGATTTCCTATCACTTTAGAAGCAAGTTCACACTCAAGGAGCAGATTCGCATTCAAGACGGAGAGTTGATATTCTTTGCGACTAAGAATTTCGCACTATCTTCAAGTGCTGGACTATTGTATTATATTCGGCCTTTCTAGGCCTGATTCTGAGTGCTACTTCTGCACTATTGTTTCTGATTTATAAGTGAATAATTTGCTGCTGGGTTTTTCCCTTGAGTAGAAGGGTTTTCCCAGGATAAATTGCTGTGTCTTCTATTCTGTGTTGTGTTCTTCTGCTCATTGTGCATTTCTGATCTGAAAAATTAACACATTGATCCACAACTCACCAAACAACCTGATTGCTTTTTGTGTCCATGCTCTAGTTTCAAAGTTATGATCATCAATGGTAGAACTTTGCATTGTAAAGGGAAATGCTGAAATGTTTGCATTACTATAGGTGACTATAACCTCTATTCAACTATGTTTGTCTTACGCTTGGGCAGCTATGATGTAGTTCTTGGGAATAACGGTTGCATACACTTGGACCAATCGTCTGGGATTTCTCTAAACTTTGGATGCAATTCTCTAATAATGGGCAAAAATACACATTGAAGGCTATAACCCTTGGGTCTACTAGACTTACCAGTTCATATCAGATAGAGACTTCTTAAAACAAACATTCATGGGATCATCGCTTAATTATGCTCAATTTAGTTCAGCCCTCCTTCCGATTCTAGCCCCCATGCAAAATTGCAACAAATTTTGGATAAACATGCCACAATGTTTGCCAAGCCTACCAAGTTATCACCTCATCATTTTGAAGACTATAGCATCCAGTGCCTCTGTAATGACTAACCCCCAAAACTCTTTTTTTTTTTTTTCTCACTTACTGTTTGTGTTTGGTTTGAGATGTTTTGCTTTGTGTTTCAAGTGGCATTCATGTTTTGACATTGCATGTAGTACATATAGCAAAGAACATAAACTAGAAGGAAATATGCTTTGGAAAGAACACTTTCAAGAAACTCTCAGAAATCTGATTTAAATAACAGAACTTTTCCAGTCTTGAGATACAATGACATACTCAGAAAATCTATGATATATAACGACAAAATAACACTGTCCCAGGTGTTAAAATTGCATAACATGAATTATAAACACATACCCAGATGAGAACTTCAACTTCATATGTTGGCTGTAGCTGCACCAGCATTATATGCATCATAAAATCACTCCAAAAACCTAACACGAGACTGATCTCCTTCAACAGATTGCTGTGCTGCAAACTCCAACCCTAGATGCCATAGAAGAGTGTATTTGGAAGCCTAAACCCTAGGCGTTTCACATGAAGGAAACCCACACCCTTGGTGAGGGTTGTACAGCCTGGTACTGATGTAAAACAGCATTAAAACTCCTCTAAACTCTCCTTAATCTCTGCCCAAACTGCCACAGTCAAATCTGCAACTGTATTAAGACCTTCAATGCCCAAACCCAAGCCTAAAACTCGATCAAAATCCTCTTATATCTGCTACAGGTTGTACGGCCCAGTTAGGAGGTGTACGGCCAGTCATGATATGCAATATCCTCTACCAAAAACGCTTCCAAACCACTGCAAACTGATCCCTGAAATTCATATTTCAGCAGCTCTCAAACTCAGCTATACTCAAACTGAAAACTCCATCAAAAGATCATGAAAGCACAAGCGAAGCCTCTGAGTGAAACTCCCAGCAAACCCTTCTTGATGCTGTTTCTCAAGCACAAAGAAAGGAGACTTGAAGAGGTTTTCGTCTCAGCCAAGTCTGGTTCGAACCCTTAAAGCTTCCAAACTCCAAGAATGCACGACCAAGCAATTCCCGGCAAGTGAATAATAAAACAAGCATAATAAAATAAAATTCATATTTTCCCTTATATCTCCTCACTTTTCCAACACCCAAGAGAGGAAATATTTTATTATTTTATTTTAACTTTGAATTGCACTCCAAACACTAGTTTTTTTTGATAAAAATTGAACTCATAGCATGCTTTAGGCGTCCACCCTTATTGAGCATTCTAAATTCATTTTGTTGCTCTTAAAAACGACTTAAAGTCATTGTACTAGGCATCAAGGTACAAATTAGTCCCCCTCATGACCCTCAACGAATAAATACATTTTATCAAATTCAATTTCGAAGGAGGGATTAAATATTAAAATGTCTCAACCAAAGAAACTGATGCCTCCACCGAAAAATGTTATTGAGAAATAACCCTGACCGGGTCCCGCCTACCCAAGATGACTTACTATTTTTAGAAAGTCCTAAAAATAATAAGTTGCGCCCTAAAACACAAGCCAGAGAGTAACTGAGGAGCTCAAAAGGGCTCTCCGAGGACAAAAGCACAGCACCAGACCCCCTGCTAAAAATAGCACTTACTAAAAATAGTAAGCGTATCAAAATCAACCCAACTGAAAGATGATGTCGTAAAATGGGGACATTACAGTCCGCCCTTCCCAAAGATTGCTTGTCCTCAAGCAATGCCAATGAAGCCTTGCTATCCACAATCAAAATCAACCCAAAACTAGAAATGATCCCAGGGTCCCAAATAATTCTAGGAGGTCTGTAGCTCCATCTACTTAAATCCTTGTCCTACGAGGTACCAACACCTAGGATCTCTTGAGTGTCACCAGTAAGAAGAGTGATAAAATACCACAAAAACTCAATCCACTCCTCAAAATAATGTCCTTCAAGAGAACCAAATTGAGGTGCCACGAGAGTAAGCTCAAGGAAATTTGCACTTGCCCTCACATCCCAAACAGTAGCTACTCTAAAGCCTGGTATGAATCCCGGGTTCCATGTGAATCTCAAGAAGGAATCATCATGTTGAAGTTGCATCACACTAAACATCACTATCAAACCAATGTGCTCTAATTGTACTCTACCATCCCAAACTACAATAATCCTTAAACCATCAACTGGAACAATGTATGCCCACGCCATGAAGTAACTGAAGTAATCGTCACTCACCAAAAAGGAAGTAGATAATGGAAGCACTGTATCCGGAAAGATACTCACAACCGGCTGCCCCAACTCAAAATCAATTTGCTCAACAAGAAATGTCTACATAACCAACTCAAGAAAATGTGGGCAGCAGTAATAAATCTGAGATTCCACTAGATACGTGGAAAAGGAAAGCAAGACATAAACTGAAGAATCATCCCCTAACACCAAACCATAATTGACACCCAAGCTCAACCCGGTATAACTCAACTGCTGGTCCCAAATTGAAATCGCTTGTAAGCTGATCAGAGAGTGTGCCCGGGCACCAAGGCTAGAAGTAGTCCCACTAGTCCATTCTTGAGACATCACTTCACGACTAGAAGCTGCACCTAGGTCCCAAACCTTGTTGTTTTCATCTAATGTACTGCTGCAACTAGGAGTTGTTTCACCTTCCAGCTCAAAAAGTGGGTTGTCATATACCCTATCAGCTCCTATCTCGAACAAGGGATTATTAAAAAGAAACAGTTGACCCTCCTCGAGAGCTGATTGTGAATCCAAATCAGCAAAGCTGCTAGGCCCTTGCTCATGTTCAACTATATGCAATGTAAAATCTGATTTGTTCTCAGGAACAAGATCATGACCATTATCATCATCAATGCCATCAACCATGCTTAATTGCAGAGTGGAAATCGGAGCAGCTCCGTAATCAAAAGTAAATTCATCCCAATTAGGTTCTTTGTCAAATTTTGGTACCACCTCACCAAGTTTCCATGTATTAGAAAGCGGTTTGTTTTGTTATTTCTATTCCTCCTGTGAATTTGTCTCTCCAAATAAATCATTTACCAATTCATCACCATACATGTCACAAATATCTCCATCCATCAACTGTTCTTGAGAACCCAAGCTCAAACCCCCTTTGTCAAAATCACTGCAATCATCTTCGTTTACTGTTTTGAAGACCTCATCCTTAATGCCTCCAACATTACAATCTCCTTAGGGTGTGTTATTATTTTCAGCGTTACCCAAACTGATACTAGTGTTCACAAGTACTCTGGACAGCTTTAAAGATGTATTAAAGGCTGTTGCCTTGTCCTTTCCCTTTCCTTTGCTAGACTCCACATGTGGCCCACTATGTGATAGCCCTCTCAAAACCACACTCTTACCCTCGGATTGAAATTTCAGCTCTGACGTTTGAAAGTTCAGAGTAAACTCCCCCAAAGAGCATAGCCATCGAATGCCTATAACTACATTTGTGTCTCCTATGTTCACCACATAAAAGTCCTTAATTTCATGTCCTCCCAACTGAACGCTCAACTGAGGAACCATCATGGTACACTGGATCATAAATCCATCGGCTACCATAACTCTGAAACCACCAACCTCCTATGTCTGAAGACCTCTTCGTGCCACTAAACCATCATCGATGAAGTTATGAGTAGCTCCTGTATCAATCAAGGCCAACATACGCTGCCCCTGAATCACACCTCTAATCCGCAAAGACCGATTCTCATGAAAGCTATGGAGTTGGGCAAGTGTTGTTCTATAGTGTTGTTCTCATGCCAGATGGTCACCCCATCACCTTCACCAGCAAAGTTCAATCAAGGCGCATTTTGTTATGCTTCACCTATGACAAAGAAATGATGGCCATCTTACATATTGTTAGCAAGTGGCAACCATATCTGGTTGGGAACATTTTTGTCTCAAAACGGATTATTAGCACAATCTCAAATATTCCTCGGAGCAACAAGTATCCTCCTCAACTCAACAAAAAAGGATCACCAAACTCGTGGAGTATGACTATGAGATCAATTATATGAAGGGTAAGGAGAATGTTGTTTTTGATGCTCTCTCTTTCCAATCTAAAGACATTGTGTCCCTATGTGCAATTTCTATGCCACTTTTGGATAGGATGCAAGATCTCCAACAAGAATGGCAACAAAACCCACCCACACTATGTCTCATCCACTAACTTTCTATAGACCCTACTTAATCACCCAATTGCTCTTCGGATGGACAACATTTAAGATACAAAGAATGCTTGGTTTTACTTCTCAACTCTATTCTACATCATAAAATTCTTCTTGAATTGCATGAATCTCCCTAGTGTGGACCTTCAAGATTTTTGAAAACATACAAGTGGGTTCGTCAAAATTTCTTTTGGCATGAGCTTAAGGAGGCTATTAAGTGGTTTGTTGCTAAATATGATGCATGCCAACGCCACAAGGGTGAACAAAGACAACTCTAGGCTTGCTCAAACCATTGCCCATCATAATTGAATTTGGACAAATATTCCCATGGATCTCATTGAGGGACTTCCAAAGTCTAGCAAAAAGCCAATCGTATTTGTTATGGTGAATCACATCTCCAAATATACCCATTTTTGTGCCTTGGCCCCCTACACCTCCTCCACCTTAGCCCAAACCTTCCCCAACCAATTTTCCATCTCCATGGCATTCCCCCTTCTATAAATGATGTAGCATTTAGAAGCCATTCTGGAAATAATTATTCAATAGAAATGGCACAAGATTGAAAATGAGCTCTAGCTATCATCCCCACACAAATGGTCAAACTAAAATAGTCAACAAATGCTTGGAAAAATATCTCCAATGTTTTGCATCTAAGCAATAACACCATTGGGTAAAGTGGTTACTACAAATAGAATCATGGTACAACACCTTGTATCACACTACCATGAAAATGACCCGTATGAAGCAATTTATAGGCAAAAACCACCATCCCTTGTATATTACATCATAAACAATTCTCCAATCAATGCAATAGACACTACCCTAAGCACGTAGGATAGTATTCTTCAACTCATTCGAGAAAATCTTCACATGGCTTGAAACCCCATGAAGCTACAAGCTGATCGACACCAATTTGAACATGATTTCCAGACTGGCAGTACAGTTTTCTTCCAACTGCAGCCTTATAAATAGTCCTCCTTGCAATGAGGTTGCCAAAAGCTTACCCCTAAGTTTTATGGCCCTTACAAAGTTCTTCTACAGATCAATCTAGTAGCTAACAAGCTAAAACTCCCACCTTCCTCTCATGTTCATCATTTCTTCCATGTCTCTTGTTTAAAGAATGTCCTTGGCCACATGTCACTGCTCAAACCATTTTTACTGAGCGCAATGCCAAAAGATCCATCATTCTCTTGCCAAAAGCAGTCTTGGATACACACTCACACCAACTTCACAACCACAAACTCACTAAGATCTTGATCTAGTGGCATGGTACATCCCAAAGATACTACTTGGGAACCCCTTTGCCAAATTCAACAACAATTTCCTTCCCTTTTGCTTTGAGGACAAAGCTTTTCAAGGAGGAGGGCATGTTAGGATTTGTAAGTCATCCCTTGAGCTATTATGAATAATCTCGTATACTTGGGAAATAGTATTAGCTTGAATACAATTAGTACAAATATAAGGCAAAGGCTATTGTATATGTTAGTGTTTTGTAGTGGCGGGAGATATTTTCTCTTAAATATAATTAATTCAAGGCAGGTCGGCCTTTGCATTATAAACAAAAATTGTATTTTTCTAGGTCGGCCCTCAAAGGGAGGTCGCCTAGCTTGCTATATAAGGGAGATAGAGTCTCCACATTTCATCATCAAATCATTCCATTCCAATTCAAATTCTTCAGCAGCAGGTTCACCTTCTAAACAGCAGATTCGCTTCAAGGAGAAGTGTCATTAATCATTGTATGAGACTCGGCCTTTTCTAGGGCCTGATTTTGTGTGCAATTTCTGCACATATTCTTCTGATTTATAAGAGAATATTTTGTTGGGTTTTTATCCCTCGAGCAGGAGGGTTTTCCCAACGTAAAATACTGTGTTCATTATTCTATGTGTTGTATTTTCTACTTATTTGCATTTCTGATCTAAAATCTAACATGGTATCAGAGCGGGCTTAGAAAAGATCTGATCAGATTTGGCTAAGCAGTATAAGAAAACTCATTATTTAGGGCAGGTCTCTCAAAGAAAAGAAGATGGTGACCGATGTCAAGGTAGAAGATAGGCTTGATGGAGCATCAAACTTTAACTCTTGGAAATTCAGGGTTCTCATTGCCTTAGAAGAGAATGAACTTCTAGATTTCGTGGAAAATGATATGCCAAAGCCTTCCAATGACACAGAGAAAATTCAATGGATGAAAAATGGCACGAAGGCTAGAAAGGTCATGATAGACTCCGTGAAGGATCACCTAGTTCCGATTATCTCCAAGATGAAGACAGCCAAAGAAATGTTTAAGGCTCTAAAAGGATTGTATGAGATCAACAATACCAGCAGAGCCCTTGCTTTGAGACAACAGCTACATCATATAAAAATGGCTAAGGGAGATTCAGTCATTTCCTTCTTCATGAAGATTTCTGATTTGAGAGATTAGTTATGCACTATTGGAGACATAGTTGAAGACAGAGATCTGGTTATGTTGCCACTGAATGGTCTTCCTCAATCTTGGGAGCCTTTTATTCAGAGCATCAGTAGGAGATCTAAATTGCCCAAGTTTGATCGTCTTCAAGCTGATTGTATTCAAGAAGAATCTAGATTGGAAGCGAGAGGAAATGGGTGAATCTCTCATAATGAAGAAAGTCATGTCCTTGGTGCACATGCTTCTAGAGGCAAAGGAAGAGAAGGAAAAAGAGGCACCTTCAAGAGGAATAGAGACAGAAAATCAGATTCTGTCCCAAAACCGAAAAAGAAGAAGGATCTCTCTCACATTCAATGTTACAGGTGTGACAAGTATGGTCACTTTGCTCGAGATTGCAAATTAAAGTTGAAGCACCATGTTTCTATTGCTGATATTGATGAAGAGTCACCTCAGAAGGAATCTAGTCATTCAAAAGACAATTCAAAGGGATTTCTATTCATCTCCGCTCTTTCAAGTTATGTTCCAACTGACTATGACACTTGGTTGATAGATAGTGGTGCTTCAAGTCACATTACAAGCTACAAAGAGCATCTTACAGACTTAGTGGAGAAAGAGTCTAACTTGCAAGTGATAATTGGAGATGATGCTTGTTATACTATAAAGGGAGCTGGGGCCACTTCCTTCTAGCTAGATTCAAGTATCCCTCTTCATTTGAGTGATTCATACCATGGATCAAAAGAAATCTTGTCTCCATTTCAGCCTTGGAAGACAAAGGGTACAAGGTTGTTTTTTTTGAGGGGAAAGTTCTTGCATGGCCCAAGAACTCTAGCATAAAATCAGCTCGTGTGATTGGCGTTCGTCAGGATAGCCTATACAGATTATCAATTTGACCAGTTCAGGCATTATTACAAGACTCTATCAGTTTGAGTGAGCTATGGCACAGGAGACTTGCTCACTTACATTTCAAAGCTCTTCCCTCTATGGAGAAGGTGGTTACTGGTCTTCCGAAGCTTAATTTGGAGCACGATGGCATCTGCAAAGGATGTGCACTTGGTAAGAATATCAAGAGTCCCTTTCACAGTAGTGACAATAGATCAAAGGGGATTTTAAATCTTGTTCATTCTAATTTATGTGGACCAATGTCTGTGGCATCTTTAAGTGGATTTTGGTACTATGTGACTTTCATTGATGATTTTTCTTGAAAGACTTGGATTTACTTCTTGAAACCCAAGGAGTCTGAGGAAGTCTTGATAGATTCAAAGAATTCAAGGCTCAAGTTGAAAACATGTCCGGGAAAAGGATTAAGGTTTTGAGATCGAATAATGGAGGGGAGTACACTTCTGGAGGATTTCGTAATTTCTACATTGAAGTAGTCATCAAGAGGGAGTTATGTTTTCCGTACAACCCTCAGCAAAATGGAGTTGTCGAAAGAAAGAACAGATCCATAGTAGAGGCAGCCAAGGCTATGATTCATGATCAGAGTTTACAGAGTTTCTTATGGGCAGAAGCTTCCAGAATCGCAATGTATGTTCAGAACAGAAGCCCTCATCGGATATTGGGAAACATGACTCCTGAGGAGGCCTTCACAGGGTGAAACCTGAGGTTAGTCACTTAAGAATATTTTGTTGTCCTGTTTACATTCATGTGCCCAAGGATAAAAGATCAAAACTAGAACCTTCAAGCAAGAAGGGTATATTTGTGGGATACAGTGAGTCTTCAAAGGCCTACAGAGTTTATATTCCAGGGCAGAAACAGATTGAGATCAACAGGGATGTCTCCTTCGAAGAGGAAGTAGCCTTCAAAAGATCTAAAGGGACTTACATGGAGATAGGCAGTGAGGAGTAGGAGACTTCTCAGGATATGGATGTATCTCTTGATCATACTCCTGACATTCAGAGGGAGTCCATCGAACCGGCCGAGACTATTGATCCAGTTGATCCTATAGAACCAACTGATGGGCCTAGAGACATTGTCGTAGGTCGGAAGAGGCCTCTATGGGCTCGACAAACTATGCAAGAGGTGGAAAAATATGCAGCTCCTTGAGGCACTTTTAGGGAAAGCAAGAGACCTCGGAAGTTCCTAGGTCATGTGGCATTGATGAGTCACATCATTGATTCTGAGCCTTCCAGTTTTGAGGAGGCATCCAACCAGCAGGTATGGGGAGATGCAATGATAGAAGAGTATCAGTCCATCATTAAAAATGATGTATGGGATGTTGTTCCGAGACCTAAAGGGAAATCAGTGGTGTCTTCTAAATGGCTCTACAAAATCAAGCATGCAGCTAATGGCAGCATTGAGAAACACAAGGCGAGATTTGTGGCAAGAGGATTCTCTCAGAAGGAGGGAATAGATTATGAGGAGGCATTTGCTCCTGTTGCTCGATACACTTCCATTAGGACAATTATTGCTATTGCCTCTGCAAAAGGCTGGAAGTTACATCAAATGGACGTAAAGAGTGCATTTCTTAATGATGTGATTGAAGAAGTGTACATCGAGCAGCCAAACGGTTTTGTGATTCATGGGAAGGAGTCTCATGTATGCAAATTGAAGAAAGCCTTGTAAGGTCTTAAACAAGCACCTCGTGCATGGTATGAAAGGATTGATAGATATTTGATGAGTTTGGGGTTCTCCAAGAATGATGCAGATTCCAATCTTTATTTCAAGATAGTTGATGGTGAGGCCTTGATCTTGATTCTTTATGTTGATTTATTTCTCACTGGAGCAAAGAAACTCATTGTCAAATGTAAGAAAGAGTTAGCTTCCGAGTTTGAGATGAAGGACTTTGGTCTTATGCATTACTTCCTGGGACTCGAAGTATGGCAAAGACCCAATGAGATCTTCCTAAGTCAAGGGAAATACACTATAGATATATTGAGGAGATTTGGGATGATGGACTGTAAGTCCATGTCTACACCTATGGAGACAAATTTGAAGAAATTAAGTGACTCAGCATCCAAATCAGATTTGGTAGATCCCACCATGTATAGACAATTGATCGGATCATTGATGTACCTAGTCAACACCAAACCAAACATTTGTTATGCAATGAGTGCTCTCAGCCAGTTCATGTGTGAGCCAAGACAAATACATCTAGTTGCGGCAAAGCATATACTAGGATAGTTGCGTGGTACTGTGGGATATGGTTTGAGATATACTTCCAGTGGAGATCTAATATTACAAGGCTATTCTGATTCTGACTGGGTCGGGAGTGTAACTAATAGAAAGAGCACCTCTGGATGTTGCTTCAGTTTGGGGTTTGCCATGATTTCTTGGTGTAGTAGGAAGCAGACCTTTATGGCACTAAGCACTGCAGAGGTTGAATATATTGCAGCATCTGTAGCAGCTCGTGAAGCAATATGGCTTCAAAAGCTCCTTGCAGGATTGTTCAGTCAGACATTAGAGACGACTTTCATTCAATGTGATAACCAAAGCTGTGTAAATCTCTCAGTAAATCTTGTATTTCATGATAGGACAAACCATGTGGAGATCAAGTATCACTACATCAGAGACATGATGTTGAGGAAAGCAATCCAATTCAAGTACATTTGTACTGATGATCAGACGACTGATATCCTCACCAAACCTCTTTCCAAAGTAAAGTTTGCACATTTTCGAGACAAACTTGGAGTGGTGGAGAATGTCACCCTTGCTGAGAGGGAGTCTTAGCTTCATTAAATTTTGTTGCAGTGTATATTTCTCTGAGACGGAGAAATATGAGGTGAAAGCCCTTGTAGTGTATATTTCTCCAAGACGGAGAAATATGAGGTGAAAGCCCTTGTAGTGTATATTTCTCTGAGACTGAAATATGAGGTGCAAGACCTTGTACAGATCACATCTCTAAGATTGAGTTGTGTCTTCCACAATTGGGTGTAGCCATTGTGGACGTCATGTTGAGAGAATCCATGACCAAATATTTGAAAATACCTCCCTAGCCAAGAGGGAGTGTTAGTGTTTTGTAGCGGTGGGAGATATTTTCTCTTAAATATAATTAATTCAAGGCAGGTCAGCCTTTGCATTATAAACAAAAATTGTATTTTTCTAGGTCGGCCCTAGAAGGGAGGTCGCATAGCTTGCTATATAAGGGAGATAGAGTCTCCACATTTCATCATCAAATCATTCCATTCCACTTCGAATTCTTCAGCAGCAGGTTCACCTTCTAAGCAGCTGATTCTCTTCAAGGAGAAGTGTCATTATTTTGTGTATTCAAGATTCGCTTCAAGGAGAAGTGTCATTATTCATTGTATGAGACTCGGCCTTTTCTAGGGCCTGATTTTGTGTGCAATTTCTGCACATATTCTTCTGATTTATAAGAGAATAATTTGCTGGGTTTTTCTCCCTCAAGTAGTGTTGGGTGAAAATAATGTAATCAACTTTTCAATAGATTACGCTATCTAGATTTCAGCCACAGATATGTGAGATATAATCTCTCCTCTCAGAAAGGGGAGGCACCCTTCTTATTGCTAACAGAAGCTATAGTAAAACTAGTAAAGTACTTACAAAATGTACACTACACTTACGAAATGGGGGGGGTGTGTTTCATTCATGCTTCTCTCTTTTTTCAGAGAAGATGTTTACAATGCTTCACGATTTGAAAGTTCTAGATCTAATAACTGAAACATGACAAAAACAGTAATGCCAATATCTCTATCTTGTCAAAGCAAAGCGTAGAGATACCAGATGTGATTTATAATAACAAAAGTAAAGGAAAAGGGAAAGCTCACGAAGGCACAAAGTCGTTCCGTAGCTTTTTCAATGTTGGATCTGTAGAAGATGTATCGTTCATTGCATTAGAAGCACAAAGTCTTCTTAGATGCAGCAATTCCTCGAACAACATGAACAATTACAAGCACAAAGTCTTGTAGAGCTTTCAACCAAAGTATTCACACATAAAAGTTAATCCAAACAATAGATGCGACACAAAGTTTACATGAACTATTTGAAGGCCTTCAAATACCATTCGCTAATCACCACCAATCTTACTCAAATCCAAAGAGAATTGATTCCAACACAAAGTCTGGCATGCAACTTCCTTCTTTATTGATTAAATTCAATTTCACAAAATTGAACACAAAGTTTCAATGTTCATTTCAAAAGGGCAGCACTTCGTTGCAAAATACTAAAGGTAAGAATTACAATAGAAATCCCTCTTATTTATAGAAAAGAGGGAAGAGCTAATTTAGGAAATCAGTTGAGTAAAAATAGGAAACCCTAATAGTGACTAAGTCAAAATGTAAATCATTTATGTGTAATTACATATCATATTTTCGGTGTAATTACACTTTACAAAAAGACATTTAAGATGTCAAAAACTATTCACAAGATGCGTCTAGGAAAGCATCAAAATGTTCAACGCTGGAAGATCAGGAATCTTCATGGTTCCTTGCTTGGGCGCGGAAGTCTTCATATTTCTTCCTGGTCTCCTGCATCAACTTTTCATCTAGACCAACGGTGTAATCCACAATGGTGCGAATCCTTGTGACTGATCTCCTGGCGGATGAAAGAACCTTTTTGCACCTGTTGCATGATGGCTTCTTTGTAGATCTGGGATAGTTCACTGGATCAGAAAATGTCACATTCAGGATCACTTGATGAAATCTGGAGAGAAACTGCAAGGATGGTGAATCAACAGACGCTAGCAAAAAAAACAACATTGGGAAGCGTGAAGCGAGCAAGCGTGATACGAGTGATGGAGCACGGAAAACGATGCGGGAGTGAAGAAACGGGGTTCGGAGCGAAGAACGAGCAAGTCTGGAGAGTTTCAGGCAAAAACTACCAAAAGTGTAAGGGCGCTAAAAATCAACGCCCTTGCACTTAGAGGGATGACTTTGGGTGTAATGGCGTTGATTTTTAGCACCCTTGCACCCAACATGCAAGTTTCAGTAAAAAGTGTCGGGGCACTGAAAATCAGCGCCCTTGCACTTAAGATAATATTCTCAGGTGCAATGGCACTGAAAATCAGCACCTTTGCACTTAGGATAATATTCTCAGGTGCAATGGCACTGAAAATCAGCACCCTTGCACTTTGAGTGTAAGTTTGAGGTAAGTTGGGCAAGTCACCTAGCAAGTAGAAGTGAAAAACAAATGACAAGAATGAGAAAGGGTCGACCTAAAATCACTTTTGAGTGATTCATAAGTGAGACATGGCGAACTGAAGTCGTGCAACTAATTAAGGCATAAAAGGTGGGGAAAACTGGAAAAAATGCAGTCGGGTCGGAAAACACCACCCAGGGTCTAAAAATGACTAAGTATGGAGACTTGGTGTAAGGGTGCTAAAAATCAGCGCCCTTGCACCAAAATGACTTTTCACTTAAGGGCAGAGGCGCTGATTTTTAGCGCCTTTGCACTTTCAACATCAACACTTAGAAAAATTTCTTCAAAAAGTTAGAGCGTTGTTTTCCAGAACATTTGCACTTTTCACAATTTTGTGAAGTATGAACAACGAGTGTTCCCGAAGATACTCGTTTCAAAGGTCTTCGCGAGACGAACACAGAGGGATGCTCAAACGGACTATTTGAGACTTCGGAAAGCATTTCGAGGTGGATCAAAAATCGCCTCGTTTTGTGTGCTTGAACATCACGAACCTATGAAACAAACAAGTTTCGTAGGGGGGTTATCCGTGAAACGAGCGCTGCTAGTTTCCGTGATAACAAGTAGGAGGGTTTTCCCAAGGTAAAATACTGTGTTCATTGTTCTATGTGTTGTATTTTCTGCTTATTTGCATTTCTGATCTGAAATCTAACAGTATAGGCATCCATGAATAATATAGTATTGAGCATTGCTCAAGGGAGGTTGCCCCCTTGAAGAGGTCAGCAAGATTTTGTAATGTGATTCTGCCAATCAACACAATTTTAATACTGTGTTTCCATTTCAACATTTATTTTTCTCTATTTCCTGTTTCTAGCTACTCCGTTGCAAGGAGGAACATCACATCTAATAACAACACAACACACTAAGCCCAATGAGGAAAAACAAAAACATAAATTCAAAGCTCTTTTAGGAGATGGGCCTGTTTAAAAAAAAAGGAATGTGTGTCCATGACTCTGCTGATACAGTATATAAAGTGCCTTTACTGCAAATGTCTGTAATGAAACACAGCACAAGTTTTTTACAATAAGACATTCCACACAAACTAAGAAAAAGCTGGCTTTCGAAGGCAATGAGATTCATGGTTTTTCTAAGCAAATGGACTAATATTTTGATTGAATATTGGTAACACACGAAAACTTAAAATGCTTTTTAATTATTTCAAACAATTTAGATTCTTTTTAAGAATATAACATTCCAACCAAGATGCAGTTGATTTTTTAATCGCACCACTCAGAAAATGACTAATTAGTTTAAGTACATTTATGTCCCAAGATTTAACTATGCCTTTATTGTTTACATGATATTGCAGCATTTCTGATTCACAATATCAAGCTACACCATAGACTAAGACAACAGGTAATAGTATTGAAGATGTTTTAAAGAACATGGTGTAAAATGATCGTCAGATCAACAAGCACACCTTTGCAAGAAGAGGCTTTGCTTCTTCTATGACTGAACCAACCCTTTCTGCCAAATCATATGTTTTAGTAATACTTATGTCATCCATTTGCCGACCAAGCCTGGTGAAAATTCCAACCAGCTCATCCAAGCTGACACCCTGTTCGCCTTTAATCCTCTGCCTATCACAAACAATTAATCCTTCTTTGCTGCAATCAGGATCAAGAGGGCCTGCTGTAGCGTTAGGAATAGGCGGCCGTGGCGTGATGTCAATTAAAGTTTCCATAAGAAGACCAGACTGATTCACCTCCACAAATGAATTTCGAGGAATAACAATTCTATCATCCACAACCTGTAAAAAAAGAGTGCTAAAGTCAGGACCGTCAGACCTAAAGCTGTGATAATGTCCTAGAGTCAATTTAAGCAAGAAGGAAAATTAGAAACTGCCAGTCTTATGTTCTAATACAATGCCTGGTTTATTTCTTACAATAGGAGAAAAAATGTGCTTAATGTTTCATAGAGGGCTACCCATTAATGGGATGATCAGAAAAAAAAACTATTGAGATTAGTATTATTGTGGAAACCACCTTTGGAGGGCTTTTGTAAACTTAATTTTGATGGTGTTTCAAGAGGGAATCCAGGACCCTGGTCACATCATCTTCAGGATAGTTCTTAAGAGGTGGGACATTCTTTCTAGGTTCCAGATCCAATAACAACACTGAGGTTAAGGCTTTGTTTGAAGACATCAAGATTGCAGCCTCAGTGAGCTGTATGAAATCGATCATTGAGGATAATCCCCAGGCGATTGCTGCAGGAATGATCAAAAGGGCTGCCAAAAGTTGGGCACTTAGTAACTTCCTTTCACGGGCATGTCATCTGTGTGAACATTTTGAGGCAGTCATCTTTCCTTCACTGCTTTAGAAAGTGCAATAAGGCGGTGGACCTTTTGGCTAATGCAAGCATCACTAGGATTAGAAATAATTCAGAGGAACAGGAAAGCCTCCCTCCCATTCTTTCTGTGGATTCTTCAAAGTGTGTGCCAATTTTGAATGCCCTCCTTGGGGGGAGTTAAGTTTTAATTTTGGCCAATGAGTGTGGAAAATTTTTGCCTGGGCTTAACAGATCATCCCCTGAGCAAAAGCTTCATCATTATTTATGGATAGTTTGCCTCTCACATGGCATCATTAAAGATATGCTAACCGCAGCTGGCATTTGATGTGCTCCCTCCAGTTTTTTTTGCAGGAAAATGGTTGTATATCGTGGTGTAAGTAAGGTTTGAGCCCCCATTGTGTTTGGCATTCCTTTCCTGAGGTTAATAGCTTCCTTTGAAGGGTTGTGTGGCATGTTTTCAGGCTCTCTAAAAGATGCAGCAGCACAAGGCATTTTTTCATGATTCCCCTTAAGATGGTTCTGTTTCTAATTGATGGCTCTGAAATACTTCTTCAATTCCAAATTTGGAGACCCTAAAGGTTGTCAAACTCATCCTTGGTCAGGTCAGAATTGGGAATACAGGTATTCTCAGTATCAGGGCCACATTTGCAGCTGATTTCAAAGAAAGATGCAGCTCATCCATCATAGAATGGGTCCTAAGCAGGGTTTTGCCCACAGCCCTTAAGATGGTTCTGTTTCTAATCGATGGCTCTGAAATACTTCTTCAATTCCAAATTTGGAGACCCTAAAGGTTGTCAAGCTCATCCTTGGTCAGGTCAGAATTGGGAATAGAGGTATTATCAGTATCAGGGCCACATTTGCAGCTGATTTCAAAGAAAGATGCAGCTCATCCATCATAGAATGGGTCCTAAGCAGGGTTTTGCCCACAGCAAACAATTTTACTCTTTGCGAAAGTTCTGGGGAAGATAGTGCTACAGCAGAAGAAGAAACAGCAAGAACTACAGCAGAGGAAGTTCTTGCCCTCCAGAGGGAAGGTCAAATGGTTTAATCTCCGAAAGAGGAATTGGTTTCCTTTTCCCAAGATCTTCCAATGTATTTAGGTGATCTGTAGACAATTCACCATGAGGGGTGTTTGGGGACATCTAATCTGTTTTCCCTTCCGACAAATTCAAAAGACAACTTGTTTCATGCAGAAAAGTGCTCTTTATTAAAGCAAGGTGTGTAGTTTGTTGTTGGTGCAGAAGCTAAGGGAGAAGCAATGGAGGAAGACATGTGTTGTGTGAAGCATGCACCATTTGTTCTTAGTGCAGAAGCTAAGGGAGAAGCAGTGGAGGAGGACATGTGTTGTGTGAAGCATGCGCCCTTTGGGCAAGCAATGGAGTTAGAGCTACTGACAGACTTGGTAAAGCCCTTATTTTTATAGATTAAGCATGTACTTCTGTGTGGTCGTTCCAGGGTGATGGAATTTGGCTTAGTGGACTTTTTATCTTTTTGCGGGGTCGGATTTTGGACAGGGCCCTGCTCCTGTCAGTACAGAGATTTTTGGACGGTCTACAGTTGGCTATTGGAGGCTGTATTCGGTGTCTGGATTTATACAGTTATTGTATTTTGTAATGTTTTCTATTATCTTATATGGGTGAGGGGCCAATAGAACCCTCAGCTTATCAATGAAAAGAAATATTTTATAGAGGGCAATAATTTAAGATAAGGTAATTCTTTTTATCATATTTCAGAGTTGGTTGATCTTTACTTCGGCCAATAAAATACCCATTAACTTAGGTTGATTTGTATATCCGGTAAATGACATAGAGAAGGAAGCGCTTAATGCTACATGTAAGTATTTCCCATCTGTGAAGGAATTGTAATAATAATTAGTTGTTATAGGATAAAACATGTCCAATATCAAGAGAAGGAGATGGAAAAAGACTTGGAAATTATTATCTCATAATGAGTTCATCATCCGGAAAATGGTTTACAATGTGCATGCATACACACACTCAGACAAATAGTTTCTAGTTTCATGTTTTGGTTCCAACTTTCCCACTTGCTCTTGTTTGCCTCACCTTTCGTCTGTGAGCATTCATTTATTTCTCTCTATTCTATCTCTCTCTACTCTTGAAAATGGTTGAATTTTCTACTTAGTCAATTCCAAGGAGTATACATTCTCACTATAATTTTCTAATTATTTCTCTCTAATAATTAGTTGTTATAGGATAAAACATGTGCAATATCAAGAGAAGCAGATGGAAAAAGACTTGGAAATTATTATTTCATAATGAGTTCATCATCCGGAAAATGGTTTACAATGTGCATGCATACGCACACACGGACGATAGTGAATCAGCAGCAGTTGCTTCGAAAGAAATATTTTCAGATTTCATAAGAAATAGTCTAGTAGATAATTATCAGAATTTGTGACAGTCAAAATAGAGTTAAAACACAAATTTAACCATTCGCAACTTTGCAAGAACAAGGTAATTATGTCCTCAAAAGCAGCTTGAGCGAAAAAATAAGTGGGGGTCAATGAAGATATGTGTCCGTTAGAACATTTGCGAAGAAAATGTTCTGGATAAGATTTGAAGTTGAACTATTGCCAACTTCGGAATATACTGTTGTAAATATGACGCCAATGACACATGGCTTGCACTCTCTCCAGCTTGTACTCTGATGATAGTTATATAGTACAATTAAAAAGCAATGCATTAGCCTGCTGGATTATGCTGCAACAGCATTATGGGAACCTTTAACAATATATTGATTTCAAACATGCCTCATATGTTAAAGTTGGGCATGTGTTATGCAGCTTGGTGCACATAGCGGAGGACTTAGCTCCAAGGAAAGTGGCATGACAGGTTGGTTGGCTTCTCAGCTAAAGAATAGTTCTATAGTGTAAATAAGATTTGAAATTACAATGACCGGGGTCAGGGAAAAGCATCCCATCGTTTTTTTACCGTACATACTTCTCTGCATTACACTTGGACATTCTGACATGATTATAATGGAGATTAAGTGATGGTTTACCCGGATTCAAGCCCATAGTTTCGTTTCGAGGCAATCAATCTACATCAACCCATATTAGAGGAGAAGTGATTCATCTCTCATGACCGTGATACACTGCAAAAACACCACTTATATGAAAACACAATGCAGATGTTCAACCGAGTTTAGGCTAACACAATTGCCAAGAGTGGTTTCTGATATGGAGCATGAATATGTATGGTGCATGTCAGAAATGAAAACAGGCGAGAAGAGAAGCAGGGCAGGAGTAAGAGAAAGAAGGTTTAACCTGGATTGTGGCATCAATTTTCTCAAGGCTGGGCTTGACTCTGACAACACTGCCAACAGTAAAACCGCGGATCCTTACGGGTGTCCCAACCGTGATGCCGCACGCTTGAGAGAATTCGACGACTGCCTGATATTTCTTAGAGCGCGAGCGCAGCTGAAAGCCCTTCAACCACACAACAGTGAATGCCAGCAGCACTACCCCCGCCATCATGAACAGCCCCACTCCCGCCTCCCCTATGCTCTTCTTCCCAAATCCAAAATTGCTCAGCGGCTTCATCGTCTGCCTCCACACATTTATTGGCAGCTGAAGCAATGATCCTGTTTCTCTTTCTTCTCGCTTTTTATTTTTCTGCGACAAACCAGATTCCGCACTCGCATCACTCTTACACGCCCTTGTTCGTGTGCTTGTGAAACTTGTCTTGATGGAAAGGCCTTTTGGGCTCATCAACCGAAATACAAACTTGGGAGAGGCAGCTTGTCCACTGATCATCAGGGCTTTGCAGCTACTCATTTTGCCTGTTGATCCAAATAAATCCCCAATGCACTTCATTGATTATGCATGCCGATATCTAGGAAGGTAATCCCCGAAGTTATTCCAGGTTGAGGAGCCCAAAATGGAAAAGGGGTCTAATACACAGGCCCTCTCTTGTCTCCCACGACGAAGTATGAAGAAAAAAACGTGAAACGTCTATTTCGTTTAATATTTTTACTCAGATCAGCATTATATACAAATATTAAATCCCTGGATCTGTATAAACTAATAACATGGTTAACAATTGGTGACGGTGAAATATATATGCTTGTATTTTACCCCTTATTTTCAATTTACTTTGGTTCGTTTGTTTTAAATTAAATTAATATGCAAAATATATGTTTTTACATGGAAGTTGGTAAAATAATTTTATTTTATTTTTCAAATATTTAAATTTGATGTGTAATTTTAGTCATATAATTCAAAGTTGATTTCGCAATATAGATTTGAATCTAGTTTAAATATGTAAGCACAAATCTACCCTTTAAACTTTTAAATTTATTTTTTTAAATAAACTCATGTCAACCCCTCTCAACTAATCATTTTAAACCAACTAAAGCATGAAAATATTTGGGTCTCGTGCTAGGATGTTATATAAAAGGACAGACCCTATAGTCTTATTACAAAAGAATCATTGAGCATATCTAGAATCTATCAAGGAACCTAGGAGAAGCTTCATTACACATTGCATCATCATAAGAGCATAGCATCAGCATCTTACATATATTGTATGATTGTATATTATATTTGATCAGTGTACCAATCAATTGAATCGATAATAGGTATTTGACAAAAGGAAAACAAGCTTAGCCTAAAAAGCTCCTCAATAGTGTGGATTGACACCATCTCCTTTCAAGCAAAAATTCCAAACAATGAGACAAGGATATCTTTGACACAAAATTCAATATAGTTTAAATATGCATGCAAGGTTCAAATCAATGAGTGTGGAGATCAGTTTTATACGCATGGAAATGAACCAAAACACTAGACATCAATTTTCTCAATCCTTATAGTATTCTCTCTCAAAATTCTAAATTGCTTAGGTAAAAATGAACTGTAAGTTTTAGTTTTAACCCCCCACCCCTATTTGTAGCTTTCCAAGTCAAACTTTAAAATTTTAATATAAAGTTAATTTCAATCAAAATCCTCCTTCCCTTCGAACTTCAATTTCTTGCAAACCATAACTATTTTTCTTATGATTCTTTCTTGTGGCAAATCTTCAATCATTTTTCCTCAAATAGATATTTGTCAAAGATTTCATCTCTTCTTTATTGCATGTTTTTCTATAAATTTTCCTAGCCATATTCATATATTCTCTACTTTCATTTATATTACTCCCTTTCTCTCCATTTTTTCTCTTATTTCTCTTTAACAACAAAACTTATTTATTCTTCTTGCATATCATTTGATAGGTTGTCGTTATACCTATCTCTTTAGTTGAAAAGTACAACAAATATCAACCGAGTAGTGTTCAAGGCTATATGCAATAGGAAGATCCCTCAACTAACTCTCTCAGATTTTCTAAGTAAGTGGAATAGCTAAAAGAAAACTTAAATCTAAAGGCCATTAAACTAGAAACCTTGAAATGATTAAACTAGAAAATAGGAAACTATAAACCTAAACAGCATCACAACTAGACTAGAAAGCATTGAAATGACTAAGCTAATAAGCGTATAAATTGTTGAAGAAGAAAAACAAGTAAAGAAAATATGAAACATTTGACTAACTATGAATTAACAAACTTAACAGTAAACAGGAAACAATCTCCTAACTTAAAACTTGACAGAAGGAAAGGAGCACCGGAACTTTATTTAATAGAGCTACAAGAGTCTCGACTTCACACTTTATCATTTACGAAATAGAAGTAATGAAATACTGAAAGTAAGAATACTTATCTACTGATTCCTACAATCCCTTGAGTGGCTAGCTCGTGGGTTCTTCTAAATTCTAACTCAGATCACATGCATTGATATCTCCAGAACTACTCTATCTAGTAAAATTCCATTCACAGCATTTAGCAAAATAGAATAAGGTAAACCAGCTTTGCTTTATTCATATTAAGAGTGTAATACAGAAACATGATTCAAAGATTCATTACGACAGCATAACGATACTCTTTTGTTGTGTGTCTTTTTCATTTCTGAAAATTACATATTTATAAAAACTGTTACCAGAATCCTAGATTTTAGGTGGCGGGAAGTGCCTCTGAAAAAGTATTTCAACTATCTTAACAAACTAACAAACCGAGTTTAAACATGAAACATTAAAGAGGCTCATAACCGAGCCATGTCTTTTTAACAGAAAATACTAAAATAACTATCAATGCCCTAGAATTTCGGTGCTTGTCCTCAGTCTTTATGGATTGTGCATTGAGTCTTGAATATTGAACTTCCTACGTTGAATTTCTTTAGCAGGACATGATGATCGAGAAACCTGTTTGCTTCTGCAAAATCTAAAGTATTAAGTCAGCGTGGGTTAGCTAATTCAAATTAATTCAAAGAAATAAAGTTCATACAATTTTCTCAAAAAGAGAGCGCTTATTAATCCTAAAGGTAGTTATTTGGCAGAGTAAAAGGGTTGGAAAAAGATAGAAAAGGGTTTTTAGTCACTGATATCATTGAGGCTATTTTTTACCTCATCATTTCCTCCCATTCCTAAGCCTGAGCAGGTCCTCCTGCTCTCTGTTGCTAAACATGTCCTGTATTTCCCTTGTTTCCATTTTTTTCTTCACACTTGGTACTGAGGTCATATACATCATTTGCCTCCTTGTCAAAATCCTTGGGTTCCAGCAGAAAACCTTGATGCAGAGTTATCCTTGCTTTCCATATCTCAAAGTTATCATCACTCTAATCTATATTAATGTAGAAGGCAGGAGGTGGTGAAAGTAGCAAAGTAGGCCTATAGCTCATACCGATCCAATAAGTCTTCAGTTGTGAAAGAATATCGATTAGTGCCACAGCCCTTCTGTATGACCATCTAATGTTGAGAGGTGATATTATCTCCCTCTTTTTCATATATATGGGGAGAGGGGTATACCTTTCCTCACACCCATGCCAAGCTTTCCCTATAAGATTTTGTCCATGTTCCTGGAAATGGTCATAACACAACTGAAGATTGTTGTTATATTTAGTTTTTATAACCTCCTGTAGCTTAAAATTCAAAAATTGTGCTTTGAAAGAAAAAGGTTTCCTATGCAGGAATCTCATCTTTAATCCAACAGATTTCTTTGTCTGTAGATATTCTTTTGATCTCTCTTGCCAATGAATTTGATTTCTCATTGTTGAGAGAAATGATCTCAACTGTACCTCACCAACAAAGAGATTAACATAGAAATTTGTACATTCCTCTACAAGTAAATTGTGAACAAAGAATTCACACAGCATATCTTGTTGTTCAGGAGTTGATTCAACAAAGATTTTAACAAATTCTTTATCATTAGGATTATATGGCTGGTAATTGTAGATTTGGAGTAGCTTCCATCTTAGAATTTGTTCACTAAGAAACATGGCATACAATCTAGATGGTCTTCTACAGGTTAGTAATAACTCACCAATATGGCAAGCATCATGTTTAGCTCTATAAATCCTATCAAATGATTCTTTTAGCAATACCAAATCCTTTTTTAGCCAAGCATTATATTTAGCCATTTCTCCTAGGAAGTAACACCTTTCCATCCATTTTATGAGCAGTCGAGGTATTCTTACCTGAAACCGCTTTGTCACAGTTGGCTCAGTCTGTATTTCTTTGGACTCCATAGTAGGTTTATTGGTATACTCCTGTAAATCTTGCTCTAATTCCATAATTTTACTTGTAGAGGCATTCAATTCACTTTTTTATTTGTTCCTTTCTTCTTCAAAAGCATAAACTAATTGCACAAAATTGTTTGTTGATTTCTCAATCTCTTCATTTCTTTCAAAAACCTTAGACACATAATTTCTATCTTTTTCATCTCATTGTTGTATTTGAAATTGTAATTTTTCAATCATGTTGTCCCTAAGTTCAACTTGAATTATTAATTTTACAATCTCTTGATCTCTTTTTCCTATTATTGCATTATGTGCTTCGAGTTCTTCTTGTTGTCGATTTATTTGTTCTTCATTTCTTTGCAATTGACTTTTTAGTTCAACAATCTATGCATTCAATTTCTCTAATTCTATTTTCTTAGTTCAAATTCTTCATTTACAGCACTACTAGGCAAAGGTAAATTGGTATTTTCTCTATCTACGCCAGCTTTAGTATATGGTACACTTTCTTCATCAAGCACATCAAACGAACTAGACTCAACAATTTTATCCACAAAAGAAGAAAATTGTCTTATAGTTTCATCATCAATTTATGCGTCATGGGGTGAGTGTTCCCCTTCTTCACCTTGTTTCTCTGAGAATGACAGAGTCTCAACCTCCACCCTTGGAGATTGATTGGGTTGTTGCTCACTTTTGTTGATTTCTTCACTACTAGGTGGGGTGGCGATATCTAAAGTCTAGTCTGCAGTCCTTGATTTTCTCTTCTTAGGGGAATTTAATACATCAAGAGGTGTATTTCCATTGGACCCAGTAGACAATCTCTTTATCCTTCGAAGAGGAGGGGTTATCTGAGTGCAATTTTAGTCTGTTTCCTCCTCTTGCGAGGAGGTCCCTCTTCTTCAGGATGGCTAACCTCCACATTTGGTTGTTCTTGAATTTATGGAATATTAAATGATGTTTCTGACGCATTGTCACCGAAGTTAATTGAGGCCCAGTGAAGTTCAGGAGCATTAAGGGCTTCAGAGTAGGGTTCCCTTGCATACTAAACCACCTGCTTTGATGATTCTCCCACTTCACAATGTGTGTCAGATTTCTCATTCTCAATTTTTTTGTAAGAATTTTTGCTACTTCCCCTCTGGCTTCTTACAAATTAATTGAATCAAACCATGATGCTTCAATGGCCTAGTACCAACCTTATACCTTTCTATCATACTAACAATTGAATCACACAAGAAAGTGGGAACAATAATTTTGAGGGCAGGGTCTTCAATACCATGGCGCAAATGGGTTAATAACCAAAAAGGAGGCCCTACCATAGTAGAAATTTGTCCATCACAAGTAAAGTACTTAATTATCCATGCCACAATGGTTCATCGTGGTTTAGGGATGGACATTCTTTGAAATCCCTTATTCTACCCTCTGGTACTTATTGTGACTAGAGGTTGGGGCTCACCTTCTCTATGGAATAATTATGCCATCTTTTGATAAGTAATTTGGGTGGTCTCAGACAAATTAATACCCTTACTTTCCAAACCAAAGAGATGAGAAATGATCGTTGTACTCACCTGGAAATGCTTTCCTCGCACCCTTGTTTTCCCATCTGCAAAATTCTCCACAAATTCTTTCACTAACTGCTCTGAATGTGCCTCAAACTTTTTTATGAATTTGAGCCATCTTGCATTTTCAAATAGGCTTGCAACATTGCCTAATGCGAGTAATTTTTCTGTCAAAGTTGGCTCGAACTTTTTCGTGGCTCCCCCCATTTTCTCCTCTTAATTTCTTTCATCAAATTCTACAGAAATGCTTAGTTCAAGATTCTAAATTGCAGGAGAGAGAGAATATGACTTCGACACAACCGATGGAGAGAGACAATTAATTCATCTTGTTTGAGTTTTGATGTGTAATTATGGAAGTTATGCATGGTAAAATGAGCAAATGCAGTCATACTTCATGCAATCACTAAATGGTGCAATTTACCAAATTAGGGAAGGAGAGGACTCGTGCCAATTAATTAACCTTTATCTAAAATAATTACTAACTTTAAGCGAAAATGTACTTACCTTATGTCTCGTCATTAATCTTGAAGTTCTCTCACCTTTTGTTGATGTAATAGAGCATATGTACAATGGTGAGGGTGGTGGCAGCATTAATTATCAAGTGGACAGAATGAATTATTAATGACAAAAATTGTTATGATGAAAACATTATCATAATAACTTTATTTATTATGGAGGATTTGATATGATTGAGTGAAGTGGGCAAAGAATCAGGAAATAAGCATGTGGAAAACTCAGACAAATCAAAGCATCAGAAGGAGAAAATGGATTTACAAAGTTTCGGGGCATTGAAAGAGGACGCGGCCCGAAAGTGAAGTGAAACAAAGTTCTGGCGCATCGGTGAAAGACGTAGCCATCAGAGCACAACGACAAAAGTTATGAAGCATCGTTGAAAGATGTAACCAAAATGACAACAAAAAGTTTTGGAGCATCGTCGAAAGATGCAAATGGAGCAACAACAAAAAGTTTTGGAGCATCGTTGAAAGATGTAGCCGAAGCAGCAACAATTTTTTTTGGAGCATCCTCAAAAGATGCAGCCGGAGCAGCAACAAAAATTTCCAGAGCATCGTCGAAAGATGCAGGCGAAAGAAAGAAGGGAACTATACAACTAGACCTTGATTTTTCAAAATATCAGCAAGGGATATCCCAAAACGCAGGAGCAGAATGCGAGAGGTCACCATTGAGTCATGCAAACTCTAGAGCATAGTAGCAAAAGAGTCACCAAGTTTTGGAGCACCGCAACAACGATAATATAAGTTCCAAAGCACCTCAACAAGATGCACCGGAATCTGCTTTCAAGAAGTAGTGAAGTCCTGTGAAAAAAAAAAGAATTAGCCAAGTCCCAAAGATGGAAAATTCAAAAGAAATGCTTTGAAAGAAAGATTATACACATGCTTACCATTTTTTTTAAGGTAAACCATACTAAAATTATATTGACTCTATAAGAGCAAAGTCAATGCATTTGATTTCTCCCTGTGTCTCTACCATTTTTGTAAATTCCTCTTTATTGACCAGTTTATGGTACATGTGCAGTCGATGTCCATTGACTAGGAGGGTTCAGGTATCACCATTGATGGTTTTCAGCTAAACTGACCCATTTGAGAATACCTCAAAAATATCATATGGCCTGAGCCAGTGAGTTTTGAGTTTTCCTTGGTGATCTTTATATTTGGAGTCAAACAACAGGGCCCAATCCCCATTATGAAACTCTCTTTCCTTAATATGTTTATCGTGCCAAACCTTTCATTGTTGTTGAACCAGTTTAGTTTGGTGGACAACATCCAAGTGGAGCTCATCCAGTGCGCTAAGTTGCAAGACCCTTTCGACTTTAGAGTGTTTAAGATCTATTCCCAATTCCATGGTTATTCGCAATGTCTGGAGTTCGAATTCAATGTGTAAGAGGGGCTTCTTTCTAAGAAATATCTCGTATGGACTAAAACCAATGGTTGCCTTCCACATTGTGTTATAAGCCCAGATGACTTCAAGTAATTTCCTAACCCACTCTTTTCTTCATGATGACACAGTCTTTGTTAGAATGTTTTCAAGCTCCCTGTTGGTAACTTCCACCTGACTGTTTGCTTGAGGATGATAGGGTGACAATTTCTTATGAATGACCTGAAAGTGGTCGATGAAGGCCAACAAAACCTTAGACATGAACAGAGGCCCCTAGTATGTAACGATAGTCCTAGGAGCTCCGAACTTGAGGAAAATTTTATTATAGAGGAAATCAACCACTTGCTCCTCCCTAGCAACTCGTAGCGCTTGAAATTTTTCCCACTTGGTCAAATGATCACTGCAGACCAAAATGTACTCCTTCCCTTGTGAGGTCATATCTATTGGGCTGATAAAGTCTAATCCCCATTTTTCAAATGGTTCAAGGACTACCTGAGGTTGAAGGGTCATTTCATTGGATTTTGTTGGTCTTCCTACCCTTTAACATTCATCACAATGGAAAACATATTTCTTGACATCCTTATGCATAGAGGGCCAGTAGTACCCTACACCTAAAATCTTATGGGATGTTCATTTTGTAGAGTAATGTCCTCCAGAGGGATCGTCGTGGCAAGCTCTTAGAATACTAAAAGTTTCATCTGCCCTAACACATCGTCATAGAATCATATCAGGGTTGCATTTGAAAAGGATCCCATTAATCCACTTGAAAGGGGCACTTTCTCTTATAAGTCATTTATTTTGTTTAGACGTGAAAGCAGGTGGTTCTTATGTGGTGGCCAAGTAATTGGCAATATCCACAAACCATGGAGTTTTAGTAGAGATGGCAAACAAATTCTCATCTAGGAACTCATCTTGTATTAGAGCACATTCACCATCATCTTCTTGCTTAATTTGGGACAAAAAATCCACAATTATGTTGAATTTCCTGGTTTTTCAATAATTGTCACGTTAAACTCTTGGAGGAGCAACAACCATCTGATTATTCTTCCATTCACTATAGGTTTATTCATAAGATATTTTATCATCGAATGGTCTGTATATATCATTACTTTATAACCTGTAATATAGTGTCAAAATTTCTTAATGCCATGAATTACAGCTAAGAATTCCTTCTCCATTGTTGTGTAATTTCGTTCAGTTGGAGTCAAATTCTTACTAATGAAGTATATAGCATACTTCCCTCCATTCTCATATTCTTGTCCTAAAACTTCTTCGATGGCATCATCAGATGCATCAGCATAAATATGGAATGGTAAGTTCCAGTTGGGTCCACGAAGGAGAGAAGCTGAGATAAGCTTCTCCTTGATAATTTCAAATGATGACTGATAATCAGATGTCCAGATAAATTCCACATTCTTTTGGAGAAGAGCAAACATAGGAGCTACAATTTTGCTAAAATTTTCTATAAACCTTATGTAGTATCCAGCATGTCCTAAGAAACTCCTAACATCAGTTTGGGTTTTTGGGGTAACCAGTTGTTGTACCACTTCAATTTTCTTTGGATCGACTTTTATTCCATCAACAAAGATGTGATGTCCCATCACAATTCCTTGTTCTACCATTATCAAGCATTTCTCATGGCTTAAGGACAAATGATGATCCTCACATCGCTTTAGCACTTTGTTCAGGCTTTGAAGAGCTTCATCAAAAGTTGAGTTGTAGAAAGTAAAGTCATCCATATACACCTCCATGCATTCATTTACTAGCTCAGCAAATATAGCCAGGATGACTCTCTAGAACATTGCAGGAGCATTGCAGACCCCAAAAGGAAGGACCCTATATGCAAATGTTCCCCATGGACATGTAAATGTCATTTTATCTTGGTCTTCTACTGCAACCTGTATCTGGTTGTACCCACTGAATCCATCCAGAATTGAGAAATATTTCCTCCTAGCCAAGTTATCCAGAACCTGGTCTACAAATGGTAAGGGAAAATAATCTTTGTGGGTCGCCTTGTTAATTTCCCTGTAATATATGCATATTCTCCACTTTCCATTCTTTTTGGGAACCACAACCAGTGGTGAAACCCACTTGCTATCAGAAATAGGATAAATAAATCCCACTTGTAGGAGCTTCTCTATCTTAGTTTTGACAATATCTTTCAAGGCAAGGTTGAGTCTTCTTTGAGGTTGGCGAATAGGTCGAACATTCTTAGTGTAGATATGATGAGTGCACACACTAGGGTGTATTCCCCTCATATTTGTGTAGTCCCAAGCAAAGGCATTGAATCTATCTATTAGAACATCAAAGATTTTATGTTCTTCCAATTCGGTCAACCAACTATTAATATTCAAAGTCTTTCTTGGCAGCAGCATGATGGATTTAACAGCCGGATGGTCGGATGCGATGGTATACATTGGTCTAGTCAAAGTGTTAAGGGGGCAACTATGAGGTATGGTTTTATGAAGTCTACCAATATCTTCAAAGAAATTCTTTGGTCTTGGAATAATATTCATCAGAGGACAAGGCAATCCCATGAAACTGGTACTATTGAATTCAGTGTTTCCTATATCGATGGGTTGTCCTAGGATTTCTTCTACATCCTTCATCTCTTCATCACTTGAATCCATGGTGAGATTTTCCATATGGTTTTCTAATTCATCTTCTAGCTCTTTCCCATGTTGTTTGATGACTACCATGGCCAATGAAGCTATATTTTCCTGTCTGATGGGGCCTTGTGGTTCATCGACCCACACTTTATTAAATTCAGCAGGCTTGGCAGGGGGTACAAGAATAAATGTTTGCTATTCGAACCATGTGAAATTGGCATTCCTTCCTCCCTACAATCAATTTTGGCTACAACTGTTGCCAACCATGGTCTCCCTAGGATTATAGGGTAACAATCTTTCAGTGTAAGAGACTGAATTACCTGAAAGTCCACAAGATATTCCCAGCCATCAACTTTGACAAGAACATTCTCAAGAACACCCTTAGGAATGGCTATGGCTTGATTTTCCATTTGTAAGACTGTGGTTGCAGGGCTTAAGTCATTGAACCCTAATTCTTCCATTACAACAATAGTCATTATATTAATGGTTGCTCCCAAGTCGACTAATGCATTAGGTATCACCACTTCATTAATTGTGACTGTTATCAGTGGACTACCTGGATCATCATATTTTAGAGCAGTAGTCTTCCTGGATAAGAAATCAGCCAGATAATCATTTATATGGACAATGTTTATTTTCTTTGGTTTCCTTCCTGAGGTCTTAATACACAATTGTTTGATCAATTGGTTTAGCTCTGGAATCTCCTTGATGGCTTGTAATAAGGGAACCTCTATTTGCAACTATTTTATTTCTTGAATCAACATAGTTTTGGTGGATAAGGACAGTTATGAAGCACCTCTCACCGTAATTGGTTTAAGACGCTCTGGAAAAGGCGCTTGAGTTTTTCTTTTGGCCAGTGAATTATTCGTAGTTTCAATTGGACCTAACCCTCCCCTTCCTGAGGTAGGTCAGAAGCTTTAGCTGAAGGTGAGGGTATGGTTTTTTCTTGAAGATTTTATGGGGTTGGCTCAGTAGATAAGGGGGTTGTTGTTGTGGCCGCAATAGACTCTTTAATCAGTTCATCCAATATCTCAACAATAGTCGAGGGATGGAGTGTTTTCCCAGACCTTAATTATAAATTACCACAATGTATGACATTAATTTCATTAACATTATCATATTCAATAAAGTACACTAGATCATTTTGTCGATTATTCTTTGGGTTTGGAACAGGTTGCATCGAAATTTATGGTTGATTAACTTGTTTAGTTTTTTGAGTGTGCAGGGGAGGTGATAAGAAATTTTATTGTTGAGTCACCCCTCTCCTGGGACTAGTGTAAAATTGATTCTATTGTTGATTCCATTGAGGAAAGTGGTTTTGAGGATACCACTGTTGTTGGTTCTGGTTGGGCCACTAAGGATTTCCCCATGACTGATTTGCCCATTCAGGTGGTCCCCAAGGATAGGTTCCCCAATTAGGTGGTACTTGAGGTGGAACCCAAGGCCAAGGTGTTGTCCAATGATTATTATTCCTGTTGTTTTGTGGTCTCTAGGTAGGATTTGAATTTTTTCCATAAGAAAAGTTGCCTCCAGTTCTTTGGTTGACAAAGTTTATTTCTTCCTCAACTAGGGTTGCTCTTTTCTTATAGTTCTTAATGGAATTCAAGAGCTCACATTGATCAATGTGGTGGTCCTTATCACAAACGTAGCAAACAATGATTTTATCAACTTTGTCCAAAGGACATTCCCTTAACAAATGCTTATTTCGACATCTTGGGTAGTAAATGGATAAGGTCTCTGGATTTTGCATTTTAGCCTATATTTCATCCAACGTGGTATCCAGTTGAACCATAATATCAGTCTTAAGGTTAGCTTTCTCTTCATGCAATTTTCCTATCTCATTGGAACCTTTGAAGAGGGTAGACTTTTAGATCCCCCTCGAGTATGAGAGAAGTTCCAACATAGCTCAGTGATTTGACCAAGGTCCAGTTGTGACACATCCCCTTTTCCCATTAAATCTAGGCTCCTCTGAGCATCATTGTAAAGACCTTTGAGAAATATGGTCTTTAAAATCTTGACACTTATGGCTTATTCGCCACATCGTTTAGATAGGAAGAGAAACCTATCTAGGTAATCTTATAGGATCTCATCTTCATTTTGTCTTAGTTTAAACAACTCCTCCTTCCTATCGCTCACACGACAATAAATTTGGTACTTATCTAGAAAAATAGTTTCCATATCATCCCATGAGGTTATGGATTTCGAGGCTAGCCCCATGAACCAGTGCATCACTGAGTCCTTTAGAGTCAAGGGAAAAAGCTTAAGTTTCTAGTTATCATTCTTGTATTCATAGGTTTGACACAAGACCTTAAACTCAAAGAGGAACTGATTAGGATCCTCAGAAGACAAACCTCAGAAGGTTGGCAAGAAAGCTGGTGAATTTTTTTTCATGGTCGTATCGTCATCAACATCTATCGTGATGGGATAAGTAAATTTTTGTGGTGCTAGTGGAGCATCAACATTGGTATCTCTACAGTTATGGTTACGGTCACCCATATTGTTGAAGAAAATTCATTCCTCATCAAAAATTTGCTCCAATGGGAGAGGCTCAAGAGTTTGGATAGGAATATGCTCCTCTTCAACTATATGTTCTCTCTCTAGAGTATACGGGAAGGTCTCAGGTTGATCCTGGTTGATCAATTCATCAGAAATTTCTTGAACTGAGATTCCTTCTTCCCCACTCATGGTTACTTCATTGTTTGGGGGGGTTTTTGGTATGAATCTTTTGTGGGGGCCTTATTTCCTGACCATGCAGAAAAGGAAGCCAAAGGATTATTTTTATTCCCAAAAGAGATACTCAAGGTATTTCCTACTAACACTTAGTAAAAGAATACTCCTTGACAACTACGCCAAAAAGTGATAGGTTGTCGTTATACCTATCTCTTTAGTTGAAAAGTACAACAAATATCAACCGAGCAGTGTTCAAGGCTATATGCAATAGGAAGATCCCTCAACTAACTCTCTCAGATTTTCTAAGTAAGTGGAATAGTTGAAAGAAAACTTAAATCTAAAGGCCATTAAACTAGAAACCTTGAAATGATTAAACTAGAAAACAAGAAACTATCAACCTAAATAACATCACAACTAGACTACAAAGCATTGAAATGACTAAGTTAATAAGCATATAAATTTATGAAGAAGAAAAACAAGTAAAGAAACTATGAAATATTTGACTAACTATGAATTAACAAACTTAACAGTAAACATGAAACAATCTCCTAACTTAAAACTTGACAGAAGGAAAGGTGCACCGAAACTTTAATTAATAGAGCTACAAGAGTCTCGACTTCACACTTTATCATTTATGAAATAGAAGTAACAAAATACTGAAAGTGAAAATACTTATCTATTGATTCCTATAATCCCTTGAGTGGCCATCTCGTGGGTTCTTCTAAAGTCTAACTTAGATCACTTGCACTGATATCTCTAGAACTACTCTATTTAGTAAAATTCTATTCACAACACTTAGCAAAACAGAATAAGGTAAACCAAATTTTCTTTATTCATATTAAGAGTGTAATACATAAAAATGATTCAGATATTCATTACGACAACATAACGATGCTCTTCTGTTGTGTGTCTTTTTTATTTCTAAAAATTATATATATATATATAAAAATTGTTACCGGAATCCTAGATTTCAAGTGGCGGGAAGTGCCTCTGAAAAAGTCTTTCAACCATCTTAACAAACTAAAAAACTGAGTTTAAACATAAAACATTAAAGAGACTCATAACCGAGCCATAAGTCTTTTTAACAGAAAATACTAAAACAACTATAAAAGCCTCGATACATCAATGCACTAGAATTTTGGTGCCTAAACTTTTTGTGCCTGTCCTCAGTCTTTATGGATTGTGCGTTAAGTCTTGAATGCTAGACTTCTTGCGTTGAATTCCTTTAGCTGGACATGATGACCAAGAAACCTGTTTACTTCTGGAAAATCTAAACTATTAAGTCAGTGTGGGTTAGCTAATTCAAATTAATTCAAAGAAATAAATTTCATACAATTTTCTCAAAAAGAGAGTGCTTATTAATCCTAAAGGTAGTTAATTGGTAGAGTAAAAGGGCTGGAAAAAGATAGGAAAGGGTTTTTAGTCACTGATATCATTAAGGTTATTATTTACCTCATCATCGTTATCCACTTGCAAACTCTTTATCCTAGTCAATTTCTCTTTGGATCCATATGTAACATTCCCATTGTTCTACCCAATATGTTTTAACCTCAAGTGAATAAACTATGATGCCAGCACTTAGCAATAAAAAATTTCTTTTCAAATACAATAATAGTATGCACATTTGAAATAAACATCATTTCAAACTTTCCCATTTCATTACAATGATATATTACAACTTTCCAATGTATTTATTTCATATTACATAAATCCATGATAGTATTTCACATTTACAATTTTTCCATAGAAATGGATACAAGATTACATACATAGCTACTAAGAGCTTACTGGCAACACATATATGAATGGTCTAGATGTCATTCCTCAAATATTGGTCGCCAACTGATGAGAATAATCATCACTCAAGTGTTTTTCTGCCAACCATGGACTTATTGAGGTCCCCCACACATCTACCAATCTGGTAAGATGGTCCTCCCTTCAACGAAGGGATTGGTTTAGTAACCTCATAATAATAACCTTCCCTGATTTTGGTGTTGTGTCCTACATATCTAGAGCTACCATACAGTGGCTACAACCTACATGCATGACAATCCCTGCCTAGTATGTAAACCTAGATCACAGTGAACTGATAGTGTAAACAATGACAACTTACACTTCTTTGGCCAACGTATTCATCACCCAAAATTTAGAGTGGAGGTCACACGCTCACCCACCTTTCTAGCTCGATTTGGATTTGACCATTCATGTTCTATGTATAGTTTAGCCCCTTTCCCATGGATTATCCTAACCCTAGGAATAACCTATTGACATCTCATGTTTACTATGACACTTCTACTAAAGTAATTCAAAGTAACTCCAAAACTCAAACTTCACAATTAAAGCAATATCTAGACACAATATATTCACTCATTCCAATATGTAGAGTATATACATATATTCCCATAATGAGGTTTACTAAACTAGAATCGTCAAGAATCATTCATACTTATTCAAAGAAGAACTTAACCAAATTCATAATAAAGAAACTAGACTCACTTTCAAATAACTTCTTTCCAAGAAAATAAAACAAAATCTTATAATCATTTCAAACACAAAATACATAATGGAGTAGAAATTAGCATGCCTGTATTTGAAAATATCTAAATGAAAAATTTGGCTTCCTAGATTAGCCTTCAAAAAATTATCTTACAACTCCTTCAATATACAACCTATCTCCAACCTCTATCTTCTCTTGACAAACTCTTAATACTAGCAACTACTCAAAATTCTCTATTACTCTCTAAAACTCTCAAAAAATACTCAAACTCAAAAAGTGTCGTAGATAAACAACTCAAAACATTAGAAGAAAGAATGCATAATGCATCCCAAAAGATGGAGAAAGCTCCTCTATTTATACTAAAACTTGAGAAACTAATGGCTATAAAAAAGCTCATGTTTTTGCCAATTCTCATGCCAATGAATCAACCCAGCTAGATAAAAAATAAAGGTGGCAATTTTTTAAAAATAACTCAATGCATATACTCATTCAGTTGCCCTCCTCTTCATGACAAGGTTATTCGTTCATAAAAGAAAGTTTCATGGTTTCCCATATCGACTTACTTTAGCCAACTTTCCATTTGACTCATTCTTATATTCATTATTTTCCTTATACATTGGTAGAGAGGCACAAAACAAACTTCTTATTGTATGCAAATTTCATAATTTGGCACCACATAAACCCACATGCCCTATCCTTATGTTTTTATTTTGAAATACTAGGTCAAAAATGATATTTACATATTTTACCTTCCACTCAGCAAGATATTTGACTAAGTCTTTGAGGTTGTAGTTTATAAACTTAGTTCACTTTAACTCCCACATGCTTTGTTAATGTGTTTCCTTTGGCATGTTTAAACAACACTTTAAATTATTATGCAATGTTATTTAAACAATGTGCTAACTTTATTCATTGTGCTATACCATGTATCATATATAATGTGCTACATATTATGCACTTTTTCAATGCCACGTGCTATTTCAAGCGCTATGAAAATATATATATATATATCAACTAGATGATTATAAAATGCATATTCGCCATTCAAATACATATCCATATGTTTACATATTCCACATAATAACAATACATGTATATATATATGTGTGTGTGTGTACATTTTCGTCAATGTAACTACATACACATAT
The DNA here is from genome assembly GCA_007115665.2 of Sequoiadendron giganteum. NCBI lineage: Eukaryota > Viridiplantae > Streptophyta > Pinopsida > Cupressales > Cupressaceae > Sequoiadendron > Sequoiadendron giganteum. The sequence continues at coordinate 348,209,519 of CM021105.1, read as the reverse complement.
ATTAAAATATATATATATATATATTTATTATATATATCATTACCATGGCATTTACATTTAAACACATATAATCACAATCCCTTTGATCGACATATATACATGAAGTGTGTGTGTGTGTATATATATGTCACCTCCACCAATCGATATTCTCATGCATATGGGTAATTTGTCCATGAGCATGCACATATACGTCTATTTATGTATACTCATGCATGTATTTACTCATGTGTATGATTTTATCGTAGACACGCACATATATACATATATATATTTTGTGTATATATCTCATCGATATAAATATTAACATACAAGGAATAACTCACTCCCAATAAAAATACACAAACACATAACCTAAATCGAGAACATTCACAGACAAGCTCATAACTTCTTCTAAATCATGCACAAACAAGACTAAAGGTTACTTACCACTTCCCAAACTATTGACTTGACTTGACCAAACTAGAAGTGAGTGTGTGTACGCTCAGTTAGGATCATTTAGGGTTACCAAACCAAGTTCTCCTAAGTGATACCTCCCTTCTCTTCCAAAAGCTCAAATTTGTTCCCGCATCCAGCTTAGTACATTGCAACAGTAGTTAGCCGATAACAATACAATCATTTGCATCATACATTTCACAGTCAAAATCCTTATTAAACATCAAATTGAATCAAACATTCATTCATCATATTTCCAATATAAATAAAGCATAAACATATTTATATATAAATTATTTTCACCCAACTAGGTAAAAGTAAATAGGTAATAACACAACAGGGTGTAACATATCCCCCCCCCCTCCCCATGTGAATCATTGTCCTCAATGATGTTAAGTATCAAACATAAACATAATCCATAAAACACAAGCATAATAATATTGTATTTCAAGAATTCTCAAAAGCATGCAAAACACGAGGAAACTTTTGCTTCATCTCAACATAGTCCTCCCAAGTGGCAAAATCTTCTACATGTTGATCCCACTGGACATTGCATTGCAAAACCTCCTTGTTACGTAAGTGAAGCTTACATAATCCGATCACCTTGAGAGGCTCAATTGTTACCACTCCCAGGTCTTATACCTATAAAGCATTCCAATCAATAACATGGTTATCCCTTGGTATATACTTCTTAAGGTATAAGACATGAAAGACATTGTGCATCCTGGCAAGAGTTGGTGACAAAGCAAATCGATACATAATAGGGTTTACTTCCTCGAGAACCTCAAAAGGACCTACATAGCGTGGAGCTAGTTTGGATGACTTTCCAAACTTAATGGAAATCTTATGAGGTTTAACTCTCAACAACATCTTTTCCCCCTATTAAAATTTTTTAGGTACCCGTTTGGAATTTGCATAACTTTTTTGCCTATCATTAGCTTCTACTAGCCTCTAATTATTATTAGATTCTACTAGCCTCTAATTATTATTAGATTCTACTAGCCTCTACTTCTCATTAGCTTTTTCTATCCTCTACTTAATAATACAAACTTTTTCCTCCATTTCTAATAACATCTTCGGCCCAAGGCTTATCCTATCCTCTAGCTTATCCCAGTTTATAGGAGTTTGAAATTTCTTGCCATACAATGCTCCGAATGGAGCCATCTTGATTGCAAAATGATAAGAATTTTTATATGCAAACTCAACCAAAGGTAGGTAATCTTACCACTTTTATTGTTGATCCATGCAATACACCTTCAGTAGATCTTCTAGCACTTGGTTCACCCTTTCACTTTGTACATCTTTTTTCAGATGATATGTTGAACTTATGTTCAACTATGTACCAAGTGAGGAGAACAAGGTTTTCCAAAACCTAGATGTCACATGAGCATCCCTATCTGAGATCATATTATTAGGAATTCCATTTAGTCTAAACACCTCTGAATAAATTTATGAGCTATGACAAGAGCTCCATCAATTAGATTCCCTAGAATAAAATTCACCACCTTAGTAAGTTTATCCACTACCACCAAAATTGCATCAGCTTATTCCTCGACGTAGGAAGACCTTTCACAAAGTTCATGCTAATGACTTGCCACTTACTTTCTAGAACTTCATGAGGATACAAAAGACCTGTAGGGTGATGATGTTTTTCCTTCACCCTTTGACACTCTAAGCATCTTGCTAAATATTTTGCAACAACCCCTTTCATTCCCTTCCAAAAATACAATGGCTTCACATCAACCAACATCTTAGTCACACCAAGATGTCCAAAGTATGGTGCATTGTGAACTTCTTTCCACACCAAGTTTCTTAATTCCTTAGAGTTAGGTACATAATTTTTTCCCTAAACCTTAGTAATCCATTAGGCTCAGAGTGAAATCCTTTGTATCTTGTATCTTGCGGATTATCCGAGAGTACTTGCTTGACTCTCTCATAATATTCGTCACCCTTGGATTTATGAAACACTTGGCTATTGAAGTCAGTTTGAATTAATACCATCGAGGTGATATTCCTCCTATGACATAGGGCATCAACAACCCAATTCTATTTTCCCTCAATGTAATTGATGTTGAAGTTGTAATCATATATCAGTTCCACCCATCTCCTTTGTCGTGCATTCAAATTGGGTTGGGTAAACAAATACTTCAGATTGTGATGATTAGTCTTTTGTTCAAAAGGTTTTCCCAATAGATAGTGTCTCCACATCTGCAATGCATGGACAACTGTTGTTAACTCCAAATCATGTGATGCATAATTTTGTTCATAGGGCTTGAACTTCCTTGACTCATAAGCTATCACTCACCCATCTTGCATCAAAACTCCACCTAAACCTTCACCCGATGTGTCCATGATGACAATAAAGTTGCCCTTTAGATGAAATACCTTCAATATTAGAGCTATGGTCAACTTCTCCTCGAGTAGGTCAAATGTTGCTTGACATTTTTCAAACCACTCAAACTTCTTCCCTTTCCTTTGTAACGAAGTAATAGGAAAAGCTATCCTGGAAAATTTTACAACAAACTTTCGATAATATCCAGCTAAACCCATAAAACTTCTAACCTCCGGCACATTCTTAAGCACTGGCCACTCAAGCACTGCTTTTATTTGATTTGGATCAACTACAATCCCATTAGCTAAAATTATGTGACCCAAGTACTACACTTCCTTACAAAATAAAGTACACTTAAAGAGTTTCTCGTATAGCTTGTGCTCTCTTAACCATTAGAGAACAATATCTAAATTTTTACAATGCTCCTCTTCATTCTTGGAATAGATTAAAATATCATCCAAGAAAACTAAAACAAACCTAACCAAGCAATCCCTAAATACATGGTTCATCAAGTTCATGAATGTTGCAGGTGTGTTCGTGAGTCCAAATGATAGAAGTGTGAACTCATAATGACTGTATCTAGTTATGAAGGTAGTTTTAAAAATGTCTTTGTCCTTGATCCTCAGTTGATGATAACCTGACTACAGATTAATCTTTGAAAACACTTTTGACCTCGCATTTGATCAAAGAGATCATTGATACATGGCAATGGGTACTTATTCTTTATCATAGCTTTGTTAAGCATATGATAGTCAATACACAGGTGTTGTACCATCTTTCTTCTTCACGAAGATCATTGGCACTCCCAAAGGTGAAACATTGGGTCTTATCAATCCTTTAGACAACAACTCCTCCAATTGTGCTTTAAGATCCATTAATTTAGTTGTGGTCATCCTATAAGGAACCTTATATATAGGTTCCAACCCTGGAACTATATTGATGGAGAAATTGAACACTCTCTTGGAAGGCAATCTAGGTAACTCATCTGGGAATACATCAATAAATTTTTGTAGGATAAGATATTTCTCCATATCCATCTCTCCAAATTCTACCACTTCACCTTCTTCGGCATCTTAGGGGTCTTGTGGTCCATAATATACATCATCTTAAGAAATGAAATCTTTACATTCCTCAAGTTTCTCCATTTTAACTGTTAAGAGTTAACAACATTTCTTCTTTGTTGTATTCATTTGTACGACAAAGATTTGTTGCAACTTGACTTCTCTAGGTGTTCCTTTCAATGTCACCCATTTACCTAGATTGTCTAAGCATTCTACTATTTTGGCATGACAATCTACTTTGGCCCTATGTTTCCACATCCAATTCATCCCTAAGATGGCATCATATGAACCTAAGGGGGTTACATACAAGTTCACTTCCATAGAGAAACTTGGAAGTTCAACCCCTGCTTTGAATAAACATTGATCCACCATAGCTCTTGTCTAGTTTGCATACTCAACAAACCAAGAATTTTCCATAAAATCAACCTTTCTAGAAATTTGACTAGCTATTCTAGGTGAAACAGATTTTTTGTGGCTCCAGTATCAATAAGAATGGAAATAGGTATACCAAACAAAGTACTTGGAGTTTCCACCAGAATGATTTGGTAATTTGCTTGTCGGTTGTCCAACATTGCATGGATCCTTTATTGAAATGTAGCTCATTGAGGAGGAAGTGGGCTTTCTTGTGGTTGTGACCCTGATGGTTTGTTGGGACACTAATTGGAAAAATGATCCCCACCACATGTAAAGCATCCTCTCAATGGTCCCTTCTTTTTTGCTAGCCTTTCAAAATTACTGACATTCCCTCCAATATTGTTATAGTTGTTTTTGTTGTTGAAGTTGTTTCCTCTGCGATCTCTTCTTGCTTCATTCCAATTATTATAGGGTTCCTTGTCCCCTTGCCTTTGAAAATCCTACCCTCCATTAAACTTCTTTGGGGCTTGATTAGCATAAGGCAAACCAAACTTCTTTTGATTCTTCTCGCGGTAGTTTGAGATAACTTTAAGCTTTTTCTCTTGCTTAAAATTGCCTTCTCGTATACTAGGTCCATGGTAGCCAGACCATGTACATCTACCTCACCACCTATTTGGTTGTTCAAACCCATGATGAAATTCCTTATACAAAATTGCTTGTCTCTTTGGTACATGTGTACGTACCTCAGGATACACTACAATAGAATAGGCAATTAGTGCCTAAAATAGCACCGGATTTTGGTGCATTTGAGTTCATGAACTGGATACTTTTGTTGGTGCAAAACTCGGCGGAAAAGGGTTTGTTCTCTTCAGCGCCGAATTTTGTGCCGACTGTAGCACCGAATTTAGTGCCGAAAAAGTGGCGCAAACAATAGCGCCTAGAATAACACTGGGAAATAGCGTAAAAAATAACACCTAAATTAGTGCCCAATTTGACTTCCAGTTTTGCTTCCATGTCTGCTCCCATTTTTTATTCTAGTTTTGCTCCCATGTTTGCTTCCAATTTTTCTTCCAGGTTTGCTTCCAATTTTGCTTCCAGGTTTGTTTCCAGTTTTGCTTCCAGTTTTGCTTCTAGATTTACTTCCAATTTTGCTTCAAAGTTTTCTTCCAATTTTGCTTCCAATTTTGCTTCTAGTTTTGCTTCCAAGTTTGCTTCCAGTTTTGCTTCCAATTTTGCTTCCATTTTTTCTTCCAGTTTTACATTCGGTTTTGCTTCTGATTTTGCTTCCAGTTTTGCTTCTAGTTTTGCTTCCAAGTTTTCTTCAAATTTTTCTTTTAGTTTAGCTTCCAATTTTGCTTCCAAGATTGCTTATGGTTTGCTTCTAATTTGACTTCCATTGTTGCTTCCTTTTTTGCTTCTTGTTTTGCTTCCATTTATTAATTTATATGTTTTATTTCAATTTAATTAGTTAAATATATTGTGCCTCTTAAATAACTCATATGATTATAGAGTAAGTAATTTAATTATTTAACTCATATGATTAAATAACAAGATAATTATTATAACATGATCATCATCTATAATTAAAATAAGTGAGTCAAAAATCTATAATTTAATCGAATTTGACAACATCCATTGTGAGCAATAAATTAAAATCATCATACGTAATAAATATCCATCCAAAAAATGGTCGTTGTAGGAGCGCGTGGGGAGTCCAGACGTTGGGATGCTAGTTCCTGGGCGAAGGATGCAGAAAATGAATGGCCTATGCTTCATGATCGGCAAGGGAGAGGTCGGTGAAGCAAGGGGTATGGCAAGGATAATGCTGATTGGGGAGTTATGGGGCGCGGGGGATGAAAGCAACCTCAACAAGATGACAAAAGGGCCTGGGGGCCCCCGAACCATAAAAAAGGCTTTTATCAGCAGCCCAGATGGGAACTGCAGTGGATTTCTGGTAGGAGGAGAACAATGGGTGGGTCCCCTAGGTGGAGTGACCAGCGGAAAAGGTGGCATTTTCCCTTAGGAAATGGGGGGAGAGGGAAAAAGAAAAATCTGATGGGGTCGTTTGGGAGTCAAAGGACATCACAAAATCCAGTGGTTGCTGGTCTAGGGCCCAAGTTGTGTTCAGATGCTCTAAAGCAACATTGGGTAGAAAAGAATGGAAAAGGTAGTTGGGTGTCGCCTCAGGAGAAGCCCTTGGAGAATTCAAAGCCAAACGAGTCAGTGTCAAGGGTGGCTGAAGTGGTTCCAGAAGAGCTTATAGAAGAGACTAGATCTTCATTGGAGAACAAGGCTCTTTAAGTGAAATGGTGGGGAGATAGTTGTACCAAATCTCAAATGCGGAAATGGTGGACGAAGCATTGGCCGAACAAAGTGGTGGTGAAGTTTCTGTCAAACAACTTTATTTTGGTTCAATGCTCATCTATGGGCATTAGATCTGAAATACTAAGCGCTTCCCACCTATCAATGGATGGGTTTGGCTTTTACTATTTTGCATGGTCAAGAAATTTTGAGCCGTCATGACATATCCCAAAAAATATGCAGATTTGGGTAGAACTGAATAGCTTGCCTTCAGAAATGTGGTCGGTAGAAGCTCTGAGGAGGATTGGTAGTGCATTAGGGGAAGTCTCTAGTATTGATGAGAAGGCCCTTAATGATGGTAATGAGGGCCGAATGAGAGTCTTGATTGAAGTCAAGCCTTGGAGTACCCTGTGGAGTGAAATGGAGTTGTCTCTCGACGGGGTTGTGTGGATTCAAAAAGTAAAATGGAATTGAACTCAATGTCAGGCTAGGGTTTTGAAGATGTGGGAGTGTGAGGGCCTCAAAAACATGAATAGACCATCCCAAAAGGGAAAGGGGATTAATGATTCAGGGGAGGGACCATCGAAAATTTCTAGTTACGCACCAGCCCTCCAGTCACTACTCAGCCCAGAGTGTCACAGGAAAGAGGAAGGATGGAGCTTGAGTCTACTCACCATGAGGATGGGGGATCCGTGATTGGCTTGTAGCCACTGCCAGAGAGGAAGTTATCAAACGATGAGTCGAGGTCCATGGAGGCGCATCTCTTAGTGCTAGATCAGGAGTTGAATGACTGGGAATCAATACTGGAGGTAGGGAATGAGCTAAGAGCTCTGGTAGATAACCCTTTTGAGGGAGATGGTGTGGAGAAGAAGGATAAATAGGAGGCGGTATTGGTCTAGAAAGATTGGGAGGATGAGCTTAATATGTAGATGATTCCTTTTGGGGAAACCCCATGGGAAGACAACACAATGAAGGTATTGATTGCATATTTGCGAAGGGAGTTGACTGGCGCATTAGAGCCTAAAGATCATAAGGAGGAGGTGGAAAAGAGAATAGTGAAGCCGGTTAAGTGCAGTCTCGGCAAAATTTTGGGGATTCAACTTCAAGGGAATGAAAAGATGACGCCAGACTGTGGAGAAAAGAGGAAGCTTGGGCGGAAATTGGGAGCATAATTGAGAGCTCTGGTAGGGGAGGCAGTGGGCCAACAAAAAATAACTATGCATCTGAGGTCTGGGAAGGAGGATCCCTTCTTGGAGGACGATGAGGATCCTAAGTTGGAATGTTAGGGGCCTAAACGCCCCTAACAAACAATGCCTACTCAGGCATCTAATCAAAGTGCAAGTGGCTGATATAGTTCTGATTCAGGAATCAAAGTTATGTTGTGGTGAGGTGGGCAGATTGAAGGCGAAAATGAAGGCTTGGAATTTTTCAATGGTGGATGCATTAGGGGCTTCTGGCGGGCTAATCACAATGTGGCGACCATTAGTGGTACAGGTGCAGGAGGTAGCTACTGGTAGATGGTGGTTGGTGTGTAAGGTAAAAAATGCCAAAATGAATCTTGAGTTTATCCTATTTAACATCTATGGTCTAGTAAATTTGGTGCAGAAGAGACTTGTTTGGAAAAATATTGAGTCTTTCTTTCGAGCAAATAGTGAAATGGTGTGCATTGTGGGAGGTGATTTTAATGCGATTCTTAAGTTTGAAGACAAACGGGGAGGAGTGGGGAAACGTCTACCTTCACAAGTGGAGTTCGAGGAGTTTGTCTCTCGAAATGCATTGTGGGATATCCAATTAGTGAATGGGACCTTCACCTGGTCGAATAGGAGATCGGGCTTCAGTGGTATAGCGGAAAAGTTGGACAGATTTTTGTTTCGTGGTGACTTAGCTGCATTCCCTTTCTCTTTCGATGGTAGGATAATTCCTTTCTCTGGCTCAGATCATTATCCAATTATGTTGGCAGTTTTAGGGGAAAGGATAGGAAAGCGGTGTCCATTTAGGTTTGAAAAAATGTGGCTGTGAGACCCTCAACTTTTGGAAAATATAAAGGTTTGGTGGGAGGAGATTCAACCAACGGGGAATGGTTTGTTTAGGGTGGTTTGCAAGCTAAAACATCTTAAGCAGAAATTAAGGGTGTGGAACCGAGAAAGCTTTGGCAACATTTTTGAGAAGAAGAAGCGGCTGGAAGAGGAATTGGCAGAAGTCAATGAGAAGGTGTTTCTGGCTGGTATGGATGAGTTCCTATATCTAAGAGAAAAAAGTCTTTTAAAAAGTTGGGAAGAGGTATTAGCAAGGGAAGAGGTGTTTTGGCGGCAGAAGTTGAGGGTTGCTTGGATTAAAGAAGGGGATAGAAACTTGAAATTCTTTCACAATACAACTAAGATAAGGCGCGAAGGGAATAGGATTTTGTGCTTACAAAGGGAAGATGGTGTGTTGGTGGATGGGCAGGAAGGGATTGTGAGCTTAGCAAAGATTTATTTCTAGTCACTTTTAAACAACTGGGAAAGCTCAAACGGGGTCCATGAGGCAGAGTTTTTGAGAGGGATTCCTTCTTTAGTTACCCAAGAGTAGAATAATTCTTTATTTCGGCCTTTCTCCTTGGAAGAGGTGTGTATTGCAGCATTTCAGTTGCATCCGGATAAAGCGTCGGGGCCAGACGGTTTCCCAACACTATTTTATCAAAGCTTCTAGGAAGTGGTGGGTGAGGAGATTTATTTGGCACTAGAGGAAGAGTGGGCTTCGAGAGCATTGCTAAGGGAAGTGAATTGTACTTTTTTGGCTTTGGTACCCAAGAAGGAGAAGCCTGTAACATTGGAGGAGTCTAGACTGATTGCGTTGTGCAATGTATTTTATAAGATTCAATCGAAGGTGATGGCGAACAGGCTCAAGGTTATTATTCCCAATCTGATTTCGGAGGAGTAGACTGGGTTTTTCCCAAGGAGGTCTATTTTTTATGGAGCCATTATTGCTCAAGAGGCAATACATTCGCTCCAAGTAAGTGGTCAACAGGGGATGCTTGTTAAGTTAGACATAAGGAAAGCTTATGATCTAGTCGATTGGAGATTTTTGTGTAAAGTTTTGGAAGCTTTTGGCTTCGCCAGAGAATGGGTCTCATGGATCTTTACATGCATCTCTTCCCCAAGATTTTTGATTTTGATCAATGGTGACCCTCATGGATTCTTTGAATCTTCAAGAGGATTGAGACAAGGTGACCCAATATCCTCTTTTTTTGTATATTCTAATGGCTGAGGCATTGGGGAGAATGTTGTCTAGGGCAATAGTGGAGGGATCGCTGAAAGGGATTCAAGTTACCAGTTGTCTTCCTACTCTATTGCATCAGCAATTCGGTGATGATACTCTGTGTTTTGCTTGTCCTTGTGTGCAAGAGGCAAGGACTTTCAAAAAGGTTTTGCAAAGCTACAAATTGGTGTATGGCCAGCGGGTGAGTGTGGCGAAGTCAAAGATTTATTTTCTGAATACAGAGGTAGGAATGGAGGAAAGGGTAACAACAATTTTAAACTTCAAAATTGGGTTGCTTACGATGACATACCTTGGCCTTCCTTTAGATAAAGGGGTTACGGTGAGAAAGCTTTGGGAGGGATTGGTGGCTACTGTGCATAGCCGTATGTCTTCTTGGAGTGGCTGGTGGTTATCATGGGCAGGCAAGATTGTTATGTTGAAAGCAATCATCTCAGCTCTCCCGATTTATTTACTCTCCTGCTTGGTGTTGCTAGTACACAGGGCTGATCAGCTAAATCAAGCAATGTGTAGTTTTTTTTGGCAAGGGAATTCAGAGCAGAAGAAATTTCCACTGATTGCTTGGGAGTTGATATGTAAATCTAAAAAGGTAGGAGGTCTGGGAATTCATGATTTGTTGAAACAGAATAAGGCGTTGGGTGCGAAGCTTGTCTGGGGTATGTATACACGTAACCAAGCAAAGTGGGCCTAAATTCTTCAGCATAAGTATCTAGATACCGATGAGGCAGAGGGCATTTTGAGAACGGAGAACCTTCCCAAGGGCTCGAGAATTTGGAATTTCATGAACATTTGCAGACCACTAATTTTGGAAAGTCTATCATGGGATATTTTTGATGGAAGGAAGGTGTTGTTTTGGGAAGATTCATGGTGTGGGTATCCGAGCTTGAACATTGCCCTAGGGCTGCATAGGGCAAAAGTTATTCTTGGTCAAATTTGGGGATCTAATGTCAGGGATTATGTTGAAGAGAAATTGGTGGATGGGGTGGCGGACTTTGTATGGAAATTCCTAGATCCAAGGTTAGTGCCGATAGAGGAAGCTTGAATTCTTCAGGAGGAATTAAATCAAAGAAGGGTGGTGATTAGGCCTAGGTTGGACAAGATAGTCTGGTTGACCTCAGCTTCAAGTAAATATTGCATGAGTGAAGGGTATAGAGCTCTTCTGGGGGAGGAAACACCTTCATCTCTTCCAACACATTTGTTCTGGAATAAGGCTTGTCTCCCGAAAGCTGGAACTTTCGCATGGGCAGTGGTAAGGAAGCGAATTTTGACAACAAATAGATTTAAATCCCTAGGATTTGCGGGTTCGTCGAGATGTGTCTTATGTAAAAGGGCCAAGGAAGATATAAATCATCTTCTTGTAGGCTGTCCCTTTGCTCAATCGTGTTGGAAGTGGCTGTGTGCTCGGTTGGGTTGGAGTTACGCCCTCTCGAATGATATTGGTTATCTTTGCAGCTTGGCCTTTGCTAAAGAGAGATTCATTATATCATTTTTTATGGGTGGTTAGCCCATCGTTAGTGGTATGGGAGTTCTGGAAGGAATGCAACCGAAGGATATTCTTGGAGAAGGCTAAATTTTTTCCTAAATTCATTAACAAGTTGGAGGCTTTGATTGTAGAGGTAGTGAATGGGTGTGTGAGACAGTTGAAAGTTGGAAGCTGAGGCTTTTCGGAGTGGGATGCACAAATGCATCGGGTGTGGTATGGCTTGGAGGTTCCCAAACCAAGTATCAGTTCTTGGGGAGGGAAAAAGGTGGATAGACATTTAGTTGAGTGGATTCCTCAGAAAGCGGGTTGGAGCAAAATGAATTTTGATGGGGCATCTAGGGGAAACCCAGGGATTGTAGGCTTGGGGTGCTGTATTAGAAATGATTTAGGACTAGTCTTAGCGAAAAAATTTGAATCTTTACCGGTAATGACAAATACGAAAGTGGAGTTGAGTGCTCTCATTGGAGGTTTGAAACTATGTAGTGCTTTGAAATTAAGCAGGGTAGAAATCGAAGGGGATTCCATGGTGATTGTTCAGGCTTTCAAGATTGGGAGTATGATAAACTGGAGATTACAGGTGCTTTTAGATAAGGTTAGTGCTCTGGCTCGCGAGATCCCAGAATATACAATCAAACACATTTACAGAGAGGCCAACACAATGGCGGACAGGTTGGCTAATTTGGGAGCGGATGGGGTGAATGGGATTCACATTTGGGATCCAGGGAGAACTTATGGATAGTTTTGGGCTCTGCACAAGCACGACTGCTAAGTGGGTGGGTCAGGCTTAGCTCCTTTGGTGAGTTGGTTAACTTTGTGTGGTAGGCATGTGTGTGGGAGTTTGGGGTGGTGGTGTTCGTTGAAGGTGATTTAATGGGAAACAAGAGAGATGAGGCCGTCCATGCGAAGGTTAGTCGGGTTACCCTTGGAAGGCAAGGTGTGAGATGGCCGAGGATTCTTTTGAGACAAACAAAGGCAGTAGTTCATGTTGTCTAAACAGGGATGAGTTAGTTTTTTTTTTTTTTGGGGGCAGTCAAGGTGTTATTAAGTGAAGAGCTCATGAGTTGGGGGATGGTGGTTGTTTGTGTCGGTAGGCAAGATGGGTGTTGGTTGTTTTGGAGTCTTATGCTATCAGATCTCAGAATGATGCTTTGTAAAGTTAATTCTTTCTCAATAATAAAATATAATTTTTACGAATAAAATAAAAACAATAAAAAAAAAAATATCCATCCAAAAATCATCGACCACTTTTAATATATATAAATTGACAAGTCAATACTGATAATATCGTCATCATATATAACTAAAACAAGTGAAAGTGAAATATGTCAATAGATCAATAACATGTCCAACAGTTGACATAAGTTAAAATGATACATGTACAAATGATATAAGTAAAAATGATAAATTATGTAACTCAAATTGATACAAGTCAAGAGTATACATGTCCAAATGATATAAGTGAAAATGATACATGTTGATATGATACAACACAATAATATGGTACTTTAGGCCGTGAAAATGATACATATGATAGTAACCATGAAAAGAGGCATCATAACGATATATAAACAATAATCCATGATGCAGTCTATATGATCATGAATGTCACTCGTTACTACTAGCTGCAACTGTCTCACCATCGTCATCATCATCATCATCTTCATCGTCATCATCATCATTGTCATCGGCCTCAGTGTCTTTTGTATCTACGTCATCATCAACCTCTGCCATCTGATATGTACTGACATAACCAATATTTTCTAGATCTATATCATAATGAGGATCATCTTGATCTTCTGGAAGACCCGTGTTTTGCAAAAAAAAAACATTTAAAATGAAAATTATTATTTATTTCATGCAATAATTTATTTTTTTGTTATATATCTAATATTACAACATATGAGACGAAACGACCATAATCATATTACATCATATCAAAGTGCACATACCATAATAAAATTTTAAAAAAGTTACAACTAATATGTCATTCCAATGATGTAAAACATGCAACAATTCTAATAAACGCTAGTAAATATCATAAAAATATTTGTTATACAATTTAAATATCAACTGTAAATTCTATTACATAACCTTAAGTGCCAACCCTCTGCATTTTGTGCTATATATGATTATTTTTTCCTCGAAGACCCTTTGAGAGTTAACTGGTCTATTTATCTTCTTCTCCTATATTTTAGAAATGGATTTTTTCTAGGACATTTTGGCACTGTAATATGCTTCAAAGGTTCTTTGATAATTAACTAGTCTATATGTCCCCGTATTTGAGAGTTAACATTTATGGTTTAGTTTTCTATTTGTAAGAAAGCTATGACATGCAACAATACTTGAGCATACAGAGAATAGTTCTTCAGGACATTTTGTACTTTGATTATACTATTTTTAAGTGACCTTTTCAAGTATATAATCATATCATGTTCATGTATGTTAATATAAGGCAGCTCTATGGAGGTAGTTCAAAGAGATGGCCCTAAAATTTTGCCTCATCTTACAAATTCTATAGGAACAAGAATAGGGATCGAATTTTGAGAGTCTGGTTTAACTTTGAATTCAAGAAATGACAAAATTGTGAAGGTTGGAATGGGTTTTAATGTATCACTTGGGTTTCAGAATTTGCAGTTGCAGAGTGGTAACCCCAAAACATAGAATTATTCTTTTCTCCTTGTTAACACTGTGGTTGTTAAGGATTAAGGCTTGAAACCATGTATCAAAACATTAAGCATGCATTATTCTAGCCAACAAAGAAGGAGATGATTACTTTGCTTCATTTTCATTTGCATAACCATATCACGGTGGGAAACAAGAAGACCAAGGATGTCTAGTTTTATGTGGAGGTAATGGATGTGGTCCAAAATTTAGGAGGGCCAAGAAGGTCAATGTATGATCCTGATGAAATTGAGGAAGAACAACAAGAGGGATAGGAAAAATAAAATCAATGCAGAGTTTCAAGGATTATCAAGCGAGTAAAAGAGCTATGGGAGTAGCCTCATCTAAAAGATTTTGAACTAGAGTTTGATATACCATTTAGAGAGCTTTGTTTTCATAGATTTCCCTTCAAAGCCTCTACTTTTATTGTTCCTATGGTAAACTATTTGATAGAGTTGGTGGAATTACCTTTCTTAGTAATCACTATTAGTGAGATTGAGATTGTTAACCTTGAGAGAGTAGGACTTGGGAAAAAGGCATTTGATATGGCTATTTTTTTTAAAGACTTCAAGAGGGATGTACTCCACATTGACGCAATTCCTCAATCTTCACTTGATGGCATCAAGGAATGGTTGAACTCCATGGACATAAAGTATTATGAAAGCAGAATGAACTTGAATTGGCGGTCAATTTCGAAGACTATTACTAATGATGCAAATAAATTTATTGAAGATGGTGGTTAGGAATTTTTGAATATGGAAGCTATTGATTCTGATAATTTAGAACAGTTAGATCAAGGATATGAACCTTTTGATGTAGAAGAGGAATCAAAATCAGATGAGGAAGGTTCAAAAGATGAATCTCTTGTGGAGTCAGATGAGGACAAAGAAGAAGAAGAAGATTCTAAAGAGGAGGAAGGTAAAACATGGGATGAATTAGAAGTCGAAGCCAGAAATGCAGATAAGGAAAAAGGAGACGAGACTGAAAATGAAGAGGAAAGGCGAAAATGAAATGTAAAATCTATAGGGAAGTATGGGGCACCTGATATTAGAGATTCAAGAGGAATTCCTACCAAGAGGCATATAGTTAGATTAATTGAGTTCATCTACATCCTTCTACTATTTATTCAACTCATCTATATCCTTCTACTATTTATTCATGCACATAAATGGTTCATCTATTTATACAAATAATGCATATATGTTAACTTGATCAGTGTTGTTACTTCGGTAGTTTGACTTCTATGACAACCAGCCATTAGGCCATTGTATGTGGGAGCATGTTTGTGTTTTTAGTTAGCTTTTTTGGATAGCTCTATTGGGTGTTAAGGATATTCCATTTATCTTTTGAATGTTAAGAAGTTTAGTATTACACGCTTCTCTATGTTGATCAGATTAGGTTGCAAGTTTTTTACTATTGATTTCTTTATTTATGGATATTTTTAAACTTGGAAGATAGGAATTTACTACCTTTTTTTAAATTAGATGGAAAAATTAAGTGGTTGGTTAGCTACACCAAGTGATGTAGACTACAAGGATGTGTTAGATTTATAGGATTCCTACCAAGATGCATCAAAACATTCTTACATATTAAAAGAATGGCAAATATGCATGTGGATCACTTAGTAGAATTACAACATGAATTCAAGGAAGCACTCCTTGAGATACCATGTTTGAGATAAAAGAAGATAAATCAAATCAACATGGGACTAAGTTACTCAAATGATATAACTCATAACTTAAATGAGGAAACTTACGAGATATTAAAAGACCATGGTCATTAATTAAAAGATGTGATGAAAATAAGGC
Source organism: Sequoiadendron giganteum (assembly GCA_007115665.2). Taxonomy (NCBI): domain Eukaryota; kingdom Viridiplantae; phylum Streptophyta; class Pinopsida; order Cupressales; family Cupressaceae; genus Sequoiadendron; species Sequoiadendron giganteum. The sequence continues at coordinate 348,193,832 of CM021105.1, read as the reverse complement.
ATGAATGTCACCCACTAACCTTTAAGGCAAACAATATTTGTTTCCTCAACATGAAATAATGGGACAATTGAGTGGGATCTAGGGCCAACAGAGAAGCACTTTAGAACTCATCTTACGCATCAATAAACAACTCAACACAATAAATTCAAATTGACATATTAACACAACAATATCCAACTAAGTTATTGAAATTCAACTATTGATACCTTGTTCTCCATCCAGATTACAAAATTGGCCCACTTTTTGCTTTGTAACTTTTCCTTTTCAAATTGTTTTGGATGTCGGTCATATTTCTCCTCCTGTCAAAACATGGCACATGGACTAGTTAAACTAATTAATATACAATCATTTAATTTTTCCTAGGAAATAAAACATATATTATTTAACATATTAAATATACTCACAAATGTATAGATCAAGGCCTGTAAACCTTTTTGGCCACTGTGATGCATGGCACAAAGTTTTTAAAGCCTAGCCTTGGAGGCCTTGTCCTGAAACATATACTAATTCAATTTAACTATGCACAAATAAAATTTAAAAATCATTTAATAAATTTGATATAATATTATAAGAAAATTCAAATACCTATGTACTCTCCTCACCGGACTTCCTTTGTGCATCTGACTTCTCATATGCTTTTACAAGCTCTTTCCATACTTTCAGACTTACATCAATTGGCATTTTTTTGAGCCTTAGCTCAAGAGGGATTTTTTTTATCTTCTTTGTTTGGTTACACCGAAATCTCTTGCAATTTTGAGACATTCGTAGCTTTACCTTCTTCACAGACCAACTTGTGCCAAATTCAGTCTTCATGTCATTAATTACTGCTTTTTGCAGGTGTATGGGTATCTTTGAGAATGGAAAATGTAGATGGTCTTTGAAAAGTTGAAGGTATGATTCCTTCAACCTATTCACAAAGTCTTTTCGAGCATCTGCCATTCGGACTTCCCCTGAAACCACATCGCATTCTATCTTGGTATTTTAGCTACCAATGCAAGATGCAAAACTTGGCATGGTGGAAGAAGTCTATGTCCAAGGAGTGGCTGGGACAGTGGAAGTATCTGCTCCCTGTTCTACACTCCTAGAGTTTACTATTATTTATTTCCTCTTGGATCTTTTGCTCGATCCAGGATTGCTTGGGGAATCAATTGATTCTCTTTGACATAGTTGATTTGGTTGTAATGTTCGAGGGGCTTCAACAGATTGTTTTTCTATGTATCTAGCAAGCATTGTCCAGTCCACAACATCCAATTTGTTCACTGACTCTGCCCCCAATATGGAAGCCAATGCCTCTTTATCTTTGTCAATCTCATGTCCCTATATATATAAAATAAATTTCTTCTTTTAAATTTAAAAATAAAAAACTAAAAACTAAAAACTAAAAATGAAAGAAACAATGGAAACATTTACAAATCTATAAATTGACAATGAATTACCTCATTGTGGCTAGATTTTGCTCCATTTGTTCTCTTCCCTCTATTGCTTGACATTTTGAGGTGACTTAGGGCAAATTATTTTCGTCTAGTCTGTGGAGGCAAACGAAGTACACACTGTCAGGTATGAAAGTTTTTGTCTAATTTGTGGTATGAAAGTTTTACCTTTAATGACTCTCTTTCTGGATTTAAATGCCTATGAATCAATTTCTTGCACACCTGTATAGAATATAAATATATTTGAAAATTATAAATATATGCAAAATGAAACAAATGTATTGTAAAAAAATCAACGCTTGTGCACCTTTATAGAATGGTAATATTTGGGGGATAAAAAGGACACGAAGTGTGGTTTTATTGTGAGTTAACATAGATAGGTCCCATGCTCGAGTCGCATTTGTTGATTAGAGAGAAAATTAATGTGTGCACACAATCAATTCAAAACTACGAGCTCATTGTTTTGTAAAAGAATAAGTAAAAATTAGTAATGTAGCTAATTTAAGCCCGAAGGTCTCACAAATTTGAGGAAATGATCTATTATTCAACTGTCATCTCAAAATCCCTATCTCCTCATATTGTCTCGACCAAACTTTGTTCCCACAGGACCTGGCTGCAGTGGGCGGATGCAGTTTAACGACTTGTCTTGAAAGCTTGGGATGGGAATGATAAGCGAACTGGGGCATTGGGGTTTCAAAAATTTGTTTTTCCCTTTTTTCTCTCTTTCTTTGCATGATGATTTTCTCATGTCATCTCTTCCTTGACATGAGAAGTTTTTAATTTTTGTTTCTGAATCATTAGTCGACGTAGTTAACACCGACTTTAGCCTCGACTTTCAGCCCTAAATGTGATCTATTTGGGGCACCAAAGGCGGCACAAAGTGCACCTAATTTAGCGCCTAGCAGTGCAAAATGATGTATTTTTCTTGGAATTTGATAAATAAATTCATCCTAAATTGACTTCATCTTCATATGTTCTAAGGGAGCAATCATGGTTTCCTATTTTATCTATTCCTTATCCCATATCAATTTTGTGGGTGCAAAACTAATAGAGGTTAGATTTGTGAACTCATAAATGACCCCTAAAATTTTAAAATTTTAAATATAAATGGGCCCATGTTCACCCTATACAACTAGATAAGTCATCTAAAGTGTGAAATATTTCAAATTGCATGTTACAAATTTGTATAAAAGGACAAACCCTAATTCATTACTATCATCTTAGATATAGGGCTTATTGTGGAATTATGAAAAATCATCTATGAGAACTAAATCATTATCATGTGACATTGACATTGCATCAAAATCCTATGTGTATTGCATGCTTCCTAGAGAGATTTGAGCTCTAGTTGTCAAGATTTCGCGTGTAAACTTTTTGTGAAGAGCAAAATGTTGCAATGTCCTATTTTGTTTTTCATAGTGTGTCTTAATGAAAAGTGAGCATATTAACAAGATAATTTCAACAATATTCTCTTGGTTCACAAATTTTATGTGACTATTTTCATTGTTGTGTATTATAGGATCTAGAGGAGTCGATGGAGAGAGGATGTGGACGACGTAGAACTAATAAATCACAGAGAGGAAAGTGGGTGGAAATAGATATGACAACGAAATCTGCAGATATAATAGAGGTAATAAGAGAAAGCAACCTCAACCAAAGGAGGAAGGTGTTTATGACTTCACAAATTCTACAAAATAGAGGAGATAAAGTCATTTTTTTGTCCATGAGGCCTCTGAGGTCAAACTTATTGGTTGAAAATACACAAGAATGGTGATTAAATGTGATTCTATGATCAAGGGAAAAGTTTGAAAATTAGGATGGCCAAAACATGATATCAATATGTCAAATATCATTAAAGTGAGGTTTTGTTTTGGATAGCATATTCATTGAAATGATATAATTGGTGTACTAAACATTATTTACTATGTTGTGTATTATAGGGGCGAGATGAGGCTATGGCAATAGATTGTTTCATATCAAATGAGGACACAACGGATGGAGCAGGACATCAGGTACTCAAATTTTGACTTAACTTAGGAAAAATGATCTAATGGAAAGTTGTGATACGTCTGTCTTTTTTCACAGTATTATTGAAATTTATAATGTATTATCCAATATTGACATAAATTAATGCATGTTGTTGATTATTTTAGATGGAGATTGGAGCAAATGCAGAGCCTGAGCGTTCAACTAGCAAAAGAATAAGATATGTACGTGGATGTGGACCTAAAACTATTAAATCATGTAGATGATAGTGGGTGGAAGAGGATATGACAATGGATCTTGTATACACAACAAATGATTGCATTGAACAAGAGGTTGATCAGGACTATAGTACATGGGATGAATACTTTGAGAAAATTGTTGTTTGTGGATGTTTTGTATGTCGTGGAAAGAAACAATTCAAATGAGAAATTATACAAAGACATTACATATATGATGAGCTTCCAGTCAATAGTATGCCTCCTACAATCGATTCAAATCCAATAGGAATTGTGGTAAGGAATTTTCCAATTTGATATAAATAACATGTATACTTCATTAAACATTTTATTATTATTATTTAAATAACTAATTTTTTTCTTAATGGATACTTGCAAGATAAAGTTCTTGGTTTAAAGTTTCCTGGATCACCGAATTATAGCCTAGAGGGCAATGATCATTTATCAGATGATACATCTAACAAAAATATGTGCCAATATACCAGCTTAGAAGATGAGGAATTGATGAAAACAAGTCACATAACAAGAACCGGTTTAAAGATGCATAATTTGTGTAAAGACAGGGGGAAGGTGGACTACATACCCTATGAGAATGAATGTGATTGAGATGATGGCTTTCCCCTAAATTTGAGATCAGTTTACAAAGAGATATTTGATCGTTGACTATATTGTGCTCGACCTAGTGATCAAAAACTACCTAGAGTGTACGAGGTGTTTCAATTTTGGGGATACAACTACATGATACGACCATCCAATATTCATGGAGCGAATCTAGGCCTCTTTATTGTCCAAAATGTACATGTGGGATCTAAACATAGAAACAATTCAGAAAAAACCACTAGGAGATTAATGCCATATTATGATCCATCATATTATAGTGGTGAATGGAGAAGGCTAGCAGAATATAAGCCTAGCATGTCAGCATATGGTCTAAATTTGAATATGTATACACATAGTCTCCAATTGGAAAGTGGAAAATAAATTAATAGAGGTCATCTTATGTATATAGATGGACGTGCATGCACACACAAAAATACTACAAGATTTATAAATAATAGTAAGGGAAGGGATGCTATTGTAAAACCGAATTGTTAATTTGTTGAGGTTATAAATGATAAAGATGGAGATATGGAAAGAGAGGTTGATACATTGATAATGGTTGAGGCTATCATGATCCTTACCATTGGGGATGAGTTATTGATTGATTACCCCTTCTTAAAATGCACTCTCGCACAAATGAAAAGGGAAGAACAAGGTCTCCCTAAGGATATCTGTAAGGGCAGAAAACCAAAGAATAATAAATGAGTGTGGATTGATGTTTTATAAACTATGTTGTCAAAATTGGTTTTTATTTAAATTATTGTATAAAAAAGGTAGTCTATAAAATAATGTTCCATTATTCAATTGATGTATATATGTTAATACACTTTATATTTTTATTTTTTAGGCCATATTTGATTATATTTCTTTAAAATTGATACATTTATGATTTATCCAATTATTGCCAAACATTAAATAATGCTTGTGTTTGTTGATAGGTAAAAGATGTTGATGAAACACATACTAATACCCAAGATCCAACTAGGTTATTAAGATTTGGATAGGATGATCCAAACCATCCTTTAAACCATATCAAGGCAAAAAGAGCAAGATTGAAGAAAATACGACCACCTGAGAAATTTGAAGAGCTAATAAGATCCGCATACACTGATGGCATGTCACCTAGCCTTAATGATGATGATCATGGTAGTGAAAATGCAGTGCATGAAGAAGGATTGAATGAAATTCTTACAAATTTCTTTGGGGATGGAAACAATGATGACAATAATGATCATATGGTTGACAGTAACGATGATACTAGGGGTAATTACCACCAACATAATGTTGATGATAACAACTTGAAAGACTCCATCAAGCATGCATCGACGACACCCACGACACCCATGTTCAAATTGGGTGTAGGTAGAACCTCAAAATTGGCATGCACTTTAATATTATTAGAAATCAAGTCACTATTTGGTTGGTCAGACAAAGGATCCACTACCTACTAAAGTGAGTTGAAATCTATTTCTTACTTTGCATTGTCAATTGGTGTACATAATTCATAAACATTCATAAACTTCGTTTATATTTCTTTAAGGGGATTTTAAAACCAATTATTGTATATAAACAGTCCTAGTATAGATTGACATATCAAACATGTTCATCAAAAGTCAAACATTCAATTGATTTAATCTCTGGCAATCTTATAGGGCACTAAAAACTAAAATATTCTCTAAAGAGAATGTGTTTCCATCAACTTGCAGAGAGGCATGTTTGTTGTTGGTTGAGTTGGGGATTGAATATAAGAAAATTCGTTCATGTAAAAATGATTGCATTTTATATAGATATGAATATCAAAACAAGGTAGAATGCCCTGTATGCAAACAAAAGAGATATCACACAGATGTACAAGGTCCTACAGTTCCAAAGAAGGTTTTACGTCACATTCCAATTATACCTAGACTTCAACGAATGTTTCGTTGCAAGGCACTTGCACAATTAATGGACTAGCATGCAAAAAATAGGAGTAAAAATGGATTCATGCAAATTTCGGACGACTCTGAAGCAATAAAACACCTAGAGGAAAAATGGCCAAGAAAATTCAAAGATGAACCCCTTTAGTATCTTGGTCTTGCAATGGATGGAGTGTGCCCATTCTCTTTCCTGAGCTCAAATTATAGTGTTTGGCCAGTCAAATTGATAGTATACAGTATTCCCCCATGGATGAGTGTTAGAAAGGAGCACCTTATGCTGACTCATTGTTCCAGGAAAACATCAAGTTAAAAACATCGATGTTTATCTTGCACCTTTTATTGATGAGATGCAATTGCTATGGAAAGGCATAAGAATGTATGCCATATCACGTCCTCCATCAAATAGGTCCTTCATGTTATATGCTGTGGTATGTTGGACTATTCATGATTTCCCAGGACTTGGTGTTTGTTCTAGTAAGATAAAATATTTACTTATTTACAGTCGATTTATTTTCATCCCAACTTTCATATTTAGTTCTATACTATTTATTTTATTTTATTAACATTACTTGTTGAATTGTAGGGCTTCAAAAAAAGGGGATTTTTGCATGTCCAAGATGTGTAGAACAATTTCAAGGGTGGTATTCTAAATATCTACATAAATTTATTTATGCAAACAATAGGGTTTTTCTACCATTAGATCACAAGGTTAGAAATCGCCTGAAGAATCAATTTGATGGAAAAGATGAAAATATAGGCCCTCCCATGATTATGGGTCCAAATGATTGGATTAAGAAGTACGAAGATGGTGAATTGAAAGCTTGGGAGGATTTTTTTGATCGAGGTGATTCAATTGAAGAACCAGAACAAGTTGTAGTTAATATGCTAGAAGGAATGAAAAGGAAATCCATATTTTATGAGCTCCCTTATTGGAAGGATCTATTAATATCTCACCTATTAGATCCTATACACATCTTCAAAAATGTCCTAGATTCTACATTTTGACATATATCAGGCAAAGAGAAGGACACCTTGTCTTTGAGGAGAGATATTGCTCTTTCGCGCACCAAATTTGATAGAAAAAAATTGTGGCCAAACGAGGAAAATGAAACATATTCAAAAGCTCCATGGATTTTGAAAAAAAGAGAGTTAGACCAACTAAAAAATTTCATTCGTTCAATAAGGACACCTACTGGCTATGGGTCATCATTGGCTAAAGCTTTTACAGTTGATGGACATATCATAGGATTTAGAACACATGATTTTCATAATTTTATGAAGGTATTATATATCATCATTTAACATTTATTGGTAGCATTGATTAAGTACTAAATACATTTTGATATTTTGTTGTGTGAGAAAAAAATTACTAATGACCTTTTCATAAATGTGTTTGATAACATATCATGTCATTAGCAATTAATGTTAGAGTAATTGGGTATTTACTTTATTAATTAAACAATATTTGTTTAGTTACTTAAAGTTCCCTTTTACCTCTTTTCACTTAAGCTAACATTAGGTGCATAATAATTAATTACTTTATTAATTATTACTGTGCAAGCCTAGGGTTTTCCTTTTTAGGGTTTTCATCTATATGTAGTTGAAAACTATCTTTTGTATCATGAATTCATTTTACATTTTGTGTGAATTCATGGCTCCACATTCTTGAGCATTTCCTTTGTTGCTTCTCTTTGTTTCTCCTTGTAATAGGTTATTTGCTTGCAAAGATCTTTTGGGCTTCTATGGTGTTGTATCTTCTCAACTCCAACATGTTATAAGAGCTTCAGATTTGTAGCTACTTGTTCTTGTTTTGAGATTTTGCATTGGAAGCAAATCTAGGGTTCTAAAGTTTTTTTTGGGTGGATTCAGCATACTCCATTTTTTGGGTTCACTTTGGGCTCAAATGGACAACGCCATTGGATTCCTAGTGCCCAAAAACCCCTAAAATGACTGTCAAATCGTCGATTTTAGTTACAGTCAATTTGGAAGGCAAATTTTTTTTTTTGCCCTAGGGTTGTACGGAGCAAAAAATCGCAAAAAATAAATAAAAACTAAGGTTTTTGTTTTAATTTTTGCGTGGCTAGTTCAATTTTTTCAGCCACCACCACGCCGCCAAGCGGCCACTAGAGCTCCGCTCCGACGTTGCCCAGCCGCTCTGTCCACCAACCACTTCCCGCCGGGCTCCGCCTGCTACGCTCGGGCTCGGCCTGGCTCCTCCGGTCGCCGCTGGCTGCCTCTGTAGAGCTCCACCGAGCTCCCCGGCTCCCTACGCACCACTCAGTCGACTCCGCCGACACCGGAGCTTGCCCTGCCGACTTTGCCGACACCGGACCAAACCCGCAGACACGAGCTCGCCGACCCGAGTCGGCCATGCCAGCCCCTGCGGGCCTCCAAACCCCCACCGCCCAGTCACATGGGTGATCGCGGGCCTCCAGCCACCAGCCCCCTGGTAGTCCACGTGACCAGGGGCCGAAGACTTTAGCCCTTGAGGGCTGCAAACATTTTTTTTTTTGCACATTGGAGCAGCTTGCGCTAAATCGGGCGTAGAATGGGCAATTTTTCTCAGTTTTTTGCAAACAAGATATTGTCGGAAAGTTGGTTCCAGTGCCGTTCCAATGGTACTGGTAATTTTTCCTGATTTTATAGTTTTACTATTTTTTTTCCAGTCAAAGTCAAAACTTGGTTTTTTCACTCCAAGGGGCATCTCTTTTGCGTCCGAACTCCGTTTTGCTCAAACGAATAGGCGTTGGAAAGGTGTTACAATGCTCTTTCCAGATTTACAGTCTATTTTACCAATTCATTTACCAGGTATTTTTTATTCAGCTTTGTGTGTTTTTACACTTTGCTCATTTACTTGGTCATCTTGGCTCCTACATGGGGTTTGTTTGCGTGGGATGGGTTATAATTAATTTGATCTAAATGCTGTAAGGTCATATATCTCAGTTTGTTTTTCATTTGGAGAGTTATCATGGGTTTCTCTACTCACCCTTCAGTTGTTCTTCTAGAACGGGGTAGTTATGAGTCATGGGCAAAGGGTATACTTACACATTGTAGGTGGCTTAATATTTTGCCTTATTTGTATGATCTCATACTTGAACCAACAACTTTAAAGGGTAGATTAGCATGGGATATTATTAGAAATCATATTGCAGGAGTTATATTGTCTAGTGTTGATTATAACACTGTGTTGGTTATATCGGACATTGATTGTCCTCACCCACTTTGGACACGTCTTTGGGAGATCTATGGAGACCCTATTCTATCTCCATTCCTAGAGGATCCTGCTTCGGATTGTCTCATACCCATTGCTTGGAGAGAGAATACACCATTTGATCATGATACTTTAGAGGAGCTTGAGTATTTAGACACCCTTACATATTCCGATGGATCAGAGGTTTGTCTCACAGTTCCTATTCTTCAGACTGAGACTTCATCAACATATCTTATTGTTCTTGATTCAATGCAACAGGAAATCATACATCTTCTAGACATAGCTACTTTGGACTCTTATGTTGCAGACATATCTTTCTTGTTTGTGGAGTCCTATATTACAGATTTGGAGGATTATTTTGAGGACATTCATCTCCTCTACCTTGACAGTCAGGTTATCACTATTCGCCCACCATTATCTGTGCATTCAGAGGTTGCATTTTAGTATTCTCCACATCAGTTTGGATTTGACATTATTTGTTTCCATTCAGACAATGAGACTCTTCAGCATCCTATCATGGCACACATCTTGAGACAGATTGGTTCTTCCTTCTTCATAGGGTTTCTTCGGTATAGGTCCATGGATCCGTTTCTTCCCAAGGGGAGGAATATCATTTGCCGCTTTAGGATCTCCTTTTGGATTCTACATCAAGCATCTACCATTGTGACAGGAGTTTCTTCCTTGTGGGGGGGGCCTTCTTCTCTCTTTCTATATCTCCCATGGAGATCATTGTACATGTACTTATATGATAGAAGCTGTCTATGGGGGGTATTATGTTATCCACCTCTTATCCTTCTTTCATTAGTGCATTTCATTTCTTCCTTGCATTCTATTTTGGGGAGGAGTTTTGTTCCCACTGGGTTTTCTCCTTTACCCCATTTCATTTAGTTTGCATTGATTTTGTACATGGGTACCTGATCTGGCCTTGTTGCGGGACCCATTGCTTTTGCTTTCAGTAGCTTCTTCTAGGTTTTAGCTTCTCCCTATGTCTATCTTAAGGGGGGGTGTTAGAGTAATTGGGTATTTACTTTATTAATTAAACAATATTTGTTTAGTTACTTAAAGTTCCCTTTTACCTCTTTTCACTTAAGCTAACATTAGGTGCATAATAATTAATTACTTTATTAATTATTATTGTGCAAGCCTAGGGTTTTCCTTTTTAGGGTTTTCATCTATATGTAGTTGAAAACTATCTTTTGTATTATTAATTCATTTTACATTTTGTGTGAATTCATGGCTCCACATTCTTGAGCATTTCCTTTGTTGCTTCTCTTTGTTTCTCCTTGTAACAGGTTATTTGTTTGCAAAGATCTTTTGGGCTTCTGTGGTGTTGTATCTTCTCAACTCCAACAATTAGGGGGGATTCTTGTCTTACAGTTGACTTAAGGAATGCCATAAGTCAATTGTCAACATTTACAAGGTATGTGGTTATATGAAATGTTCATGTGTGAGAGACATAGAGATATTATATTGCATTTTAATTTTTGACTAAAGGTTCATACTAATTTACTATTCTTATATTAGGTGGGTGACATCCAAGGAGATCCAAAAATGTGAAGTGCCAAAGTGGAAGAAGGAAATTGCAGAAATTGTATGTGTATTTGAGAAGGAGATCCCTACAAGTTTCATGGACCTACAAGTCTATTTACTTATACACCTAGTCGATGACATTGAATTTGCGAGTGTCGTATCAATGAGGTGGATTTTTTTATTTGAGAGGTATATGAAAACTCTAAAAAGATATGTCCGACAAAAGGCACATCCAGAGGGTTGCATGGTTGAAGGGCATGTACTGAATGAAGTATTTTTCTTCTTGTGTGAATTCCTTGGTAAGGATTTTGAAGATGGGCCATGCGTCTAGGATGAAGAACGAGCATACAATATTATTGATGGAGAAAAACCACAATCTAATGGTGTTCAAGTAGAAATTAGTAAGTAAATTCATGATGAGTGTGGTTTTTTTTCTTGCAATCATTAATTTACTCTGTAATTTATTTGTCAAATTAACAACATGACATTTGGAGTTTGAAATAAACATGTTGACATGTAATAGGTGTAGACGAAATTGCTATACTCGACAAGTTCATTCGGTACCACATGGAATTTATGAACAAATGGATTATCTATATGATAAAAAGAGAGAAGAAGTGTTAGAAGCAAGGACACAGTTTAAGAGATCAAACCCAAGGAATACTCCACTTTCCACTGATCTGCTTGGGGAATGGGGTAAATATTGCACACTAGAATGGGTTACTGAACAAATTCAAAATCAAATAGAAGATGCAGGTATAGATTCAAACATAACAAAAGATGAAATCAACATGTCTAGAGGATGTGAAAGAAAGGTACAATTGGCGTTTTACAAAATTTTGTTTCCTTAAATTTTTGACACTATTAACTATTTTAATATTCATCATTATATTTATTTTCACTGAAATAAATGGTCTTTCATAGGCAAGGAAATATCCAACAATGTGCGCATATGGTCGAAATTATTGTGTAGAAAGTGTAGATGTAAAGAGATGATCCTTCGATTGTGGCATCATGGTTGACTTCAAGCAATCCAGTCGATCAAGTTCAAAATATAAGAATATAATTGAAGGGAATCTACAATATGTTGGGAAGATACAATAAATTATTGAGTTGGATTACCTCTCTTTTAAATGTTATATTTTTAAGTTTAGATGGTATGAAGCATTTGAGAGGACACGAAAACATGATACCCATAGCGGATTATTTTCTATAGATTCCTCATGCTTCCTACCAAAGGATAAGGAGCCTTATGTTCTACCAATTCATTGTGATTAGGTATTTATTTAACTCAAACAAGAAGTGGTAGTGATCATTAATCTATTAATTCATAGTTTATTGCAAATATATGCATGTGTTTATTAATCAATAAAAAATTTATAACATACATCTAATAAATGTATGTCGTTCATGTGCAGGTATTTTTCTATGAAGATATTTTGGACCCGAAATGGATATTTTTCATACATTATGAGCTAAGATCAAGGCATGTATTTGATGAAACATTAGTGGATACTGAGCAAAACAATGATAGCCAATAAAATGAGAGAGAGGGATTAGAGAACATTGAAGAAATTGACATCCATGATGATGTTGAAGATGGTTATGTTTAGGCACAAGAAGACAACAATCCAAAGTTAGATGATGTTATGGAAGACAACAATATGGATGGTATAGAAAATGATGATCCAAATACATTTGGTAACAATATAGATGGTCTATAGTCAAATTTCAACGATGATGAAGATGATGCAGGTCAAGATGAGGATGATAATAATATTAATTACTTGAAAGAACATATGAACATTGACAATGATACATTGGATGACATTATAGCAGACAATAATGTTAATGACCAAGACTTCTAAATTTTTAGAATTATTTGCAATCCATGTTTAAAAAAGGATGATACTTATGGCCTAAACTTTGAAATGCTTTGGTAATATTATTTATGTCGATACAAATTATCTATTGCAATATCCTTAAATTGTTCAATCTTTGGTATGAATTGTTGACAGAAAAAATTAGGATTACTTGGATGCTTCTTCCATTCATTTTGTATCAACATATGTTCATGAAGACACAAAAGTTAATAAAATATTAATGCATGTAACTCAACTTTGTTAATTTTAGTATTTTTAAATAGTTTCCATTTTTATGTTGAACATAATGTTGAGCATGTAACAAGGCAAAATAAGCTCAAATTTTCAAAAAAAATAGCAGCTCTACCAACATCCACAACAAATGCTTTACTGTATCAACATATTCATTCACATGAGCACAATATTAAGGCTCAATAAATGATATTCATTCAAATATAAGAATAAATAACTATGGAAAACATAATAAAAATACAAAATGATAACACAATCATGGAGAATCTCTGATAATAAGATGTTCTCCATTATATTGCTTCAATTTATATAAATTAATAAAAAAATGTCTTCAAATGATGATGATGATTTAAAACTAGGCCTTAGTTTCCTATTTATATAGGAAGCAACAAGCTACGAGCCTTTTACAAAAAGAGACGACCTTTCATAACTACTTTTACTAACAACTATTTAATTAGCATAATCAAGGAAATAACAAGACTTAAGACATTTTGACATATGGTTCCATTATTCAACATAGAAGACCCATGATCATTGATCTGGAAAAGTATTCCTCTCCATGATAAACGTCCAAATGCTCTCGCCTCAGTGTCCTATTATTCTGAAACCAACAACTATTTAATTAGCATAATTAAGGAAATAATAAGACTTAAGACATTTTGACATATGGTTCCATTATTGAACGTAGAAGACTCATGATCATTGATCTGGAAAAGTCTTCCTCTCCATGATGAACATCCAAATGCTCTCACCTCAGTGTCTTATTCTTTTGAAACCGAATACTTTTCCTCCCACTGATACACCATAAAATCTGATGGCCACTTATATTCCTGGATCTTTGGCATGCTTGCAAGATGAGTTTGTCCTCGACTATCTAGTAATTCCTTTGTATCATTGATAAACTTTAGGTATCTAGCATCAAGAACAATCAACCCATCCATGATTTAATTTAGCCTGTGAAGACCGGTATCATCATCCTCCTGTATATGAGTTACACACTTATGAATAACCTAATTGAATTCTTTATTCCACTTATCCAAGTCCATCATCTAATCACCATCTATCATAATTTCAAGTATATACCACTATTTCAAGGTATGGAATAAATCCATTCGTGTTACAATATTTTTATCTTCCCCTTGTATATACTGAAATTCATCAATAATCATCTTCACAATTTGTTCAGTTGGCTTTAATTCTGTGGGAGCATTAGGACTTCTTTGTAGAAATTTACATAACTTAGCCAAAGTGTGGTGAATAGTCTACCACCTTTTGAACAAAGGATCTAATACAAGCATATGTGTCTTTATTTGATCCATTTCCTGCTTAAGTGTTTTATAACTATCACACACATTCTCCAGTTTATCCATAACTGATTTTATCCTGTGCTCAAGAATATTTTCCATAACTTCACAAATTCGCCTTTTCACTTCATCATGAGTTTGATTGTTGACCTTCTTTACATCATCCACTTCCTTTTTTGGAGTTTTTACCTGTTCTACATAAATTTTCTTCACAATATCCATTGGAGCAATAGGAGTCCTATATAACACCATCTCCTTGCTTTGTGAGGGTCCTGCTCCTCTTAATTGTTCTTTCAATTTTACATTCTCCATGAAAAGTTGATTAACTTCATCATTTAGGAACCTTTGTTCGTTTTCATACTCCTTCAATCTATCTTCTAATCCTTTAATAGTTGCTTGAGTGAAGATGCCCAAATACATGGTCATTGCGGCTACCTCCAAATGGGTGGTATCTTGTATTGTCCTTACCATTGCTGCCCCTTTCATCCCTTGAATTACATCCAATAATTTTGGCTTCTGTGTATTTTATGTTTGATCCATATGGCCAGGGTTTCAATCTTTGGGTTATACCCAGTTCTACTCACTCCTTCATCGGAATCAAATTTTGCAACTAGCATTGGGTCTTCCTGAGCCCGCACTTGATCAAGCAGAAACATTTTCTTTAATTCCAAGCCAAGGAAAATGAGCATATTGCTCTTCAAGACCATTTATCTAGCCTTTTGGGGGCTAATGTCAATTGTTGTCAACTCTTAATTTTTTCAAAGTTTGTGCTACCATTTGATTTTTCTTTGATTCTTCAATTCCCACTTCAGCTGATTCCATCCTCTCTTCAAATTCTTTTATCTTCATCTTCTTTTATCTTCATCTTCATCTTGAAATCCCTAAACTCGGGAGTCTTGATGAATTCATCATCTTCTATGAATCTCCTAGCTCTAATTTCCCTTTCATCTTCATGTACCTCTATACTTTATTTTTCTACATCACCCATCCTTTCCTCATGTTTATGGGAACTGGTCTCAAGAATGGTTTGATCAACCTCAATATCACCTTTCAATGACTGTAGTACTGTAGCCACTTCCTCAGTATCGCCCACTCTCCTCATAAGGTACTAATTTTTTAATGCTTTATCTCTTCTATCTTTTAGGAGGTAACTAATCCATGGGAGGTTCAGAGGTTTCACTTAGGGTATGCTCTGCAGTTGCACCACTATCATGTTCTTGGAGATATGCTTCCTTCTTACTATACAAGTCTTGAAATTTACCCATTATCAAATCTATCCTCTTGATGGGGTCCTTTTCCTCAACAAAGTATCTTAGGAAATCCTTGGACGTCTGCTTCATCCTTTCTTCAAGCTTCTTCATATATTCCCATTTTTTCCTTCTACTAAATATATCATTATAAGTAATGTAGTTCCTTATGACATCTTCTTCATAATCCACTTGGTGTGTCACTGTCATTTTGGTAAGAAGATTGTGCCTTTTTTTGTTCATGTGATTTTCAAGGTCAAAGGCTCTTCCTTTTGTAGAATTCAATGCATATCTTATCTTCAAATAATACTGTAACTCCTCTAGTGTGTTTGAGCCTATAGTCCAATCTTCACACTTGGTAAGGTTTCGCAAGAAAGTTCCTTTCTTCTGCTTGTGCATGACATCTTTCTCCATCCACATCATTTGCCACATAAATTCAAGAAATGATAATCTGAGGGGCACAAATTTTGGAAGTATGCGTGGAGCAATAGGGCATCCACAAACTCTTATTATTGTAACTTTTGGGAGGAAGAACCAATCTCCAAAATTGTGTGTATGACCCTGCTCTGGTCTTAAAGCAGAAGGTCTCAATGGTTGCAACATTTTGGTTGACAATCTTGGTATTGCATACCCAAGAACTCCAAGGATTCTGTGTACAAAGTCTTCGTAGAATACAACAAAGCTTGAATTCTTGCACCGACTGTCTCAAATATAGCACCATTTTTGGACAGGTGTGGGATTCCCTTGTTCATCTACTCTATCCAAGTCCATTATTTTAGTCCAATGGTCCCTATTATGGTACAATATTAGATGAAATAGTAGGGAATAGTGTATGAATGTAATCAGTGCTCTATCCTCTATAACTTGGGAGAATTCATCATCTAATACCTTCTAAAGGTATGAAGCAAAGTCATATTCAATATTAGTTTTAGGGTTTTGAATTCTCACAGCCATCATCATTAAGCCTATTGGCATTTTATCTTGAGCATCGATCCCCAACACTTGGCAAAGAGCTAAATATGTATTCACAAAGTAATACTGAAAATTTATCATAGTAAATGGTTCAGTAGTGGTAGTAGAGATGGGGATTGTTCTGTTACCAATGTCTCTTTTCATATATAGGGGTACCTCATCACTTCTACAAGTCCTTCTTAACCTAGCATAATCCTCCTCACTTTTCTGTAAGTTTATCTTGGTCAGAGCCTGCTTGTTTAAGTCAAAACACTCAATGATGGTTGTTTTGGTTACTTCTACCAATACTGTGTCGTTTGGAAACCTTACTATTTTGGTAGTTGAGTGATAGTGTTTAGATAGCAGTCTGATAAATTCTACATCAAAAAACACATTTGGTACAATCAACCTTGCTAAATCCAACATCCAAGGGTTTGGCATTGGAATCTTCTCATTTCTCTTACTGTAAAAATACCAAAATAGGTCCCATCCAGATTTGGGAATGAGGGCATCCCTACAACTTTGTGTAGTGTCCATGAGAAACTACTTATTACCCTCTTTAGTAGACCCTGGAAGTATATCTAATATGGACTGATGGAGTGGCCTCTTCTTTACTTTAGGTTCTTCATCTTTAATTTTAGGCTGACTTTCTTTTACTTCTGATGGTTTTCTTTTAGGAGGCATGTTTCAATTTTATCTACTTCAAATGACAAAACCTTGAAAGATTTTTCATATTAACAAATCTCTTTCAGATATTTTTCATGCACTTACCCAAGTATTTGATGCTTTCAAGACTTCTTCTTCTCGTATCCTTAGCTCCTTCCACGCTAGTGCATTGCAATTAAGTGTGATATTGGGAAAAATCACTTGTCTTTGGATGACACAATATTCAGTCATATTAGTTTTAATACCAACTCTTTGTAAAATAATTGCATTTAATTTTGGCAACTGACATGATTTTTTGTATTCATTGCTATAAATTGTAATGATGCCACAATTACCATACTACCACAATCTCTTATTATACCTGTTGTGGTATGGCAGTGTTTTGCCCTTCCTTTATGCTATTTACCACACTATCACCTTTCTTAAGACCTCTTACTATGGGGTTGTGAAGTATACTGCTCTACCAAAGCCATATTATCCACCTCATGCGGTACTGCGGTCTCCACTTTTCTTCCAATGATTACCGCTCTACCACCTTGCTCAATAATTCTTGTTGTAGGGTTGCGATGTATACCACTCTACCGCATATGTTGCTCACCCTCTCGACGGTATAGTGGTGTATGCTTTATCTTCTTGTTGTTTACCACCTTACCACACTCCTATGAATCGCCTTATGTGGGATGGCAGTGGGTACCACATTATTGCATTGCCTTATAATTATGCCCGTAGGGTGGCAGTGAGTACCTCTTTATCGTGCAAGCTATATAATCTCTTGGTAGTATGGCAGTAAAGGCTTATTTCTTAACTTTGAAGTTGCCATCCCGCACTGCCTTTATTTAGATGTTGTGGTACTGCGGTAAAGGCAAAATTTACTTTTTTTATGATTATCTGGAGGAATAAATGGGTATTTACAAAGGGAATGCTGGTGACAGTATGGATCTTGTTACACAAATTATTGCATTTCATGTTAAATATAATGAAAAGATTAGGTTGAAGGATTAGGGTATAGGTTTGAGGGTATATGGTTGAAGGATTAGGTTGAGGTTCCAATGTATAGGGTAAAGGGTATAGGGGTTGAGGGTTTAGGGTTTAAGGATTGAGGGTTGAGGCCAGATTAAGGGTTGAGGGTTGAGAATTGAGGGTTGATGGTTTAATGTATAGGGACGTAGAGGGTTTAGGGTTTAAGGGTTGAGGGTTTAAGGTTGAGGGTAGAGGATTGAGGGTATAAGTTTGAGGGTCCATTAATGTATAGGGTAGAGGGTATAGGGGTTGAGGTATTAGGGTTAATTAAGGGTTGAGGGTTGAGGGTTGATGGTAGACCAGGGTAGAGGGTAGAGGGTAGAGGGTAGAGGGTAGAGGCCAGTTTAAGGGTTTACTAGGTTTTAAGGGTTGAGGGTTTAGGGTTGAGTGTTTAAGGGTTGATGTTTTAGGGTTGAGGGATTAGGGTAGAGAGGGAGGGATGGATGGAGCTAGAGATGGAGGGAGAATTGAGATAGAGAGGAGAGAAGAGGAGGGAGGGACAAAGATATATGAGGGTTGAGGATTCAATGTATATGGTAGAGGGTTGAGAATTGAGGGTATAGAGTTGAGGACCTATAGGGTTGATGGTTTAGGGTGTTGGGTTGAGGCCTAGTAGCTACTTATAAGTTTTTTGAGGGATTAGGGTTAAGGGTAGAGGGTATATAGAAGGTTTAAGGGTTTAGGGTTTAGGGTTGATGGTTGAGGTTTGAGGGTAAAGCGTTTAGGGTTTGAGGGTATATGGTTGAAGGATTAGGGTTGAGGGTCCAATGTATAGGGTAGAGGGTATAGGGGTTGAGGGTTTAGGGTTTAAGGTTGAGGGTTGAGGGATTAGGGTTGAAGGTTGAGGGATCTTTTGATGCAAGTGAAATGTAGGCAAGCAATTGAAGGCTAGTGAATATTGGAGAAGGTTTTTTTGTTCTAACACCCCTAATCCCTTAACCCTTAATCCCTGCTAGATTAGAACAATTAGGCACTCAATTAGGTGCTAAATTAGGTGCTAAAGTAGGCTCTAAAGTAGGCATTAAAATAAGTGCTAATACATGCACTCATCTAGGTGCTAAACCAAGCACTAATTTGGGTGCTAATTTAGGCACTAATTTAAGCCTAAATTAGCGTCGACTTCTTACGATTAGTGCAAAAAATGCCAAAATAGCTCCATCTTGATAAATAGCACCGAAGTTTTTAGAAAATTGGAGAAAAATACATTAAAAGAGTGGGTGGAAGCAAAAAAGGGAGCTAATCACAGGGATTTGTTGTAGTGATACGAGTGAATTTATCCTAGTATTAATTCACCATAGAATCTCCTTGTTTTAGATTCTAAAAGTTAGTGAGCTTTTGATCAAAGAATAATTGGGGTAGCCACCTTTTCGAGAAAATCTCAACAAACTCACTCGAGGTAAGCATTAAGGAATTGAGCCCAAGTTCCATATTTTATTCATCCACCAGTTAGAAGCTTCTCCAACCAACTAGAAGGCTCCCCATACCACTTTAGTGACCTCAAAGTAATTTATGATTTCAAAATGATTCTCCCATCACCGTAAGCCATGCTTCTGCCACATCTCCAGTAGTACTTATTGGAGTATGGTGATCACTGAGAGGGGGGGTGAATTAGTGATCATAATTTAAAAAGAATTTTCACAATTTGCTTTTGAAACAAAAAATGCAGTGCAATAAAGTAAATAATCAATGCTCAAATCCACAAAATTGAGACACAAGATTTTCTTGAATGGAAACCCTCATGGGGAATAAAACCACTCGAATCGGCTTCACTAGCCTTATCTGAAAAAATTGATTTATACAATGCCTCAGTGGAAAATTTCTTGTCTCACTGACAGACGTTTCAAGATTTGCCTCACTAGATTTTTCTTACATGTACAAGTATAAATGAATTTGAATCACAGAGTAAGATCTATGTTTAAATACATCACATTCTATGTTCTATGATCAAATCAGAATCAGAGATTTGAAAGTAAACCAAAGCACTAAATGTGCTTGCAAATGAAACAACAATATGCCTTTCAAAAGAAATTTCAGAATGATCTCTCATTTTTTCCCAACTAGAACAAATTCTTTCTCTCACTATATTTTTCTTTTTATTTCATTTTTCTAACACTTTTTCCAATCTTGAACCATATATAAATAACGCTATCATCAATATTATAAAGTTCAACAAAGCCATACCTTTTTGCAACTGAAAAATTGAAACCAAAACTTACTGCAACCAACTACAATGCCAACAGACTCTTTACAACTGAAAGAACGCTCTTCATGTCATTGTAGAATGCAAGATTTAATCTTAACTACCCAGTGATATAACCCTTACTGCCCGATGATATAACTCATTATTAATATTGACCAGTTTTTGTAGAACTCGATTAAGGTTTCAATAAAAACTAATCACAAATTAATGAAAAAAACATTTTGAAACAAACCCTACACCATTTACATAGGAATAAACCAAACTAAACAATAGTTCAAAGTTAATGAACATTTAAGCCTTTACCATTTCAGATAAACCAAGAACCATCAAGATTTAGAAAATAAAATACCAACTTGCAACTCAACATAAGCCATTTTGTTTTGCAGTAGTCTGAAAAAATTTCCTATGTAGCTAGCCACAAAGCCATACTACCCTTAATTTTCAATGTTGCACGACCATTCATTACAACTTGCGTTGTTTGAAAACATCATTACAAACTACCAAACCATCCTCTGTTGCCGCCATAATTTACCTTAACGAGATAAACAAGCCAGTGCCCTAGCTCAAGGAAAAGAAACACAATAACTTCATGAAATGAGCTAGACAAGACTTTCATTATGTCTTTTATGACATATGATACTTTGAACCCGATGAAATTTATTTCCCCTTTTTTATCACAATGTCTTTGAGAATTTTAATACCTAGCTCTTTGCCTTTGTGTAATCACAACCTTTGCATTAGGTATGAGAGAAACTTTCTTAATGAAATTCGTATACCACTAAATAGATATCAACCAAATATCACTTGTGCCAATGCTCGTATCACAAATGTCATGTCACCTATACATGAAGTATATCACTATCTGCACATGAAGTGTATGTTACAAGGACAAACATCATCATGTGTCTTTTGGAAACAAGGAGAAACCAAAACAAGGAGGAACAAAGAACAACAATACTACCTTTGAATTTTGGTGGTGTGATCATTCTCATCTCGCAGGAGAACTCACTTGCCAAAAGTTTCATTTTGGTTCCTTCAATTTGAGATTAGAACTTATCATCCTCGTGTTCACTAGAATGGGTGTGATCACAAGGATTCTGCCCTTCTTCTTCATTGTTAGGAACTTTCTCTTCATTATTTGGAACCTCTTGTTCCTCCCTTTCTTTTCCCCTTACCTTCTATTTGAGGTTTCCTATTTGTTCCCTAGTTTCATCCATTATTGTTAGAATGCGATCCAACTTAGCTTCGACATTCTCAACACCTTGTCCTACTTCTTGAATTCCGCCAATGTTTGTTCGTGTTCTAACCATTTTTCCAAAGATAAATTACACCTGGAGGTTTCATTGAATTAGATCTACGAAATTTTATTTAACATTCTGAAAACATTCTAAGAGAGCAAATTTTCACACATAAGAAATTCATTGAAGAAATCATACACAAGTTTTGATAAAAACATGATTTTTTGTATTCATAAGGATTTCAATATCCTTGCATTTTACATTGAATAAATACTTAGATAGTTAAGAGGAGAGTATCCCTCATAATCACTCTCAGATACGTAACTTTGTGTGGTAGAGCCCTCAAATTTTTTCTCATACGCATCATCAAAAGGGTAGTAACCCTTAGACTTATCCTCGGATACATAGTTTCGACAGATATATCCCTCTGATTTGCCACTTGAGGCTATTATGATAAATTCCACTAAAGGAAGAACATGAGGATCCCTAAATATCATGACTGGCCTAACACTACATTCTAAGGGCATATCCTTGGAAAGGGTAAGGAGTCTGACTTGGCTGGGGAGACAAAAGGTAAAAAGTTCAAGTTGGCAGCCTCTTTCATGCTTCTCTTCTCTTGACTGATTCGTGAAAGGGCATGACTGAAAGTCTCAGTATCTCTCAACCAATGGTGTTGTCATAATTATTTCCCTCAATGGTTTGAACAAGGGCTTTCTTTTCCTTCCTAGCCCTCAAGTAGCACTCATTTTCGATTACTGACTTCCTTGCAGTCATCTTGAGACACACCATCCTAACACAAGAATTTTCAAACATTAGACTCAAATAATGTTGGATTGGAAACATAGTGAGCACATAGGTTCTAGAGTTGAACTTGGTAGCTCTGATACCACGTGTAACATGCCCATTGTTCTATCCAATATGTTTTAACCTCAAGTGAATAAACTATGATGCCAACACTTAGCAATAATTTTTTTCTTTTTAAATACAAGAATAATATGCACATTTGAAATAAACATCATTCCAAACTTTCCCATTGGATTACAACAATATATTAAACAACTTTCCAATGTATTGATTTCATATTAAATAAATCCATGATAACATTTCACATTTATAATTTTTCCATAGAAATAGATAGAAGATTACATACATAGCTATTAAGAGCTTACTGGAAATAGATATACGAATGGTCCATATTTCCTTCCTCAAATCTTCGTCGCCAACTAATGAGGAGAATCATCACTCAAGCGTTTTTCCGCGAACCGAGGACTTACTATGGTCCCCCGCACATCTACCAATCTGGTAAGAAGGCCCTCCCTTCGACGAAGAGATTGGTTTGGTAACCTCATAATAATAATATTCCCTGATCTTGGTGTTGTGTCCTACATATCTAGAGCTACCATACAATGGCTACAACCTACATGCATGACAATCCCTACTTAGTATGTAAACCTGGATCACAGTGAACTGACAATGTAAATATTGGAAACTTACATTACTTTGGCCAAAGTATTCATCACCTAGAATTTAGAGTGGAGGTCACACACTCACCCACCTTCCTAGCTTGATTTGGATTTGACCGTTCATATTCTATGCATAGGTTACCCTCTTTCCCATGGATTATCCTAACCCTAGGAATAACCTATTGACATCTCATGTTTACTATGACACTTTTACTAAAGTAATTTAGAGTAACTCCAAAACTCAAACATCACAATTAAAGCAATATCTATATAAGATTAACTTAATATAATATCTAGAAACAATATACTCACTCATTCCAATATGTAGAGTATGAGTATATACATATATTCCCATAACAAGGTTTACTGAACTAGACTCATCAAGAATATTTCATACTTATTCAAAGAAGAACTTAACCAAATTCATAATTAAAAGCAACTAGACTCACTTTCAAATCACTTATTTCCAAGAAAAACAAACAAAATCTTATAATCCTTTCAAACACAAAATACATAATGGAGTATAAATCAGCATGCCTATATTTAAAAAGCTCTAATTGATAAATCTGGCTTCCTAGCTTAGCCTTCACAAAATTAGCTTGCAACTCCTTCAATATACAACCTATCTCCAACCTTTATCTTCTCTTGAAAAATTCTTAATACTAGAAATTGCTCAAAATTCTCTCTTACTCTCTCTAAAACTCTCACAAAATACTCAAACTTAGAAAGTGCAACAGATAAACAATGAAAATCAGAAACAAGAATGCATAATGTGTCTCAAGAGATGGAGAAAGCTCCTCTATTTATACTAAAACTTGAGCAACTAATGGCTATAAACAAGCTCATGTTTCTGCCACTTTTCACGCTAATGAATTGACTCAACTAGATAAAAAAGAAAGGTGGAAAATTTAAAACAATGAACCAATGCATATACTCAACCAACCGCCCTTCTCTTCATGACAGCATGGTTATTCGCTCAGAAAAGAAAGGTTTATGGTTTCCCATATTGAATTACTTCAACCAGCTGTCCATTTGACTCATTCTTATATTCATTATTTTCCTTATACGTTGGTAGAGATGCACAAAACATACTTCTTATTATATGCAAATTTCATAATTTGGTGCCACATAAACCCGCACGCCCTATCCTTATATTTTATGTTTTAAAGACTAGGTCAAAAATTCTATTTACACGTTTTACATTCGACTCAACAAGATATTTGACTAAGTCTTTGAGGTTGCAATTTATAAGCTTAGTTCACTTTAACTCCCATATGCTATGTTAGTGCGTTGCCTTTGGCACGCTTAAATAACACTTTAAATTCTTATGCAATGTTATTTAAACAATGTACTAACTTTATTCACTACGCTATACCATATATCATATATAATGCGTTACATATTATTGGCTATTTCAAGCGCTATGAAATATATACATACATATATATATATACACTATACATATATATATTAATATATACATATGTACGTTTCCATCAATGAAAACATACATACGTATATAGTAATATATACATACGTATATATGTCATGGTAAATGATATATATAATGTATATATATTAATATATACGTATGTATGTTTCCATCAACGAAAACATACATACGTATATAGTAATATATACATATGTATAAATATATATACATGTATTATTATTATGTGGAATATGTAAACATATGGATATGTATTTGAATGGTGAATAATGCATTTTATAATAATGTAGTTGATATATATATATATATATATATATCTGTGTGTGTGTACATACATACATACATACATACATACATATATATATATATATACATACATACATACATATATATATATATATATATAGTATGTGTGTGTAATATATATATATATATATATATATATATATATATATCAACTACATTATTATAAAATGCATTATTCACCATTCAAATACATATCCATATGTTTACATATTCCACATAATAATAATACATGTATATATATTTATACATATGTATATATTACTATATACGTATGTATGTTTTCGTTGATGGAAACATACATACGTATATATTAATATATATACATTATATATATCATTTACCATGACATATATACATATGTATATATTACTATATACGTATGTATATATTACTATATACGTATGTATGTTTTCATTGATGGAAACGTACATACGTATATATTAATATATATACATTATATATATCATTACCATGACATTTACATTTAAACACATATAATCACAATCCCTTCAATTGAAATATATACATGAAGTGTATACACACACACACACACACACACATATATATATATATATATATATGTCACCTCCCTCTAATTGATATTCCCATGCATATGGGTAATCTGTCCATGAGCATGCGCATATACATCTATCTACATATACTCATGCATGTATTTACTCGAGTATGAGTTTATCATAGACACATACATATATACATATATATACATTTTATGGATATATCTCATCGATATGAATATGAACATACAAGGAAGAATTCAGTCCCAATAAAGAGACCCAAACACATAACCTAAATCAAGAACATTCATAGACAAGCTCATAACCTCTTGTAAATCATGCACAAACAAGACTAAAGGTTACTTACCACTTCCCAAACTATTGACTCGACTTGACCAAACTAGAAGTGAGTGTGTATATGCTCAGTTAGGCTCATTAAGGGTTACCAAACCAAGTTCTTCTCCCGAGTGATACTTCCCCTCTCTTCTGGAGGCTTGAATTTGTTCCCGCATCCAACTTAGTATATTGCAACAGTAGTTAGCCGATAATAATACAATCATTTGCACCATATATCTCATAGTCAAAATCATTATAAAACATCAAATTGAATCAAACATTCATTCATCATATTTCCAAGATACATAAAGCATAAACATATATATATTTAAAGCATTTTCACCTAACTAGGTAAAAGTAAATAGGTAATAACACAACGGGGTGTAACACCATATGTATCATTTTTTTCTCCTTTACATTATGCTTGGGGGCAACAACATATTTTATTCCTAATAATCATTTTTTCATTTGATATCTCCTCTAATTTTTCTCTACAAATCTTATGGCCCTAATGATGATTATACACATGTTAAATGGTGCCTCCTTTCTCACTTGCTCTTGTTTGCCTCTCCTTTCTTCTGTGAACATTCATTTATTTCTCTCTATTCCATATCTCTCTACTCTTGAAAATGATTGAATTTTCTACTTAGTCAACTCCAAGAGGTATACATTCTTATTATATTACTTCTACAATTTTTTTTGTAATTATGCTATTTTCTTGGCCTAGATCGGTCCCCATATTTTTGATATTTTATCTTTTTTAGTCTTTGAGCCAAAATTTGTGGTCTTTATGCTAGTTTTTTATTTGGCCCTTATACCATTTAATTTGTTCTACCCTATCCTACCCCCCAAGTTCCAATTATCATTTTATTCTTAGCATATATGATAGTCTGGATGTTGTTATTATTATTTCAAGTGTTCTATTTTTATAATTTATTATCAAATGTTAACTATTTTTTGTGTGCATATATTTTTTTGTAGTGGTGAGAATGCATTGGGGTAGAGGACAAAGAAGTGGAAACAAAGCATGTGGTTCTTCTATATATCCTTTTACTTATTCTCACATTTCAATCATCATTATATGTGCATTATTTTAATTTAGCATGCTTTATCACCTAGTTTTATTAACCCACTAAAGCGGGTAAAATATTGAGTCACCTACTTTACAATTTTTATTCTATACATGCACTCATTTAGTGTGCACTCCTCTAGTTTATTCTAATATTCCTTAAACCTATTTCTTAGACCTAATGCTCTCATCAAGTTTCCAACTAACACATATTGCTTTAATTTCATATTTTTCAAACTTCACTTATAGTTTATGCCTACCTAGCCACTGATGTGACCAAGAAAGACCTAGTCTCCAACATGAATCGTGGTAACATACCAATATTAAAAACCATCTAAATGAATGTTAAAAAAAATCCTTTTTACATTTTCCAAATACACCATTTAAACCAATTCATAAAATTGCGCTTTTGCTTCATTCAAATGGTTAGGTATTTTTCTCTTCTAAGAAATTGTAAGTTTTCTTCTTCTTTATTTCTTCTTCTAGTAATATATTTTATGGTAACTTCTTCCTGCATAAATTTTTTAAGGTTATATTGTCATCATAATTTCTCCTCCTTAAGCCATAGCCACAATCCTCTTCTCTTACTTATTTGGAAAATCTTGGCGATCCATTTCCTTATATCCTTCTACATATAAAATCACACTATACAATTTAAAATCCTTTAGATTTTAATCTTTTAATTTACAATTCCTTGACACTTAGGAAATCACATGCTTCATCTCTATCAATACTAAGTGCTACATGGAGGTTTAAAAGTAGGAAATGAGAGTTTAACTAAGGAAAGCTTCTAAATAGTTAAAACATTCCAACCCTTATCCCTTTATAGGTACATCATATATGAAATCTCAATTCAATATAATGATTAAAGGACCAATACATCAATTCTTTAGAAATCTAAAGTCTTTATGAGAAAAATCCATTATTATGCTCATACAATTGTGACCACACTATATTATCTCCATTGTGACCCCTTGGTTTTAGTTCTAGAAAGACCATGTACACTTTAGCATGTTTCACTTTTTAATATCATGTCATTATTTTGTTGGAATGACCATACCCACTCTTTAGTGGTCAAAACTCTTATTTGTCACTTTTTAGTTTAGAATCTAGTTTAAACCATTTTTGTTTCATCATCAATCATTAATAACTTCAATCAATGAATCAAGCATGTGTCATGTTTACACCTTTCCTTCTCTTTCAAACTTCTTATCATAGTTTCTAGTTTCTTAATATTATTTATATTTGTAGAAAATCTAGTTATAGTATGTTTACATGGGGAAAGAATATAATCCAAGTGAACTTAAACACTATATAGTATGAAATAAATTTGACTTTATTGTTTTCTTTGGAAAGGTTAAATGTACTCCCTTTTTATCCTAAGATATTTTAAATTCATCCTCATGCAACACATATAATTTTGAAATGGGTAATCATATAATGATGGTTGATTTACCATGTGTGGATGGACTCAAGGCTTGCTAGTATTGTTAAAATTTTATTATATTTGATTTGATTCATTTTCAAGATCATAAAATTTATTGGTGAGTGTTATGAATTCTTATCACCTTAACTTTTAATGTTAATGAGAAAGAATCCCTATCTATACCCAAATATGATACTACATAAAGGTTGGTTGGAGAATGAAATAATATTTTATAGTTTGTATTGAAATGAATACAAGAACCTTTGTTTCATTTTTCCAATCTAGGTTATATCCATTGATAAATGTGATATATATTGTTTGCAAGAGTTATTTTGAATAAGCAATTAAGTGTTTCAATTTATTTCTAACCTTTGACTTGCACATTCTTATGATGGTCATTGTCTTACCATTCTATTATAAATATCATTGAATATTGTACTATCCCTACCCTAAAGTTGTGTTAAGAAAAAATATGGCTTGATTGGTGTTGGGTCTTAAAATTGTTGCTCACACTCCTAGAGGAATCAATCCACTTCAAGGCTAGGGAATATCATCGTAAAGGGGGATTGATAAGCTCATCAATAGAATATGAGTGGTTTAAGTCCAATTATTGAGATTTGATATTCTCCCTTCACCTCAAGCTTAGCTAAAACTAGGAGGGTGTTCCTAGAGGTATCATAAATAGGAAATAAAAACTAATGATATATAAAATTTTAAAGTGATGAAGTAGTATCCAATGGACGTTTTGACCCCAAATGTTATCACTAGACCAAAGACTAACCTAATAAACATAAAACCTTTATTTAGTTGATAAAGACATCATACATGCATTATGAAGGTTTGCAATACATGATTCCTAAATATGAGAATTATTATGGATTCACTATAGATGTTTCCTTAGATGATCATTGAATCGTGAAGTTTAAACAAACTACTAATCCTACTCCTAAGCTAATGGTGAAAGATATATTTTATTTTGAGTGTATGGAAGATCATAGATTTCCAAGATTAGTGTCTTACTTACTAGGCTACAACACCACAATTTATCAAAAGGAACAACAAATTGAAATAACAATAGAGATATGATATTAAACAACTAAAAATAGTTAATAATCCCTCTTTAAGAAATTGAATAGGTAAGTGCATAACTCTCTGGTAGCTGAATGGTCATCCTCCATTGCAACTTCATAGGGCTTATGTCGTCACTGAAAGGTGCTCAAATTAGTATTCTTTGTCGCTCTTAGATCAATTACTCTCTTAGTTTCTCTTTTTTCTATTTTTATGTGGCTAAAATGCTTTGTGCTTATTGGTTTTTGGGGTTTCGATTCATTTTACCTATCAAGAATTTTTAGTAGGGGTGAAGTGTTTGGTGTTGTTTTGGTAATTATTCATGTGTGTTTTTTGAGGTAAATTAGAGTTACATTTTTTTTTAATAAAAATTTTACTCGTTAAATCTGTCAGGTGCTTTTGTGTCTCGCCCACAACCCCTATGCTTCCCTTGAGAACCACAGTCTATGTACTAAGTGTGGAATATGTGAATTCCATTTGATGAAAGTAATTACTATTGGTTATATGGTACCGGACCCAAAGCCTTGTCCTCCAATCCAATTGGATGATGGAGGTAGAGAAGGAGTCAAAGGTGGTCAGGGCTTAAATTTGATGGTCGTATACCTGTATTTGAAGTTTTTAACTGTAAAATATAGTAAAAATAAATATTTAACCATATGTTAATACATGTAATTTATTTTAGAAACTGTAAAAAAAATAGTTAATATGAAAATTTGACCATATATATATATACTTTTATTTTTAAATTTTTTAATAGAAACTTCTTCTATGCTTTAATAAAAGAGTAGATTTTTTTTTTAAATGCAAACTTCTATTATTGAAAAAACAAATCTCAATTTTTTAGATTTTTTTAAAGATTCTAAATATTTTTGAGTTTCTTTAATAGATTTTTTTATAAAAACAACGATCTTCTCCTTCAAACCATTTTTTTGTTTTGCCAGTGCAAAATATTTCATTTTTCTTTTATTAATCTGGTTTTAGATATTTTAATCTTCATTATCTAGACTCCAAAGCTATAGAGAAAAAGCAAAAAGTCAGAAAAGGGAAATATTTTCTTGCACACTTACAACTTACAACAAAAAAGAAAGAAGATTTGCAAAAAGTAAAGAGATTTTGCTGCACAATAAGAAGAGTAAGATGATTTTCATTTTATTTCTTTCGTTCTTTTAAAAAAATAATGATTTACAAATCTTATATTAAAAATTTGTAATAGTTTACCACAATAAAATTAAACATTGTAGATTTTTTATCAAACATTTTGGATCGCATTTAATAATATTCCATGAATTTTTTTCCTATTTTTTTTGTTTTGATGCAACCACTACAACTCCCTGTTCTCTATATGGTTGTTAGTTTATATTAAATTATTTTTTTATGGTTCATTTTTTATAAATTTAGATGAATTTGAAGAAAATATCTAAATCTTTCTTATTTTTAAAATATGTAGGGATTGCAATTTGAAAATGTCTCAAAGAAAAAAAATCAGCCTTCTATCAAGCATTTTTTTCCATGGTCAAGTACATCTGAAGTTGTAGCACCCAATGAAGATCATAATTTTGATTTAAATGAAGACTTAGATATTTTGGGGTACACTAAAGAGTATGTTGATGAATATCAAACAAGAGAAAACAATACACAGAATTTTTTTTTAAAAAATGAGAATTTCGTGAGGAATGGAAAGTAAAGTTTAAGTGGCTGAAATGTACAATATATGAAGGAAAAAAATTTATGAAATGCATATATTGTGAAACACATAATACAGCTGAACCATGGGGAGTAGGTAATGGTTGCACTAATTTATAACATGATTCATTAGTTACTCATGCCAATTCAAACATTCATAAGATTTCACTAGCTAAATGAACATGTGGGAATGAAAAGAAAGCAAAACCTATTATAGAACATATAGAAAATGTTGATGACATTAACAAGGAAATAGTCATCACAACTATGAAATTAGTTTTTTGGATGGTTCAAGAGGATTTACCCCTTTCAAAATATGAATCACTTTGCTCTCTTGAAATGACATTACAGTTACCAAACATGCCAAAGAATAAGGACTATGAATTTCGTGAGGAATGGAAAATAAAGTTTAAGTGGCTGAAATGTACAATATATGAAGGAAAAAAGTTATGAAATACATATATTGTGAAACACATAATGTAGCTAGACCATGGGGAGTAGGTAATGGTTGCACTAATTTATAACATGATTCATTAGTTACTCATGCCAATTCAAACATTCATAAGATTTCACTAGCTAAATGAACATGTGGGAATGAAAATAAATCAAAACCTATTATAGAACATATAGAAAATGTTGATGACATTAACAAGGAAATAGTCATCACAACTATGAAATTAGTTTTTTGGATGGTTCAAGAGGATTTACCCCTTTCAAAATATGAATCACTTTTCTCTCTTGAAATGAAATTACAGTTACCAAACATGCCAAAGAATAAGGACTACGAATTTCATGAGGAATGGAAAATAAAGTTTAAGTGGCTGAAATGTACAATATATGAAGGAAAAAAAGTTATGAAATGCATATATTGTGAAACACATAATGCAACTGGACCATGGGGAGTAGGTAATGGTTGCACTAATTTATAACATGATTCATTAGCTACTCATGCCAATTCAAACATTCATAAGATTTCACTAGCTAAATGAACATGTGGGAATAAAAAGAAAGCAAAACCTATTATAGAACATATAGAAAATGTTGATGACATTAACAAGGAAATAGTCATCACAACTATGAAATTAGTTTTTTGGATGGTTCAAGAGGATTTACCCCTTTCAAAATATGAATCACTTTTCTCTCTTGAAATGACATTACAGTTACCAAACATGCCAAAGAATAAGGACTACAATTCACACACAAATCAGATGGCTACAAATCAATTTCTTTTCGCTATATCTAAGTATCTTGAAGAGGTACAAACTGCTAGAATGTTGGATAGTCCTTTTTTCTCTTTGATGTTGGATGAAAGTGCAAATCGTAGTTTAGATAAGCATCTTATGGTCTATGCAACTTTTTTAGACTCAAAAGGGTTGGGGCAGCCAACTTCGCAATTTTTAAAGCTCATAAATTTTTGTGATGGAAAAGGAAAAATAATTTATGATGCAATCAATGTTTTAAAGGAAGAAAGGGGGCTTTCAAATACATGCTTAATAGTTTTTTCCACAAATGGTGCTTCATCCATGGTTGGTAGTGAAAATGGGTTTGTTTCTTTTATGAAAAAAGATGTTCCTAATCTTGTAGGTGTTCATTGCATTGCTCATCGTGAAGCTTTAGTTGCATCAGATGCTTCCAAAAAAATTCCTGAATTGTTATTTGTTGAGATATTAGCAAATAAGGTGTATTCTTGGGTACAAATTCCACTAAAAGAAACAAGGAACTCATTTCTTTACAGGAAGTCATGCAACTTGAAACTCTTCAAGCTCTTTAAATTCATGGAGTTAGATGGCTTTCAAGAGGACAAGTTATTGAAAGGCTTGTTGTATTGATGCCTCCTATATTGACTATATGGAAAAATGAAAAGAGAGAGTTATGATATGATAAGGCAATAATTATTTCAGTTCAATTTTGTTTACACATGCTTGCAGATATAATGCTTATGTTAAACAAGCTGAATAGAAATTTTCAAGAAGAGTATGTTGATGTTACATCATTAGGGGCATCTATTGATATTACTAAAAACACTTTAATTAGGTGGTTTATGAGAAGTGATACATTTTTTGATGGTACTTGTTACTTATCTAAATTCTTGGATGCCTCTAAATATGGTTAATTAGAGATTACTGATAAAGAGGTCATTGTTCATAGGCATGAATTACGGTTTGTGGCAATTTCACATGCACATGGTGATTATGTTGATTCACAAAAACAATCACTAAAACCTTGCATTGATGGTTCATTAGAGAGTTGTAAACAACTTGCAAAAGAATATGTTCAAGCACTTATAGATTGTTTGAATGAAAGATTTCTTGTTCTTGTGTTTTTCAACTTTGTAAAGTTGTTTAGTCCTTGTCATTATCTAAAGGATGCTCGTGCTAGAGAAGATAATTCAAAGCATTGGCTTGATAATATTTTTCAACACATGCAACATACTTTATGTGAGGGAGAATAAAATGAAACATTATTTAATGTTGAAGCTTGTAAACAAGAGTTGCATATATTTGTTGATACTCTTTGTCTTAGTTGTGAGGGATTATCAATGAAGAAAGCTTGGAGGTTTTTTTGTGTCATAGACTCACATACAAGTTTTCCAAACATGACAAAGCTATGGCAAACAATCCTTACTATTCCAACAAGTATACTGGCATGTGGAAGAGGATTTTCAAGGCAAAACATAATAAAAGATATCCGACGAACAACTCTAATATTAGATATATTGGATGCTTTGATGAGAGTGTCTCTAACAATGCTTGATGTATCAACAGTGGAATGGAGCAGACTGTATGGAATTTGGAAATATGTCAAACAAAGAAGAATTTAAAATGTTTTAAAAGTCATTTTTTTGTTCACATTTGTAATGGTGATGTATCCCATATGAGGCAGAACACACCAATGCATTATGATTCGTTAGTTTCATTATAATGTCAGTATGTTGCAATTTCTATGCTAATACTATCATAAATCAAATTTATAACAGACTTTGAGGTTTCTAAAATTTGAGATGAATGGATAGCAAGTGAAAAAATTGTCACCCTTTTTGACCTATTCCAAGAGATGGTCGCCTAGGTATTGACAATGCTTCTATGGTAGAGAGGAGGCATGTGCCTTATGCTGAAAATGTTCTTGTCCCTCGCCTATCAATGCCTTATTATATAAAATTTCACTTGTAGTAAAAAATAATAATTGTCATGCAAAAGGCAATAATGAAGACTAAACCGTAGAAAAAAATTTCATGATGAGCAAAGTGGACTATCAAATTTAAGCCCTGGAAGTGGTAGTGAAAAATAATGAGGAAATTAATTTACCCAAACAACACACTATTAATAGCAAGAATGATGCTCAAAATGAGTGTTTGAAACACTCTTACAAGGAAGCTCTGAGTGGTGAAAATCTTGGTGAGGCTATCTATATTTCTACAATGTTCAAGGAGGCTAATGGAGGATTATTGGGGCTCAAAGAAGATGGAGTGGGAGTAGGAGGCCTCATCGGTGGAAGCAACTACAGAGGAAGAGAGAATGGTAAGACTTCTAAAACCCTAGGACCCTCTTCATTACTGCGAACATGGAAATGGTTTGAGCTCTAAAATTTGAAGAGGTTAGGTTAAGAAATATGGCCATTTTTTGTCTGTATGGATGTCAATCTATTGCTTGTAAGAAATTATTTTGATGAATGTATTGCTAATGTTTGGGGTAAAAAATTAGGGATACACGTATCATTTTGTAGGATGATTTATAAAGGGATTTTTGTGATATTTTTAAAAATCCATGGGATGCAAGAGAGAGTCATTAAAAAGGAATATGTGAAGCTTAATGTTTCGAGCTATCCCTTGGGATCCAAAGGGAAAAAATGATGAAATCATTGCTAATTCATCACCAAGATGGATGGAAATTAGAAATGTCCCACCCTAATTATGGAAATTCGTACCCTAGATTTTGAAACCCCTAGGAAATGTGTTGCAAGTTGAGGACTCAAGGGTTACCTTTTCCTCACCTGAATGCTAGGGTTTTGATAACTGGTCTCAATACTATGGAATTTCCTATTTTTGTGCAATTGGAAAACAAGACTATAAATTGTGAAGTTGAACTGCTTGGAAATTTAAAAGCATGTTTCTTGTGTAAAACAATGGGCATGTTAAAAAATATTTCCCTAAAATTAGACCCAAAAATGAAGGAACCTTCCAAGCCAATATGGGGTCTGAGAATAAGGAAAATTATCTCCTATAAGTGAAAAATATATATAGAAAATAATGTAGAGGATATGAAAATGGTCTTACACAATGTGTTTGAGACTTAAAATACACAAAAGGAAAAAGTGGACTCAAGTGAAGAAAGAAATAAAATTAGCTTGATAGACCCTTTATTCGAAGGGGTTATTATGGTCATTAAGGCTAAAGACCCAACAATTCCCAATGTTGCATAGATGATTTTCATTCCAAAAAAAGATTGACCTATTAATGCTCAATACAACTACCAAAGTTAATTAATCCATGGGATGCAGTTAAGCCATGCCACAAAACTGAGTGTTGCATTTCACAAAACAAGGAGACTAATGGCACACACCTTGCAACAATCCCCTTGCACAAGAAAGGGGTTCAAACCCATGACCTAGGATTTGATACCAATTGTTGCACAGATAGTTGTCGTTGCACCAAAAGATCGACTTATTAATGCCTAATACAATTGTGATCCCTAAAATGTTCTACCCTATTCTAAGATGCAAAACTAACTAATGATGCATAAAAAGGAAAAACACAAGAAATACTATTCAAGATTAGCCTAAGGAATATCTATGCAAGAAAGACAAACAAATCAAGAAGATAAAGTGTTATACCTTTTGTGCTGTAGATTTCTTTGGTTGGCCCTTGATCTTTGAGAGTTTGTGTGCTCCTTGGATGGCTATGGAGGTGAATGGATGCAAGATGGAAAATGTGATAAGATGCTAGTGGCTAAAGGATTTGGTGGATTGATGAAAAATGCTTGCAAATGGAAAATTGGCAAGAGTTTGGTAGCAAAATTCTCATTTTTTTAATGAGAGAAAGGAGGGGGTATTTATAGAGGGATTTGAATTCTCTAGGGAATTCAACGGTTGAGATTAAACCAACAAGGCCAATATGGAGGGCTATGGTGAGTTGAGGACTCACAAGCCCTCACATCTTGACACGTGGAATGTGAGATGCCCAAGGATGAGATGATGTGTAAGTGAGGTGGAAGGAAGGTACATGATGTGGATGAAGGACAAGTACCTTGGAAAAATGATGATGTGACCTCTGAATGATCACATGGGGACGAGGAGAATCTTGGGTGAATAAAAGTGAATTAAAAATTCACATGATTGGGGAATCTTGTGGATAAGACAAGGTTCCAAAAGGAGAGGTGGAAAGTACCTTGGATAAAACAAGGTCCTCAAAAAGGTAAGATTCACCCACATGTGACTTGATGTGACAAGTCAAAGGTTCTAAAATTTGCATGGGGAAGAGAAGATTCCTTGGAGGAATAAAAGTGAATTAAAAATTCACATGGGGAAGAGAGGAGCCTTGGGTGAATAAATGTGAATTAAAAATTCACGTGGGAAACGGAGTCAAATCCAAGAAAGGCAAGTGGAAAGGTTAACCAAAAAAGGTATCATAAATGTGGCTAATGACCTTGATTAAGGTTGTGCAAACACAAGATTAGGATAATTAATGAGAGATTAGAAACAAGTGGGAGATTATGGAGGATGTGACACTAATCTTGATTAAGTGGTGCACATCCTAATCATAGATTAATTTAATTTAATCCAGATTAAAAGAGGATTATGGAGAATGTGACAAGGAGAGAGATAATGAGGAATTAAAAATTGATTTTAATCAAAAAAAGGTCAATGACTAAATTAAATAAATTGTCATATATATTTAATTTAGAAAAGAAAAGGTGTAAGGTAAAGTATTTAATTATTCAATTACATACTTTAGGAACCTTAGGTAGAAAATAAAATAATGATTAAATAAATTATTTAATCATTATTAATGAAATAGATGAATAGAGTAGACGATTTTGACCATGTGGAAGTGGTCAAATTTAGATGTCTACAACAATCACCAGAGTTAATGAATCCACAGGAGGTGGTTAATCCATGTCATGAACCCGAGCATTGCATTGCATAGCACAAGGAGACCAAGGGCACACACCTTGCAACACCCATTGAGGACTAAAGGAAATACCATATTGAGGAAAAATACTTACAATTGGTCCCAAAAAGTGCTCAACAATTAGCATTAGAAACTATAAATAAAAGGGCATAAGAATTTTGCATAAGAAAAGGTCATCCCCAACAAGACCAAAACTTGACTAATATTGACTAAACAAAAAGCCTTAATCCCAACTTGGTTGCTAGGAGGGAGGAAAATTTAGCAGTAATGTGTTCCAGCCCCCTATATTCAGGTTTTGAAGTGAAATTTCCAATTCTAACTCAAATGATTAAAAAGATATAATCAAGGAGGAGAATTAAAAAAAGGGTCAAGGAATCAGGATTCAAGTAGTGAAAAGAATTCAAAGAAGGGTAAACAAGATAGAATCCCCAAATATTTTGATAGGTTATATAAAAATCAGAAAAGCCTAAAACCCCCAATTCTATTAAATAATACTGAAACTAGCAAGTTGGAATGTGAGGGGATTAGAATCTCTTGATAGAAAGTATGTGGTTCGTACTTTCTATAGAGATAGATCTAGGTTGGATGTACTATGTTTGCAAGAATTCAAATCTATAGCTTTTCAAATGGAAAACACCTTAAGTTTTGTGTGGAAATCATCTAAATTCTTTAATATCAAACAAGAGAAAGGTAACTATTGAACACAATGTGGGTAAATTTTTTTACTTAGTGGGGTACATCTTCATGCAATAGATTTGTTTGGATTAAGGTGGAAGTAGAAAATAAGACACTTGGGATCTATTCTTTATATGCATTGAATGACTATAGAGAAAGGTGTTGTCTCTAATCATGGATGGTAGAAAAATTACATAAAATCTCGTGGCCCATAAGCTGGGAACACCTACATATCTAGAGAACCTAATCATAAGCTGGGAACACCTACATTGGGCTAAGAATAGTAACCTGAAGGTTGCCATGTACTCAAATTTGAAAAAGCTTATGATAGAATTAAATGGGAATTTGAGATTAGTGCGATAAAGCCCTTGGATTTCTAGATTTTTTTTGTAAATGAATAAGAATTTTGTTTGTTTATGCCTCCACACAAATTGACATTAATGGTGAGCTATTTGAGCCAATTAGACTTAAGATATATATCAGACAAGGTTGCCCAATTGCTCTTGCATTATTTTTACTTGGTGTTGAGGCTATCCATTGTGTTTTAAACATTTCTTTGATATCCCCTCTAGTTTATAGGATTAAACTTCCCAATGAGACCTAACTAATTAATGCTCAATTTTTTTATGACATAACACTTTATGTGGAAATGTCAAAAATAATTTTGATAATTTTTTGAATAGACTAGATATCTTATGAGTGACATTTGGATAAAAAATATTAGTTGGGACATCAATGGTGCTAGGATGGGAACAAAATCCTCCAAATTGGTTTATTAACAAAGGATGGCAGTGGGCTGGGTCGGAGATGGTAGTCAGGTATTTGGGAATTCCCTTTATTGTCTCACCTTCTCTTAAAATAATGTGGAACTAGTTGTATCAAAATATTAAGAAAAACATATTAAATGAAAAACTCAACGGTTGTCTCTTGTAGGTAGATTATAAATTGTTCAAAATATTATTGCTTCTCATGTTTTTGACTTCTCCTCCTCTTGGTTGTTTGTTAACTATAATTTTAAAAAGCTGCAGAAGATATTGAGAAGCTTCTTATGGTTTGATAGAAAAGGGGTTAAAAAAATAGGTGGTGAAGTGGACTTGGTGTTACACTGCTAAGAATTGGGGAGCTTGGACTTAAAATATACCAAAATTCAGGGGCTTGTCTTCGTAGTGAAATATATTATAAAGGCTTATGAGGGGGATGGACCATGGAAGGTTCTTGTAAGGAACTACTTGAATCTGTCCAAACCAAAAAAGGAAAAAACTGGAGGATAAAGAACGTTCAAGACTTTTTGTTTGGTCATTTGAGGTTAAGGTTTTCGGATTGGCGATATTCAAAAGTATTTGGAAGGCTTGGGGGAACATTAGGCATTTTGTATCTAATGCTACTATGTTTTTAAATGAGCAAAGATTTTATGTGTGTAAAAAATTAATATGGTGGAACCTTTATCTGAATAATAAGCCTTTAGCATTAACCCAAGGATGCTCAACAAAGGCTTGGGTAGAGGGTGGTCTAAAATATTTTTCACGACTTCTTCTTGAATGGTCAAATTATACCATGGGAGTATTTGAGGCTTGAATATGATATCCCTTTTAACCTGAATAAGGAGTTAGATCTACTGAAGGAGTACATGGACAAGAAAAAGATCCAACTAATTGAGAAGGACAAACCAAAAGGTGACCCAAGACACAGGTTCCAACTAGTGGTCATGGATGTTGAGCCATATTATATAGAGCCTCTAATAGGCACTTATGACTGTGACAAATGTAAATGTAACAACAATGTTAGATGTTTTTGGGAATAAGATGTTAATAGTATTAATCTCTTTTTTGATAACCATGGCTAGGTATATGTAATTTTTGGTTAAGGGTGTAGTATGTATGGATAGTTTTTATTTCTATGGAGCATGTGCTCCTCAGAATGCAAAACTCTATTTTGTTTTTGATCTTTAATATAAAATAGTAATCCCTCTCCAAACTCTAGAATTGAATATATAATAAAGAAGATACCATTAATAAAAATACCTATAATGAATTAAAATTTGGTAACACTTATCAAATTATTACTACAATAATGCTAGAGTAAATGTGGCAAGAGGAAATTTTAAGCTAGAAAATTTATCATAATTCATCACTTAGAAGTTTTGCTAAAGATTTAAAAATGGCTAGACATAAAAAATTTATACCTCTTCGATAAATCCAAAACATAATGCTTTATAGGTGACTAGTAAGAGTTGAAACCCTACCCAATAATTAACATTTGTAGTCACATGGAAATGTAGAAATGATTTACTTTTTGAATGACAATAAAACTAGTATATATAGCACTATGTTTGGTCACCCGATCTCCTGTAGGAATTTTTTATAGAACAAGAGGTCATAAATGTGGTGTGCAAGATACGTGAAATACCATGAAATATATTGAATAGGTCATTTGGAGCTCACATGAAGATCATTGGCATCTAGGATTCAACCATTATATTCATGGTGAACTAAAAATATTTATCATCCACCACTAAAATTATATGTGGATATGTACCTTTGGGAATGGACATGGATTTTTAGGTGGAATAATCCTTTTGGGGTAGTTATAGAATTCAAATTAGATCATTAATCACATCCTAGGATGATTTTGCGAGTGGTTGAGGTGAATAAGAAGAAATGTGAGGATTCAATATAGGATGGGGAAATTAAGACTGGACTTCACAAAAGAAGTTAAAAATTCCATTAAAACTCTACAATATGGTGAAATGATCAAAGAATGAAATATAGAGAAATGCAGGAGAGAGATGTAGAAGTAGAGATCGAGATGGGATGTTCAGATAGAAAACTAGAAGTTTGAAAGTCAAATTGAACTTCATGTAGGAAAAAGGGGATGGTGAAAAAGGGAAAACCTTGTTAAGATTAAGGTGCCACATACCTTGTAAATCCTATGTCATATTTCATGATTCCAACATCCTTTTAAAGTGTCCCCAAGCACTTAGGGTGTATTAGGAAAACATTTTGCAATATTTATTCACCCTTTTTTTTATTACATTCATAAGGGGTGATGGGTTCCACTAGCAACAATAAAGGTGACTTATGGATATAAATATTTAATATTATTTTCTCCACATGTGGATGCCTAGAATGGGATGGTAAAATAAAAGGAAAAGGACAAATGAGTGAGTTTTGGCATTCTCTAAGTGGGTGCTTGGAAAGAGGCAACATGTGTCTCTTGATATTCCATTATTTATTGCATTTAATGTAATGTTTAATTTCCATGTCTAGGAACCCAAGTTGGAGGGAAAGTATTGGAGCCAAAACCAATGTCAGTTCATATTTCGAGGAGGTAATCCAAGGGTTGGGTACATTTTGAATGAAGGATCATCTTTGGGTGCCTTGTTTGGGGCATAAGATTTCTTCACAAGTTCATAAAATCAACTTCTTGGATGTAGAAATTATGATGAACAGTTGAATGTAGTGTTTCTTTATAGGAACAAGGACAGGTTGAGGCATAAAGAGGTTGTTTATAGGTGCTTCCATGTTGGAGGAAAATATGATAATGGAAGTGAATATTTTATAATCTCATTTATTTGAAGGTAATGAATACCTGACCTCTCTTCTTGGTGGAGCTTTTTCCCACAAGGGTTTCTCTACATAAATCCTATGTTATGTGATTCTCTTATGTTGTTGATTTTTTCCTCTTTGTTGCCATTTTATGGCATTATTATTTATTTATTATTGTTATAAGGTCACATAAGGTGGTGTTATTAAGCATGTTATGTTGGCTGATTTTTAGCATCATAAAGAAGATGGATCTAATCATGGTAATTCCATATTAAGGAAACTTAATTTTAGATTTGCATATAAGTTTCATATTTTCATACTATATTAGTCCAAGCCTTGTATCTCATCCATTGAAATCATATCTGGATAGAGATTAAATTTATCAGCAATTGGTACTATAACCTATATATTTCTCATCAAACCTTTGTGAGAATTAGATGATGAAGTGGAAGCCAAGATAAGATAATGGAGTGGAATTCTAGAATTCCACCAATGGTCCACAAGAAAAAATTAGAGGAAAATAGAAAATATAGAAGGATGGGAGGTACGAAGGTGGAGGGGAAATGGAAGAAGTTCATTAGAAACCCATGTCTGCAAAACACTAAAAGGGAAATTGTGGGGAATAATTAGAGTTCAAGATGCTTAGAGGTGAAAATAGAAGTATAAGTGAACTTTTCAATTCTAAAAGAGGGAAATAGGAAAAGGAGCAAGTGAAAGGGAGGATGCAAAAAAGAATGGGAGTTTAGGATAAAGATGTTGAATCTGGATGTTTATCAAAATACTATAAATTGATAGAACAAAGGAAGTGGAGAGAGGGAGGGACCCAATAAAATTTATGATTTTTTCATGCAAGTATGGTGGTCAAGGTAGGAGGTTCAAAAATGTTTGATAGTCAACCAAAACTCTACCTCTATAAATTTTGTAAAAAATACCCAAAACACTCCCATACTTACAACATTCTTAGATTGTTAGTAACTTCCATAATATTGTACAAACATGAGGGATGCTGAGTAACAAAACATGCACTTTTTTTTTATCAAGGAAGACCCATTTGGATTTTTCTCAAATCAATTACATGTGATGGGAAAAATGAGGCTAAATACATAAGGGAGTTGGGACTTGAGCGATTTTTGTAATTTTTAAATTAAGTCCCAACATTAGCTTTGGTTGTGGATGTGAGTCACGTGTAGGAATAATGAAAATTTAGATATCTAAGAGCATACTACAAAAAGGGGAAATGAGGAGGGGACTAGAACAATTACACTTCATCATTATCAACAAGGGTCATAGTTTCATAAGAACAAAATACACACACAATACCATATATACAACAAAAAAAACCATTACTTACAAGAGGTAATCCTTAATCTATAGTGTCATGAACTAACAAGTTCATGAGATCTTTGACTAAAATCTTAAGGTCTCATGCATTATTACCACACTCAACAAAATGTATATGGCCATGCCACAAGCCATATTCTTCTCCATTTGAAGAATTTGAGTGGTAGGCCACTATGATCTCTCTATATCAAATTATTATACATTATTAAATACCTTTAAAAGTACAACTTTAGAGTTTATTGTTGATTATTATTCATTCCAAGGAGACAATTCAAGTTTTCCTAAAGAAGTTGGGTCATTCATGAGGTGACAATAGGTGGATGCACACCTAAAATTTATCTCATTGACTTCTATTACATCTAGATTTGCATCTTCATAAGGCCTAAACCACAAGTGTTGAGATTTTACAAGTTTTTCTTCTTCAATATCATAAAACCTTATATGCACTAGCAACCCCAAGCTAATTGAAGCATTGGCTTCTAGTTTATGGACTAACTTAAACAACATCTCACCAAAAAATTCTTTAGATGTTACCTTGTTAACACATGATGCATACTTCCATTTATTATCACGTGAATATTTATTGATAATTGTAAGAGGCTATTCATGCCCTTCAATATTCCTATGAAGTATAGTAGCATGAGTAGTATAGGATAAAGCAAAAGAGAATAATTGGGAAGGGTCAAAATAATCTGGACTTAGAAAGACTAGTGCTTCTTGAATAACTTCCTTGATTCTCACATATGCTTCAGTGGGTTTTGTTGGGTCTTGAAACCACTACTCCATAATTCTAGAACATAATATTGCCTTCAAGTCCAAGGTTTATCATTCATGAAAGGAAAAATAGAGGTTCATCAATAATTGAGGAGTGTTAAAAACCAATTGAAAAGAGTGGGTAAACTCCCTACACTCTGGGCTTAGCTAGACCAAGGAAGGTGTTCTTAGAGGTAACCTTGAATAAGGTTTTCTTTAAAATTGAAAATAAACATGTGATAAGCATATTGAAATAGTACCCAAATGCAATAATTTTATTACTAGACCAAAAATTACCTATTGCTATGATCTTTATTAAGTTGATACACACATACAAATCATGAGTTACTTAAAATAATTGCTTTCAAGGATTAATTAAAATATTTCCTTGGTTATACATCAAATTATGAGGTGCATAGAACCCTTGTTTATTTTGAGGAGTATGATTAGTCAAATATTTTTAATAATATTATCATATTTATCAAAT
The DNA here is from genome assembly GCA_007115665.2 of Sequoiadendron giganteum. Classification (NCBI taxonomy): domain Eukaryota; kingdom Viridiplantae; phylum Streptophyta; class Pinopsida; order Cupressales; family Cupressaceae; genus Sequoiadendron; species Sequoiadendron giganteum. The sequence goes on along the minus strand of CM021105.1, from coordinate 348,149,939 downwards.
ACACATTACACTCATACCAAAAAATATGGCAAGAGAAAATATTAACTAATTCAATAATTCCCTCAAAATCTACAAACATACATGGAGACATTCATGCAATGATTTCGTACATAACATTACAAATCCCATGAGAATCATAATTTTTTTGCTCAAAATAGACTAAATTGACAAGAGTGGATCCCTAAAAAGCTCTGACACCTACAACATATAAAAACAACCAAATGAATAACCATATTTAAAGAAAAAATGGTTGCATATATAATAGCCAACATCATACACTCAAACAACTATAGAAACAAAAGGACACTAATCTATTGAAAAAATCTAGTAAATAGTATTTGATTTAGAAATTCATAGTTAAGAATGAATCTCACGTAAAATGAAAGGCCCAAATTTCACAAGAATAGCTAGACATTACTAACAATATTAATTATTCCCTAGTAGATGGAGATCTGTTAACTATATCAATGGAGTCTTAGAGGTAAACATAACATACAAGGATGACACAAAAAACCCTTTGACACCCTTTTCTACATTTTTTTGCATTTTAAAACTCACATATGCAAGTCCCTTTATGTTTTGTGTTTGTCAAAGAAAATGAACTATTTATAAATCATTTTGCATTTTTGATAGGTTCATGAACTAGGGAACCTATTTGAATTGTGGACTTTATGCCTTTTCTCAATATGTTTTCCTTTATTTTAAATCTAGCTTATCACTTTAGTTTATTTCTCTTCCTTACTTTTCTTTGTCATAGATTTGATGGTGTGGTGAATTTTGGCAGCTATTTGCACTTTTAGAAAATTTAAGAACTTATCACACTTTTTAAAGGTTTACAAACCTATGAGTTTTGAAACACACTAAAATTACTTTGTCACACTTTCATAAAGTTCACAAACTTGTTTGTGATTTTAGGTGTGAATCATAAATCTTTAAGGTTGGAAAGTCTCTCAAGTGGCAAGGGTGTAAAACTTGGGAGGAGCATCATGAAATCTATGTTTAGATTGAGAAAATTAGAACCAATTATTGAGGTGCATAATACTTCCTTCACTTCTAGTTATACAAGATCAAGGGGGTTTCCCTAAGTTGATGCAACAAATATCACTACAAAAACTAAACATTAACCCCAACACAAACCATGCCCAATGTATAGTGCACCCCTATTTTGGTTGTCACTTTACGCCTATATGTTGATTTGTAAAACCCAAGGTTAAGAAACTTATTAATATAGACAATATGCCACATAAAAGTCAATGAATGTGTTTTATAATAACCCTTTTGAATGTTAAATACATTTAGACATGGCAATTGAAACATGCTAAAATGGATAAAACTAAAAAGATATTTATATTTATTTATCTTGAGTATGTATAGGATAATGGGGAGAAGGATCTAGTAACAGACTAGTTTATTTTTTCTATAGACATTGAAAAATATCCCAATCCTGCAAGCAACATTTTTATCATTGATTTGCCTTCTTCCTTGCATAATTAAATAGTTTTAATTATTTAATTATTCTCTAATGTCATTTTCCTTTGTTAATTAAATATTTTTTAATTATTTAATTAATTCACTTTATCCTATTATTTCTTTGATTAATTTAAATAAATACTAATTTTATTTAAATGACATCACTAACAACCCCTTTCCCTCATAATTAAATATATATTTTTTTATTTACTTATTTATTTCCATTTTTTCTATAATTGAATAATTGTTTTTAATTATTTAATTATTCACTAGCCTTTTCTCTCTTTATTTAATTAATTATTTATCTTATTCTTATCCTAATAATTAAATAATTTTCATTATTTAATTTGAGTTTCTTCTTAGTTAAGCCCTAAATCTCTACCACTTTCTTGAGTTTTGATCCATTCATCTTTATCCTTGTCTCAATCAACCTCATACATTGATCACTAAACCTCATCCTCTAATCCTAGCCCTTCATTTGAATCGGGATTTCTATAAAAACAAGTCATTATCTTCATTTTAGGGTTAACCACAATCTTTGAAGTTTTGCTATCAAGAGATTAAGCTATCAATTATCAACAACAAGCTCATTGCAAACAAATTGCATATTATTCCGAGAACAAATAAAGCAAAATGGAGAAGAGCAATGGAGGTGATTCAACTATGTTATAGGAGTTGAGGTTGTATTGCTTTATTATTGTGATTTATATGTTCATGTGTACTTCATTGTTGGATTAGGATCTTTATTGCTTGAATTAGATAGTTGTGTGGTTCTTATTATTGATTCATGCTTATTCCTTGAATTAGAAACCCTATCTACATTTGGTGAACCCAACGTGAACTAACAAAAAAATCAAAATTTTGAGCAAAATTTTGATTTTCACAAGTCTGCCATAATTGATCTGCAAAATGACACAACAGATCTTTGAAACACCACAATCATTGTACAACACACCACAACCGTTTTATTACAAAGCCGCAATTGTTGCCCAAAATGATGCATTTGACTATCATTATCTATAGGCTCAAATTATTCAATTAGTGCAGTTTTAGGGCATTCTCTGGGTCTTTGGTTTTTGTTCTGACATGCTAACAGCCTGCTAAAAGCATATCCATTATCAAGTTTTACTGTTTTGTGTCAGATCTATGTTTTTTTCATCCTAGGGTTACTACGCTGCAATCATTCAATAGCTCATCACAAATATTTAACAACGCGTCATAGTCACTATTTTGTTCATCGTAGTTTCTATTCCATTCATCGCAATCGTCTATTTTTGCACCATATTCGTGCAATGCATCTGAGCCTATGTGCACCACAATTGACTATCACAACAAAATGGGTATAAATTTGAGATTTTTGTTTTTTGTTTTTTGCATTCATTAGGATAGAGGTTTTTGGTGCTAATATTTGATCTTCACCTTGTGGAAATCGTTGGGAGAAGACATTGTTATCAAACTACTAATCCAATTTCTTGAAGGGTTTCATTGTCTATTTGTGATTTCTAAAGGAACATTTGGAATTGGTGCTTAAAAAAAGAACACATGTCTTTCATGTTTGGTGCGCTTGCACATTGTGTTAAATCTCAGATTGGTGTGTGTGTATCCTCTCCCCTTGCACTTCGTCTAATCTTGGGTGCAAGAGAAACACATATCAATCTATTTTATTTTTAGGAGGCCTACCTTCGAGACACATCCTAACGAAGAACTCAAGGGGGATGACCTCAAAGCACATTTTTTTGAGTGGGCTATATTAAAGGTGTGAAGGAGAAAGTTATTAGTATTATCTAGGGAAGCTATACCTTGTGTGCCAATACTATCATGGAACAACTAACCACGGTCATGTTGGATAGAGGCTTAAGTGTCTCATGTTTGAAGTATACCTCTGGTGTTCATCGACCCCCTAGAAAGCTATTTTTATTAGAAGCTAGACTTTTTTTGGTAGTCTATTATTGTTGGTGCATTAGGATAGCATCATCCTGAGAAGTTCCTTACCACGTCCAATTCTTGGTTGAGGTGGCAAGGTTCCTTTTTTGGAGTTACTCCTTTCAAGGTGAGAGGTGTTAAGGTGGTCCATGACCTTGGAATACTCTAGATTCACCCACTCCATGTTCTTGGATTACATCACTCCTCTGGGGGTGAGTGTTGCAAGGTGTGCGCCCTTGGTCTCCTTGTATTGTGCAATACAGTGCTCAGGTTCATGACATGGGTTAATTGTCTCTCATAGACTCATTAACTCTAGTAGTTGTATCAAACATTAATAGGTAAATCTTTTGATGCAACGACAACTGTCTTTGCAACAATTAGTATCATAGATTGGGTCATGGGTTTGAACCCCTTGCTTGCCATGGGGGGATTGTTGCAAGGTGTGCGCCCTTGGTCTCCTATTTTGTAGCGCAACACTCGGGTTTGTGACATGGCTTACCGCCTCCCATAGAATCATTAACTTTGGCAGTTGTATCGGGAATTAACAGGTCAATCTTTTGGTGCAACGACAATTGTCTTTGCAACAATGAGGTAAGCCCAACTTTATTAGACAAACCCTATTCCTTAGGTTGTGCTTGTCTTCATTGTTTATGAACCAAGGCCAAGGAATTTTTGTGGAAGAAAACTTGCAAGCATACTTGATTACCAAATAGTCAAAGAGCCAAAGTCATCCAAAACTATTTTTCAAGTGTTGGTTGTGTTTTATGATCAAAATCAAACTTACCAAAAACAAAAACCACCTATAAAGCATCAAATTAGGGCCAATAGGCATAACACCACAATCGTTAGACAATACACTGTAATTGTCAAAAGTCCTAGGAAGCCAAAAACTCGCATTTGTTTGTGTGTTGCAATTGATTGGTCTTGCACCGCAATTGACTGGCTCTCTGTATCACATCTATGGCTTGAAACACCACAACTATTAGGATCAAAAAATTTGGGGAAATATTTGTACAGTGAAATTTCAGTTTCCTTACAGACTGTAATTATGCACATAGATCACAAACTTGTCTAGATTTAGTCACTCCACCCATAGTATTCCATCTTTCATCTTAGGTTATCTTGCATAGTCCTAGTTTGCATCTACCACATTTTAGCATCATCTTTGAGTCTTGAGATTTGGAGGCTTATCATACTATTGGGTAGACCATTAGTCTCATTTCTAGGTGTCTTGATCCTATCATACCTCTTGTACTCAATCTTATCTTTAGGTTGGGCCTACAACTCATGTGTCTAGTTTATGTTTTCCTTTGGTCAAATCATCATCATTATCATCTTGGTTTATTTTCTTGTGGTTTTTCCATTCAGCATTATCACTTTGCTACACCATAGTTTTCTTAGCATACTCATTCCAAGCATAGTCATAATCATAGTTTCATTAGCACTTTGCATCCCAAGCATAGCCTCAACTACATTGTCACCCTTGCATGTCAAAAACTTGGTCATAGATTGCATTATCCTTCTTATAGTCCAATTCCAAAACACACAGCATAATGTCATTACCATCTTCCATTTTGATCCTTAGTTTGCATCTTTATCTTAGTTGCATACCTACCAAAATTTTCACCATCTAAAAGTCACAAGTCTTATATGGTCTTCACTAGGGAATAAAGGAAATGAAGGGAAATGGATTCCTCATATGACCCCTATTTTAATCCAACTAGCAACATGAACTTTGGGTCAACATCAAACACACCTTGAAAACAACACAAGGTGAAACACAAAACCCATTTGATAATTTCATGTTGAAATAGGTCAACCAACATCTAACACTCAAAGAAATTGAAGAAGCTTCCCAAGATCCTAAGATAGTCCAAGTTGTAAAGGAGCTAGTCAATGCATATCCCAATAAGTTCTTTCTTGCACTTTCTCAAAAAGGTGCTAAGCTCCCCTTTGGTTTTGACACTTCAAAAATTGTAGAGGGAACAACACAAATGAAAAATCAAGGTCTTGGTAAAAACATATTTTCACAAGGTCAATCGTCCTCACAACAAATGCACACTAGTTTGCCTCTTGGGGAAACAAGATATAATGTGACAACTACACACACCCCTTCCCCTCCAACATTTGGAGGCAAACGAACATATACAACATCACAAGGACCAACTCCAACATTTATCAATCCATTTGGTTCATCTTCTAGTTCCATGGGTATGACTCTTGCAAATCCATTCGATATGACATACACTCAAAACATCATGCCATCAACCAACACAAATCAAAATCCCCCACATAAGACAAGAAGGATCCATATTCCCACATCAAGAGTGCCAACCCAAATAACCAATGCTACACCGAACACCACAATGTCTTTTGGGTCAAACTTGAATACCAACCAACCTCCATCACAACATGTCACTCCAAACACTAACTTCATACCACAACATCAAACCAATACCAATACCAATACCATGTTCACAACTCACTACCAACAAGGCAATCAATATCCTTTGCAAAAAAACACCAATCCAAATGTAACAGTTACATCCAACTTTCAAAACCAAAACTTGTCACACAACCACCCCAACACACTCAACCCCAACACCAACCCCCATGTGCAAAGTCAAGAAAACATACCATCGTCAACTATGGAAACTTTAGTGTAAAAAATGCAAACAATGCAACGACAAATGGAAAACATGCAATTGGGGACAACAAAGAAGACATACTCAACAAAGGAATTATGTCCCTATCCCTTTGATAGGAGCATATATATGCCACCTTTCCCACCACACTTCAACGTTCCAAGCTTTAACAATTATAAGGGGAAAGGAGATCCAGTAGAACACCTAAGAGAGTTTAACACTGCATGTATGGACATTGCCTATGACCCCACGTACTTGATGAGATTATTTCCACGAAGCCTTTTGAGACAGGATCTAGAGTGGTTCACACACCTTCCTCCCAGGATACAGACATGGAATGAACTAGCTGACAAGTTTATTGCACACTTTGCCTACAACATTGAGAGTGACATGACTCTAGCGAAATTGTGCACAACCAAACAAAAAGAAGGACAATCACTTACATCATTTTATCAAAGATGGTGAAGCATGTCTAGCAAATGTCCTTGTCACATACCGGAGAAATAGTTGGTTCCTATTTTTATAGAAACCTCAACATAGAATTGATGATTCAACTTAAAATACTATGTTGTACCACATTTGAGGATGTCATTAAGAAGGGTGTCTTGATTGAGAAATCCCTTGTGGCAAAAGGACTAGTCAAAATATTCAAAGAAAACCAAAACACTCCTAATGACAAAGGAAAATTTTGGTCTAGAAATAAAAATGATACCAATGATGGGGTGGTTGATGCCAAAGTGATTAACCAAGATCACCCCACCATTCATCTTAAAGGTCCTTCTACGCAAAATAATCCAACACCAAGTCATGACCAAGCAACCAACACAATCCAAAATAATCAATGTGGAGGTCCCCCACGAATAAACATGCCCAAATAAGCATACGCGCCCTTAGGGTAACCCATTGAGTTGGTCTTGAGGAAACTCCTACAATCCAATGTCATTCAACTTCCAGACATTAAACCATATGAGCCAACACTAGTCAAACCAAATTGGTGGAATGATAATGAAAATTGTGAGTACCATCGTACCAAAGGACATAAAACATCATCATGTTGGACACTTAAGAACCTTATCCAAGACCTTATTGAACAAGGTGACATATCAGTGGACAACTCACAAGGTAAAACAAATGTTGACCATACCATATTCAAGACTCCCCTACAAGACTATGGAAAAGGAAAAGCCTTCGTTCCAAGGAATAATAGCAATAAAAATTCCAATTACACGAATGTCTCATATGACTATACCACCAATCACATTCGAGCCTTTGATAACCATGTTGCTACCATTACCATCAATAAAAAATTGGAATGTGTCATTACCACTCGTAGGGCTAAAGTGACCTTGTAGGGAGCTACTTCCAACCCGCAACCAAAAATTCAATATAACCTCCTAAATCATCTAGGAAAGACTCTTGTGCAAATATCCATTCTTGAGTTGCTTCGCATATCCCCTGAGCATAAGGCCATTCTGGACAAAGTTTTACAAGATACGTCTAATACCCATTGATCTAAATGTCAATCAATTTCAGGCCATGGTAGGATACTTATCCACCACCCATCATGCCACTTTTTTTTGAGCAAGATCTATCCACACATAAACCAAACCATAACGATCCATTGCACCTTGAGGTATACATTAATAAATACAAAATCAGACAAGTCTTGGTAGATGGTGGAGTAGGTCTAAATATATGCACCTTAAAGTTGGTCACAATATTGGGATCCTCTGAAGCTTGTATAGATGAATCTAAGAAAATCATTATCAAGGATTATGACGATGTTGAGCACTCATCCAAGGTTATAATCACACTTCTTGTAAGAGTGGGACCTGCTATTCAAAACACAATATTCCAAGTCTTGGATCTGGACTTACCATACAATCTTCTCCTCGGTCGCCCATAAATTCATGCCATGAGGGTCGTTTCTTCCACATACCATCAATGCCTTAAGTTTCCCCATAATGACATTGATATCATTATACCAAGTGATCTTGACCATTCCAATATTACAGTAATTTGAAAGGGACCATCAAACATCAAGTGCCCATTAATCGAGAAGCCTCAACGTCCACCTCATCACATTACATTGATCCATCTTCTCTAGTTAGATCATCCACTCCATCCACTACACCTTCCGAACCTAAGGTCCAAATCCATGATAGGGGATGTGGTGAATAAAACATGGAGAGCTTATTTTGTGTTGGGAAGTTATCAATGTCACCAAAATCTTACAACAAACCTCGTCCTCTCAAGAAGAAGTCTAAAACTATTATCCATAATCCCCTACCACATTCACTAAGTGGGGTGAATTGAGTGAAGAGTTTATAGGTGAGGACATTTGTACATGGATTTACACAGATGAAGAGGAGACTAAGCCTAAGCAATTCCTAGTTGAGCGATATTCAAAAGGATTCAAGATCATGAAACAACAAAGGTATGATGGACATAGTGGTCTTGGTTTGAACAAACATGGAATGACATAACCAATATCACCTCCTTGGTTATCAAAGAACACTGGGTTAGGGTATGTACCACTAGCGGCGAGTCCTCTAAGTACTAAGTTGCCCTTGAGTGAAAACATTGATGCTTCAAATGAAATCGAGACATCTGAGGAATACCATATCGAAATTGACTCCAATGAATGCGAGTGGGATTCCTACACATCTAGTGACTATGACCTAGCTGAAATTTTCATTGAAGTGGATCTATACTTGTCCCAAACCAAACCTGTAAGTGGTCGTGCCTGGATTGAAACCTTTTGGGATCTTAATGATACATTTGTCTTTACCATATCCGCTTATTCATTGAGCCTTAATGATACTGATGATGGTTTACCCCTCGTTTACCCACAACTAGTAGATTGGGATGAACAAGGACCACCGAGTTCAGACACATTCGAGAACGAAAAAGCAATAGTTGAGTTCATGGGACTCCGAGAAGGGATACCAAGTGGGGATCATAAAGTTGGCTTTGTCATAGAGCTCGACAATGCATCATACTTTGGAGAGTCTGCACCACCCTCTAGCCACAAAAATGAGAAAAATAAAAAGAATAGGTCTCTAGGTGAAAATTGAAAGGTGCCTTTAGACCAAGAAAAAGTAAAAATAAAGGATGTATCTAAAGGAGAAAACCTCTATGAGGCGCTTAAGGATGGAGGGTTGGATAGTCTCCCCATCAATCAAGAGAGATCACCATTGCTCGTGGAAAAATCAAAAGAAGCCAATCTTGATACAAAAGGTAATCCTAGAATCATTCATTTTGCAGCATCTTTCACTATGAAAGAAAAACCAGAGTGCACCAATTTCTTTTCTGAGATACAAATCAATTTCGCACGGTCATATGTCGATATGCCTGGGTTGGATCCCAAACTTGTTCTACATCATTTTTCATCCCTTTTCCAATTGGCATGTCACATTATCAATGTAATTCTATGTCTGATGCTTGGAACATAGAAGAAGATCTTGTGAAATATACAATGCAATCTTTTGAAAGAAGATTTTCATTTGATAGTTTTGTTAGAAATAATCTGCAATTAGGACCCAAATCCAATCATCTTCTAGAGCTAGAAGACTATTGGGCAGATTGTATTGATGAGTTTGAAGTGCAGAAAAGAGGATGGATGAGATTTCCCTTAAATAGTAAATTTCAAGTTAAATTGGGGTATCCAAGGCCTCAAAGATGATGAATCAAACAAAGTTGATGCCATCTGCACTAAACATATACACCAATAGACTGAAGCATTAAGAAAATTGAAACTATTGAAGCTAAAATTGTAGTGGTACTCAAAAGAACAAAGGAATGGGTAATGAAGAAGAAAGTAGAAAAATAAAATCCCTCCCCAACAAACTAGGAAAACTACAAAACAAGTGGAGAGTAGTAAAAGGAGATCCTCATCTCCTTATCCAGTGACATAGATTGCACAACAGCTAACCTCTAGTTGTGGTGGAGATGACAACGAAGATCTACCAGAGAGAAGGAATCTAGAAAAGACTTGTGAAGGATCCACAAGAGGGTTGACTCCAAAGGATAAAGAAAAAGAAATTTTAAGTCCTATGTTGGAAGAATTGGGGAACAAAAATGCTATCCATATATCTTCATCTCCCTCCCAAATAAGTAATTCATCCTCCCACATTCTTCTCCTAGTTCTCCTCCTCCCAATATATCTCAAAACCCTTCTATGCAAGTTGAAACAAACCCATCTTCCTCTCTAGAGGTTGAGGTATCCAACACACCGCCTCTTAGGAAATTTCTCTAGTTTTCTTCTCTAGATGCTAGGAATGTCTTTGCATCCCCTTTTATTTCATTAGAGCAATCTTTGACAAGAAAAAGGGAAATTGTTGAATTGAGCATCCTAGATAAAGATATTGTAGCTCAATTACTCCAAAGAACCCCTCACACTATAAAGCCCAAAACTACTTCTAGGCTATTGAATGATCCTTCCTCTGAAAATATGTACGTTGAAGTTGCTCATCCCTCTACACAAAAGGTTTCAACATAGCTAGGATTAATTTGGGACCTTCTACAAGAGATGGAGATGTCCATAATTTTCAAGTATCAGCTGTTAGGTTAGTGGAAAGAACAAAGGACAAATAAATAAAAGATGAATTGAAACAACAAATTAATGCTCTAACCAATTGTTTGAAATCTCCCATCTGCTTCTTAGCTCAACCCACCAGCTAGATTGAAGTTGCCTTTGATCCTAGTTCAATCAATGGAAAGGAGGTAATCGATAAAATCCACACATACAAATATTATGGCAAGGTCATTGAAGAATGGTTTAAAGATATCATAGTGAGGGAAGCTAAATTCATTGGAGAGATGAAATTTTTTAGACATTGAGCTACTAAGAAAAAAGATTGAATGAAATTGCAGCAACAAAGCATGAGGAATCTATCTATAGAAAATTAACATTGATCTGAAAGAAATAATTGAATTGGGATCAGAGAAGTTAGTAGTTGAGCAAATATTATCTAGTGTTGAGGACAATCGATGTTTTATGTGGAAAAAGAGCATCAAATGGAAATTCTCGTTCTTAAAACAAAACACCTTGGAGCAAAACAAGTTACTTAAGGAGTACAATCAAATTAAGGTTGACATTCAAAAATATATCTCCACTGTCAATGTCCACCAAAAGAAGGATGGTTCCCAAGATGAGGATATAGAGACATTGAAGAATGGTTTCAAAGAGACAATTGAAAGTTTGTTTGAAAAACATTTTTTTAATGTCAACAATATGAGAAAATTAAGCAACATTAACTCTGCCTTGTCTCAATACATTGGACATGCGACTACCTTCTCCAAAAAATTGGATTTGATTAGAGTGAACCAAGCATTGTGGAAGCTGAGAACCAAATATGTCACCATTCCTCAACACAATGAGATGCCATTGATTGTCAAAGCTTTTTAGGTGTACAAAGCCAAATGTATTGTGCAATCAACTCAAACATCACAAGAAAATAGGAATGACGAAGATTCCAGCAATGTGCCACCTCAACAATGATGTGTTTATTACTATTTATAATATAAACTTTTATTTGTAAGGGGTGTTAAAGTTTCCAAGATTTTAAAGGATTCTTTAACATCCAAGAATCAATTATTTTCAAGATTCAATTACTCTTGCATCTTTATATATTGAATAAGATGTTATGAAAGACAAAAAAAATTGGTCGTATTAGAAAAAGTTAAAAAAAAAACATTTTTTTGTTAAATTTGGAGAAGACGTATGTCTGTGAGCATACGATTTTTGGACATTTGGAATAAATTTATTATGATCTATGCATTATAATTGATTTTGTCAGATATTATACTTATGTGTGAGTGTAAGATCTATTCTAAGCATTTGATCTTCTCAGGTTGACAATTATTTATGATTTGATGAATCCATTGATGGTTTTGGGATTTAAATTAGCATGTGTTCTAATTGGTTTCATGAATAGTTGTTTTCTATAGCGATATGAGCAATTATAGATATCTTTGATGTAAATTGATCTTTAAAATCTTAGAAAATCTTCAATTTTTACTTTAACCTTTCATCGGTTTCTAGTAAAAAACACATACATAGTAAATTTTAAATTTAGAAAAGAATAGTCATATCTAACAAGGGAGTTGTACCTCTAAAAATTTAGAGAAATTATTTTCATGAAATAATTTGTTCAACCGTTGGTAAACAATTATTCTTATATTCGGACTTACATAGTGTAACTTATAAATTTTAGATAGCATGACTAATTTGTTAACCAACACTACTCAAATTGATTGGGGACATAACAAAGTTGATTGATGAGTTAACTACCTACATGAAGCAATTGACTAAATATGTGAAGGAATTAGGGAGAGTTGATGATTTGCATGAAATAGTTAATTGAGTGCATGGGTGAGTGAAATGGATTAGATTGGTGAGTGAGACTAGGAGCACGTAAGACTAAATGATTAACTAGGTGGAGTGGATTTTGAAGATTTAATAATTAATTAAATAATTGTAGTTGTGTATTAAGTAGATATTAACATTGATTAATTTATTAATAGATAATATATGAATAAAATAGATAAATAATTGATAAATATTTATTAAATTAATGAATAATGTTAGCTCAATTTAATTAAACAATTATGACTTATTTATTTAAATGATTAGATGTTAGGGTTGCTAGGTGATAAACGAGTAATGAAGTGATCATATGTATTGATAGACTATGATGAAATGGTGATGGTGAAGGTGATTATTTTAGTGTCTATATTTTGGCCCTCTTTAAAGTGATGTTCAAAATAACATTGTTTGAAAGAAAAGAAAATAAGCTATCAAGAAATGGATTAAAAGATATGAAGAAAGTGATGATATTCCCTTATCATGTAGAGGAAATAATGAAAAATTGCATAGTCAGATGATGATGCCCCCTCAAGAGATGAATCGTGGAAAAGATGCATGAGTGAGCTCTCAAAAGAAGAATGATAAGAAGAAAAGTAGATGGAAGAGGAAAAAAATGGAAGGACATGAAGAGTAACAATGGATGGTGAGACATGGAGAAATAGATATTTGAAATGCAAACATTATGCTAGCTATATGGAGAGCAACCTTATTTTTGTCTAGCAATGGATGTTATGCACCAAGGTATATAAGACCAAGGCAACAATGTATCGAACACATAGATTGATGCTCAAACAAACAACAAACCATAGGATGCCCTAGCACTCATTTGGTGGGTACATGGTAAGACAATCATCAGATTTGCAAAGGAGTTCCCATTACATCTCAAGGTGATTAACCTTGGTGGGTCCTATGAGAAAACGTCCAATAAACATAGCACATAGAAACAATCGATCCTACCCCAATGTATACCAGCCAAAGCACACTATGTTATATAGTGATTGAGGTGACCACGAGTAGAGATAATATAAGTAAAAAGATTGACCAAAACATCAAAAAGATAAATCAAAAGATCAAACAAATAAATCAAAGATCAATGATAAAGCAAAGATCTAAAAAATAAATCAAAAAAGTAAACAATCAACTATCAACTCACTTATATTAATATTACCTCTTGCCAAGATGCTAACAAGATAAATGGATGAGGATTGTGCCTAATTTAAGGAAGGGACATCCCAAGAAGGCTAATGATGGATGAAATATTAGAAAGATTAACTAAGACAAATGATGCGCTATCCTTTTAGAGATCTCTATTTTCAAAAGCCATATCTCCCATGTTGCATTTGAGTCTTTTAGTGAGGTTTTTAGCTGAATTTTGTTGATTTCAATAAAGCTTTAGTGTTAATTAAATTAATTGTAATTTATATTTTGATACTTATTTTCTTAAGGACAATAATATGATTTGTTAGTTTGATTAGTACAGATAGTAAAGGAATAGATCTTTAGATCTTTTCTTCTTTTCATGTATCTATTATTTTTTCTATCTCAATTTTTTTATGATGAAGTTTAACCCATTATACTCACTTTGACATGCTTATGCTCAATTTCTATACACCATGTTACCATAATCTATGTTTATCCAATCTTTCTCTCTTTGATTGTTTGAACCGCTTGGAAAATACAAAATCAAGAGATAAAATATCACTACTATTGGCACTCTCAACTCTAATTCACAAGTTGACTCTAAATTATTGTTCCATTTATTCCACTTCCAATTGTGTTGTCTTTTTTTTTTTGCTTTGGTATGTTTTCTCATGTAGACTCACATGCACACCGAAATGGAGGCAAAATATAAAAATCAGAAGTGAATCTTATGTACTTTACTTTTCATTCTACACCACTTTGTGTATCATAAGTGCACTTTGTTAGCACATTATTTTGACTAATATGGTATTCCCCCAATCCCAAACTCAAATTGACATTAAAAAACAAAATCATATCCCTACTTACAACATTCCTAAATCCCAAAATGCCATTACCTATGCTATGCTCAAAACCATAGGTGCAACCTCGACATTTTTAAAGGCCATAAGTATGTTTTTGTACTACTTTTCAAATTCAAAAACTAATTATGACCTAATCATATCCCTACTTACAACATTCCTAGATCCTAAAACATCATTGCCTATGCCATACTCAAAACCATAGGTGCAACCTTGACATTTTTAAGGGCCACCAATATGGTTTTGATATGTTTTTCAAATTCAAAAACTAATTATGACCTAATTGTATCCCTACTTAAAACATTCATAGATCCCAAAATGTCATTACCTATGCCATGCTCAAAACCATAGGTGCAACCTCGACATTTTTAAAGGCCACAAGTATGGTTTTGAATTGCTTTTCAAATTCAAAAATTAATTATCATCCAATTATATCCTTACAACATTCCTAGATCCCAAAATGTCATTACTTATGCCGTGCTCAAAACCATAGGTGCAACCTTAACATTTTGAAGGTCGCGAGTATGGTTTTGAACTACTTTTCAAAGTCAAAATTATGACATCAAACTGACTCAATCCCAACTAGCTATTATTTACCCATTTCACACTAAGTAATTTAAAGTGTGCATCTAGAAAATGTATAAAAGGACATCACCCCCTAAGTCACTTTCCATCATCTAGCATCATCCCCCATTGCCTAAAATCTTTCATTACCAATGTTTGTGTCACTCACTCATATCCCTATCAAACACTCTTTTGCATTTACCATTCCAATCAAATCAACAAATACTAAAACCGTAATGCTTGAACAATCACTCCACTCATCACATTTTTGCTCAAGTCTAAAAACCCTCAACAATTTAACGTCATTGTCATATGTATCTCTTGTTTGATACCCTCCATTTTTTTTCATCAAACTTGACCAAGGTGCAAAGGGAAAGTTAAAATACTTTCACACCTTAGTTTAGCAAGCTCCAATAGTGTTCTTCAACATAACCTAGCCTTCTCTTTGCACACACCAAAGATCTAAAGGCTTTTTGTTTACAACCACAAAATTTGGCTCAAAAACATAACCTAGCCTTCTCTTTGCACGCACCAAAGATCTAAAGGCTTTTTGTTCACAACCACAAAATTTGACTCAAAACTACATATGCCCTTGATGAAGGCCATAGGTGCAAGTTTGACCCAAGATTGTGCACAAATTCAACTTCAATAAAGTATAGTTATCTCAAATCCAATTTTTATATTGAGTAACAATTGCCTATTAATATTTTCAATCTCCCTCTCCAACATCTAGATAACACATTTCATTTCAATTATTATATTTATGTTTCAAATTCAATTAAATGTGCAATTCTAAGTCCAGCTCATTAATTTGATTTGATTGCTTAATTAATTGATTAACCTAAGTAATTAGATTGCTTTTATTTCCTTTCAATGTAGCTTTCTCTCTTTCATGTTTCATGTCATTTTAAAAATCAAACCTTGTCAAAGCAATAGTCACTGTTTGGCACCAGGTTTTTAAGGGGTCAAATTTCGTTTCAGTAGCTTATGAGTCTAAAATTTTACTCAATTTTGATATGTTGAGCATAAATTCATATTGTCGCTATAAGTAAAGAGGCTACCCTGAAATATACATAGATTTATACACCCACGTTTTCCCCGACTTACGAGGAGATTTATAAAGAACAGCCTTAGGAGCAAGCAGTAGCTCTCCTATGTTGCAGAACGAAAAAGCTTATCAATTTGAACCCAAAGTTATTCCTTGTGTGCTGACCGCAACCCAAAGTTCCTTTCTAACAAATTTGAATTGGAACTTCAACAGATTTACTCATTCACAATTTCCTTTGCTTTTCAGGAGATGTATCACCAACAAGCTACGAAAAAAGCAACGAGTATTCAGCAACATATGGTGAATGAACAGAATTATCAATTGGAATTTGTAAGCAATTGCTTAAGTGCTGAACACTATCCACTGAAAAAGTCATTTTCAAATGTATTTTAATCTAAATGTATTAAACGGTATCATCTCAAGTTTCTTGCAAAATCTTTCAATTTACATTTCAAAAGGCAGATGCCAAAGCACAAAAAGAATATCAATTAGGCATCAAAACTTTCTTATCCATCACCTGTGCCGTCACTGTCAAATTATCACTCTGAACAAAGACATATACAAGCACAGCCAGGAAAGTTAATAAACCCAAAAAAAACATACAATGCAGACGTGATTTAAACAATTTTGAAGAAAATTCTTCAGGGGTTATGAACCAGCAACATGTATCTAGCCTCAGAACAAACTTTCAGGCTGTTAAACGTAATTGGAAAAATTTGAAGCGCATACCATCTTAAATTCAAGCTCAATTAATGGAAGCAGTCAAAGACCAAGGAAGCGGTTCTACAAAATAAGCAGGCATAAATGGCCCATTAAAAAGAATGCTCCCAGCGGGCCCGACTATTTCAGAATCAAGACGATAAAATTTTGACAGGCATGAATGAATTCATTTATTGGATTTAACAAATCATATTGTCATACAGACTCAAAATGTAGATTCTTCATCAATTCTGATAATATCATGTTGGTCGCTTTCAAATCCCTAAGTTGTATTGCATGCCTAACAATGGCAACAAAAGGAGAGGTTTTTATCTTGACTTGATTCAAACTGATCTAACAGAAAATTCAAAGAAGCTATAAGAGGAGTGGATATATCAATTGCACTCTACATGCATATTGTCCCATTTTATTACTTATTAATATTCACGTTTCAGTTTCCATGTATGTTATATCTCAATTTTCTTCCCATGCAAGATAAATAGAAAGGGAGCATGGTAGCCAAAAGTAGAACCATGTAAAGCAAAATCAAAATAGACAAGTTGAAACTAGGAAGACACTTTCCTGTAGATTTAACTCTAACAAATTTTCCTGTAATTGTAATTCTGCAGCATATTTGGCTCCATAAGCTACTGAATAACTGAAAGCAACCAAGGCATATATGCTCAAACAGAGCTCAGTAGGAAACTGAATCCAGAAATTTGAAAAAAACTAAAGCAGCTCAATGTACAATTGAAACTCAATTTCCAGATTTGCTAAAGCCCAAAAGGAAGCAACATTCCCAGTAGATGGCCAAAATGAAGATAAGGATTAAAAACAGTTGCAGGTGTGTATGGGTTTTCAACTGAGAAATTAGTGGCACAGACGAGCTACATTGAAAAAATTAAGATTTCACAAGAAAAAAATTCTTGGCTGACAACACCACCACATGAAAGGTCAAGACTGCCGGTGGAGCAAGAAATCAATAATGCTGCTAAAATTTTAAGTGTCGACGGCAGTGACTGCATTTAGGACCTCCATCTCTGTTTGTACAGCCCTATAAACTGTTTTGTTTAGTTACTATATCCATTACTCTAGCAGCAAAATTCTGTACGAGAGTCATTTTGGTTTTACTGCACGTGGGTGGGCGGTGTAATGCTCTTACAATTGTGTTAATTTTGATAATCTTGCACTGCTGCTTTATTTAGAAGAAAGTACAGGATGCAGTTTTAACTTATATTATTTGTGTGAATTCATGATTGGTGGTAGCAGTTTTACTGCAATACAGTATAATAAGCATGACCATTCAAAAACTTTATCTAAATAGAATCCTGAGTCTAGCCCGCAGGTATGGCTCATGCTTTTTCCATTCCTCACACTTTCTCACCTCATTCCCCTCCCTGACTAACCCATCTACACAGAGGCTATTTGGGGAAGCATTATAGAGCATAGTATCTTTTTAAGAGACAGCATGAACCGTAACTGGAGGCCAGACTCAGGATTGTATGTACAGAAACAGTCAGAGAAAATATCTTTTTACAGAGCCAAAGCATGGACTGTAACTGGAGGCCAGACTCAGGATTGTATGTACAGAAACAGTCAGAATTCTGTTAGTATTTGATATATCAAGAGTGTATGTCTGTAGATAGAGAGAGGGACTCATAACAAACAAACAAAAAAAGTAAAAAACATGCGTACACGCACACGTGTCCCAATATACATTACATGGTGGAAAGTAATATTTTATTATATTGATGGAATGTAATTTAAATAAAAATAGATACATATACAGGGCAGAAACCTTCCATGGTGACTTTTAGTTTGACAGTTCAATCGCAATATTCCCTGCAGTGTCTGCATTCACCAATCAATCTGCCAGAATACTAATTCGGCAATAGGGACTCTAATCAAACCATATTAGTTAATATTTCAAGACAAAATAACTGTATACCCATGTACCTCGGGTACAGGTGCCCAGCATTTTTTAGCCCTTTCCCAGAAAAGGAGCATCCCAATTGTGGCAGGACAGGACAAAATATCCCCACCACCATACCCCATGGGGGGTCACTAGGACACTCCTAAGGAAGCAGAGGATGTCCCTACAGATATTTTCCTCTAGAGAGAACATCCTGCCATCCCCAAGCGGCAGGGATACATCCAAATGTCTTTGACTATCTCAAGGAAGGCAGATCGTCACCTGCAGACTGTAAAAATAAGGCATTTAACAGTTTTATTTTTTAAACAAATATTTTAAAAACAAAAAAAAAAGTTTGGAGCGTAGTGAAAAGCAATAAAATTATGGAATGGCATGTTCCATTAAGGTCCCTGAGGCCTAGAAGGCCATAATTTGAGAAAGTGGTGGGGGCTCTGCCCCTCAACCCTACGATGTATCAGTTCAGAGAATGTGCCAGGTGATTGGCAACAGGTTTCATCATTTTTCAAAACAGTGCTAAGATTTGCTCAGATTGTTTACAGATTGAGACATTCCATATTAATTTTAACATATTATTTTAGTAGTCAGCCCCCCACTGTTTTAACACAGTAACTGAAGAAACAGTGCTAAGATTTGCTCAGATTGTTTACAGCATTGCTGACATTGAGATGTTCGAAATTAAGTTTTATATATAATTTTAATAGTCATTCCCCTGCAACCATCCCCAAAACCCATCCCCATCTCACAAACTTGGAGAGGCATTGGATAAAAGTTAAATGGTGATTAAGCTCACCATATTTGTCACCGTTTAAAGATTTGTCAACTTGTGCATTAGTGAAATATCTTGCATCCTCCAGACATCCATGACTAGGTGACATCGACTACATAGATGCTTAAGATCTGCCTATGTCAATTGAAAACCTTAATATAAATTTTCCAAAGCTATGAGTTGCATATGTTGCATACAGATGCATCCATGCGCCTCATCCTTATTACCCAGTTCCAGTTTCCCCATCCCTTCCCTCACCCCAAATCTGTTTTCCTATTCAAAAATCATTTCTAGGTTTTTGTTTAGATACTTCTAAACATCTTGAGCATCTATCAAATACCAATAAACTGAGCATTTATCACATCTATTACTCAGTAAGATGCTTCCCACATTCCCTATCTGTGATGCTAACCATCTAATATGAGGAACCCCACAGGAGTAATTTGTAGAGTTGGAGTCGGACTCCAACTCACTTCCTCAGAAGACGGCACATGTTGTTCATTCTCATAATTGAGCCCAACCCAACTCTACTTGACAACAATACCTTTTCTTATATGGGTCTAGAATACATTCAAATTTTAATTATGATCCCCATACCAAAAATGGATCTGAAGTAGATCCACATGGAATCCATCTTGAGGAGGATTGTACCTATAAATAGACACTGGCATGGTTCCTTAGGCCTGTAGATTAAAAAGTGCAAATATAATCCTGAAAGGCTGTAGCTAAAATAATCCATCTGCTCTCATCAAATAATGACATTGGCAGTACATAGATAGTGCAAAACTTGGTCAACAATCCTCCACAGAAACAAGCACAGGACCAATGTCCAGGACTCCAGAGGCTAGAGGTTTCAGCCGCGTTTAATACAAAAAAGAGTTCAATTGCTCAGTCATACGTGATAGGGAAAATATATGTTATTAGAACATCATTTAGTAACCACAAAGTAAATTTTTTACACCTATGTTATATGTTTAGATGTTTGTTTTACTTTCCATGTAGAAATTGCACCTAAAGAAATCAAACTATCCTTTTGCATGATTAAAAAATAATAAGTATATGATCTGAAATAATTAGAAAATACTAAGAATTGAGAATTGAATAGTAACTAGTAAAAGGAAAGGAAAGAGGTAAGAGATGGCATCCCTGATTCCGTTGAAGAAGGCAAAAGGCTGTAGATACTGGAAAAAAGTTTCTAGAAACTGGATTCTGGAACACAGATGGAGGCAACCTGAAAATCAGGGCAGTGATCTAAGAAACTGCAGTGGTGACCTGGGAAGTCATGATAGTGACCTTGGGAATCACACAGACGTCTGAGCTAGAATTAATGATCAAGAACTGTATGACCACATAGTCAATCATAAAAGAACCACTCAATCATGAAAGAAACACTCTATCGACCTAAACCAAACAGAGGCATCCCTTTGATCATTATCCAAATAAAACTTTCAGTGAATTTGTGCCGTCGTTATGGTCCTCACAGTGGTTGGAGAATCTTGATCCAATCTACTTATACTAGGATTTTAATAGCAGAGTTTATATCTGAGGGAAAAAAATGATTAGTTCTGCATAGGAGACTACCTCAGTCAATCCCTTCAGTGGTGTATTTCAACCTCAACAGCAAATTAGAAAGATTGGAGTGTGTATTCCTCAAGGTGTGATGTGTGAGGTGGTATGTGCTTAGAAGATGTAAATGAAATACTGGAAAGGTTTTCTACGAGTGTGCAGTACTTCTACGAATGGGGGAGAATAAAGGAGATGGTTCCACGTGAGATGCATGGAAAGAGGATACTAAATGATATGCAGGTTCTTGGCTATAGAAGAAGTGGTGTAAAGGTATTGGTAATAGAGGTATAATAACAAAGTTGCAAGAAAATGTTGGGAATCTAGAATATGGTCAAAATGCAGAGAGGAAGAAGATGCTGATAATTCAAAAGATTAAAAGAGCACTCAAAACTGCCAAGAGAGATTAGAAGAACCTCAAATAAGGATTAAAATGTGTTTTTAAGAAGTGTGAAGTTGAGGTAGCTGTTTCAAAAACGCAATAAGGCCAAGAGAAGCAGCTTTTGTACATATTAAAGTTGGTTTGAGTGTGTGGACACTACCATAATGATGTTAGTGTCTAGGTGGACAGAGATTTTCAGATGGTTGAGGATAAGTCGGAAAGTGACACAATTAAGATTGGGTGAGTACATTATCCTAATTTCAAGGTTTGGCAATTAGAAAAAGATGAAATGGACCTTAAAACACATCTAAAGGAATGGACACTAAAACAAGTGTTCAACGTAGAGTGAGAATTGTGAATATGCTATTTTCAACACTACACAAACCATGTGATAGCAATTGAATGAATTCTTTCATTAAAACTGCAAAAATAAACCTGCATTTGGCAGCATATATACATATTTGGTGCTGCCCAAGGATGAAGTAAAACCATTGATATTACATAAATTTGATTCATTGACCCACGGGGTCGTGTCTCCCCCTCAAATCCTGACATTTCGGGGAACGGGACGTCCCCTAGGCATGGAGACACCAAAGAGACGTTCCCCCCTACCCCACCACCACCACCAAAATACAAGGGACGTTGTCGGGGCATCCCCAAGACATCCCAAGGACAGCAAAGCATCCCTCGACCGTCCCAGGGACGCCCATAAGACTCTCGCGCCTTTCAGCAAAAAAGGTAAGGGAAAATTTAGAAAAATATTTCTTTTTCAAAACCAAAGCCCAAAGCCAAACCCCAATGGCCAATGGGCCCCACCAATGCCTCCTAAACTCTATGAAACACTCCTAATTCCTCATTTTTACTCACAATCTCATTTCGACAGCTAGGTTGAAGAGGAGCAAAAGAGAGAATGAAGGAGTGAAATAGTGTGATTGACGTGCTGCAAGTGCAAGAGGGGTGAGAAGGAGCAAGAAGAAGAGGAAGAGGAGGGAGTCTACACCAAGTTCAAAGGATTTTTCAAGCATAATGTAGGATTCTATGATTGTTTTTCGATATTTTTTTTATTAGTTTTATTTTCAAATTTTAATTTTATTCATAATTTCATGGACATTGCTGCAAGTGCATACAATGATTTATTACCATGTCCATTGTTAATTGTTCATATTTTCATCAAGATTCAACATTGAAATTTTATATTTAATTTCAAGTTTGTCAAACTAGGCCGAAACTTTTGTGTATCCTTTGTTTATGCACTTTGTGCGACCTGAAAAAAGAAAAATAAAAGTGAAATCCTTGGTTGACAAATATTAAGAACTATTTTTTATTTGTGTATCCTCTGTTTTTGCGCTTCGCGCGATCTGAAGTAAGAAAAACAAAAAAAAATCTGTCTTAATCCTTTCTATTATGTTGCATGCATAGTTTGAATTTTAATTTAAGAATTATAAGCTTAAAAATTGTATATTGTTTATTGTAGAGTCGCAATGAGTTCCCATGACATGAGTGAGGATGAGATTAAAGTACAAAATTCGATTATGCACTTGATGTTGAGATTAAGAGGGGTGGCCATGATGATGAAATCCAAACCACTAGTTCCATGGCGAGTGCAGCTGAAAATATTAATTGCCCCTCCACATTACTGGCAGAGTATACTAAGGGTCCTTTTGATTGTAACTAGTAAGTCTCCTTTGAAACAATTTGCAACAAAATTACTGAACAAGCCTAGGACATCTAGGGGTACAAAGTTGTGGAAGTGCCACTTTTGTGGCCTTGAATTTTTTCTTAGCATTACCAGTGTTAACGCCCACCTCCTTCATATCCAAGAAAAAGGTGTGGAAGCATGTAAGTTTTTGGGGAGACCAGAAAACTTGAAATACAGAGCTGAGATATATAAGCTATGGGGTGTCAGTGATGACAATGCAGTTGCACTTGTATCTGCTACTGTCTTATAGGCGACATGGTCATCAAGGCCAGCCACACGATTCTACTTTTACTTTGCAGAGGCAAGTTGCACGTATGTTAGGTTCTTCAAGGGCCCCTGCAATAGAAGCTAGGGGAAACGCAAGTTGGCAAATGAGGTTGGTAACTCAATAGCTAAATTATTCAATGTGCAGTTGAAGGATGATATAGCTGATGCCAATGCAAAATTCTTATTTGCCAATGGCATTCTATTCCATGTGGCTCAATCTCCTTATTATAAGGAGACGATGTCGATTGTAGCAAGGGGAGGACCATCACATGTGCCACCCAGGGAGACAAAATTGAGGACCACAATCTTGGATAAGAATTGTTCCAAAATAAATGTGTTAATGGAGAAAATGAAGGAATGTTCGGTGTAAAGTAGATGCAGTATAGTCATGGATAGGTGGACGAACATTAGGCATCGTCCGCTCATCAATATCGTGGTTATATGTATAGAGGGACCATATTTTCTTAAGGTAGATGATTGTTCAAGAAATCACAAAGATGTTGAATTTCAATTTCAAATCCTCAAGGATACTATTGAGGAAGTTGGGCCACAAAATGTAGTCCATGTAGTGACAGATGCAGCCCATGTGTGCAAGGTTGCAAGGAAATTGATTGGGACAAGTTATAGACATATTTGGTGGACTCCTTGTTGTGTGCATGCCATGAATAATGCACTCAAGGGCATGGGAAAGATTGATTGGATCAAAACAATGGCCAATGATGCTAGAGATGTGCAAATGTTTATTTGTGACCACCACACTTCACATGCACTCTTTAGGAGCTTCTCTAAGAAGGAATTCTTGAAACTTGTCGAGACTAGATATGCATCCTATTTGATTCTCTTGAAGAGTATACTTGTGTTGCAAGAGGCATTGCAACTAATGGTTATGACAACAAAATGGAATCGATGGCCAGAGTCCAAGACAGAGTAAGGGAAGAGAGTGAAGGATGTAGTGAAGAGTGATATTTTTTGGGGTGATGCAAAATATATAGTCTCCATAATTACTCTAGTCTTCCAGGTGATCAGATATGGGGATACCAATGCACCTAACCTTGGAGAGGTGTATGAGTGCATTGATAGTATGCTTGACCAAATGAGGGTTGTCGTGTGAGAGGACCCCACATTAGCATTCTACAATCACATTCAGCTAATCATTCATCGGAGATGGGAGAAGCTCAACACTCCCTTTCAAATGGCTGCCTATGCATTGAACCCCAAGCAGTACAAGCAAAGGCTTGGTAGAGTTACACCCATATATGATGCTAATGTGAAGGCAAGGTTCTTTAGGGCCATCAAAAAGATGTATGATCCTGTAGAGGCCAGGATCATTCATACTAAGTGGACAAAATTTGCCACTCTTAGGGGTTATTCTCAGGCGGCCAAGATGGATATGGCAAGTATGGCACAAGAAGACCCAATTTTGAGGTGGAATTGCCATGGAACAATTTCTTTGAATACCACTCTAGTGATTCAATTGCTATCTCAAGTTTCTAGTTCTTCAGTTGTTGAGAGGAAATGGTCTACTTCTAGCTTCATCCACTCTTTTAAGAGGAACAAACTTACCTCTAGGAGAGCAGAGAAGCTTGTGGCTGTACATAGTGCTTTGTGTCTCATTGACCACAAGGCACTTGTGTACAAAGAGAGTCTAGCAGCACAATGGGATGTAGAGCTAGAGGAGCCAGCACAGATTGATGAGGATGCTAAAGTTACATAGGCAGGGCTGGTTGCTATTAGTTTGGCAGAGCTTGACCATGTGTCCACTTCTAACAGTTCTAGTGATGAGGAGTTTGGGGATGAATAGAGGCCTCACTTCACTCCATTTTATTATTTTGACATCATTGTACTCATTGTAATCATCATTATGAAATCTTGAAACTAAAATTTGATTTTGACATTTTCATTTTTCAAACTGCAATGTTAAATTGTTAATTGTTAATTGTTAAGTAGTATTAATAGTATTTTAGTTTTTACTTTTAGTTCTACTAATTTAGTAATTTGCCAAAGTTTCATTTGTAAATTCAACACTGTAATTCTTATACATCTTGTTATAACTATTTTTTCAAGTACTATATGTATATTAGCGCCACACCCCCTCTCTCCACATCCCCCCCCCCCAAAAAAAAAACTTAAGCCCTTGGTCCCCCCATCAGGAAACTCCATGGAACAATGTTCTGACTACAAGTACATTGTTATGGCCCAAATGTAACTTTTTATGACTGCTATAAAACCTGGATCCAAAAGCTGAGAAAACAAAATCTGAATCTGAAATGTACAAATATAAAACCTGAATTCTAGATGCTCATGAATAATCTTTTAAGACTTTTTCTATTATGTTTGAAGGTTGGAAAAGGAAGAATTTGATATAAATCTAATTGTTTGGAAACAGAAAAGAAATAGACCTGTAGCACTACTAAAATAATAAAACATCAGCTCAGGTAGGGCATAGAAGTTTAGAGAGTTCTTGGGAGCAGCAACTTAATCCAAGAACATATACAAGACCAGCTTGTTCGCTGCATTTTGTCAAGACACAATCTGCATAGACTTGTGCATGATTTCACTTCACAAAACATATCCTACAGCTGCATCATCTTTTACATGTGGCATGTTAAAATAATAAAGTTCACAAAAAAAGAATTAACTAACAGAATTACAACCAAAATTAACAGAATAAACAACTAACCATAAGGCCCATTGAAATAGGTCCCAACGGACTCTTAAAAATCCTACTGGACACTCAGGGTACCAATTGTAATGTCCTCTTTTTGATCCGCAAATACTGAATTGGTTGGTAGTTAGACAGCACTGAGTTTTGAGTGAGCCCTTGCAGCAGTTAGAAATAGGCCTTTCAGTTAGAGGGTGGCAACTGAGTCTTCCTGTTGAAACGGCTTAGTCAGCCAGTTAAGTAGTTGCAATTTAAAATAAGGGTCACTGCATTTGTATCAGTTCCATAGCTGTACACACCTGTAGTCTTTATCAGCAAATGAGGTAGTGTTTGGCCAGTTAACTGCCAGAAATTGTGAAGATTTGTTGTCAGTTAGATACCACCAAATGTAGAATTGACTTCCATTGATTTAGGGTTGCATGTGTTGGAGAGTAGAGCACTGGGAGGAAGGAATGCGCATCATGGAAATTACAAACCAAAAACTTCATCCTTTACGTAACACAGCTACAGCAGTTTGGTACCTGAGACGAAATCCCACAGGTACTTCTACAGCAAGTTCTTAAGGACAAAAACCTCAGTAACTAACAGTATTGCAGGGCAACAGAAGGGTAGAGCAGGGTGTTGATGTTGATGTTTACAGCTTCAGGCCTCACACTTCCAGCCATGAACTTGAGAAGATAAATTCGATACAGCCTTTGGCTATTTAATTTATCTAAGTTGATTCACTTGAAGAATAAAATAAAATATTATTAATTGATATTAATTATTTTATTTATGCCCGACTTAGAGAGAGACGCGATTTTTGGATGCCGACTTGAAGATCATGAAGTGACATGTCTTTTTGTGAGGCCGATCTCTTGCCTTAAGGAGACGCGACTTCTCTCTTGGCGCGTATTTAATGTGAGTGATGGTCACTCATTTGATCATCAAGTTCATTCATAATAATTCGCATATATAGAAGAAGTTCGGGTCTGAGCAGCAGATCATCATTTGTAACAGCAGATAGACTTCAAGTAGAAACATATTCATTTGTATCTGCATCTAGGAGAGGTGTGATTATTCATTGTATCAAAATCAACATTGTGTTGTGCCTGAGTTGTAAGCAGATTTCTGCTCTTATTACTTCAATATATAAGAGAAATGTTTGCTGGGTTTTTCTCCCTCAAGTTGGAGGGTTTTCCCAGGGTATCTTGTTGTGTTCATTGTCTTAAGTGCTGCATTTCTGTTTTTAAAATATCTGATCATAAAAACTAGCATGGTATCAGAGCGGGTTTAAGAAAGATCGTGATCAGATTTCTTCAAACAGCGTTATCCTCCATTATAGTTCTCATTTTAGATTACATCTATCTTATTGTCAAGATGGTGAACAGGCCCAAGATCAAAGATAGACTTGAGGGCGCATCAAATTTCACATCTTGGAAGTTTAGAGTGATGCTCGCTTTGGAGGAAAATGAGTTAGCTAAGTTCGTGGAGGGCGAAGTTCTCGAACCAACCGAAGAGAATGAGAAGCCTCAATGGAAGAGAAATGGGACTAAGGCGAAAAAGATGTTGGTTGATTCAGTGAAAGATTACATTATGCCAATCATCTCCAAGTTGAAAACAGGAAGAGAGATGTTCAAGACCTTGGAGGAGATGTATGAGATCAACAATACAAGTCAAGCTCTTGCATTAAAGCAGCAACTTCATCATATCAAGATGGCGAAAGGAGAATCCGTCATCTCATTCTTCATGAAGATCACCGAGTTGAGAGATCAGCTCTCTACCATTGGGCACATTGTTGATAACAAGGATTTAACTATGTTGGCTCTCAATGGTCTTCCTACATCTTGGGAGTTATACATTCAAGGAATCAATGCGAGATCAAAACTTCCTAAGTTTGATCGATTGAGAGCAGATTGTATTCAAGAATAATCAAGGTTGGCTGCAAGAGGCATTGGTCAGAGCTCTATAAATGAAGACATTCATGTTCTTGCTGCTCAATCTTCAAAGAAGAAAGGAAGAGAGGGAAGAAAGGCTACTTCAAGAGGAATAAAGATAGAAGATCTAATGGTGCTCCTCCATTTAAGAAGAAGAAGGATCTCTCCCACCTACAGTGCTTCAGATGTGACAAGTTTGGTCACTATGCAAAGGATTGCCCTACTAGACCAAAACAGCATGCTTCAATTGCGGATGTGGATGAAATCTCTCCTCAAAAGGATTTAAGAGAATTTCTATTCTATTCTGCCCTATCAAGCAATGTTCCAACAAATAACACTTGGTTGATTGATAGTGGTGCCTCCCGTCACATCACTGGATTCAGAGAACATCCAGATTTGGTGATGAGAGATTCAAGTGTTCAAGTCATAATTGGAGATGATGCATGTTATTCCGTGAAAGGTGTTGGTACCTCCTCTATTATCTTAGATTCTGGCATCTCCTTGCAGTTGAGTGATGCACTATTTGTACCAGGCATCAAGAGGAACCTTGTCTCTATTTCAACGAGGTATCAAATAGCTTTCTCCGAAGGAAAAGTTCTTGCATGGCCAAAGAACTCTAACATCAAGTCAGCCAGTGTGATTGGTGTTCGGTAAGAATGTCTCTACAGACTTTCCACTCGTCCTCTACAAGCGTTGTTGCATGATACATCAAGTTCATGTGACCTTTCGCATAGAAGACTTGCTCATATTCACTTCAGAGCACTTCCAACCATGGAGAAGATGGTCACCGACATTCCTAAACTTAGCCAGGAACACGAAGGTACTTGCCGAGGACGCGCATTGGGTAAGAAATTTTAGGGAAACCCGAGGACACGTCCCCCCCCCAAAATGCCCCTTACCCGTTCCTGGGACATCTCGGGTATCGAGGGACGGCAGGGGACCGTCCCTCTTTTTCCAGAAAACCCAAGAAACGTACCGGAAATGAGGGGACGGCGTTGACTAGAAGAGGGACGGCTGAGCCGTCCCCCGCGCTTTAGTCACTTCAATCTCATAAAAAAAATCATAAAGTTAAAAAAATTCGGCCCAACCTACGTGGCATGTGTGGGCCCCATGGATTTTGACTCTCTTATGAATGAAAAAGGGCCTCTCTAACCTCATTATTTGCATTTTGTTTGTTTGAGCAGCCAAGGGTTTGAGAGCAAAAGAAGTTGCAGCCATTGAAGGAGAAGGAGCAGCAGCTTGAAGGAGGAGAGAAGGTTGAAATAGTGTTGAAGGGAGTGCAAATCCACTAAAGAGGTATGCATTTTCTTTTCCTATTTTTTTTTTCATTTTTTTGCAAAATGTGAAGCATACATTGTCTGATTTTTTTTTTTTTTTTGCATTTTCAGTTTAAACTTGCATTCTAAAAACAAAAAACATGAGCAGCAGTGAGAATGGAAGTGATAGTGAAGTTGAAATGCAAATTAGAAGTCAAAGTGGTGGGGGTGGTAGTAGAACTAGAAAGCAAAGAAGTGAAAAAACCCCAATCCAATGCCATCCTTCATCAACCAATACCAAAACTATGGAAGACTATGCAAGACACCCATTAAACCCAAAAAACCCTTTCCTTCAATATGTTACACCCGTGGGTGAAAGACAAAAAAATTCAAGGAGGAGTAGGGTTTGGTTTTTCCATATTTGTGAAAAAGACTTTAGGGGCAGCTACACAAGAATTAGGTCTCATTTTTTGGGTGAGGTGGGCCATGGAGTTAGAGTGTGTCCTTCATTGACAGATGACCTATTTTTAGAATGCCGAAAAATTCAAATAGAGTGTGATGGTGGGGTTCAAGGTGGGTCTCCTTCTTTCCCAAGTGCACAATCATCCATGCCTACTCCTAGTCCTTCCACGGTTGGTAGTAGTGGAGTTCTCTTAAGAGCAAAGAGGAAGGTGAGTGGTAGTGGTAGTGAAAAGGCAACCTCAGTTGAGTCCCTGTTTAATAACCAAGCATGAGAGAGTACTGAATCCGCCATTGCCAAATTCTTTTTTGCACATGCCATTCCATTTCATGTGGCCCGTTCCTCTTATTTTAAACAAATGGTGAGAGAAATAGCCATAGTTGGTCCTTCATTCATACCCCCTGGAGATCATAAGCTACGCACCACCCTCCTAGACAAAGAGTACTCCAAAGTTAATGTGTTAATGGAGGACATGAGGCAAACGTGGATGAGGACGGGGTGCTCTATAGTGATGGATGGGTGGACTGATTGTAGACGTCGGCCACTCATCAATGTCATAGTCACATGCCCTGCTGGTTCTTATTTTCTTAGAGCCATAGATTGTTCGAGGAAACGTAAGGATGCAGAATTCCAGTTTTCCATTTTGAGAGATGCTATAGAGGAGGTTGGGGCTGCAAATGTGGTGCAAGTGATCACCGATTCTGCACGTGTGTGCAAATCGGCTGGTTTGATGGTGGAGGGTAAGTACAGGCACATATTTTGGACCCCATGTTGTGTTCATGCATTGAACAATGCATTGAAAGACATAGGAAAGTTGGATTGGGTGAAGAAAATAGTGGCAAAAGCTAGAGATATTCAAATGTTTATTTGCAATCACCACACCTCACTTGCTCTCTTCAGAACATTTTCAAAGAAGGAATTTCTCAAACCTGTTGAGACAAGGTATGCCACTCACTTCATTTTGTTTCACTTTCAATTTGTATTCATAATCTGATTTTGTTTTTAATTTTTAATTTTTAATGAATCATTGAATCAATGAATGAACATTGAATGTAGATATGCCACATACTTCATCTTGTTAGAAAGGATGGTAGAGGTGTATGAGCCTCTACAAGTAATGATGGTCAATGCAGAGTGGGCTAGATGGCCTAATGCAAGTTCTACTGAAGGAAAGAATGTCAAACAAAAGATCCTCGATGACGATTGGTGGTCCAATGTGAGGTAAGACATTAGATGGCTGATTTTAATATTTTAATTTTATTGTCCAATGTTCCAACTTTTGAAGTTTCTAACATGTCAATTAACTTGTCAACTAATTATTTTGAACTTTTTGTTTGCATTTTGCAGATATATTTGCTCCTTCATCTCCCCTATTGTAGATGTCATCAGATATGCTAATACAGACTCTCCTAGTCTTGGAGAGATTTATGAGACATTTGATAGTATGCTTGGGAAGATCAAGCAAGTTATTTTGGCAAAGGACCCCACTTTGGATTTATATGAGCAACACATTGGGCCCATTGTGACTCGAAGGTGGAATATAATGAACACCCTGCTTCACATGGCTGCCTTTGCTCTAAATCCAAAATGGTATGCACCAAGGCCTGGTAGGGTGCCTCCATGTGATGATAGTGAGGTTTTAGATGGGTTCACACGGGCCATTGAAAAGATTTATCCAGCAGAGCAGGCTTCCCTAGTTCGGTCACAATTCCTAGACTTTGCAAATCTTTCGGGCCCAAATTTGAGTAAACCACAGGCGAGGTTGGATAGAGCTATATTAGCTCAATCAAACCCTATTGGATGGTGGACCTATCATGGGAGGGATACACCGCAGTTGAAGACACTTGCTACTCGCCTTCTTGCACAGGTTGCTAGTTCCTCTGCTACAGAGAGGAATTGGTCCACGTATAGCTTTATCCACTCCCTCAAGAAGAATGGACTTACCTCTAGACGAGCGGAGAAGCTAGTGGCCGTTCATAGTGCTCTTCGGCTTCAGGATCGGCAGACTCCAGAGTATCGACAGACTCCAGCTCTACGGTAGGATATTGATCCCGAGGACGTGGCCCAAGTAGATGAGGAGGAGATAGCTGAGGGTTTGGTTGGGGTTCCGTTGGTTGAGGAGGAGCATCACAGTGGCAGTGACTCAGAGGATGACTCTGATTTTGATGCAGTTATGAGGGATGATTAGGGGCAGCAGTGCTCTTTGACTTTGTTTATTCTGTATTCATTACTGACATTGTATTTTGATATTCATAGCAAACTTGAAAACTATATGGCAGCAATGTAGCCTTTGGGCATTTTGATATAAGTTTATAAATTATAACTTGGAGGTTGTTTCATGATTCGTGTATGTTAATTTTGAATGCGTGTTGAGTATTGGCATAATGTTGGACACAAATGTTATATGTTAGTGTTCTATAATGTGTATTATGCATGCCTTATCCATGTTATCATATGAATATTTAAAATTTCACTATATTTTTAAAATTTTCCCTATATTTTTACATAGCCGTCCCCTGCCGTCCCTAATTTTGGCCTCAAAAATCGGAAACTTGGGGACTCATCCTGTCATCCCCGTCCCGGAAACTTGGGGTAACCTTGGTAAGAATACTAAAAGACCCTTTCATAGTAGTGAAAGTAGATCTAAATGCATTCTAGATCTTGTTCATTCTGATTTGTGTGGTCCAATGTCTGTTACTTCTTTGAGTGGTTTCTTGTATTATGTAATTTTCATTGATGACTAATCTAGAAAGACTTGGATTTATTTCTTAAAGACTAAGGAATCTGAGGAAGTACTTGAGAGATTCAAGGAGTTTAAAGCTCGCGTAGAGAACTCGTCCGGGAAGAGGATCAAAGTTTTGAGATTTGACAATGGAGGAGAATACATCTCTGGAAGCTTTCGTAACTTTTGTGTTGAAGCAGGAATTAAGAGGGAGTTTTGTGTTCCCTACAATCCACAACAAAACGGTGTGGCAGAATGGAAGAACAGATCCATTGTAGAAGCAGCTAAGGCCATGATTCATGATCAGGATCTACAAATCTTCCTTTGGGCCAAAGTTTCTAGAACAGCTGTGTATGTTCTGAATCGAAGCCCTCATCGTATCTTGGAGAACATGACTCTTGAAGAAGCCTTCACAAGTGTGAAGCCTGAAGTCAACCATTTGAGAATATTTGGTTGTCCTGTGTATGTTCATGTCCCTAAAGATAAAAGGACAAAGTTGGAACCATCTGGCAAGAAGGGAGTATTTGTGGGCTACAGTGAGTCTTTGTGAAGACACCTTCTTCCCCTAAACTCAAACCCTTGAAAAGAATTGTTTTGTTTTTGTTTGTTTGCTGATTTTGTATGTTTTTTTTGGTATTTTTGAACATATGCTGACAGAAATAAATACTGAAAGAAAAAACTAAAGCAGAACGCAAATACAACTAAGCCAATGAACCGCTTAAGTCATCCAGATGTCTTAATAATTGATAACATAAGTAAAACAAATACATGCATACCCGGATGTGGTATTCTAGAAGAAAACAGTGTTGCTGGTAAAGAAAATCAGACCACTGAACATTTATTTGACACCATTAGACGATGCCGGAATACTCCAAAAATTGACTCAACCCATCTCTAGAGTTAGGCGAACTCCCAACAATATTATTAGATTTTTCTATGCCTTAGAAGTATGAAATCGCCCTTGAGAGACCAGCACCTTTTGCTGCTGTAGCTGCACAGAATATGCAGGCCATACCACCTTGGTTTGTGTGCCAATAATCCCTAGTTTGCAGCTCCCAAATCTAATACTTCAATCTGCAATTTATCTCTTCTGGTTTTGGTCTGGAAACCCTTATCTAAACTCTGTATCTGCTCAATCTGGAACCTCTGTCTGAAGCTCCCTGTATACCAATTCACTGGATATTTCACCAACTCAAATGGCTGCAATCACTAAAGAAAAAACGTTCTCCAATGGCGGAATGAAATGAAACCCTTGGTTTCTTTCACAATACAAAATTATGTAGTCAAAAATCCATAGCATAATGCTCAAGTCGACCCTCTCAACAGATAATAAGGCCAATCCCTAATTAGGGTTCGAATTTCTTCAAAAGGGTGCAAATCCCAATGAATTACATTTAATTACCAATTTGTAATTAAATGTCTATAGTTTGGCATTAATAATCTCCTTTTAATTAATCATTCAAATGGCCCCGTCGGATGATGAGATAACCCTTCACTGAAATCACTTAAGTTATAATATAAAAGTATATTATAACTTATAATATAAGCTCACCCATTTAATATTTATTAACGATCAATAAATATTAATATCTCCATTATTACTTATCAGAAACGCATATCGTCTGAACTAGAGGCTGGCAAGTGGATCCTGCATACGACCATACCCACTTACTAAAAATAGCAGGGGTCCATCTCTATCCTCAAATAGCTTACTAAAAATAGTAAGTTTCTGCTACGGACTCTAAAAAGTATTCAACGAAAGCCAAAGCTGAATAATATCTCCCACTGAAGATCATCCATACCCCAAATAACCCTCTATCCAAGCACACTAGCCTACAAGGGTCAGTAATAGGCTAATCTCCCTCATCAAAAAGATGTCAACCGGAAGGGGACATTACAATCTTCAAAAGCCTACAGGATTTACATTCCAGGTCAGAAACTGATCGAGATCAGCAGGGATGTTACATTTGAAGAAGATGTTGCATTCAAAAGATCTAAAGGCTCTCACACGGAGATAGACTATGAAGACCAAGAGTCTCCTCGGGATATGGAAGTTGACCATCCTAAGATTCAGAAGGAGGCTACTGATTCTAAAGGAGATGATGATCCAGTTGAGCCTTTGGAACCTCTTGATGGGCCTACAGATATTGTCATTGGTTGGAAGAGACCTCTATGGGCTAGGAAAACAATGCAAGAGGCAAAGAAGTTTGCAACCCCTAGAGGAACATTCAGAGAAAGCAAAAGACCTCAGAAATTTTCAAACTATGTTGCATTGATGAGTCAAATGATTGAATCTGAGCCTTCCAGTGTTGAGGAAGCTTCAAGTCAGCAAGTATGGAAAGATGCTATGGCTGAAGAGTATCAATCTATCCTCAAGAACGATGTTTGGGACATTGTACCTAGACCTGAAGGCAAATCTGTTGTATCTTCTAAGTGGCTTTTCAAGATCAAGCATGCGGCTAATGGAAGCATTGAAAAGTACAAGGCTAGATTTGTGGCTAGGGGATTCTCTCAAAAAGAGGGAATAGACTATGAGGAAACCTTTGCTCCAATTGCTCGTTATACCTCCATCAGAACTATCATTGCCATTGCAACAGCTAAAGGATGGAAGTTACACCAGATGGACGTGAAGACAACATTTCTAAATGGTGTAATTGAAGAAGAGGTATACATTGAGCAACCTGATGGATTTGAGATTCATGGGAAAGAGTCTCATGTTTGCAAATTGAATAAGGCATTGTATGGCCTTAAGCAGGCTCCTCGTGCTTGGTCTGAGAGGATTGATCGATACCTACTGAGTTTGGGTTTCTCCAAGAATGATGCTGATTCAAATCTATATTTCAAGGTAATTGATGGTGAAGCATTGATTTGGGTTCTCTATGTTGATGATCTATTTCTTACTGGAGAAGAACACCTCATTATCAAATGCAAGAAAGAGTGGCTTCTGAATTTGAAATGAAGGATCTTAAGTACATGCATTACTTCCTTGGTTTAGAAGTGTGGCAGAGACCTAATGAGATCATTCTAAGTCAAGGGAAGTATACAATAGACATCTTGAAGAGATTTGGTATGATAGATTGTAAATCCATGTCTACACCTATAGAAACAAATTTTAAGAAGTTAAAGGAGGCTGCAGCTAGTTCAGACCTGGTGGATCTCACCATGTATAGGCAGTTGATTGGATCGTTGATGTATCTAGTCAATACTAGACCAGATATTTGCTATGCAGTGAGTGCACTTAGTCAGTTCATGTGTGAACCAAGGCAAATGCATCTAGTTGTAGCGAAGCATATCCTGAAATACTTGTGTGGCACAATTGGATATGGCTTGAGATATTCTTCTGGTGTGGACTTGAAGCTACATGGTTATACAGATTCTGATTGGGCAGGTTGTGTTGCTGATCGGAAGAGCACCTCTGGATGTTGTTTCAATTTGGGGTCTACGATGATCTCCTAGTGTAGCAGGAAGCAGTCTTCAGTGGCACTGAGCATTGCAAAGGCCGAGTACATTGCAGCATGTGTGGCAGCTCGAGAAGCAGTGTGGCTTCGACTTTGAAAGCTCCTTGCTGGATTGTTTGGACAATCATTGGAGCCAACTATCATTCATTGTGATAATCAAAGTTGTGTGAAGTTTTTGTCAATCCAGTGTCTCAAGACAGAACCAAACATGATGAGATCAAATACCACTATATCAGAGATATGGTATTGAGGAAAGCAATTCAGTTGAGATACATTAGCACGGATGAACAAACGACAGACATTCTCACCAAGCTCCTCTCCAAAGTAAAGTTTGTGTACTTTCGAGACAAGCTTGGTATTGTGGAGAATGAAGCCCTAGCTGAGAGGGAGACTCAGCTTCAATGATCTTCTATGATTTTTTTTAATGCATTTCTCTCTGTGAGAGAGATTTGAGGTGCAAGCCCCTGTCTCCACCCTCTGGGAGTAGCCAA
This sequence comes from Sequoiadendron giganteum, assembly GCA_007115665.2. Taxonomy (NCBI): domain Eukaryota; kingdom Viridiplantae; phylum Streptophyta; class Pinopsida; order Cupressales; family Cupressaceae; genus Sequoiadendron; species Sequoiadendron giganteum. The sequence goes on along the minus strand of CM021105.1, from coordinate 348,113,645 downwards.
GGTGGATGTCATATGTGTGACTACATGACAACATCACATGAGAGAGTCCTTGATGATTTTCTTGTACTTGTGTTTTTCACCCTCTGGGAGTAGCCATTGTGAACATCATGATGAGGTGACGACATCACGTTGAGTGATGGGCACTTGTACACATATACCATTCATGGGAGTAGCCATGATGGTTGATATCACGATGAGGTGATATGCTCTTTTCCATATATGGGAGTAGCCATGATGGTTGATATCACGATGAGGTGATATGCTCTTTTCCATATATGGGAGTAGCCATGGTGGTTGACATAACGATGAGGTGATATGTCTTGCACAGCTAGAAGTATTCCTCCCTAGCTGAGAGGGAGTGTTGATGTTTACAGCTTCAAGCCTCACACTTCCAACCACGAACTTGAGAAGATAAATTCAATATAACCTTTGGCTATTTAATTTATCTAAGTCGATTCACTTGAAGAATAAAATAAAATATTATTAATTGATATTAATTATTTTATTTATGGCTGACTTAGAGAGAGACGCGATTTTTCGAGGCCGACTTGAAGATCATGAAAAGACACATCTTTTTGTGAGGCCGGCCTCTTGCCTTAAGTAGACGCGACCTCTCTCTTGGCGCGTATTTAATGTGAGTGATGGTCACTCATTTGATCATCAAGTTCATTCATAATAATTCGCATATATAGAAGAAGTTCGGGTCTGAGCAGCAGATCATCATTTGTAACAGCAGATCGACTTCAAGTAGAAACATATTCATTTGTATCTGCATCTAGGAGAAGTGCGATTATTCATTGTATCAAAATCGGCATTGTGTTGTGCCTGAGTTGTAAGCAGATTTCTGCTCTTATTACTTCAATATATAAGAGAAATATTTGCTAGGTTTTTCTCCCTCAAGTTGGAGGGTTTTCCCAGGGTATCTTGTTGTGTTCATTGTCTTAAGTGCTGCATTTCTGTTTTTAAAATATCTGATCATAAAAACTAACAGTTGAAATCTAAAGGCATTCAATCAGCATGTTCACAGAGTTTGAAAGCTTCAAAGAGTCAAGTGAGCATGCTGAGTATACTCAATAAGTAACATAAGATTTATATTTTTTTAACTATTTCTGTTGAACGTGTGTATTTACATTTATTTTTTAAATCACAATATATTTCTGTCATTAAAATTCTTTCTAGGTATATTTTCTGTGTTGCTGACTAGGTTATTACACCAATAACTAGTATTGAAACTGATTATCCTTGAGCATCATAACAGTTCCGCTCATTGGATTGTTCTTTGCCCAGAACAATTGTAATGTTAGGCATGCAAACATTCCAGGCCTTCCCACATACCATCCTCTAATAGTAATCCTTCCACTAAATGAAATATCTGACAGCACCCCAAGTCACTTGATTTCTATTCCGTTAACATTCCACAGCAAATAAAATACAGAAAAAGGTTATTGGTTGAAAGTGTTTTAATAAAACTTAGAATATCAGTTCATAAATTATAAGTGGAAATGTTCTATTATAGATTCAGCTGCAAATAAAAAACAAATTAATTAAAAAGATTGAACTGAAAAGCATGTCGAAAATCATAGATTAATTGTGCAGTTTAATTTGTATAGTTTTTTAATTTTAGAAAGGTTGTACAGACACAATATTTCAATAAACGAATTGAATTCTATTTTGATAAATTGGAATTTCACAAAATTAATTCAAAATTCTATAATTATATACAGCACTCACCTCAAAAGAATTCAGCATTTGTTCTCGGCTCTCACCAAATAGAATCAGCAGCTTGAACAAACATTTTCTCGCCTTTTAAATTCAAACAATTTAATGTTTTTTGTTGAATTTCAGATGAACTAGGTATATCATACAGTATCTTAGTCTTCAACTTCTGCTGGAGTTTCCAAAATGTGGTCTGAAATCAGTACATGTCCATGATTTAGAGGAGGCAAGGAATTCAAATTTTTGACATTTTGCCCTACCATTTCCTAGACATGGAGAATGATTTATGCACTCATGAACCTATGATATGCTGCCTGCCCACTCTTGGTAGAGTATTATAAATCCCCCATAATCTCCAGGTCCAAGTTTCTCCACTCCCTTACATCTATGGGAATTCTTCCTATAAGATTCAAATATCAACAAGACCCATTTTCCACTTCAAATTCCCACTTACTATTGTGTTGATTATATTGGGATTTCATCCTATCTTGGCCCAATTTGAGGTTCTCCTTTAACTGCTTCAATATCTATTTACTAAGAACCGAATAAAATTACCACTGCAGCTTGAATGTTTTCAAACAGTCAAATCAATAACCAAAAGAGACACACAAGTCAGGGCATGTGTGCTATGTTGTATTATATTAACTCTTTGCCAAATAATGTTGGTATGTGGTGACTGATCATGTTAGCATTAATATTTAGGCGACTTTGGCAGCTGCATTTTCCCCCAATTTAATTTATGGAGGAGTGCAGGGGGCAGCACCTCTCCTGCAAGGTCTAGGGGGCTCATCCCCCTAGCGAGGACCTGAGGGCGGAGCCCATGGTGGGGGTCTGGGACAACACCCCCGAAGCAAAAAATTGATGATTTTTAATAAAGAAGTTTTGTTATTGTTTTTTATTGTAAAACTATTTCTGACTGCCAATAACAGACTAATTTTTGGCTACGAATGTGAAAGGTGAAGAGTCAAGGGGGTGAGTGCTTGAAGGAGCACATAGCAGCAAGTTGTGTTGTGAACGTATGAATGTGAATGCGCACGCAGCTGTAGACTGTGTTGCAGGTGAATGTAACTGAGAAACTCTGTTATTGCTGGATAATAGAATTAGTGGACGGTTGTTTCAATAGATGTAGCCCACATTGGGTGAACCAAATTAAATCTTTGTGTATTGTGTTTCGTTTTTTTTTAATCCTGTTATCTGCATTGTAATTGATGTTCTTTAATTGCTCCTGGTCCTGCCTATAAATCCTAACAAATACAACCATTTTGGATATGAAGTTTTTTGATAAGCAACATGGTTCATCAAATACAGTTCTAGGCATTCGTTCACCGTCTTCATTTGCTCTTTTGTTTCAAGCAGTGCTCCCTGGGGATGCATCCCCTACCCTACTACCATTGTCCCCATACCCGAAACATTTCAAGAACTTAGGGATACCTTGGAAACGTCCCTCCCCCACCCGTCCTTGATCAGTGCAAAAATAGGGGGACATCCTCAAAATGCCCCAAAAACAGCAGGGGGCGGCTAGCTGACCCCAGGATGTCTAAAAGTCCCCTAACCATCCTAGGGTCGGCTAGCCGTCCCCTATGGCCCAGCAACATTTCACTTTATTTATTTGTTAAAAAAAACACATTTTAAAATTAAAAAAAGGGATGGGTAGGCCCACAAGGACCCCCCCAAAAACCTATACAAATTAAACTGCACAATAATTCAATAAACGAATTGAATTCTATTTTAATAAATAGGAATTTCACAAAATAAATTCAAAATTCTATAATTATACACAGCACTCACCTCAAAAGAATTCAACATTTGTTCTCAGCTCTCACCAAATAGAATCAGCAGCTTGAACAAACATTTTCTCGCCTTTTAAATTCAAACAATTTAATTGTTTTTGTTGAATTTCAGATGAACTAGGTATATCATACAGTATCTTAGTCTTCAACTTCTGCTGGAGTTAAATGTGGTCTGAAATCAGTACATGTCTATGATTCAGAGGAGGCAAGGAATTCAAATTTTTGACATTTTGCCCTACCATTTCCTAGACACGGAGAATGATTTATGCACTCATGAACCTGTGATATGCCGCCTGCCCACTCTTGGTAGAGTATTATAAATCCCCCATAATCTCTAGGTCCAAGTTTCTCCACTCCGTTACATCTATGGGAATTCTTCCTATAAGATTCAAATATCAACAAGACCCATTTTCCACTTCAAATTCCCACTTCATATTGTGTTGATTATATTGGGATTTCATCCTATCTTGGCCCAATTTGAGGTTCTCCTTTAACTGCTTCAATATCTATTGACTAAGAACCAAATAAAATTACCACTGCAGCTTGAATGTTTTCAAACCGTCAAATCAATAAGCAAAAGAGACACACAAGTCAGGGCTTGTGTGCTATGTTGTATTATATTAACTCTTTGCCAAATAATGTTGGTATGTGGTGACTGATCATGTTAGCATTAATATTTAGGTGACTTTGACAGCTGCATTTTCCCCCAATTTAATTTATGGAGGAGTGCAGGGGGGCAGCACCTCTCCTGCAAGGTCTAGGGGGCTCATCCCCCTTGCGAGGGCCTGAGGGCGGAGCCCATGGTGGGGGTCTGGGGCAACACCCCCAAAGCAAAAAATTGATGATTTCTAATAAAGAAGTTTTGTTATTGTTTTTTATTGTACAATGTAAAACTATTTCTAACTGCCAATAACGGGCTTATTTTTGGCTGTGAATGTGAAAGGTGAAGAGTCAAGGGCATGAGCACTTGAAGGAGCACATAGCAGCAAGTTGTGTTGTGAACGTATGAATGTGAATGTGCACACAACTGTAGACTGTGCTGCAGGTGAATGTAACTGAGAAACTCTGTTATTGCTGGATAATAGAATTAGTGGACGGTTGTTTCAATAGATGTAGCCCACACTGGGTGAACCAAATTAAATCTTTGTGCATAGTGTTATCAGTTTTTTTTTTTTATTCCGTTATCTGCATTGTAATTGATGTTCTTTAATTGCTCCCGATCCTGCCTGTAAATCCTAAAAAATACAACCATTTTGGATATGAAGCTTTTTGATAAGCAACATGGTTCATCAAATATCATTCTAGGCATTTGTTCACCATCTTCATTTGCTCTTTTGTTTCAAGTAGTGCTCCCCAAGGACGCATCCCCTGCCCTAGTACCCTTGTCCCCATACCCGAAACATTTCAAAGACTTAGGGATACCTTGGAAACACCCCCTCCGTCCTTGATCAATGCAAAAATAGGGGGGCATCCTCAAAATGTCCCAAAAACGGGAGGGAGCGGCTAGCCATCCCCTGGACGTCTAAAAGTCCCCTAACCATCCTGGGGTCAGCTAGCCATCCCCTATGACCCAGCAACATTTCACTTTATTTGTTTGTAAAAAAATTTAAAAAACACATTTTTAAATTAAAAAAAAGGATGGGCAGGCCCACAAGGATCCCCCCCCCCCCAAAAAATTGTCCACCAGCCCTTCAAACAAAACCTAAACCCATTTCAATTATCAAAACAACTGAAAAGAAAAACATTTTCATTTTGATATTAGCAAACTTGAGGTGAAGAGCAGCAAGAGAAGAGCAGAAAGTGAAAAAGGAGACTAGGGCATCAAATCTACTCCATTAGAAATAAGTTCTTCATTTTACATTTGTTTTTTCAATTTGATTTCTATTTTTTTACCACATAGGAAGGGCATTGTGAGTTCATTTTTTCTTTTATTTGAACTTGCAGCTCTCTTTTCGATTCTTAACCAAAAAAATCATGAGTAACAATGAGAGTACGAGTAATGATAGTGAGGAGTTTAAGGTTCAAATGCATGAAAGAAGTAGACTTAGAAGTAGAACTAATATAAGTTTGACAGCCACTAGGGGTTCTTTAGGGAGTGGGAGCGTAGCAGGGCTAGCAACTTCAAAACCCATTTGAATGTCCTTTTGAAGTCCACAAAACCTATGCAAAAGGCCCATTTGACTTAAAGCCATATATTTTCTATGTTTTTGTCATTTTATAGTTGAGCCTTCAGGCATTTTGTTATAATTCGTATATAATATGTATCACATTGACAATGAAAGCATTTGAATTTTGTTAATTTGTTTGTCAATTCTCATGTAAAATCTCAATTCAAGTCTAATGTTATGTATTAATCTTCAATGCCTATGATGAATACTTTACCAATGTTATGATATGAGTATTTGAAATTTCTCTATATTTTTAAAAAATTCCTTATTTTTTAATAGCCATCCCTTGTCATCCCCTTAAAAATGGCCCAAAAGTACCCCTATACCGGAAACACACCCTATCCCCTGCCATTCACATCCCCGAAACTTAGGGGAGCATAGGTTTCAAAGTGATAAATTGTATTTTGGGTGATGGATATATCAAGAAGTTCAAATGTTTCTTACTATAAATTGCTATAAATTTGGATCTCAATCACTAAAAATATTGTTTGGAAGTTTGTTTAGACCATATACATTGTGCTTAAACAAATTGACAAGTTTGAAGTCCTTATCAATGAAAACCATGGCAATACAATGAGCCATAGTTGGAAGACTAGCCTCAGAAAAAAAACTCGCCAAGCCAAAAATTGGAGAGTTCTTTAAAACTCCGAAAAACTCGAGAACTCAAAAAATTGCTTAAATTTCATTAGAAACACTTTTTTTTTTGCAAAGTCGAGTTTTTTCAAAAAACCGGCAAAAACTCTTCCAAGCGAGTTAAACTCAAAAAAACTCATTTTTTTAAAAAACTCGCGAGTTTTCTGCGAGTCTGCCAACTATGCAATGAGCATACCTAGTCAATTTATCAACAATATTGAATATATCAAGAAATTTTTTCCCTATTGGAGCAAAAATGTAATGAAACTCAAGCTAATTGACTCCCACTTTTAATTAGGAACAAGCAACAGTTGATGTAAATTTGGACTTCTAACGATATCTATTCCATTCTTTTACCAAGCCTCATATGATGAAACGAATACCCTCGCATCTTTTTTAAGCTCCTTTGAAAATAATCTAATATGTACTGGTACTCTTTAAGAACCCAATCACTTGGTAAAAAATGGCATTCAGCTAGAACCTACTTCTTGAAACTGGAGTTAGGCACAAGGAATATACAGTTCTTATACAAATTCACATCACCAGAAAGTGTGCATTTCTTGTCATCTGTGTGTCTTTATTGAATCTTAGCCAAGTATTATTTATCCCATTTGTGCTATATGTAGCCAATCTCTCCTCTTTCCATCTAGGTAAAAGTTAAAACTATCAACATTACTGGCAACTCAAATCATCAGGATAAAGAATCTAAAATCACATTATTTATGTCTATCACACTGAATTTCATAGTCAAAACTACAACCACATTATTTGTCTTTATCATACTGAATGTGGAAATTGAAACTTGTAACTTGCTTCCCCACTTGTCCACGTAAGTGTGTGGGTGTGATTATATTTATAAATATATCCATCTAGATATGTGTCTGTGTGTGTATGTGTGAAGCATTTGTGATATGTTCTGATCTAGATTTGATTGGCAATCCAGTGAACAACACACTAAATTGTACAAACTTAATGTGTTCGAAGAGCAATGAACTGAAATAAAAGAAATGAGCACAGTAAACACATAAGATACTACAATGTAGATAAAGATTTAGACTAAATTAAAAAGGATCTCTGAGAAAAGATACAAGCTCCAACATTCTGATTGTAAAATTCGGATGATAATTCCTTACAGGTATTATTAGCAGGAAATAAACAAACAAAATGCAAAGCAAAGCAATTTGCCCTAAAATTTTAAAAAGATATCTACAAAACATCCACCAAGAAATTGAGGCTCTGTGGTGACATGGAACTCATCAAAATTCACAACTTCAGTTTTCCAAAAAAGTTACATTTTCTAAATTTTTGTGATTTACAATTTTTGGACCTTTTTGGTGGTTATGGAATGTTGTCAAATTGAGTTCTATGCCCGTTCATCAGTTTGAACACAGCCTAAGCTTTCCAACACTTTTTGAAGGGGATTGTTTTGGGCTAAAATCATAAGGTTACAAATCAGCGGCCTAGTTCAATATTTAAAATTTTGTTAGAATTGTAACTGACCAAATTTGGACAAGCAAACATTTCAATGTCCAATGATGATTTGCCAAACCAATGCACAACCCTACAAGGCATTAATAATAAAACTTCCTCTTTCCAAACCAATTCCAATGTGATCGAAGTGTTTAGTTGACCTCCAATAACCTCCCCCTTTGTCACCTTTTGCCTCTTTCACCATTTTCCATGTGTCTGCCACCTATCACTTTGTCAATTTTTTATTTTTCAATCTCAAATGATTAGTTCACCCCTTTTTTATCAGATTACCATAGAACAGCCATTGCAGCAAACAAAATACTTAAGAAAAAGGTATATGAGTTGCTTTTTCTTTTCTTCATCATTTCTGTTCATGGCCCTTTTCTTTAAGCTTTTTAGCTTTCTACCTTGTTGAACCTAAACGTCCATCAACCCTAAGAAGATTTATTTTCCATCTTTTTGTTGAGAAACCTATTTTGGCTTTCCCTTCTTTCATTCCTTGGCTCTCAAGTATTGATGCAATACATCACAACAAAGAACTTCCCCTTTCCAAACCAATTCCAATGTGATGTAAGTGTCTAGTTGACCTCCAGAAACCTCCCCCTTTGTCACCATTCGCCTCTTTCACCATATGTCATGTGTCCACCACCTATCACTTAGTCAATTTTTTATTTTTCAATCTCAAATGATTAGTTCACCCTTTTTTATTGGATTACCCTAAAGCAGCCATCGCAGCAAACAAATTACTTAAGAAAAAGGTATACAAGTTGCTTTTGCTTTTCTTCATCATTTCTTTTCATGGCACTTCTCTTTGATATTTTTAGCTTTCTACCTTGATGAACCGAAGTGTCCATCAACTGTAAGAAGAATTTTTTTCCTTCATTTTGTTGAGAAACCTATTTTGGCTTTTCTTGGGATCCTTCTTTCATTCCTTAGCTCTCAAGTCTTGATGCAACACAGCAAAAAAGAACTTCTTGAACATATAGTTAATATCCAGCAAGTGTCTCAAGGGTTTCTGAAGAAGGAAGTGATTATACATACAATCTATACAGCCTCTAGGCTCCTTTACATAATATTTTTCACAAATTCTACTCCTCAAACAGCAGCCATCACTCTCTTTTTCTTGTCTGTCTTCATCTCATCTATCACTAATACATCACAAAGGAGAACCCAACGGGAAGAAGAGAAAGAGGAAAGAGCAGAAAGCTAGGCCCCTAAGGACAACTTCATCATACTACAACTTTTGCATGCTTAGAATCTTCAAATACCCAAGTGTGGAGATGGCAAGCTTTCTTTGAAATTGCATTAGTTCATTTGATTAGATTGAATTGTTAGTTTAGATTAAGATAGCTTAAGTCTAGGAAACCCCATTCTTCATAAAGCTTTTGAGTAGCTTGGATGCATCCTTTCTCTTCTCACCTAATCATTTGATGATAGGATCTCAAAATTGGGAAAGATTCTTCTCCATTTCTATAGTTTGCTAAATGACAAGACTATGGTTGTTTAACAATCATTTGTTCTCTTCCCTTGACTAATCAATTTTCTTCCAAAAGCAACTAATGTTCATTTTGAGAAGCAAAAAAAAAACCCTACATCTTGGAGCTAATCAAAAAACCCAAAATTCTTTGCATCAATCAAAGATATTTTCTTCAAAGAAGCCAACTCTAGTGTTCCTATAGGCCTAGAGTATGATGACAATATGAGATCTAATATAGCCAATGTTTCTTTCCCATATTAAAGGTTGACCAAACAAAATATCACATGAATATAGGTATACCACATCAATAAAGCACTTCATCCTAAAATTGCTTGATTGTGTGAGAAAAATGGCACTATTGTGTAACACATGTATCTCTACTATAAGTCGCCCAACCATATATGCATGTTGAAAATGAGGTATTAGTGGAAGATTTGACGTTATAACATCTTCTAAATCATGTAATTCTAGCTGCCACCATCCACGATAAACCCAGAGATGGTCTCTTCGCCCAAAACAATCAATAAAAAAAGACACTTTGATTCTTCTACCTATGGGAATTCACATTGTGCTGTGGAGCAAGGGTAAATATCTATAATTTGTTCCACTTCTTGTCCAACATGGGCAATGATGTTAGTGTTGATGCAAGGGCTTGTCATGGAGTTGATGTTGAAGGTGCAACTGTGGTCTACACCTCAACCAATAGTGCTCATATGGTACAACATTTTTTGTTCAAGTGCCACTATGCTTTTGGGCATCACACCACCCACTAGCGTGTTTTCAAGGACTATTATCAAGTGAAGCCTTCTTCAAAGGAGGCCCTCACCAAAGGTGTTGGCCCAACTTCATATTGCCAAATTTGAAGCCAGCATAGGCAAGAGTAGTTCCTTTCTTTCCTTAACTCAAACTTTTCTTCAATTTTGACAGCAATCCCATAGTCTTCTCCATCATGGTCAAGAGTAGTCCTTACTTTCATTGACACTTTAGCTTCTCTTCAATTTTTACAGCAAGCTCTTAGTCTTCTTTGAATGTCCTAATCTTCAAGAAATCCATTTCTCTTATTCTCACCTATACCAACTCTTTCTGACAAGGCGTGAAATCTATTCTTAACTTTGGCACAATTGCTGCTGCTTTTTGTATTGGTTATCATAATTGTTTTCATGGTAATGTTCTTTAGTGACATCTGTAAATTATGCCCAAGTTTTGAATAGGACATCCTTCTGATCCACTGTTAGTTCATATTTTTCATTGTTTTGATCCTGATAAATTCCCACCGTTTCTTTCCATTGGAGGGAGCTTTCAAATTTGCAAATGTCATATTTGCATTGTCCGAAAAATTATTTACAAAGAAACATGATCCCAATTGGTCAAGCCATTTATCTACTTTGTCTACATCAATTTTTCCTTCGATGAAAGGGATGTCAAAAATCCCTTGTGTCTTAAAGAATGTTGGACCATTGAAAAGTCTAATTGACAAAAAGGTTGATCACTTCATACTATACACACAAACTAAGCAAGGATATTGGTGAATTGTTCCATTATACCCCCTTTTGCTCCCAAGGAGTTCATCAGGCAACAATTGGACAAATCTCTTGTTCCATCTTCATACGCCTTCAGAAATTGTTTGAATCTACAAGGAAGATAATTTTGAAGAATTGCATGTCCCAAGAACATGCTTGCTATAGTTTGGTAATATTCATGGGCCATACAAACCTAAAATAAACACTTTGATACCACCTATCCAATTTTAATAGGCAATACAGTGGACGTCAAACTAAGTCGTATGAACTTCATGTGTTATGAAAGCACAGAACTGAAGCAAAGGAAATTAGCACGATAAATACATAATACTGCAATTAAATGAATCTTTATTCAAGCTAAGAGTTACATAAACTATGGTAGCAACCTCTAAGAAGAGATGTGAAGCGGCAATACTACTTTCAAAGGATAATTTCTTTATACCTTTTTTTAGTAGGAATTGGAATGACTGCCCAAAAAGCAAAGTGACTTGAACTAGAATTTGAAAAGCCATGTGACAAGCATGCCCCTAGGAAGTTGAAAGAATTTGCCAGAAAATGAAAATCATCTAAATAATTCCATCTTCTCTGGTTATCTCATCCTGATGATGGATCATGGAGTGTGATACAAAATGGTGATGAAGAAAAAATTATACACAGTCAAATCCAGAAATCAGGGAGCTAATAATATGGACTGTGGAAATTTCATGTCTCTTATTATATCTTCAGTTCTCAAAAAAAATGCAAATTTCTGGATTCTCTATATTTTACAAATTCCCAGGCTTTTTTAAGTGGTTTTCAGGGGGTCAAACATTGCAAAACAAAGTTCTGAAACTTTTTGTTGTGTTTTACATTTCTAAGCTTTCTAATGCCTTTCGAACAAAAGCTATGGTCATAAAGTTCTCTCCCAGACAAGGTAAAATGTAGTCCAGAATCACCACTAGGACATGTTCAGACAAAAAAAAGCATTGCCGAAAAGTACTAGTTGAAATTCCTTATGGTGTAATCAATAATAGCCTTCTCTTTTACAAATGATTTCCTAATCTCAAAAGCAACAGGTTGTTGATTAATGATTTTGCATGACAACTGCCCCTATTCCCACCTCATTCTTCTACATACGACTGGAAAATTCTAGGCCTGGAATACAGATCTGAAAATCATTCGGTTTCATTTTTTGCTAGGTAGCCTTTACAGCTTTTCATCATTTAAATTGTTCCTTTTGTAAAATCAATGAGATGTGAGACCTTCAAAACCCTTGACAAATTTTCTATAGAAAATATATAGGCCGTTGAATTCTCTCAATTGAATCACATGCTTTGAAGTAGGCCAATCAAATATGCTTAAAGTTAAGTAAATTATCTGCAACTCCCTCCCCAATTGTCCCAAATACACAGATCTTGATTTGCAAAATCATGTTTTGATTCTTTTGCAAATAAAGACTTTATTAACAAGAATTGTTAGTAAAGTATCCTTTACAGCTTTCAATCATTTGAATTGTTCCTTTTGTAAAATCAATGAGAGTCATGTGAGACCTTCAAAACCCTTGACAAATTTTCTATATAAGATATATATAGGCCATTGAATCCTCTCAATTGAATGAGATTCTTTGAAATGGGCCAATCAAATATGCTTAAAAGTTAAGTAAATTATCTGCAACTCCTTCCTTCCCAATTGTCCCAAATACACACGCTCCTGATTTGCGAACTCATGTTTTGATTTTTTTGCAAATGAAGACTTTTCTAAGAAGAATTGTGAAAACATTCAAATGATCCTACTTAACTCTGCTATAAACAAGAAGATCATCAAAGAAGATCAGGAAAAAAATTCCCCGAATATGGCTTAAAATTCAAATAAACTGTATCTTGGAACATGGCAAAGGCATTGGTTATCCTCCAACCATGATGAGTTCTAAAGATTGTCTTGAACTTATCACTTTCTCTTGCCCTTGTATGATTAATCAATTCATATATTAATTTTGTTATAGTGCTCCGCTGTACAATTCACCTCTTTGTGGACTGCGATGTCTTTCTAATGGTCCTCTTATTCAAATCTTGGTAATCATTATACATGCACAATGAACTGCTGCTCTTCCTTACCAGCACCATTGGAGATGCAAAAAGGCTTGCTTGGTACCACATGCTTTGTATCCAATAGTTTTCAAATTATGTCTTCAATTTCTTTCTTGAAAAGCTTAGGATACCCATGAGGAAGGGTAATGACAGGTTTGGACCCCAATTGTAAATGTATTCTTGCCTGCTATCTGGTGGCAACACCTGGCTGATCTTGGAAAGTGTATGGATATTCATCAATCACCTGCTGCACATCATTTTCTCTTAATACATTTTGCAGTTTCGTCCTCAAATGCAGGTTCTTCACCGAGATGCATTGTGTAATATTGCATAATTTGCCTTTTGCAAGTAGTTTATGTAATTTTTAAGCTAAAATTAGTTAATTTGCACCTACTTGAAGATCTTTTCATCATTTACTGTCCTTCCTCAAATTATGTCCAGCTCATCAAGGTTCATCCAGAAATTTTCCAATATCTTCAAACAGTCTGCCCCCATAACCATATATTCCCCTATGAGGCCTAACCTATAATATAAAAAACAAAACTCTCCCATGGTCATCCAACTGTAACTCCATTCGTTTAATCATACATTGGTAATCATCAAAGTGTGATTATACAATGACACCTCAACATTCCATAATGTAGCAACAATTGGGCCAAAAAATGCCATCAACTTTAAGTTCAAGGAGTTGAGTCATATTGCAAATGGTTAGGACCAGCCCTATTCTTCCGGCATTTTAACCTTCAAGGTCTGACACTAAGGGACTCACAGTCCAGGGACATGAGAGAGAATCAAGATTTCTTCTTGCTCTGTGTATCCCACATAGGAGTTTCCATCTTGTAGCCATCTATCTACTCATGATATTTTCCTAACAATCCAGACATATGAATCCTTCCAAATATCTTGCACCTTTTAACCCTGGACAGGGACCAATCTTCTTTACAGCTTAAAATAAAGTCATTTCAGGCATAAGTAAACAACGGCAATGAGATCTATTCCTTCTTTAAACCATCCACCAGAAGTATGAGATGAGTTAGAATTACTGTTTGGCTTTCCATTTTTTAGATTAGTTTTTGAGGACAGACATGTAGTAACTAGTAAGGCAAACTCCTAACAACCTTTCCACTTCAGAACAAACTCAAGACTATCTTGGTTTAAAGCCCGGACATATCCCATAATGAAAATTCAATCCATCAACATAAACAACAAACACATGCTGGGGAAAAGCATTTATTACCAACAAACTGAAATGGCAAAATCCACTTGAAGAATATGTTCCCTGGTGCCTTGTTTCATTATCTTGAAGGCCAAAAATATGGCAGCATGCTGTCCTAAATTGGCCCCAAGTAGTTATTTCTGGCTTGATGCCCCCTGCCTCATCAGATCTTCCCAACCCTATTGAGTCATTTGCCACCAGTAATGTTGGCTTTCCCAACATGTAAAGTAGCAAACTGAACTTTTTGTTACTCCTCCATTGGGTTTAATCTTGAAAACAAAAGAGATGGCTTGCCCATACAAGCTCTGTCATGTGCCAACAGAAACAAATATTGACCATTTCAGGATACTAAGTGGTAAACTAAACATTCTACTTGCTAATAATCCTCCATAGGGTTTAATCAGAAAACAAATAGGATAGCTTGCCTATACAAGCCCTTGAAAAATAGTTATTTTAGAACCACCAAACATAAGAATGGAAATTTTTTCCATCCTTTGATATATGTGATCCACAAACTAATTCATCTGATTACCATGATTAAAAAGATTGCCTCTTCTCCTATTAAAGTTTCCCACGATGTAATTTTTCTCATATTGGGATCATTACACATTTCTAGTACTAGATGTATCACCTACTGCTTTCAAATGTATGAGACCCTGTAACCAAATGGAATTTTATGAGAACAGTCAAACAGTATCTCAGCAGCGCCAAACAAATATCAATACATACCCCATGAGGAAATTTTAAACAACATCAAATGCTGAAGAGAAACTATTTGAAAAAGTCAGCATTGCCCTTGGTGTTTCAAGTTTTAATTTCTTTAGAGTCTAGACTGTTGTTGCATTACAGTTGCCACTTGACTTTGCGAAAGATGCACTGCACTCTTGTTGCATGTTTTTCAGGCTTTCTACTTTTCCAGACTCCCATTATCCATTCTAATTTCTTGGCCACTTGTGGACATTAATATCTAAATTGAATTAAATCATAAAAAATGATTTATGCCTCCCTTTAATGATATTGAGGTCCATGTCAACATTTTCACCAATCCTCTTATCTATCCATCCCCTTCTTTCTAATGTCACAATAGATGTATGCTGGGATTGATTTATTTGTTCCACTGAGTCCTTCAACAAGACCAAGGAAGCCTTTACAGATTCTTACACCACTATTACATTTTCCATTTCCCATTATCTCTTTCATGTGCAATTGACTGTAAAAACCCAAATAAAAGCACAAGCAATATTAACCCAGCAAATACTCTAGCAACAGATTATTTTGTCATATTCAAACACATACAATCAAATTGAAATTTAACAGTCTGATAAAACTTACCAGACACACCCAACATAGAGATATAAACACCTCTTACGAACCTGATAACACTAAACTCAATCTACTGCTTGAGGGTTTCCATCCCCAAGAAAATCAAGCTACCACATCTGAAGGATTCTGTCTCAAAACATGCAAAAGCTGCTGCAAACAGCTTCACAATCATGAAAATGAAGTTGACTTTTCTTTTAATGTTTTGAAAAGTATCGTATGTTGTTTCCTCAACATCTTTTATAACACGTGCTTCCTGCATCCTCCAATCATAGGTAGTTCCAGCATTTAACTCAGCTATCCTTTCCTCAATGCCTCTTATAACCTATGCAATCACTGCATTTCCCAGTCATAGGCAATTCCAGCACTCAACTCAGCAGTCCTTTCCTCAATTTCAGCACTCAACTGAGCTGTCCTTTCCTCAATTTCAGTACTTAACTGAGCAGTTCTCCTCAATCAATTGCAGTTCTAAACAGTCAACTGTCAAAGCCACTCCTCAATCAGTGCACGAACCAAACAGTTAACTGACCACCTTATTCCAATCCATCGCAAACCTAACTGACTGACCACACACACATCTTATTTCAGTCCTAACTATCTGACAGAAACTACAAACACACCCATCTATGCTGCTTCTAGACTGACAGATGACTATGCAAAAATGGGGACTTCACATTGACTATGAATTCATTGTTGATGTACACTCAATAAGTCAAGAAAGGGCTTCCATACCACTATCATGAACCCTGCTATAATTTTCTTCACCAGCTGTACATCCTAGACCATGCAGAAAATTATATATCTTAATTGTGAGAAC
The DNA here is from genome assembly GCA_007115665.2 of Sequoiadendron giganteum. Lineage (NCBI taxonomy): Eukaryota > Viridiplantae > Streptophyta > Pinopsida > Cupressales > Cupressaceae > Sequoiadendron > Sequoiadendron giganteum. The sequence continues at coordinate 348,097,452 of CM021105.1, read as the reverse complement.
ATAAAATCTGAAATTCTCCATGCTCAGATAATCCTTTTTCATATCTATTAAAGGATTAGAAAAAGTAAATATTTTATGATCTAATTCCTAAGAAATGTAGCACTATTGAAATATCAATTTGATTCAGTTATAAACAATAATAAATATAAATTAGAGAATTTTATTTTCATGAGGACGTGTGGACTCAAATTCAATCCAAGAATAATTTCATAAACCATATTAGTCATTGCACTTGGGATAAATGTAATATCCAAATACGTGCACTCATATACTACCTCCCAAAACATAGCCGGTTCTTTGAAAGCATATTTATAACAATTTTTCAGCTTTAGTTCTTTTCTCTATTGCTTATGGGATCACTAAATTTTTTTAATAAAATCTCCATTAATTAACAAAAAAAAACCATTGACATGAACAGAAAATATACATGACCAGAGAAAATCCTAAAGGACTCACAAATGTAGGCCCAGTTAACACACACTTCAATGCACATGTAAGGCACCAATAACTAAAGCTGAAGCTGACGATTTTGAAGCATCTAACAATTGTAATTCCACTTTACAAAGTTGCATTGCTAACATCCATTGCAACAATAATCAAAATAGTTAATAATCCTTGTTGTTGATCCAGATTCCAAACTAATCCTTTTAACCAGGCTCATTACAATAATTTTCCAAGAAATCCAAAATAAAGTAGCTCTCTCCCCAATGGTGAATGAAAAATTCAATCTGGTTGTTGCAGATATGCTAAATTAAATTAGACCATCACAAGACTTTCAAAATTAAAAAAATTGGAAGAGTTATCAACCAGCCATCATCTATTTGAATATAGACAATTCATACTTCCTCATTCTCTCATCACCCTAGAATTTACTTGTCATGCTATCAGTTAGGATTCTAGGCCATCATAGATTTCAACTGTCTCCAACCTTTATCACATTATGGGCCGATGAATTAAAACTAAGGATAATAATGACAACAACAGAATAACTGTTTAGATTCAAATAACTGGCCATCCATAAGAAGTGGCTACTCCTTAAACTTGAGAGTTGAGGCATATGAACCTTATTTTGTCCGCACAGAATACATATAAGGTGCTTCTAAATGATGCAAATAAAGTAACTTGAATCTTAAAAAACTTCGGAAATGTTTATGTTAATTACCCCCCCAAAAAATACAGGAATAAAAAGAAAAGAAATAAAAGAAGCTTGCTACCGAATAATGTAAAATTCTATATAAAACGACGAGTTAAAATCAAATGATTGGCATCAAAGAAAATAGTGCAAAGCTATCATCTACAGGAAGAGACAACTAAATACTCACCTAAAACACCTCAATTGTGTATGTCAATCTATAAGGAAAATTATATAAGAACCTTAGGACCAACATATTGGTGGACACATTGACCATAACGGATTTCATCTGCTAATTTTCCTTATGACATTAAAAAATATTGATCTCACTCAACAAAGACTCAAAGCATGAGCTAGCTTTGAACTAGCCAGAAACACCATAAGCAATATGACATTATTAAGTATAATATAAAAGGAAAGCTGCCGTGAACAGAACATTCAAATCAATAAAACAATTATTCAACTCACAACTACTTTTACTTTAGGAAAATGAAAAAGTGAAATTTCAAATTCTTATTATCTTAAAGACAAGTAAAATGAAATGTATAGACCTTAAATGAAAAAAGCAGGTCAGTATTGAGTGCAAAAAAGCAGGTCAGTATTGAGTGCATAGGGAGGGTCATCTTATTTATAACAGAAGAAACAGGCCAACTTAAAAGCTGATATAGTACCAAAGAACAGAACAATCTGATCGGATCTATAGTCTAATGCCACACTACCTAATTACGAAAAGGTGAGAACTGTTCCAAATTTTGCATGTCACTGAAAAAGTCCCTGCAAGACAAAAACTGTAATTAGGAAGAATAATTAAGGGAATGTCAAGAGCTGTCCAAGAAGCATAGCATGGTGATTGCATAATAAAGAGGACATCAGCCTCTATCTCTTCAATGATAACAATTAAGAAAGCCAAATCCTGGCTCCATTGAACAACTGCTGCTGCAAAAGCATCAGAAATCAACATTATTAATAACATATAAATATATTAATCTATTTAACAGATAGACCTGCATTTCATGATAAAAAGATAAATAAGGGCTGATATCCTGCTACCTTAAGGGGTGTAGACCGTACATAATAAAAAAAATTCTTCATACACTGTATGAAACATTTTTTCAACAAGCCAGAAGAGTCTTATCAAACTAAGTGCCTCAAAACCCATATTGAGACTCCTAAATAGTTTCAGACATCCACTTTCCATCCTTAGCATCAATTTATTCTGAATTTGACACTGGCTCACAGGTTTAAGTAGACATCTTATGCTGATGTCACCAACCCATCTCAGATAAAAATTTCTCGTATTCAGTGTCTACAGCTTTGTTCTCCTGTTTAGGTGGGAAAGAAGCCCATTGAGGAGTCCCACCCCCTGGTGAAGGTACTGCTGTAGGTGGTGGTAATGAAGAAGTCATATTGCTTGGGGGAATTGGCGGTGGTGCATAGTAGGGCTGATATGGAAGCATGCTGGGTTTGTTCTCTGAAAATTGAGGCATTCCACCAGGAGGTGGAGCGTCTGACCATGGTGGATGGCTGCTCAATTCATTTCCTGAAACTACTAGTTCAGCACCTGGTGGTGTTTGCATTGCTGGGACTTGTTGAGATGCTGGTGGGCCCGATATTCCAGATACATATTGTGTTCCTGGTTGGCCCTGTATGCCTGGAATTTGTTGAGCAATTGATGACCCTTGCATGATTGGGACTTGCTGAGCTCTAGCCTGGATTTGCATATTACCATGCATTTGCGTTGAAGGCAAAGGCATCTGATAGGGGCTATATGATACATAATGAGGTGGTGGAGCACTGTAATGATCTTTCTGAACTGGACCCTCAGAAGGGTTTGGCATTCTAAAATTGTGATTGTTTGAAAAATGACCATAAGAAGACTGGGAAACCCACGGGGGAGGTCCATAGCTGCCAGGAGTCATTGGCATTGGAGGCTGTGGCTGCTGTTGAGCGTATGCCCCTCCGGCAGGTCCCAATCCAGAGCCAGGAGGAAGAGGAGCTCGTCCTGCCACCCTTACAGCCAAGGTCTTCCCTTCCAATTTATATCCATTCATATGTGTAACTGCTTGAGCAGCACAGCCGGCATCAAAATATTTAACAAAACCATAACCTTTGCTAGTACCATTCATTCGATCCTTAATGATTTTGCTTTCCTCAACTCTCCCAAAAGGAGAGAACAATTGAATTAACCAGTCATCATCCACAGTATGGGGCAAATATCCAACATATAAATTTGTGTCATCTATTTCTTTATTCAATTTATTCTCGGGATTAAATCCTAAACCTGGACGATGCTGTCCATGTTGTGAGGAACCTGAACCACCAGATCCGCTACCGTCTGCCCCCCGAAAACCTGATCCCGTGTTTCCCACACCTCCAGCTCCCCCTGCCCAAGGTGAATTGCTTGGAAGAGCTGGTCGTTGAAAATCAGAGTTGCTTTTTTCCATTGATCCTTCAGGTCCTCCTCCTCCAAGCTCAGCCAAAAAATTGCGGTATTCATCATCCATTTTGGCCCCCTGTATTGATCCTTTCATTGGGCAATCAATGGTTGGATGTCCACCATCACCGCATATCCGACACAAAACATCACTCTTGAATGTTGAATTACGGTTTGGACATGCGTATTGTCTATGGCCTGGCTCGCCGCACAGCCTGCAGAATTCATCATCTCTTATCGTACCATTTAATGTAGCCAACTCCCTTAGTTGTGCGCGTTTATGCTCATTTATGCCTTCATCCACAGGAACAAGTAATTTCTCAAGCATATCGACAGCCTGATCCAAAGATTTCTGATCGTCCGCCTCCACCAGAACATGCAGGTCTTCATTTTCATATGGGTCTGGCTTTATATCCCGTTTCTGCTGAGAGCGGCCCTCTTTCACAGATCCCTTCCCTCTAATGACAATCTTTGCGCCCGTTTCTTTCTCCATTCTTTTCTGTGTGTTTCCCCGTGGCCCAATAATGAGCCCAATAAAATTATAGCCAGGGTATTCTTTCATGGGAATGTAAAGTTTCTTGTTAAGCTTGGGAGGCCTGTAGTCTGCAGGAGGCTTGTAAGACGGATTCTTCTTAATCAATATTGAGATGATCTCTTGCCTCTCTCTGGAAAGCTTCTCACGGGCTCTGAACTCTCTAGTGTTTATTCTAATTCCCAGGTTGTCATAGAGGGGCTCGGGAGAGGGAGACCTTGCTCCCTCTGCACTATCATCAACAACCTGCCCAGACTGGAGCCTCCTGTTGATGTCTAAAAGTTGAAGACTTAGTGCCTGCACTTGAGGATCCGATTCCCCACCACCCATTTGCAGCTCCTTGATAAATTCAGGCAGCCCCAGTGCAAACAAGTTCTGCCGCTCATCTGCAGCCCATCTGGACTTCGACTTTCTTTTCTTTCCTTCGTCTGCTTCTGCTTCTGCTTCGGGATCCCATCTGCTGCGTCTTTTCCTCCCACCATTTACTTGCGCCTCATTTTCACCAACTCCAACATTCTCCCTATGCCCCTCATTCTCTCCATGCCCCTCATTCTCCCCGTGCCCCTCGTCCTCATGCTCATGCTCATCCATTTCCTATTCTAGGGCATAGTTCTGATCTCTCTACTTTAGTTCAAACGCACAAAACATCACTCATAATAATGACCAGAGAGCAGGAAAAAAATGTATACCCATACCTCAACTGACTATAGATAACAGGAAGTCGAAGATCAGATAGATAGCAAACACTCAGCACCTCCAAATACTTCCACAAATGAAGTTGAAAGTTTACCAGGCACGCCCCACTTGTGAATAGAATGGAAAAGGAAATGGACGCAGAGAGAGCACTTTGAATAGGCGTAGGCGATCATGTTCACGAGCTACACCTTACGTCTATCCTTTACTGGAGTGAAATTTAGACCAACACCTAGTACGTGGGTTTAAAGTCGAGAAAATCGAGAGATTCTAAAAATGTTTAATTAGTAGTAATTTTAACATTAAAGTACTATTTGAGATTATTTTGCAAGGGTTTTTTTAATTGGATTTGTGATTAAAGTATTATTTGAGAATATTTGTTTAATTGGATTTGTGATTAAAGTACTATTTGAGAATATTTTTTTAATTAATATTTTTTTATTTTTTTTTTAAATTTAAATAGTATTATATATATGTTAGTAATAGTATTCTTATATATTTGTAAATTTATTATTCATATGAGAATAATATATCTTGATGTAGCTAACTGATTTTTTTTGCTATATTCTATGCATTTCCATGACAATCATTTCTTTGTCATATTTTAATCCAAAAAGATTAAATGTCTTTCCATTAGGGATGACAATGTTTGCATGCACAAGACCAACATTCCCGCGGAAGGGCCTAGTAGCAATGTAACTAGATTCCAAACATTCTAAAGGGACATGAAAAATGTCTTTAGCAAAAGAACCAAAAGAACTCCTCCACCAAATCTTAAGAAGGTGCATAGAGTAATGTAAACTTGGTCATCCATACCCATCATTTATAGACGAGTCATAGTTTTTGTACTCCTATTTGTGTCATTCCTTGGATTAACATTTTTATCAAGATAGTCCGTCAACTTAAGAATAAGGTTCATATCATCTGGATGCAATACAACACCATCCATATCCTGGGAAACAACAACCATGTTTTTTGTTGGTATAATGTGTTTCCTTCTATTGTCATCTATGTACCCATCATTGATGAACAAAGGTTTGATACTTGTAATTGAGACCCATTCATTAACAACTTTCTTGGTATTTAAGTAGAAAATAAATGTATTCTAACCTCTTGTCATGTCTTGCTTATTTTTTGTTCCTACACAAACTGACTTTTCCTAGCTATGATTAAAGGGGTTCATTGCAAAATAGGTTTTCATTTGACACTATATTGAATCCATTTTGGTATCACATAGAACAAAAGAACATGAAAGTAAGAAATCATTGGAGTATCTTATTGCATATTACCAACAATGGTTTGTTGCATATCCTTCCTTTCATCTAATTTCTTACCTAAATTACTTTTAGTAATATATCTTTTTAGTTTTGCAAAGCTTATGCCTTTTGTGTGCTCTATTTCTATGTTATGAATACAAATTTATTTTATAGATTTACATATCACACTACTATTCACTTGGCTTTGTAGGTTTGAACCCCATTTTCTTACAGAATCACATGGGTTCCTTTATTTATCATAGATTATTTGTGATTGACTCAAAAGTATTGAAAGTGCTTCCAAATGATCCTGCAAAGTCATAGATGTAAATTTTTACTTCTAGCACCTAAGACCTAGAACAAGGATTCATTTACAATTATTCCATGTGTCTAACAACTTCATCTATTGAAATGAAATACTCCTTTACAACCCTTAAATAAATTAGGTTATACTTAAATTATTTTATGTGATAGAGTACTTTTTCTGCAAATTCCAAATAAGATGCCACACATGCTTTTGGACCACTCATTTGTACATGAAGCTCATAAATACATGGAGCCTTAGGCCTTAGTGTTTGAGTATATTTGAACACAAGCCTCTTAGAGAGTGGTGGATCCCAATAGACTACATAGTATGTTGCATAGAAGTCACTAGGATCCATAATTGCAGACCTAATCCAGGTTGGTATCCTATCAACCCGTATCCCATCAAAAAAATTCATTTAGAATTTTACGCTTTAACCATATGGGATAGCAAACTATCCATCATTATTTGATATGTAAAGAGACCAAGCACCACACTATTCTCTTTCCATTTGGTAATCAAAATTAGATTATTTCATCTTTTCCTAGCATGCATAGTAGTTGTCTTTTCATAGATTCCATACTAAACCACAATTAGTGAAGGGGGGTAAAAATCAATTGCTTTTTTAAGCAATTTTCTTTTTCCTACTTTCTCTTGCATGCATGTTGATCTTCTTTAACTTAGCAATCCCATACACCTAAAAAGTACAAAATCAACCAAAAAGCTAAAAAATGCAAAAAGATAAAAAGATAAAAAATCATTAGGTCCTATTGCATTTAAGCTAAGAGCTTTTGAACATAGATTCAATGCAAATTTATCATCACAAAAAAACATAATAATTTCCAAACCTACAAAAAAATTCAAACTTACATACACGTTAAATCATCAGGAGAACTCATACATACTCGTTTGCCACTCTTGCATGCATTTAGGTATTTTGCACCTACATGTGTCTAGGAGTAAGGATAGAGTGTGTAGAGATTCCCTTGAGAAAATTAAGAGAACACAACCACTCACACCAACGGAAGTTTTTGTGCAAGAGGTAGCCTTAGAGAGAATTAGACAAGAACACAAACACATTGTAGCCATTGAATGAGAATAGCATGAAAACCTACTAGAACTTGAAACAATTTGACCAAACATCTCTCTAAAGAACACTCATTGAGAGCTTCATACTTTGGGAATACAAGTAAAAACACTCAACATAAATGAAACACCCCAATTGAACATCACCTTCCATAAGAATACTTTTGTTTTGAATAGAGAAAAAACATATGAGCATCAACTATCCCCAAGTAAATATCATTGCCACATTTAGTACACTATTCCCATGTGAAGAAGATAGTCCTCTAGATACTCTACTATAGTTGCTTTTGCCACATGAGCAATAGTGATTTATATGTAGGGAAGCCACACATGTGCAACACCTATCCTTGATACACACATAGTAGTGGTGAGTCAGATTTGGGGAGTACAAGAACATAGTCCACAACCTAATATTTTTTCAATCACCACACCATGGGAAGAAATGACCCACTTTGCTTCTAGTTCTAATTTTTTACATTCATTATAGAAGTGACTATCTTCCACTTGCATGAGATAAGCCACCTAAAAATTATTTTTTACTGACAGTGAAGATTTATGAGTAATGATGCCAACAAAACCAACATGTACCAATGGTGGGATGTGAATATTTTCCATTATACTCAAAACCAATATTCTTGGGCACTCATCTCTATCTTAAGGGGTTTTGAGTTCCTCAACAATCTTTATTAAGGCTTTGACTAGTGTATCCCATTTTCTTCAACATCTTGAAACCAATTCCTTGGTATCTTTTTTAAAAACCACAAAAATGAACTTGACATATAATCATTGTGTTGCAAATTAAGGGCTTAACCATGCTCTCACCTATTTCCATTTGAGCATTTTTTGTTTAATTTTTTGTGTAGTTCTTCACATTCTATCTACAAAACAATTATCAATTCTTGCTTGAAAACCCATTCTTCGTTAATATTTTGAGTAGCTCGGATGCATCCTTTCTCTTCTCACCTAATCCTTTGATGATAGGATCTCAAAATTGGGAAAGATCATTCTCCATTTCTATAGTTTTTTAAATGACAAGACTACATGGTTGTTTAGAAATCATTGGTTCTCTTCCCTTGACTAATCAATTTTCTTCCAAAAGCAATTATTATTCATTTTGAGAAGCAAAAAAAAATCCTACATCTTGGATCTAATAAAAAACCCTAAATTATTTGAATCAATCAAAGATATTTTCTTCAAAGAAGCCACTCTAGTGTTCCTATAGGCCTAGAGTATGGTGACAATATGGGATGTAGTATAGAAAATGTTTATTTATCATATTAAAGGTTGATAAAAAAAAATATCACATGATTATAGGTATATCACATCAATAAAGGACTTCATCCTAAAATTACTTGATTGTGCACAAGAAAATGGCATTGTTGTGTAACACATGCATCTCTACTATAAGTCACCCAACCATATATGTATGGTTGAGGGTGAGGTATTAGTGCAAGATTCAACCTTATTAAATCTTCTAAATCGTGTAATTCTAGTGCCCACCATCCACAATAAACCCAAATATTGTTCCTTCACCCACAACAATCAATATAAAAGCCAACTTGATTCTTCAACCTACGATTGCTCAGATTGTGGTGTGGAGCAAGGGTAAATATATATAATGTGTTCCCCTTCTTTCCCAACATGGTAAATGATGTCAGTGTTGATGTAAGGGCTTGTCATGGAGTTGATTTCAAAGGTTCAATTGTGTTCTACACCTCAATCAATAGTGCTCATATGGCACAACATTCTTTGTTCAACTATCACTATGCTTGTGAACACCACACTAGCCACTAGCGTGTTTTCAAGGACTATTATCAAGTGAAGCCTTCTTCGAAGGAGGCCTTCACCAAAGGTGTTGGCCCAACTTCATATTGCCAAATTTGATCCCATCATAGTCAAGAGTAGTTCCTTTCTTTCTTTAATTCAAACTTTTCTTTAATTTTGACAGCAAGCCCATAGTCTTCTCCATCATGGTCAAGAGTAGTCCTTTCTTTCCTTAACACCTTAACTTCTCTTCAATTTTTACAACAAGCTATTAGTCTTCTTTAAACATCATAATCTTTAAGAAATCCATTTCTCTTATTCTCGCCTATACCAACTCTTTCTGACAAGGCATGAAATCTATTCTTAACCTTGGCACAATTGTTGCAGCTTTTTGTATTGGTTATCATAATATTTTTTCATGGTAGTGTTATTTAGTGTCATCTACAAATTATGCCTAAGTTTTGAAAAATATATCCTTCTAATCCATTGTTAATTCATATTTTTATTGTTTTAGTCATGATAAATTCCCACTATTTCTTTGCATGTGAGGCAACTTTCGAATTTGTAAATGTCATATTTTCATTGTTAGAAAAATTATTTACAAAGAAACATGATCTCAATTGGTCAAGTCATTTATCCACTTCATCTAGATCAATTTTTCCTTTGATGAAAGGGATGTTAAAAATCCCTTGTGTCTTAAAGAATGTTTGATTGGATTAAAATTTCTAATTGACAAAAAGGTTGATACTATATATAGAAACTAAGAAAGGATATTGGTGAATTGTTCCAATATACCCTCTTTTGCTACCAAGGAGGCCATCAAGCAACAATTGGAAAAAAATTGTGTTCCATCTTCATTTGCCTTTAAAAATTGTTTCAATCTACAAGGAAGATAATTTGAAGAATTACATGTCTGAATACCATGCTTGCTATAATTTAACCACATTCATGGCACATACAAACATAAAACAAACACTTTGATACATCTTATCCAATTTTAATAGGTAATACAGTGGACATCAAACTAATTTTTATGGACTTTATGTGTTAAATGAAAGTAATGAACTGAAGCAAAGGAAATAAGCACAAGAAATACATAATAATGCAATTAAATGAATCTTTATTCAAGCTAATATTTACATAAATATGGTAGCAATCTCTAAGAAGAGATGTGAAGCGGCAATACTACTTTCAAAATATAATTTCTTTATACCTATTTTTTGTAGGAATTGGAATGAACTGCCCAAAAAGTAAAGTGAATTGAACTAGAATTTGAAAAGCCATGTGATAAGCATGCCCTCGGGAAGTTGAAATAATTTTCCAGAAAATAAAAATCATCTAAATAATTCTATCTTCTATGGTTATGTGATCCTAATGATGGATCATGTAGTGTGATCCAAATGTTGATTGAGAAAAAATTATAGAGTCAAATCAAAAAATCAACGACCTAATAATATGAACTATGGAAATTTCATGCCTTTTATTAAATGTTCATTTTTTTAAATGGAATTTTCTAGATTCTTCATATTTTAGAATTCCCAAGCTTTTTTAAGTGGTTTTCAAGGTGTCAAACATTGCAAAACAAAGTTTTGAAACCTTTAAGTTGTGTTTTACATTTTTAAGCTTTCTAATGCCTTTTGAACAAGTTTGTTTCAAGTTATGGTCATAAATTTATTTCCCAGACAAGGTAAAATGTTGCCCATAATCACCACTAGGACATGTTCAGACCAAAAAAAGCATTGCCCAAAAAGTACTATTTGAAATTCCTTATGGTGTAAGCAATAATAGCCTTCTCTTTTACACATGATTTCCTAATCTCAAAAGCAACCCATTGTTGATTTTGGATGATAACTGCTCCAATGCCCACCTCATTCTTCTACATGTGGCTAGAAAAATCTAGGTCTAGAATAAAATTCTAAAAAATCATTCGGTTTCATTTTTTGCTAGGTAGCCTTTATAGCTTTCAATCATTTGAATTCTCCCTTTTGTAAAATCAATGAGAGTCATGTGAGACCCTTAAAACCCTTAACAATTTTTCTATTAAAAATATATAGGTCATTGAATCCTCTCAATTGAATCACATGCTTTGAAGTGGGCCAATCAAATATGCTTAAATTTAAGTAAATTATTTGTGACTTCTTCCTTCCCAATTGTCCCAAATACACAACTCTTGATTTGCAAGAATCATGTTTTGATTCTTTTGGAAATAAAGACTTTACTAACAAGAATTGTTAGTAAAGTATCCTTTAAAACTTTCAATCATTTGAATTGTTCCTTTTGTAAAATCAATGAGAATCATGTGAGACCTTCAAAACCCTTGGCAGATTTTCTATAGAAAATATATAGGCCATTGAATCCTCTCAATTGAATCACATTATTTGAAATGGGTTGATTAAATATGCTTAAAAGTTAACTAAATTATCTACAACTCCTTCCTTCCCAATTGTCCCAAATACACAATGCTCCTGATTTACAAAATCATGTTTTGATCTTTTGAAAATAAATAATTTACTAAGAACTATGAAAACATTCAAATGATTCAAATGATCTACTTAACTCTACTATAAACAAGAAGATCATCAAAGAAGATCGAGAAAAAATTTCTTTTAAAGGTTTTCTTGAACTTATCAATTTCTATTGCCTTATATGATAGCCAATTCTTATATAAATTTTGTTAGAGTGCTACACTGTACAATTCAGTATACAATTCATCTCTTTGTGGTTTGTGATGTATTTCTAATGATCCTCATTCAAATCTTCTCAATAATCACACATGCACAATGAACTATTACTCTTCCTTACCAACACCATTGGAGATGCAAAAAGACTTTTGCTTGGTACTACATGCTTTGTATCCAATAGTTTTCAAATTATGTCTTCAATTTATATCTTGAATAGCTTAGGAAACCCATGAGAAAGGGAGATTACAAGTTTGAACCCCAATTGTAAATGTATTTGTTGACGCCTAAAATTTCTAGGCAAACAACCCTATGGGAAACTTAGTAAATGGGGGACCAATTGCGCTAAACTGAGTAACCTCCGAGTTTTTAAAGAAGTCGTCTCTTCTTGTAATTGGGGGCTTAGAATGGGAAAAGGAAGTAGATATAAAAATAAAGTCTAATTCCTAAGGTGATGCGCCAAGATGTAAGTGTTTAGGCATGGGAAACCTTCCTTTCAAATACGGTTTGAGGGCCTGTTCAACGATCTGCTATGTCCAAGAATAACAGAAACATAGATGAAAATCCTAAGAAATTTAACCAAATGACATAATATAACTTCCATACACATTTAATGAACAATAAGAGTCCAAGACATGATTCCAAACAACAAATTTCTATTGAAATTATAATTTTTTTGCAGATAAACTACTTAGTATAACAAATAGCGTAGTATAATGTCTTATATTAACTAAGAAACAGAGAGGTCAAACAATTGGCACAGTCTGTGAGTCTTAATATAATAATAAAAAACAATACAAAGGCCTAGATCTTTTCCATCTCTTTTTTATAATTCTTTTTGAACCCCTTCATAGAGCATTATAGCAGTATATATAGACCTTTCCCATTGCCTCGAAGCCAATGACCCGAAAGATTCCTTAGGCACGCATCGTCCTCCCCCTAGATGAATTGAAGATAAATCACAATAGAAATATTCTCAGTTTTTTCAAACAAAGTGCGCTCACAACAAATGATGAATGTGGTCCCAAAGGTGAAGCAACAACAACCTCAGAAAGACATGTGTCCAACTGCTTGAAGAGTTGGTTAGGACACGTGGCAAAGAAGTGGAGCCTCCTCTTCATTCTTCGTTCCCTTGCAATCAAAGATCCCACAGAGGTGACACATGGAGAAGCGACGGGGGTTTATATCCATCCTTCATTTCCTTGGGATCCCCTGAGGATGACATGTGGCACGGTATCAACCTGAGCTTCCATCAGTGGGGCCTGCCAAAAAGGCGCCTGAGGGTTTATGCAACATGGCACACGGGTGAGGCTCGGAGAGGAAACAATGGGGAGAAGCTTTTCAAAGGCCTGCACTACTAACATGTGGCGAAGCGGATGAAAGCGTGACCAAAAGAGGAGCTCAAAGTTTTTTAAGAAATACAACATGTGCGGCCAAGGATTTTGCAAAGCCGAATACAAATCAACCCAAAGGGAGCTTCCTGGATTATTTAGTCCATAGCTTTTGGCGACTATTAGGGGCATTTCGCTTGTAGAATGAGGACCCAAAATCCTGGTTCACAGACCAGAGCCTTCTCCATCGAGCAAACATTAGAGCTTTGAAAGGGCGGTCTACAGAGGTAGCCAGTCGGCCTCAGATGGTGTCGATAAGGTGCATAGATTCTCTTGCACCTCATACAAATCGATGATTTATTTGAAAGGTAGCTCCATGGAGGTCCCGATCCCGAACTCAAGATGGAAAAGAATTCGCGCAACTGGATGAATAATGCCTTCAATGTTCGTTGTCATGGGAGGCTGGCTAAATGATTGGAAAGCAAATAGATCATGTTGCTTTTCCTTAATTATTGATGTGATATGCTCCACCATGGCCACTGAATTATTAGAGAGAAAATGAGAAGGCAGACCCAACTGAGTTAAATGCAAAAATTCTACTTGCAAATTATTCATCATTAAACTCAGGGACGCCAAATAACTCTTGGCCTAGAGAATCACCGCATGGTAATAGATGAATTATTTTGCCTTCTTGGCAGCTGATTTTTGGTCCTCAATCCCCACCCTTGTCAATTTTGCATCGGTTACATTGTATAATTTGCCCAGTAATCGCTCGGCCTTGGGAACCCTCTCAACAATGGACTACAAAATTTGCTCAATCGTACTACACGATTCCCTACTTAAACTTGTCACATCTGCCATGAATTGGAGTGTTGGTTGTAGGGACAAATAGGAGGACTTGACTTTCTCCTAGTAGGAGACGTATAGTTGTTAAGCCACCAAAAGGGAATCCAATTGAGGAACAAGGGGCTGCGAGGGGATTTTGGAAAGGCTTATCTCAACTTCTTTTGACCTAATTTCCTCCATCAACTCATCAACCTTCTTATCTGATGCATTGATCCATTCTTTTTGTTTTGTTAGCTCTATGCCCTTGCTCCTCAGCAACTCCTCTATTTGACCTCGGGAACCAGATTCCATTGCCAACAACACCTTCAACCTTTCAATTGCCTTTTCAAATTGACCCCGCTGGTTTTGCAGCTCTTGATTTTTTTCCTGCACTTCCTTCTCCATTTGATACAATCGCTCTTGAAGCTCTTGATTCTTTTATTGTAAATTGGAAACTAGGTTGGGATCTCGGGACTAGAACTTCGTAAGTTCCTCTTGGATTTTCTATGCTTGTTGAGACAGGCGTGAAAACTCGGCGTCTCTGACCTTCTCCTTCTTCTATAGGATATCCATTCGTTCCTTGGAATTCCTAAGCTCCTCCTCTGTTTTCTTGAGCTTCCAACTATACTTCCAAAATTTGGTCTTCACAATTCTCTGGGTTTCCTCCATCAACTCAACCTTATCATGTGGTCGGGTTATGTTAAGATCGATCCCTATAGCATGGATCATATAGTCTTTAGGTTTCATCTCCCCTTGAGTTTTGATGACATTGGGTGCCATGGTCGCGAACGTTATTGATCCCTGGTGCTCATTGTAAAGGATCTGCACACATGGCTCAACAAGCTTTGAAACATCTTTTTCTTTCTTTTTTCTGAATTCTTTCCGCCCACGCTGTCTTATTCATGGTATTTTGTGCAAAAAAATATGTTAGTGATCTAATATGTCTGTCGCCAAAGGGTGCACCGAGAGGAAGAGAAAAAGGGAATGAGACCATTGAAGACTCGGATGATGTTTTCTTTGGAAGATTCACCGTTAATGGGGAGAAAGGGGGAAAATTATACCAGGTTCTGATCCTAGGAGCGGTGGAAGGGCTCATAGAAGACAGTGATAGCATTGGGGACTCGAAAGTTACCATTTGTTGAGAAGGTTGAGTAGGGGCCGATGCGACGAAAGCAAAAGGATTTGTAGCAACGGATGCAGATTGGGCCCAACCAAAAGGTGGCAAGGTCTTTGGTGGAGTAAAAGCCACTTGTTCCCCTGTAGAGAAGAGAGCTTGGTGGGAACTCCACACAGACGTGAAAGCAAAAAATTGAATGCCAACACTTGAGGTGATCAGAGGGGTGGACATAGTAGGACAAACCAAAGACTGAGATGAGAGAAAGGAAGGAGAGAAATGTACTTTAGCTGCCGAAGACTTTGACCCATGGCTCATTGTAATAGTCACTTGCGAGCTCTCTCCTTGAGTGACATCGATATGTTGCCTCTTCTGAGGTGGATAATGGTCTAATTCTATGACCTCTTCAGACTGTCGAGGCATTTTGGATCTCTTAATAGCCCATGATTGTGGCATTTTGACCTTCACACGGGATGTAGTTGCTTGTATATTCAAGGAGCCTCTGGCATGTTGTCCCTCAGCTTTGTCACCCTCAGTTTCTTCTTCCTCAACACTATCATCACTATCATCGTGCCCCCTATTCCAGAGATCATCAAATTTTTCATCCATGTTGGGCTCCTGGAACATGGCATCGAGACATCTAGTCTCCTAATGATAGATCTAGAAGGCGACAATCTTCTCTTGACTCCAATTGTACTTTTTGGCCAATTCATTAAAAAGGGTGGTCGTGATTTTGCACTTATCGTTGGCCTTGCCCAAAGGGAAATAAAAGGAATGCTATGGTGGCCTTCGATCTTCAGACAAGGACCTTCAAGTTACCTGACTGTGAATTTGGACATTCCTCCCAGTAGGGTTGGGAGTTGTGTTTCACTTTAACCTTTAGGTCTACTAAATCACTGTCTAGATTATAATCCCATTTGTCCTCAATCAATACTAGCCCCAGATGAGCAAGATTTGCTAATAGCAGACCATGTGTCTGCTTCCTTTGCATTATAACTATGCCAAAGCTTAAGGGGCATTTGAAGAACCTTTTCTTATTCTTTCCCCCACATAACATATTATCTATAATCGACAACTATTGAAACACCTCAATGACCAACACCCTGTTTGTAACACAAAACGGTAGCCGACAGGGCTCCTCAGTGAAACCATGCAACCTAACAAATGAAAAATCCTCACCGAGGAACCAGTCACAAGGAGGAAGAAAATCTCACATCCACTCTACCTGCTCAGTAAAAAAATGATAACACCCGACCTCTCTGTCCACACTTAAATCTTATAATATTGGAATCAAGAAGGACCCAGAAAATGCATAATAATCATAGGTTGCGGAAAGGAGAGGGGTCCACATAGAAATTGGTCTACGGGCTCCATTTTCATCGAAGATAGACAAATTCATGTCTTTGAAAGAAATTAGGTTTTTGGTGTAAAAACATATGAGTAAGAAAAGAAGAGAATTTGAACTTACTCTGCATTTGATATTCCCTAAATTGATCTAGCATTTCTAGACAAATGATCTATGTGAAGTTGTGCCAGAATAGGGAATGTTGTTTCCTTAACTTGAAACCCAAACCCATTTGAAATTTTTATACTTCCTTAGCACTATAAATGTCGTAAATGAAAGCCACCATAGAAAGACATCTGACATGTCTTGGTACAAGGCACTGAGTGCGATAAAAAATTGTGGCGAGTGCTTATCTTCTTTAGACCTTTTCGTTTCTATGTTAAAAAACTGTAGGGCCTGGTTCATTGTTCTCCATAATTTCTCCATGAGATCCATGGTGAACTTGTCACCTACCTCTTCTCCTTGCACTATAGGGATACACAACATATGCCTAATAGCATCAACGCTAATTACTACCCTTAGGTTCTGGTAGGCTATGATGCCAGTATCTAGGTCAAAATTTTGTGCGCACTGATGAATCAACTCTGGGCAATGGTGCACCAAGGGGACCATATGTTGTGGGAAACCATAGAACCATAGCATGTATGTCAGAGAGTACTTGTTCTCTTCCTCCTCAACCTTTTTCATTCTTTCACAAGTTGCTTCCCTAAGACTCTTAGGGTTTATTTTGAGGTCAAGTTCATAAATATTATCCCACTCCTCTGCTATTCGGATTTTGTTTCAGTGGGTTGTATTCTCCATGGTTCGTGTATGAGGCCATCTCGGCTTCATCGGCATCCCTGGTGTGGCATAAGAGACGTTATAGAAAACATTTACCCACAATGTCATCTTCATGGTGTAGGATAAGCTTACAACCAAACCCTCCTGCACTGGCATTCTAGGATTCTACACCATCCTTCCCAAATGCTTTATTTCTCCTGACCCAACATCATCCTTTCTTGCCTTGAAAAATTACCCTTCTCCAAAACACACCAATTTTGGATGAGTGGAACCCAAAAAAAAAACACCAATACAAGGCTTTGCACTGAACACAAGTTCAAATAAATTCTTTCTCTTTGTTTTGGTTCAACTCATTCATTCACAATGCATTTTTTATCAACTATTTCTTTGAACCTAGCTACTTTGATTCTTCTCACATCACACTTGGGTTTTTCCCAAAAAATTGTGTATTTATCTCTTCATTGCAGTGCTTTTCCTTTGCATACACGTTTCTTTTTCTAAAACCGAAGTTAGAAACAATGGTTGCCTTTAGCAATAAATTCGACATGCAATCGCCAACTCATCCATTCATACGAAATGAATTCCCATTCTCTCGAAAAGAAAAATTCATAATGGCGATTCAACCATTATGTCCTACAGTGCCATCTCCTGGGAAATTGAGTCTGGAATAAAAGATATATGAAATTTTTTGCATGCTTTTGCACTTAATAGCCTTAGCCAAATGATTCGGCTAAAGGTGTAATAATTACACAAAAAGATTTGAAATGATCCTTGGAGGCTGAGAAATGTTTATAGTTGGACACCTGGTTCTTGGTCGTGCGGATTACCACTTGCACCTGCTGTGAGTTTTAGTTGATTAATTATCTCACTTTAACTTGCACGCAGCAATCCTTTGGGTGGGAATTTTGAGTAATCTCGTTCGACCTCATTCTTATCGTACCTAGCAAATACAACCTGGCGAGAACTCTGAGCTTGCAAATCTAGTGGGTTTTTCGAGTTTACAACTCGATCAATCATTATTCTTATCACACACATTCTACCCTAGCTACCTCTATAAATAAACCTAGTGATAATCATATAATTCATACTTGGTAATTGGGTTTTTTGATAGAGGTAATGGATACTCCAATTAGGCTTACATGAAATAGGTCTCATACTACTTTTTTAGGAGAGATCTCTAGTAGGCATTTAAAACACATGACAAGTAATAAACATTCTCTAGCCATTATTGCAATAAAGTGGGTGTTGGGTAGGGATTGTATAGAATATGAAGATAAGTACAGAGTTAACACTGATTTTTGCTCTAATTTCATTGCTTCCTTGCTCGATATTTAGGTGCCAAAGGGGATGATACCGCGACTTACCAAGGAGGTTTTTCCCAAGCGTTATCTCAGTGGGCTTAGGGAAGTTGTGACAAATGTTGTATATGGCCTTGGGCTTCCAATGTCTAGTGACCTTCGTTGACACATTGAGGAGGATGCAATGGTGCCATGGGTACCATTCCTGAGTGGATTCCACAAGATGGGTATTGAAGAACACCGCCAAAGAGTGTCTCGTGCATGCAACGTCTTGATGAGGTGCTACAATGTAGAGATCTTCTACGACATGGGGTGGTATACTGACTTTAAGAACCTAGTGTACCCACCACCTCTTACCATTGTTGTTGACGCTCTTGCTCATGCTGCTGATTTCGTTGCTCCAGTTGATGAATGAAGTTCCTCCTAAATGAATGGAACTTTCTTCCTCTATTTTTGTATATATATCTCAAAATTTTGTAATATATATACTCAAAAATCTTGGCTCAAAATCCATTTTGGATTGTAAATTTTGGAGTACATAATACCATAAATAATGAATATATAATTTTTGTTAAGCTTTTGTTTCCATTGCTTTCTCTTTCCTTCTAATGTTTCATGGGTTCCACTTAAAATCTCGGTTGAACAAGACACAAGGAATAATTACATATTCACATATTTACACATGTCAAAGGGTTAATAAATCTAATTGAATAATTTTAAGTGAATTTCATTGACAGGAATTCCCAATGCTTCTTTTTCCATATTTTCTAGTTCGAATGCATTGTGTTGCTTACATTCGATGATGCAGAAGGGTCCTTCCCATAGACTATCAAACTTACCATGTTGGCCAGGTTTTGCGACTCTCTCGTTGAATTCGAGTACCAAATATTCGTGCTTAAGACCCTAGTCGGAGGTCTTCTTGTCGAACCATCTCTTAACCACACGTTGACAATTACACATGGCCATTAGGGCATTTTCCCTTTTTTTCTTGGACTTCTAATAACTCAGCTAATTGAACCTCCATGGATCCATTTTGTTCTACCTTTAGAGACTTTAGCAACTATAGCATGAGAATCTCCATAGAGATAGGCAACAGTGCCTCCTTCCCATATACTAGCTCGTATGGCGAAGTCTTTAAGATCTGCTTGGGGGTTATGTGTTTTTCTCATAGTGTTGCTTTGAGATTCAAATGCCATTCTCTTTGATGCTCTGACCTAATCCTTTTGATGAGTTAGATAAAATAATTATTAGTCGACTCAGCTAGAACATTCCCCTATGGGTACTAATTCAAAGAGTTTTTTAAGAATATTCCATGATTGAGTGTGAATTGAAATACCTTCGAACCCAAGAAGGCTTTTGTGTTGTTGAAGATGATGGTCTTGGGCGAGTTGAACCTCATTACTAGCTCTTCTAGGAAATTTACAATCTCCACTTTAGTTGAATTCTTCAAAGGCTGACCTCGGTCCATTTGGTAAAATAATTTGTGGCCGTGAGAATCCATTTATGTCCAACACTGGAAGTGGGATTAATCATTTCGATAAAATCCAGGCCCCATTGTGCAAAGGGCTCTTCAACCACTATTGGGTTTAGTGGCATGGCAAAAAATTTCCTTCTTCCTACAAAGAATTGGCATTATCTATAGGATTTGACTAAGGCGTATGAGTCATTGAATAGGGTGGGATAAAAATATCCCACGCACATGATTTTAATAGCGGTAGTTTTTGCAGAGAAATGTCCACCTACTGGACTACTATGGAATTGATTTAGAATTTTTGTGACTGTTCTTAGTTCACACACCGTAAAAGAATACCATTGAAGTTTCTTTTCAAGAGAACTCCTTAAATCAACACATAACCATTGTTTTGCAATCTATAAAATCTCCTCTTCTGAGAAGGGAAGTTCACCAGATATTTCCCAGTCTACATGAATCTCCTTTTGTCTGCTACCTAGCAGCCTTCGGAATTAGGTTCATTTATCAAAATCAGTTTAGGTTGTTCCTCTTCCATCGACACTTCATTATCTCATGCCAAATATTCACATAACTCTCTTTCTCATACGATATTTGTGGGCCTAACATCAATGTCATACTCTAGGATATTTGTTAACCAGTTAGCCCTTTTCTTCATGATTTCTCCTTCCATTTTGTACTCACGAACACTGGGATGCGCTACAAATACGACCACCTTGTTGCTAGATATGAGGTGTCAGAATTTTTGAAGGCCCTTGATGATGGAAAATGTATGTCTCTCAATAAAATTATATTTTGTATCATAATCCTTTAAGTTCTAGGAGTGGAAAGCTATCGGGTGTTCTCCTTTTCCTTCATCATCCTTTTGATTTAAAACAATAGCGATACTAGATCCACTATTGAACACATACATTATGAAATCCTTTGATAAGTCTGGGTTTACCAACACAGGGGATGAAACAATAGCCTCTTTGACTTTCTTAAACGCTTCCCTGACCTCTTTTGTCCATTTGAATAACTGATCCTTCTTGAGCATCAGGGTGATTGGCCTAATTAATCCTACAAAATCTTAAATGAATTTTCTTACAAAATTTACCTTTCCTAGAAAGGACTGAAATCCATTTTTGTTCATTGGAAGGGGAAGTTCCTTGATTTCCTTCACCTAATCTAAATCGATAGCAACACCATCTTTGGACACTACATGTCCCAGTAATTTACCTTGAGGCACTCCAAAGAAACATTTTTTTGGGTTTAGGGATACCCCGAACTCCTAGCATTTTTGAAAAACCATTTCAAGATGATCAAAATGGTCATCTTTTGATTTAGAGAATATTGTAAGATCATCCAAGTATATCAAGATGATCTTATTGATCAGATCTCTAAAGGAAATGTCCATTGCTCATTGGAAGGTGGCTCCAACATTTGAGAGGCCGAAAGGCATTTTTGAATAGGCGAATGTTCCCTATTTGGTAGTGAGCGTTGTTTTGTGTCGATCCTCCTCTTTGACTTGGATTTGATTGTAACCGGAGAAACCATCTAGTAGAGAAAACATCTCTGAGCCATCCATAATCTGCAAGATTGATTCCATGGAAGGCAATGGGTAGTGGTATTGTAATGATGCCCTATTTAGGTCCCAAAATTCAACACAGAGGTAGATGCCTTCATTTTTCTTTCGTAATGGAACCAAGTTAGACACTAATGTGTTGTGCTTGATTAGAAAAAAATCCAGGATTGGATCAAATTCCTCAGTTCTTATGCCATAAGCGACTGAATCTTTGGGTTCACCAACCTTTGCTTCTAGCAAATAGGCTTTGTACCTTCTATTAGCTCTATATTATGTTGAATGATTTTGAGATTAGATCCCTTGAGGTCATCGTATGACCTACTACTCCTCCATATCTTTCATAAAAATGCATGAGTCATTCTTTATCATGTTGTGGGACATCTTTACCGACCTTAAGCTTCCTTCCATCTCTGACCTGGAGGCCTGAATAATTGCTTTTGTCTGCTACAAACCTCCTCTTGTCATTTCTTGTATCATCACAATCAAATAGGTTTTCGAGGTTGACAAGTCATTTTGGGAGCTTGTTGGACCTGAGTTGGATAATTTGTCCTTCACAGGCCTCTACAATCTTTGATTGGAGTTGTTCAGTGAACTCTCCTGAATGTTGAATGAATGAGGCGATGTGTTCATCACTTTCAAACACTTACCAACTTTGGTCATTATCTAGGATTGCAGGTTAGATGATTACTCATACAGAGTGTATGTTCTTGATCAACTCATAAGCAGGGTCAAATTGGGATCCAATTGCCACCATGCAATCTGCAAGTGCATTATGCTATTTATACACCACCTAAATATTGAAATCTTCAAAACTTTCAATTAGGTCCTAGACCCTATGTCTATAAGATCTCATGCAAAAAAAATTTGTTGCAGAGACTCCCCGAACTTGATTTACTATTAACTCAAAGTCTTCGAACACCATTATTTCTTTAACGTCCATATGCTCTGCAAGACTTAAACCTTGCACTAGGCCCTCATATTCAGCTTCATTGTTCGAACAAGAAAACTAAAAGCGAAAATATTTGAGTGTCTTTTCATCCGATGGATATTTCAAACATATCTCGGCTCCTGCATTGACTTTACATCTCACTCCATCAAAATGTAGCATCCATAGCTCTAAGGCTTAACCGCCCTCAAGTTTCTTCATGACCCTCAAAATCACTTTATCCTCATCATAAATGACATAGGTCTCCAATCCGGTGGCATGATAATTGCCAAAAGGATCAGTGTCTATAAATTCACTCAAGAGGAATTCCTCCTGATTAGTTCAGTCTCCGGTGACCTTCTCATATTCTAGTAACTCAGTACAATACATCTCATCCTTGGTGATAGAAGTATGAGTAGCCTGAAATTTTATCATGGCTTCATCTGCTACATGCTCTAAATGTAAAGGTTTGGATACTATCTTCATTTTAGCTCCATGCTTGGTCCTCAGGATCAAGTGTGACCAATCCAAGGAAAGATATTCGCCTATCTTGGGAGTGAACTCCCGGGATAAGCAAAGACCATACATAGGAGGAACATCAATGATTACAGTATCTTATGGAACAATGATTCTAGGGAAGGAGAACAAATTCAAGGGGAGGTTCTTGATGACATGCACAATTTCCACCTTTTTCCCATCAAGCTGCATAACCCATTTATTTAAAGGTTCATAGCTAAGTCCTAAGGCTTCGACTATTTGCTTGGGCATGATTGTGGTGCTAGCACCAAAGTCAATCATAGAATTGTGCAACAATTTCTTACCCACAATGAGGGTCAAGAAGAAGGGTTTCAATTTAGGCTTATCTTTACTTTCAACAAAGACTTCTTCTCCATTGTTTGTGAGAACTTTGGCCTGAGATGGCACATCAATGATCTTTCCTTTGGAGAGTTGCTCAGTCAACTCTATGCTTGTATCTTCTAGTAGGGCCTTTTGCAATAATGATATCTGCTCTGAAATAGCTAAGATATCCCAAAGAGATACATTAGCAAAGGCTTTCTTCAATTCTTCCACCACATTAAATGGTGACAGATTCAAAGAATTATGCTCTTTAGACCTTGTTATAATAATCTCCTTATGGGGTGGAGATTGTTGTGCAATCGTGGAGGTACCAGAAGCTTGGTTGGAAACACTTTGGGGTTATGGAGTGACTGGTTCACTCATGAATATCCTCTTTGAGTGAGTGTTATAATTTAATTTCACTTGTGGGGCTTTGGATGTGGATGCCTCATTTGCAAACACCACCTCTTCTTCTTCCATCCATGAGAAGAGCCTGTGGTCAGGAGCTATATCCATTTCTTGCTCTAGGGAAATCCCTTGCATTTGCATGGTGAGTACCGCATTTTCCATTTGTGGAGAAGCATATGCATAACCTCCTAAACCTAACGCAACACCTTGACTGCATTGTTCCACCACTCTTTGTTGTAGATTGCCACGCAGATAATTCAGGGGCATATGTGCTTCATTGCAGGGGAAGCACTAGGGATTGATATCATCAATGAGATTATTTTTCCCCACTACCAACTCTCTACTTGAACTCAGTGGGACATTAGGCAGTGGAGTAGGCACCAGAACCATTTAGTTACTTGTTTGAGCCTACAGACTCATGTGCAAGCCTCCTTGGAACTAGTTCTACTAGTACAAAGGTCTTCTACCTTGATAATTTTGGTAAGCTAGCTTATGGGGCATGGAATAATTTTGCTTGATGGAATCATTTTTGCTCATCTCATCCCTTGAAGATCTAGATGTAGAAGCAGCGTTTTGGGGTACGCTCAGATATGCATACATAGATTGAGGAGGAGCAAGTGTACTGATAGGAGCTATCTCCAGGGCGGGATATGACAATTCTACAAATATAAGAATCGTAGGCCGAGGTGGTAGCTTTACAACATCAATTAAACTATTCTCTTCTATAACAAAAATGTTATATGCATCCGACAAGGTGTTCCCACCAAGAGACCGAATCATCATTGAGATGTCGACGTTGATAGATTTCAAGTAGAACATGAATGCCAAATCAGGTGGCGGGTGGATCGTGGTCTAGATCCTTTGCCAAGTTGTATGGAACTTGGCATTGAAGTCATTCATGGCCTCTTGAGGGGCCTGCTTGATGGTCACCAACTGCTGGAATAGTGAGGACTGATCTTCGTTGTTCAAAAACTGCTCATAGAAAGGATCTTTGAGTTGGTCCTAGGTACCGATGGTATTGGATCCCACAGTGTGGTACCAATCAAGGGCCTTGACTTTGAAAGAGGCTGCAAGTAGCCTCAATGCTGCATTTTGATCAGTTACACCATGCACCAAACATGTCTGCCACATCTTGCAAATGTTCAGATGGTGTCTTTGAGCCTTCCTCAATGAATTTTGGTATAAATTTCAAGGAAAAGGTTGGGATAGGGGCCCAAATGGCTGGTGCTACTGGTGCTATAAGAGGGTTTCCGACATCCCATGGCACATAATTTATGTTAGCGATTGGCAACATGGTTGGTGGAGGGGTCGAGACGTTTATCAGACGGGTTCTTGTTTGTACTGTTACTAATGGTGGCACTAGCAGGCCATGGTTATTCACAGTTTGGGATATAGTAATAGGTTTATGGCTCATACACCCACTTTAAGATTTGGATACATTCAATAAGTCCCATCGGGCATGCCAAAAAAAGAATTGTTGACGCCTAAAATTGCTAGGAAAACAACCTTATGGGAAACTAAGTAAATGGGGGACCAAATGTGCTAAATTGAGTAACTTTCAAGTTTTTAAAGAATTTGACTCTTCCTATAATTGGGGGTTTAGAATGGGAAAATGAAGCATATAAAAAAATAAATTCTAATTCCTAAGGTGATGCGCTAATATGTAAGTGTTTAGGTACGAGAAACCTTCCTTCCAGATACGGTTTGAAGGCCTATTCAATGATTTGCTATGTCCGAGGATAACATAAACATAGATGAAAATCCTAAGAAATTTAACCAAATGACATAATATGACTTCCATACACATTTACTGAAAAGAAAAGTCCAAGACATGATCCCAAAAAACAAATTTCTATTGAAATTAAAAAAGTTTTGCAAATAAACTACTCAATATAACAAATAGAACAGTATGTCTTATATTAACTAAGAAATGGAGAGTCCGAACAATTGGCATAGTATGTGAGTCTTAATATAATAATAAAAAATAACACAAAGGCCTAGATATTTTTTGTCTCTTTTCTGTAATTTTTTTTTAACCCCTTCATAGAGCATTGTAGCAGTATATATAGACCTTTCCCACCAACTCAAAGCCAATGGCCTGAAATATTCCTCAGGCACGCATCATCCTCCCCTTGGATGAATCAAATACAAATCGCAACAAAAAGATCCCCAGTTTCCTCTAACAAAGTGTGCTCGCAACAAATATGAATGTGGTCCCAAAGGTGAAGCAACAACAACCTCATAAAGACATGTGTCTAACCACTTGAAGAGTTGGTTAGGACATGTGGTGAAGAAGCAAAGCCTCCTCTCCATTCTTCGTTTCCTTGCGATCAAAGCTCTCGCAAGGAGACACATGGAGAAGCAACAATGGTTTCTATCCATCCTTCATTTCCTGGGGATGCAATCCCCACAAGGATGGCATGTGGCACAGTGTCGGCCTGAGCTTCCATTAGTGGGGCTCGCCAAAAAGGCATTTGAGGGTTTATGCAATGTGGCACATGGGCGAGGCTCAAAGAGGAAACAATGGGGAAAATATTTTCAAAGGCCCACATTGCTGACACGTGGCGAAGCAGATGAAAGTGCGACCAAAAGAGGAGCTCGGGGTTTTTTAAGAAATACAATGCGGGCGGCCAAGGATTTTGCAAAGACAAATACAAATCAACCCAAAGGGAGCTTCGTGGATTATTTAATCCATGGTATTTTTGCATGTTATCTAGTGGAAACACCTGAATGATCTTGGAAATCATATGTGTATTCATCGATCACCCACTACACATCATTTTCTCTTAGTATATTTTGTTGTATCTTCCTCAAATATAGGTTCTTCACCGAGATGCATTGTGTAATATTGCATAATTTTCCTTTTGCAAGTGGTTTATGTATTTTTTAAGTTGAAATTAGTTAATTTGCACATACTTGAAGAGCTCTTCACCATTTACTGTCCTTCCTCAAATTTTGTCTAGCTCATCAAGGTCCATCCAAAATTTATCCAAGATCTTCAAATAATATTCCCCCATAACCATATTTCCCTTATGAGGCCTAACCTATAATATAAAAAACAAAACTCTCTCATGGTCATCCAACTGTAACTCCATTCCTTTAATCATGCATTGAGAATCATCAAAGCATGATTATCCAATGATACCTCAACATCCCGTAATATAGCAACAATTAGGCCAAAAAATGCCATTAGCTTTAAGTTCATGGAGTTAACTCATATTGCCAATGGCTAGGACCAGACCTATTCTTCCAACATTTTAACTTTCAAGGTCTGATAGTAAGGGATTCCCAATCCAGGGACAAGAGAAAGAACCAAGATTTCTCTTGCTCTATGTATCCCACATAAGAATCTCCATCTTGTAGCTGTTTATATACTCATGGTATTTTTCTACCAATCTAGACATATGAATCCTTCCAAATATATTGCAACTTTTAACCCTAGACCAATCTTCCTTACAACTTAAAATATAGTCATTTAAGGCATAAGTAAACAACGACAATGAGATTTGTTCCTTCTTTAAACCGTCCAAAGAAGTATGAGATGAGTTAGAATTATTTTTTGGCTTTCCATTTGTTGTTGGATTAGTTTTTGAGGACAAACATGTAGTATTTCAAAATCTTGACAACCTTTCCACTTCAAAACAAACTCAAGACTAAATTGGTTTAAATCTAAGACATATCCCATAAATGAAGATTCAATCCATCAACATAAATAACAAACACACACTAGGGAAAAGCATTCATTACCAACAAACTAAAATGGAAAAACCCACTTGAAGAATATATGCCCTAGTGCCTTGTTTCATTATCTTGAAGGCCAAAAATATGGCAACATGCTATCCTAAATTGGCCCCAAGTAGTTATTTTTGGCTTGATGCCCCCTGCCTCATCAAATATTCCCCACCCTATTGAGTCATTTTCTACCAATAAAATGTTGGCTTTCTTAACATGTAAAGTAGCAAGATGAACTTTTTGTTACTCCTCCATTGGGTTAAATCTTGAAAAAAAAAAAAGATGGCTTGCCCATACAAGCTCTGTCATTTTCTAATGATAACATATTGACCATTTTGAGATGCTAAGTGGTAAACTAAACATTCTACTTGCTAACAATCCTCCATAGGGTCTAATAAAAAAACAAATGGGATAGATTTCCTATACAAGCCCTTGAAAAATGGGATTTTGTTTCATCCTTTGATATATATGATCCACAAGCTAATTCATTTGATTCACGTGATTAAAATGATTGCCTCTTCTCTTATTAAATTTTTCCATAATGGAATTTTTTTCATATTTGGATCATTACATATTTCTAGTACTATATGTATCACCCCTTGCTTTCACATGTATGGGACCTTGTAACCAAATGGCATTGATATTCAAATCATTACACATTTCTAGTACTATATGTATCACCTCTTTCTTTCAAATGTATGGGATATTATAACCAAATGGCATTGAATGAGAATTTTTCTTATATTGGGATCATTACACATTTCTACTACTAGATGTATCACCTCTTGCTTTCAAATATATGGGACCTTGTAATCAAATGACATTGAATAATAATATTCATATAGTATCTCAATAGATCCAAACAAATATCAATACATTCCCCATGAGGAAATTTTACACAACATCAAATGTTGAAGAGAAAATATTTGACAAAGCTTCCAAATTTTTGTCATTGCCCTTTTCGTTTCAAGTTTGAATTTCTTTAGAATCTAGACTATTATTGCATTAGGGTTGCCACTTGACTTTGCTAAATATGCAATAGGTACTCTCATTACATTTTTTTAGGATTTCTACTTTTGCAAACTCCCATTATTCATTCTAATTTCTTGACCACTCGTGCACATTAATATCTAGATTGAATTAAATCATAAAAATGATTTACGCTTCCTTTTAAAAATATTGAGGTCCATGTCAACATTTTCACCATTCCTCCTATCTTTGCATTCTCATTCTTTCTAATGTCAAAATAGATGTATGTTGGAATTGATTTATTTGTTCCATTGATTCCTTCAATAACACCAAGGAAGCCTTTACAGATTCTTACATTACTATTAGATTTTGTATTTCCCATTATCTCTTTCGTGTGCAACTGATTGTAAAAACCCAAACAAAAGCATAAGCAATAATAACCTAGAAAATACTCTAGCAACAAATATTTTTGTATTTTTGTTAAATTTTCAAAACACATACAATTAAATTAAAATTTAACAGTCTGATAAGACTTACTAGACACACCCCCACGACTTCCAAGTAGGGGGCTTCAAAGATTGGTGTCGTCGGAGGCATGTGGCCAACGAAATATGCTTGGTTGGCATGACGAAGAAGAGTGGTGGCAAAGGGAGTTAATTGGTGCAAGGTGGCGGGTGTTGGATGCTTAATGGTTGGCAACATTTAAGTTTTGTATTGTCAAGTGATTAGGAGGAGAATGGTTACCAAAATGATGGGATGCCCACATTGATGACAAGTATTTATTATACCTTGCTTGCTCCAGGTGTAGATCATTCTCTTGTGGAAGCGATGGAGTCTTCGATATCACTATCGTCTGCGAGGAAGCTATGGGCATTGTACAAGAGAATCCACCATGGGAGGCTGAAATAGGTCTTCAAAGATTGGGATGAACTTGTTTTAGGGGCAGAAAAATTTCTTTTAGGGGAGGAATTCGTGAACTTGATCGAGTGGTGGCAAACAAATGCACACATAGTGGTGAGGTTCTTAGCGGCGCTATTAGATTTGGAAGTGCTAAAAGCGGTGGTGCTGCTAATGGTGAGGAAATTGTTATGGGAGAGTCTACAGGAGGGCATTATGGATGTAGTAATAATTGTCGAATTGGGGGTGGGGATTCCCCGACCGTGTGACTTGCAGTGGGCTCTTCTACTTGGCACAAGAGTCAAGCGGTACCCATTGATATTGGACGTTAAAGGGGAGGCGCTTCAAAAGCATCGTGAACGGGAAATCTGCAGGTTGATTTTCTTAAAGCACCATTTGTATTTGGAGCCGTCTGGTGGGGTGGATTAGCGTCAACTTTTTAGGGGTCTTCTGGTTGTCGAAGGTGTTCTATCGAAGGTGTAACTGGTGTCTTTAGTTTGTGAAGTAGAATGTCTGATGTTTTGTATAGTGGGGTTTATACGGATTTTGTGTAGGTTTGGTCTGGGATTTGAATGGGTTTTTGACAATTGATGGTGTGTTGGGTTTGTTGTATCCATTTGGTTTTGGTAGGCTGCTGGGTGGATGTGGGAATGGTGTCTAATTTTTGTATAATTTGAACATAATGTAATATCTTTTTTAAAGCAATTAATACAAAAAAAATTACATATAAAAAAAAGACTTACCAACACACTGTAATATCTCTACCATACTCTTACAGTTTTTATGTAGGTTTTAATCCATAAAGAAAATAAATCAATACCTTCAAAACAGGATTGCAATTTTTTTATTTTTTAATAACACATTGTGCATTCTGCACAAAGAAATTTCATATCATTTCATAATTGAAATAACAATTAAACTTCATATAAATGAAACACATCTTTTTAAATATAGTTTACTTTATTAAGTAAACAATTTCATAATTTACAATGAGAACAAGGTCAGGATATCCTTAGCTGGATTACTCTTCTATTTCACAAGTCTTGGCATGTTGTTTGCAATAGGGAGAGCATCACCTTAGCACTTTACCTCCAATTGTAGACCGGGGGTCCCTTGCACACCTTCCAACTAGAAGTAGCCCTACCCTTCAACGAAGAGTTTGGTATAGGAACTTCTATTATTGTCATTTAAGTATCTAGCATTGTGTCCTACATAACATGTATGGTCATACAACTATAGACATTCTCTAACTATGCATGAAGCTACTGAAAAGTTATGCAACCTTGGAGCATAGTGATCCGACAAGTGCAAGCAGTGACTTTTGCACTTACTTTGGCCAAAGTTTTGATATATATAATCATCCACTTTCTAAGGAAGCGGTGTCGTAAGTTCACCCACCTCTAACTCAACTTGGAAATCTTACTGACCTATGGATAAATCTACTTTTAGTTTGACCCAAGTGTTAACTAAATTATCAAATAGATTATCATTCAATAGTGATGACTTCACTAGTGTTGATTATTCGACTGAGTAGGTTTAACACATCTAACCCGAATACACTATAATGTGCTCGCAACATTTTGGGTCTAGGCGACTACATCTTATTCGAGTATTTTAAAATAGTCACAAGGGAGTAATCGACTCTCTTATTTTTATGGTCTAGGTTCTTTCATGAGAACATAAGGTCATCTACTTAAGAAACATAATTTTCAATCAAATAAGTAATATTAATGATTCTTGGTCTAATATGCACTACTTGTAACTTTCAGACATTAATGAAGACTTATGTTTCATACCTTAACACTAAAAATGCAATATAAACTTGTGACAACAAATGTGCATAAAAACACTATCTGAATAGATGGAAGTAATATCATTTCCAAGTGATTTTCTAGTCTTATTAGTTCGATTAATTAAACTAGTTTTTCTTGGTAAAACTTAATTTAGAGAGTCTTAACTTTTCTCTTAAGCTCTCCCGTAAAATTTAACTCAATGTCACATATATATATCTAGCATGATTTAAACAATGTTTATAAGTGGGATAATTCAGTCTAACCAATTGATTATTCTAATCCTCATTAAATCTTATACTTTCTCATGAATATGCATTGATAATCTAGGATTTACGTATGTAAACATGCATTTATATATTTTCCCCAAACAGTCACACATTTGCATGAAGCATAGGCATAGCCAAATTTAAAATAATAAATAATCTTTCATCAAATTTAAGAAGAGAAAGAGAAGAATTATTTATGCCATCCCTAGAAAGAATGTCCTGACTTTGAAACTAACTTCTCTTGCTTCTAACTTTACAACAAGCTCAAAATTTCTATTCCTTTCAAGCTCTACACACAACACCAATCTTTTGCAGCCTGTTACTTGAGTCCAATTTACCAATGGACTGTATCTAATGGGCAACTTGATTTCAAAATAATTTGAACTAATCACTCTATATGACGTATTGATTTGCAGATTGAAAATGCTCTTCAAACAATACTAACTTTCTCTTCTAAACTCATATAAAACTCTCACTGCCAATATTATTCTCACGATGTGTGGAAATAAGCAACCAAAAACTTAATTATTTCCTCCTTCAAATGATTTTCCCATTATTCCTATTAATTTTTCTCAAAAATATTAAGTTGTTGCCTCATGTGGAGGCTCAATCCTCACCAAAACTGTCATGATTTGCTAAGATATTTATATGAGTGTAGAATATAGTTTAGTTTGAATTCTTACGCAACCATTCTAAGTGCCATGACTTAGTTTTGACTGAGTCGAAGCATAACCAAAAACCATGACTACCAATTTTATTCATTACTATTCAAATTTAGTTGAAAAATCTTATTGAATACTCACAGGCAAGGCTTCAAAATATGGAACGATATGCAACGCCTGCTACCATCCTTGCCACATCTAAACTCTTCATTTACTCTTTAACCAAGCCATGAAAAGCATAAGAATAGGAACGTGTGCAATAATTTTCCTATCACCACTTTATTTGGCTTTTAAAATGAGTTTGAAATGTGCTTAAATTGGCCACTTATGTGGCTTAAAAATAACATACTAACTGCCCATGGTGGCGCCTAAGTTTGGCGACCACCATAACCATTAATATAATATGCCATGAAGCCTTGCAAATTGGCTTAAGAATAACGACTAATGTGTGGAAAAACTTCCATTTAATATAGATTTTTAAATCAAATAAAATATAGTATATATTTATATATATATGTTGATATATATATATTTCTTTTATCTTTTATCTGCATATACATATATGCATGTATGTATGAATATACATAAATAAGTTCATACATAAATGTTAACTTATCTATATATATTCATACTTACATACGTACATATATATGCTTTAACTCACACACACACACACACACATATATATACTATTTAAATATACTAAACATATATACGTTATTTATAAAAGATATTTGCAATTAATTTAATTTGACGGTCAAAGAGGATCAATAACTACAATGGCATTATCTTCCCTAAAGACACTTAGCCTAAGTTGGAAGACACTTAGCCTAACAACTTAGGTTTAAGACTTACCAATAGATACTTGAATTGACTTGGCGAGGTTCCAATTAACCTAAATGAGTGAGTGTGTGTGCCTACTCAGATAGTAATACCAAACATTATAAATACCAACTCCTCTCTTGGGTGATACTCTCCCTCCCCCTACGAAGGGTTCAAACTTTCATACATTCAACTTAGAAAAAAATATTCGTAGTTAGCTGATAACATACAAAACATAATCATAATATAGCTTAAGCATCATATAAGCATTTAAAAGCAATTTCATCACATTCCATATTCATACATTTAATTCAACTGTTAAACACCATAATGACATTAATCATGAATTAAAATTATATTTAAACTTAAAGGTTAAAATATTTTGGTAATTTAACAATGGGGTGTAACATATCCTCCCCCATAAGGACCATTATCCTCAATGATTCAAAGTATCAAAACATAAAATAATAATAAAAATTTGTTTCGTAAGAGTTTTGAAAATCTTGAACAAGATGAGGAAATCTTTGATTAATATCTTGATTATCTTCCCATGTAGCAGAGTCTTGTACATACTGGTCCCATTGGACCTTGCATTGAAGGACCTCTCTATTACGTAGGTGGATCTTGTGTGTTTCAAGCACTTTGAGAGGTTCGATCATTACCACTCCTAGGTCCTATACCTATAATGCATTCCAATCAATAATATGATTACCACCTAGTATATACTTCTTAAGGTACGATACTTGAAAGACGTTATGCATCTTGGCAAGAGTTGGTGGTAAAGCAATTTTTGTACGTGATTGGGTTGACTTCTTCGAGAACCTCGAAGGGATCTACATAATGTGGAGCCAGTTTGGATGACTTCCCAAACTTAATTAAACTCTTTTGTGGCTTGACTCTTAGCAAATCATTTTCCCCTACCGAGAAATATTTGGGTACACACTTAAAATCAACATAACTTTTCTGCCTATCATTCTTCTTTGCTAATATTTTCTTGATCAACTTGATCTACTCCCCCATTTTTAACATCTCTAGACCAAGGATAATCCTATCTTCTAGCTTATCCCAACTTATAGGAGTTTGACACTTTCTTCCATACAGTGCTTCAAATGGAGTCATCTTGATAGCAAAATGATTAGAGTTGTTGTAAGAAAATTCTACCAGTAGTAGGTAATCTTCCCACTTGTATTGCTAATCCATGCAATACATTCTCAATAGATCTTCCAACACTTGGTTTACCCTTTCTATATGACCATCTATCTCAGGGTGATATGTTGAACTTATGTTGAACTGAGTCCCAAGTGATGAAAATAGGGTTTTCCAAAACCTTGATGTTACACATGCATCCCTATTTGAGATAATCTTCTTAGGAACACCATGCAACCTAAACACTTCCTACACGAACTTGTGAGCTATGACTGCTGCCCTATCTTTCAAATTTATCGGTATGAAATGGGATACCTTGGTGAGCTTGTCCACCACTACTAAAATAGCATTATGCCTATTCTTTGACATAGGAAGACCTTGTACAAAATCCATAATAATAATCTACCACTTCCTCTATGAAATTTCACGAGGATATTAAAGTCTTGTCAAGTGATGATGTTCTGCTTTCACCCTCTGGCACTCTAGACAACTTGTTGCAAACCTTGCAACATCTCTCTTCATTCCTTTCTAGAAATATAGCGGTTTCACATCAACCAAGAGTTTTGTCACTCTAGGTGTCCTAAATATGGTGTAGAATGAACTTCCTTACCACACAATATTCCTTAACTCCTTAGATTCTTGTACATACACCTTTCCCCTGAATCTTAGCAGTGCATCAGGTTAAAAATGAAGCCCATCATAACTCGAATCTTGAGGATCATCCATGAGAGGTTGTTTGACTTGCTCATAATATTCATCTCCCTTGGACTTCTGCATCACTTGATTCTTAAAATCAAAATGAATAGATATCATCAAGGAGATATGAATCTTTCAACTTAGGGCATCTGCAACTCAATTTTCCTTGCCCTTTATGTAATTGATTCCAAAATCATATTTAGATATTAGCTCAAGTCATCTCCTCTAACATGCATTCAGATTTGGTTGGACAAATAAGTACTTTAGACCATGATGGTCTATCTTTAACTCAAAAGTTTTCCCAAGCAAATAATGTCTCCAAATTTGTAATGCATGAAAAAATGTTGCTAGATCAAGATCATGTGGTGCAGAGTTTTGTTCATATGTCTTTAATTTCCTAGACTCATAGGCGATCACTTGCACTTCTTGCATAAGTACCACACCTAATCCTTCTCTCGAGGCATCGAAGATGACTACAAAGTTACCTTCTGTATCTAGTACCTTTAGAACTAGAATCGTAGTTAACTTCTCCTCTAATTGGTCAAATGCCTTCTGACATTTGTCTAACCACTCAAACCTTTTTCCTTTGCTTTGCAATGAAGTAATGGGGAAAGCTAATTTTTAAAAGTTAGCCACAAAATTTCTATAATACCCAACCAAACCCATAAAACTGTGGACTTTGTGAACTTTCCTTGATGCAGGCCACTCTAGAACACCTTTGATCTTTGATCAATCTATTGTAATTCCCTATGTTGAGATTACATGACCCAAATTGTAACATGACCATTGTTCTATTTAGTATTTTTACTAAGTTTTACCCACAAGTGAATGGTTTATGCATCTAACATTGTGAGCAATAAAAAAAATCTTTTCTTTTTAATAATAGATGCACCATTTGAAATATAACCTTTCCAAACCTTTGCATTTGCATAATCAAAGAACCATTTCATAAATTCAAGTAACGATTCCACATTACATATTTTCAAGATATCATTTCACATTTATAATTATCCATAGAGATGGAATTATGATTACATACATAGCTTCAAAGAGCTTACCTGAAATAGAAATAAAAATGGTCCAAAATTTCCTTCTCCAAATCTTGGCCGCTAACTTCATGAGGAGAAGCATCACTCAAGCACTTTTTTCCTCAACCATGGACTTATTGTGGTCCCCTACACATCTACTAAACTTGGTGAGATGACACTCCCTTCGACGAAGAGATTGGTTTGGTAACCCCATCCTTCCTTAGCCTTTTATGAGCGTGGTGATGTGTCCTACATATCTAGAGCTACCATAATGTGGCCACAACTACATGTATGATATACCCAGCCTAATATGTAAATCGGATCATAGTGAACTAACAGTGTAAAAAGTGGCTACTTACACTTCTTTGGCCAAAGATTATCACCCAATACTTTGAGTGAGGGTCATCTATTTCACCACATTCATAGCTTGATTTGAATTTGATCATTCATAATCTATTCATAGGTTATTCCCTTTCCCATGGATTATCCTAACCCTAGGAATAAACTAATTAACCATATAGGTATTCATAATGTTTGTTAGGATTTAGGTAGATTGGAGCAATAAACATTAACAATTATATGTAGATTAAATAATCTAGAAATAACAATGAAGAATAACATAAAAGAGATCAACACAAAATTTAATGTGGTTCACCCAATATGGGATACATCTAGAGAAACTCAGCCACCCAATGATTTTATTATCCAGTGCAAAAAAGATTACAATCTCGTGAATGACACACTGCAACATACATCCCAACCGCTTATAACAAGCTTTCTGGAAGCTTCTAGGATTAGGGTTTTACAAAGTCATTTTTTCATTTGACGTTTTAGCGGGAAAACCTTAACGTGTTAACGGGAAAAAACCTCGACGTGTTACGAGTGTACAATATTTGTATGATCAGTTGCCACATACCAAAAAATGTCACAACAACAAATGACTCTATTTCAAAAGTACAACCTCAACAATAAATGTCTCCATTCAAAATTATATCTCAACAATAAATGAATCCCATCAAAAGTATAATTTTCAACAATAAATGACTCCAATCAAGATATAATCAACGGTTAAATGATCAATCAAATCATATAGGTTAATCCCAACCTATTTGCTTCAATCAATAATCAAGTAAACAACCCCATAAAATAGGTTATTCTCTACCTAGGGTTCAATTAAAAGTGATATAACGATCAAGTAATCATAAAATCTCTCTTTCAATATACCATAAATATTCAAATGTTTACTATGTTCACTACATTTGTATATAATCTAAAGGACATTATCTTGAGAAGAGTTTTGTGCTTTTGCACCTTCAAGTCCTCTTCTCAATATGGCTTTGGGTTGCCGAAGCATGTGTCCTCTTTTAGAATTCCATGAATAGGAATATACTCTAAATCAAAATAAGAAAATAGTGTAACCAAAATATACATTTCTCAACCCTATCATTGAATATTGATATAATCATCAAGTTTATACCCTAACCCTAGGGACAAGATTCACTTCCTTCTTTCAGGGAGATTTAAGTAATCAAGTATAAATTAATAATAAGGTTTGGATAACATCTCAACCCTATCATTAAATATTGATATAATCATCAAGTTTATACCCTAACCCTAGGGACAAGACTCACTTCCTACTTTCAGGGAGATTTAAGTAATCAAGTATAGATTAATAATAAGGTTTGGATAACATCTCAACCTATCAATGATGATATATCTATCATACTATCATTCCCGTTGCATTACTAACCTCATTATCCACAAGGGTTTACCTAGCATTAAAAGTTAACAAATCCAAGTTACCTCAAGACGTCGACATATTCCACGTTTCACTTTTCATGCTACATAAGTATAGTATAGACAAACTACGTGTAGTTTAAATAGACACATAATCGTATAAATTCCATAAAGGATATACATAAAATAACCCAAATAAAGAGGGCAAAGAAAGATTCAATCAAGAACATGCAAGCTTACCCAAGTATTATAACACATATTTAAATCCATCCTTTTCAATCAAGACAATCAATAATAAATAACCTTTTAAACATAAATAACAAGAGAATAGAAATCAGTGTGCTTGTACAAAAGCTCCAACTGATAATTCTTCCTTCCTTGCTCAATTCCATGAGCCCGCTTGCTTCTTCCTCTAAGTTAAACCCAATTCCCACTTCTAGCCTCTTACCAAATCTCTCAACAATACTAATGCAAAATAACAAAGCAACTCACTAACTCTCAAGCTCTCAACTTACTTTGCACAAAAAATGCAACAAAATAACAACAAAGTAATCAAAATTAAAAGTGTAGAAAATGGTAGAAAGAGCACCTCTATATATAATAAAATGTGAGCAATCAAAGGCTACAAATTGTAACGTACCAACCCTTCTATAAAGTAAAAAATTCTTATTTTACATCAAACAAGTAAATAAACAAGTAACAAACCATTGCAATAAAAAAATTATTTTATTTTATGGATAATTTCCAATCAAGATGAAAAGCATATTACAACATGAAATCCTTTTCATTTCATATATTCATCAATGTAAGAAAACATAAAAATATGTACATAGCTCAAAGAGCTTTAGAACAAATAGTTGTAAGATAGTCCAAGATCCTTCCTTTCAAATCTTGGTTCTTCTATCGTCTATTGTGGACGAGAAGCATAACTCAGACGCTTTTCCGCCAACCACGAACTCTTAATGCAGTCCCCCGCACATCTATCATTCGATGGATGACCCTTCCCTTCAACAAAGAGATTAGTAGAGTAACCGATAATGACAACCAATTGAGCATAGTGTCGTTTCCTACATAGCTAGAACTTTGTAATCCCACAATATCGAACTAGCATGCAATAATGGATCACTATGAATTGACAGTGTTGTCTCAGTAGTCACATAATCTATAACGGAGTCTCATAAATTTCACTACTTTTTCCAAAGTGTTTAGTTCAATAAACGACTAAGAGTCATCTATCACATACACTACTTAGGGCCGATTTGACTTAAGGCTATCTTACACTATGCATAGGTATTGTCCTTCAATGGATAATCTATTATCCCAAACTAACCTAAAACATACTAATCTACTTGAAATGAATCTATTTAACAATTAAGTACACAAGCTCCCACCCATACAAGATTAACTATCCTAGGAGTAGCACAAGCTTTACTAGTTAAATTAATAACTTTAGTTGGGTGTACCGCAAGTGACTTGCATTCAATCAAGCCTAGTATATAATAACTATGATATACACCATTCTCCTATTATGGAGTTCTTACAAACACAATATAAAAACAACCTAAAACTTCAATTCCTTTTTTTTAAAGACACTCATAATTACTTCTATTGCACAAACAGTAAAGACATTTTAGGCAACATAGAAAACAAAATATTTCCAAGTAATTAACAAGAAGAGATTCCCATGCCTATTATCGCTTATCCCAATTAATGGTAACAGTGCAACCTTCTCCAATAGTAATCAACTTGAAATCGGCTTCTCTCTATAACTCTTTGCCACTAGTTGATAGCTCACTTCTCTCAAACAATAATGATATCTCTTACTCATAAAGATCACTCTATTTCTCACTCATAAAACAAGATAAATATGGTTGGTAATATCTCATAAGTATTGAACAACAAAGGACATATATCTCTTGGGTAAGAAATGCATCGCTCATAAGTGAAAATGAAAGAATGATAAGAATACCTCTCAAATGAAATGGTACGACTATTTATAGAGAAACCAAGCATCAAAAATCCTATAGTTTAGGCATCAAGAGTGACAAAAAAATTCAAACAAAGCAAATCAACAATAAGGTGGCGATGAATTAAGCTCAAACTCAACAAAAATTCCAACAAATTGACTTATCTCTTTGATAATTCAAAGACCAATTCAAAAACACATGGAGAATTCAAATTATTTTCCAGCAAAGACATCTACAAGAAAATGCTTCAAGAGGTGGTGCCAAAGGCTCTTTTCTACTATCAAGTTGGGGCGGTTTCAGAAGGAGTGAAATAGTCAATCATATTTCTGCAGCACTTAGCAAGTATCGATTGAGTCGATTTGGCCAAGTAAAGGCATTGTACTAAGTCCATGTAACTCTCATTCACTACGTCGACCAAGTCAAATTTTACTAGATTAAAATGTATTCATACGTTTCCTTATACGTGACATGGTGAGTAATATGCGGCTTAAATACACAATCGTATACATTTCAAACTCATCTTCCAACTTCATAGTCGTGGATGACCAAATTCGACCTTTATACCCATGGTCATTTAAATGTCAAAAGTAGTCTTTATAAATCGACTTCATATTGAATAATAATTAGTTGAATTCTAGTTACATAATTAATATGCTAAATATATATTATTATATATAGTATATATATTATATATATATAAATACCTTAACTTACTAATATATATATATGTATGTATATATATATATATAATTGTTTAATATATATTTATATATATAATATATATATATATATTGTAAGCCAATAGTGTCATCTTTCACCTGATACATATATAAATATAAGAGTACATGAAATATAGTATATAATAAACACATTATACATGATGTATACATATATATATATATGTATAAATGTATATGCCTCTATGTACATGTATATATAGGTATATCATATCAATACATTTGTATGAGCATGTCCATTTGCCAACGTACGCTTGTATCGATATACATATACATATGGATATGTGTATATGCTATACATATATATATATATGTGTGTGTTCACTTTCGATTCACTTACAACCATTCATATTACCATCATATTGGTAAGTGTGTACATGTGGTATACCCATACATATGCATATACACGTCATTAGATCCCATTGACA
This sequence comes from Sequoiadendron giganteum, assembly GCA_007115665.2. NCBI lineage: Eukaryota > Viridiplantae > Streptophyta > Pinopsida > Cupressales > Cupressaceae > Sequoiadendron > Sequoiadendron giganteum. The sequence goes on along the minus strand of CM021105.1, from coordinate 348,056,798 downwards.
CGCATGTACATACATATTAACATACTTCCACCTACATCCCACTTACCCATATGATCGTAATAGCACAAGAAAGATCTGAAAAGCTCAAATAGATAAACATCACCCACTAATGCATGTATAAGTAAACAAGACTCGAAACACAAACATAATAGCTAAGGACGACTTACCTATTACCCACAAACTGACTCAATTCAATCAATCTAATGTGGTGTGTGTATGCTCAAATAGTTTACTTTCACTGGTTACCCGACCAAGATCTTCTCCCGAGTGATACTTCCCCTCCACCTAGAGGAATGGAACACATACTTGCATCCACTAACACATGCTCATGATAGTAAATTGTTCACAACATATGTAGTATACATAAACATCTCCACAGTTAGAATAATTGTAATTCAATAACCTTTAATTCACATAAATGTAGTATTTCACCATGAATAACATCAAATGATACAATCATCAAATGTGATAACATTCATATTGAGTGCCCCCCTCACCAGTTTCGTTTAACCAATCTTCAAGTTATCAACAAGTACGCAACCATATTAGGGGGATGTGGTTCCTAAATTTCTTCAAAGGTTTAAAAAAAAAAAAACTCTCTTAAAGTTTTCTCTTAAAACTTTAATTTAAAATTTTTTAAGATGAGGGTTCTAGATTTGGTAAAGGTCCAAAATCAGTGGGTTGCTAATTTGGTGTAATTCCTGCTAAATTTAGCGGAAAAGTTTTTTTTGAAAATTTGATCCCCTCTTCAATGGAGTTTTCATTTTTGCACTTGATCTTCAAATGACAATAACTCAAGCTCCAGACCTCCTTTTTTAGTGCAATTTTTTTTTTTTGATTTGGGCTAATTTCTTGCACTCTTCCCATTGGTGCAATCAGAATTTGGTTTTGGTGCTTGGTTTTTTTAGAATTTGCAGATTGTCACAGGTGTTGCTGCTTCGTCCTCATTTTGGAAACTTCGGGAGCTCATATCTTGCTCCTACAGTAACATTTTTGGGTGCCTTTTTTTTGAAAGTGCATAATTTTTCGTGTACTTCTTAGTGGTATGATCAAATTGATCTCATTTTGTACCAAAAATTGTACTTGATTCTGTAGCCTATTTTGACATCTGCATGTACCAAGATCAAATTCCACTTCACTGTTTTTGGCAAGTGGCAATTGTAAACGTACTAAATATAAAGTGCCAAATCAAATATTGCTTGGGGGGTTTCTTGATTGAGTAATTTGGGGGTTGGGGGGGGTCTCTTTGTGCATTCTTTTGATCTGTTTGCTTGTGCTCTCTTGATTTCATGGATCCTTCTAAGGTTCCTTTGCTCACATCATATAATTATTCAACATGACATCAAAATGCATGGAGTATTCTAATGACAAAAGGTCACTCTCTATATGTTGAAAATATGGTACCTAAACCTAAAAATGCAGATAAAAAGATAAAATGGATGATTGAACATACCAATGCTTTTGGATGTCTTCGTAGACTAGTTTCCCAAAATTTGTTGTTTCAAATTGAATCATGTAACAATTCTCATGAAGCTTGGGACAAATTGAAAAAAATATATGGTACTACAGATGAAGTAAGAGGCTATCAAATTGATAATGAATTGATGTGACTTGATCCTAAGAACTTTAACAACATCCAAGACTACATCACTAAGGTTAATGATCTAAGAGAGCAATGTAAAGTATGTTGAATTGATAAGGACATTCAGTTAGTCTACAATACAATGAGCAAACTTGGTCCTGATTATGCTTCTTTTGTTTCTAGCTTTCATACTCATAGATTGACTATGGGGTCTGCATATACTACACCTTCATTTGCATCATTTTTTGAGATGTTGATACATGAGCAACAAAAGCTTATCTCAATGGGTCTCATCAAGACTTCTAAATCTCGGGCATTGTTGGTTAATCAGGTGAAAGAATCAGAATAAGATAAGAAACAAAAGAAAGCAAAGAATAATCCACATTCAAATCAAGCAAAACAAAAATCCTCTTCTAAAGGGGAAACATCTAAGAAGGAGAGGCCTACTTGTGCATATTGCAAGAAGGATGGACATGAAAAACATTATTGTTATAAGAAGGATATTGATGAGTTGAAAAATCTTCTAAAAATGAATCACGTTGATTTGCCTTCTAGAATGTATGAATCACCTCCTTCTTCAAAACAATCTAAAAAGACAAAGGTCAAGCATCTACATCAAGAAATAAAGGTCAAGCTCTTTGTGTTTTTTCAAGTCCAGGATCAGGGAGATGGTTTCTAGATTCAGGAGCATCTCATCATATGGCATCTTCGTAGTCTATATTCTCTTCATTTCTGCCTTGTACTATGTCTCCTATCTTGATGGGAAACAATACATACATGAGTGTAATTGGGAAGGGATCTATTAGTTTTGGGGACAACACTTCTCAGGATGTTTTGTGTGTTCCTAATTTGAAGAACAATTTTCTTTCCATATATCAGATTACACATGGTGGAGATGGGAGAACCGTGGAGTTCACACTTGATTCAGTCGACATTTGAGACTTGGAAAGTAGAGAGATCATTGCTACTGGGGTGGTTGATCATTCATCTTGGTTGTATACCTTTGCAGACTTTGTTCTTGATGGTGACATTGTTCCTTCGACTGTTGATCATATGAACCATGATTTAGAGGAGACATTTGGTTTTTTGAACTTGCGAGTTCTCATATCAGATCCAATTCTTGAGCCATGCATTTCATCTCCTCCACCTATTGTTGTAGTTGATGATGCTTGTGATTCCACAGTTTGGGTTCCTTGTGATTTAGTGCAATAGGATATTCAGTGTCTTTTAGATTTGGCTACTTTGGATGGCTTCTTGACAGGTATTTCAGACTTGTTTGTGGAGTCTCATCTTGTAGATTTGGGGGACACCATCGATGATATTCATCTTCTCTTTGATGAAGATGCTCCTTCTTCAATTGTTGTGAGGGAACACTCTGACCTTCTTGTCCATTCTCTACATGATCATTCTTTGCAGTTTGGCGTGAGCGTGTGGATACTTTTGGACAACATTTGGAGGAGGCTTCTTTGTCTTCAGAGGGGATACATTTCTCTTTGGATTGTGCTCTACATTCATCTCTACTAGATTTTGGATTGTCCTCTTCAACAATATGGCCTAGAACGCCTGTTTGGAGTGTGTCAGCTTTCGACATCGACATGAAGACACTTGAGCATCATTCAGAGACATCCTCCATCATCCATCATCCTGACATCTTGCATACATTCTTGGTTTTGTTTCTTCCTAAGAGGAGGAATGTTGTTCGACGAGATTGGATCATCTTCAACATTCAATGTCGAGCTTCTACCATCATTGCATGAGACTCAACATTGAGGGGGGGTTCCTCACATGGGGTTTCTACCTTCTCATGCATCATTGAGAGCATTTCACTTTTTGTATTTCATTTATCTTTTAGGGAGGAGTTTTGTCCCACTAGGTTTTCTCTTTTTCTTCGTTTGTGAGGGATTGCATTTTCATATGTTCATGGATACCTAACATGGCCTATTAGCCGAGACCCGTCTTTGTGTCATTTGCATAATAATCTGCTACTCCCTAAGTTGCACTTAAGGGGGGGTGTTGGTGTAAATAAAGTCTTGTACCTAGTTAATTCATTACTAGGGGAGTTATTTACATGTTAAGTTTACTTAGGTCATATGAAGGAATCTTTCTAGAAAGTAATAGTTGTCATTAGTTGTTATCTTATCTTTTGACAGCTACTACATGTGACCTAGGTAAGTGTGATTAGTTGTCTCATATCATATGATTAAGACACTTGTCATAATCCTATGACATCTTGCATCTCACCTTGGCTATATAACCAAGGGGTCTCTCTCATTTGTACAACAATCCAATCACAATCATATTGATGAAAATACAATTTATTCTTGTCACATTCCTATTCTTTCTTCTTGTGCTTTCCATTTGGTCCAAAGATCTTGGCAACCATAACCAATTCTAAGAGGTTTCCCGTTGGATTGAACAACTAGTGTCGCCATCCCTCTCTACAAAAGTGGCGATATCAATAACCCATCTAGTTACTGCACTATTATGGTGAATCCTATCCTTGGCAAGCTTCTTGGGAGCATGTTAGAGCATAGAATCAACAACTAGGTGGAAAAAAAAGGAAAAAGCGCAAAGGGGCAAATTGGTTTTAGGCCTAAATACTCTACCATTAACCACTGCATCACTTTTAGGCATCTAATTGAAAAAATATGGGACACTCAGGGCAAAAAAAAATTTTGTTGCTTTGTTCGATACAATGCCTAGAGACAAACTGTGGAATAAAATGAATGAGCTAAATATACCAGACGAGTATAGGGTTGTGGTTCATAGACTTTATGAGCAAGTTAGAGCTAAAATCATAACAAATGAAGGTATGTCTGAATGTTTTGGCAGTGATGTTGGGGTCAAACAGGGATGTCCTTTATCCCCCACTCTTTTTGGGCTATACATTGATAAACTTGAAGATTGGTTAAATAAAACTGGTGAGGGGGGCACTCAGTTGGTAGGTTATGTGGTGAAGTCGCTGCTATATGCAGATTATTTTATCTTAATCTCAAAAACTGCCCATGGTTTGAGGGGTCTTTTGAAGGCCTTGGATCTTTTCTGTCAGGAAGTTGGAATGCAAGTGAACACTACCAAGACCAAAATGATGATCTTCTCCCTAAAGAAGAAAATGAATCAAGATAACTTCCTCTTTGAAGGCAACCCCTTGGAGATAGTGAAAGAATACAAGTACCTTGGGATTGATTTTCATTATAAGCTCAACTATGAGACTAGTAGAACAAAAATGATACAAGGGGTGTGGAAAGCTTCTTTCTTACTTCAAAACAGGGGTAGGAAAGCTGAACTTTGGGATTGGAAAACCAAGAAAATCCTCTTTGGTTTGTTGGTCACGCTGATGGTTCTCGATGGTTGCGAAGTTTGGGGCAACAACATGTCAAAGTATAGACAGAGACAGTTAGAAAGAATCCAAAAGCACATAATCACTTGCAACCTCAAAGTCGAAACCACAATTGCTTATGAAATTCTCTTGGCTGAATCGGGAACCTTGCTTTTGGAGGGGTTGGCTATAACTTGCTTCCTAAACCATCTAAAGAAGGTTGAAAACATGGATAACCACTATTGGCCCAAAGTGGTTGCTAAGGAGGTTTTAGGCCGCAAAAAGAAAAGATGGATGAAACAAAATAACAAATGGCTAAGTAAATGGGACATCAACTTGCATGATTGTTCTAACACCAATGAGGAAATTAAAAATTATGTCACAAAAAAGTTCTTGGCTGCCATGTCAAAGAGTTCAACCCAACTTGGGAGCATGGAGATAAAACTTATTTAGGTGCTGCTATTAAGGGAAAAACAAGGTTGCTAATAGCTCAGTTGAGGACCAAATCGCATCATTTTAGGTGTGAAACCGGAAAGTGGACTATACCTAAAGAGGCATGGGAGGATAGAATTTGCATGTTTTGTAGCAAAAGGGTGGTAGAGACAAAATGACATTTTATCATGGAGTGCACGGCGTATGAGGATATTTGTAGTCAATATGAAGGCAATTTGAAGATCGACAACCTACATGAGCTATTTGACGAAGAAAAAATCATCAAGACTGCTAGTTTTCTGATCAAAATTCATAGTAGAAGATCTAGCATTGAAAAGAATTTGGAGATTTTGTGGTTTTGTGGTTCTCGATCCCTTAGACTTTTGGTCTCGTGGACGACATTAAAATCCCTCCTTCATTCATTCATTTTAATGTTTTGAAAAGTATCTTCTATTGTTTCCTCAACACGTTTTATAACACATGCTTCCTGCATTCTCCAATCATAGGTAGTTCCAGAATGTACACTTGAGTTGGCCTAGTGGTGGAGAACTTGTACTCTTGAGAGAGAGGTTACAAGTTCAAATCCTGGAGGGGGTAAGGTATGTACACCTCGTATTGTGGAGCACGAGTTAGGTGCCTCCCTCATATTGGGAGTATGAGGAGTCCCATATACTTTAAGCCATCTGTAGACCCAAAAACAGACCGCTTGGTATCGTGGACTATAAAAGGACCTTTCCTTTCCTTCCCTCAATGCCTCTTATAACCCATACACTCCCTGCATTCCCCAATCATAGGCAATTCCAGCACTCAACTCAGCAGTCCTTTCCTCAATTTCAGCACTTAACTGACTAGTTCTCCTCAATCAATTGCAGTTCTAAACAGTCAACTGTCAAAGCCACTCATCAATTAGAGCACAAACCAAACAGTTAACTTACCACCGCAGACCTAGCAAACTGACTATACACCCATCTTATTTCAGTCCTAACTATCTGACAGAAACTACAAACAAGCCCATATATGCTGCTTCTAGACTGACAGACTGACTCTCTGAAAATGGGGACTTTACATTGACTATGAATTCATTGTTGATGTACACTCAATAAGTCAAGAGAGGGCTTCCATACCACTATCATGAACCCTGCTATAATTTTCTTCACCTGCTGTACATCCTAGACCATGCAGAAAATTCTATATCTTGATTGTAAGGACATAAAATCTGAAATTCTCCATGCTCAGATAATCCTTTTTCATATCTATTAAAGGATTAGAAAAATTAAATCTTTAATGATCTAATTCCTAGGAAATATAGCACTATTGAAATATCAGTTGATTCAATTCTAAACAATAATATATATAAATTAGAAAATTTTATTTTCGTGAGGCTGTGTGGACACCAACTCAATCCAACAATACTTTCGCAAACAATATAGTCATTGCACTTTGCATAAAGGTAATATCCAAATACATGCACTCATATGCTACCTCCCAAAACATAGCCAGCTCTTTGAAAGCATATTTATAATAATTTTTCTGCTTTAGTTCTTTTCTCTATTGCTTATGGGATCACTAATTTGTTTTATAAAATCTCCATTAATTAACAAAAAAAACTCATTGACATGAACAGAAAATATACATGACCATAGAAAATCCTAATGGACTCACAAATGTAGACCCAGTTAACACACACTTCAATGCACATGTAAGGCACCAATAACTAAAGCCAATTCTGAAGCATCTAACAATTGTGATTCCACTTTACAAAGTTGCATTGCTAACATCCATTGCAACAATAATCAAAATAGTTAATAATCCTTGTTGTTGATCCAAACTAATCCTTTTAACCAGGCACATTACAATAATTTTCCAAGAAATCCATAATAAAGTAGCTCTCTCCCCAATGGTGAATGCAGAATTCAATCTGGTTGTTGCAGATATGCTAAATTAAATTAGATCATCACAAACCTTTCAAAATTAATAATATTGGAAGAGTTATCAACCAGCCATCATCTATTTGAATAAAAGCACTTCTTACTTCCTCATTCTCTCATCACCCTAGAATTTACTTGTCATGCTATCAGTCAGGATTCTCGGCCATCATTGATTTCAACTGTCTCCAACCTTTATCACATTATGGGCCTATGAATTAAAACTAAGGATAATAATGGCAACAACAGAATAATTGTTTAGATCCAAATAACAGACCATCCATAAGAAGTGGCTACTCCTTAAACTTGAGAGTTGAGGCATATGGACCTTATTTTGTCCACACAGAATATATATAAGGCGCTTCTAAATGATGCAAATTAAGTAACTTGAATCTTAGGAACTTCGGAAATGTTTATGTTAATTAGCCCCCCAAAAAAACACAGGAATAAAAAGAAAAGAAATTAAAGAAGCTTGCTACTAAATGATGTAAAATTCTATATAAAACAATGAGTGAAAATCAAACAATTGGGATCAAAGAAAATAATGCAAAGCTATCATCTACAGGAAGAGGCAAGTAAATACTCACCTAAAACAGCTCAACTGTGTATGTCAATCTATAAGGAAAATTATATAAGAACCTTAGCACCAACATATTGTGGAAACATTGACCATAACGGATTTCACCTGCTAATTTTACTTATGACATTAAAAAGGATTGATCTCGCTCAACAAAGACTCAAAGCATGAGCTAGTTTTGAACTAGCCAGAAACACCATAAGCAATATGACATTATTCAGTATAAAATAAAGGAAAGCTGCGTGAACAGAACATTCAAATCAATAAGCAGGTCGGTATTGAGTGCATATAGGGAGGGTCATCTTATTTAAAACAGAAGAAACAGGCCAACTTAAAAGCTGATATAGTACCAAAGAGCAGCACAATCTGATCGGATCTAGAGTCTAATGCCACACTACCTAATTACAAAAAGGTGAGAACTGTTCCAAATTTTGCATGTCACTGAAAAAGTCCCTGCAAGACAATAACTGTAATTAGGAAGAATAATTAAGGGAATGTCAAGAGCTGTCCAAGAAGCATGGTGATTGCATAATAAAGAGGACATTAGCCTCTATCTCTTCAATGATACAATTAAGAAAGCCAAATCCTGGCTCCACTGAACAACTGCTGCTGCAAAAGCATCAGAAGAAATCAACATTATTAATAACATATAAATATATTAACCTAATTCTATGAAAATTAAAATAGGCTTACACGATGTAACAGATAGACCAGCATTTCATGATAAAAAGATAAATAAGGGCTGATATCCTGCTACCTTAAGAGGTATAGACCGTACATGGTAAAAAAAATCTTCATACACTGTATGAAACCTTTTTTCAACAAGCCATAAGAGTCTTATCAAACAAGTGCCTCAAAACCCATAATGAGACTCCTAAATAGTTTCAGACATCCACTTTCCATCTTTAGCATGAATTTATTCTGAATTCGACACTGCCTCACAGGCTTAAGTATATATCTTATGCTGATGTCGCCAACCCATCTCAGATAAAAAATTCTCGTATTTAGTGTCTACAGCTTTGTTCTCCTGCTTAGGAGCGAAAGAAGCCCATTGAGGAGTCCCACCCCCTGGTGAAGGTACTGATGTATGTGGTGGTGGTAATGAAGAAGCCATATTGCTTGGGGCAATTGGTGGTGGTGCATAGTAGGGCTGATATCGAGGCATGCTGGGTTTGTTCTCTGAAAATTGAGGCATTCCACCAAGAGGTGGAGCATCTGACCATGGTGGATGGCTGCTTAATTCATTTCCTGAAACTAGTTCAGAACCTAGTGGTGTTTGCATTGCTGGGACTTGTTGAGATGCTGGTGGGCCCGACATTCCAGATACAAATTGTGTTCCTGGGTAGGGCTGATATCGAGGCATGCTGGGTTTGTTCTCTGAAAATTGAGGTATTCCCCCAAGAGGTGGAGCGTCTGACCATGGTGGATGGCTGCTTAATTCATTTCCTGGAACTAGTTCAGAACCTGGTGGTGTTTGCATTGCTGTGACTTGTTGAGATGCTGGTGGGCCCGACATTCCAGATACATATTGTGTTCCTGGGTAGGGCTGATATCGAGGCATGCTGGGTTTGTTCTCTGAAAATCGAGGCATTCCCCCAAGAGGTGGAGCGTCTGACCATGGTGGATGGCTGCTTAATTCATTTCCTGGAACTAGTTCAGAACCTGGTGGTGTTTGCATTGCTGGGACTTGTTGAGATGCTGGAGGGCCCGACATTCCAGATACATATTGTGTTCCTGGGTAAGGCTGATATCGAGGCATGCTGGGTTTGTTCTCTGAAAATTGAGGCATTCCCCCAAGAGGTGGAGTGTCTGACCATGGTGGATGGCTGCTTAATTCATTTCCTGAAACTAGTTCAGAACCTGGTGGTGTTTGCATTGCTGGGACTTGTTGAGATGCTGGTTGGCCCGACATTCCTGATACATATTGTGTTCCTGGTTGGCCCTGTATGCCTGGAATTTGTTGGGCAATTGATGACCCTTGCATTATTGGGGCTTGCTGAGCTCTAGCCTGGATTTGCATATTACCATGCATTTGCGTTGAAGGCAAAGGCATCTGATAGGGGCTATATGATACATAATGAGGTGGTGGAGCACTGTAAGGATCTTTCTGAACTGGACCCTCTGAAGGGTTTGGCATTCTAAAAGTGTGATTGTTTGAAAAATGACCAGAAGAAGACTGGGAAATCCACGGGGGAGGTCCATAGCTGCCAGGAGTCATTGGCATTGGAGGCTGTGGCTGCTGTTGAGCGTATGCCCCTCCGGCAGGTCCCAATCCAGGGCCAGGAGGAAGAGCAGCTCGTCCTGCCACCCTTACAGCCAGGGTCTTCCCTTCCAGTTTATATCCATTCATATGTGTAACTGCTTGAGCAGCACAGCCGGCATCAAAATATTTAACAAAACCATAACCTTTGCTAGTACCTTTCATTTGATCCATCATGATTTTGCTTTTCTCAACTCTCCCAAAAAGAGAGAACAATTGGATTAACCGGTCATCATCCACAGTATGGGGCAAATATGCAACATATAAGTTTGTGTCATCTATTTCTTCATTCAATTTATTCTCAGGATTAAATCCTAAACCTGGACGATGCTGTCCATGTTGTGAGGCACCTGAACCACCAGATCCGCTACTGTCTGCTCCCCGCATACCTGATCCCGTGTTTCCCACACCTCCAGCTCCCCCTGCCCAAGGTGAATTGCTTGGACGAACTGGTTGTTGAAAATCAGAGTTGCTTTTTTCCATTGATCCTTCAGGTCCCAATCCAGAGCCAGAAGGAAGAGGAGCTCGTCCTGCCACTCTTACAGCCAGGGTTTTCCCTTCTAATTTATATCCATTCATATGTGTAACTGCTTGAGCAGCACAGCCGACATCGAAATATTTAACAAAACCAGAACCTTTGCTAGTACCATTCATTCGATCCGTCATGATTTTGCTTTTCTCAATTCTCCCAAAAGGAGAGAACAATTGGATTAACCGGTCATCATCCACAGTATGGGGCAAATATCCAACGAATAAATTTGTGTCATCTATTTCTTTATTCAATTTATTCTCAGGATTAAATCCTAAACCTGGACGATGCTGTCCATGTTGCGAGGAACCTGAACCACCAGATCCGCTACTATCAGCTCCCCGAATACCTGATCCCGTGTTTCCCAGACCTCCAGCTCCCCCTGCCCAAGGTGAATTGCTTGGAAGAGCTGGTCGTTGAAAATCAGAGTTGCTTTTTTCCGTTGATCCTTCAGGTCCTCCTCCTCCATGTTCCGTCAAAAAATTGCGGTATTCATCATCCATTTTGGCCCCCCGTATTATTACTTTCATCGGGCAATCAAAAGCTAGATGTTCACCATCACCGCATATCCAACACCGAAAATCACCATTTCTTAGCTTACCATTTAATGCAGCCAACTCCCTTAGTTGGTCGATTTTATGCTCATTTCTGCTTCTATCCACAGGAACAAGTAATTTCTCGAGCATATCGACAGCCATATCCAATGATAGCTGATCATCTGCCTCCACCCGAACATGTAGGTCTTCATTGTCATATCGGTCTGTCTTTGTATCCAGTTTCTGCTGAGACCGGCCCTCTTTCACAAGTGCCTTCCCTCTAATGCAAATCTTTGCGCCCGTTACTTTCTCCATTCTTTTCAGTGTATTTCCCCGTGGCCCAATAATGAGCCCAATAAAATTATAGCCAGGGTATTCCTTCGTGGGAATGTAAAGTTTCTTTCTAAGCTTGGTAGGCCTGAAGCCTGCAGGAGGCTGGAAAGCCGGATTCTTCTTAATCAATTCTGAGATGACCTCTCGCCTCTCTCTGATAAGCTTCTTACGGGCTCTGTTTTCTCTAGTGTTTATTCGAATTCCCAGGTTGTCATAGAGGGGCTCGGGAGAGGGAGACCTTGCTCCCTCTGCACTATCATCGACAACCTGCCCACACCGGAGCCTCATGTTGATGTTTAAGAGTCGAAGATTTAGTGCCTGCACTTGAGGATCCGATTCCCCACCATCCATCGACTTTATTTTCTTCCCTTCGTCTGCTTCTGCTTCTGCTTCGGGATCCCATCTGCTGCGTCTTTTCCTCCCACCATTTACTTGCGCCTCATTTTCACCACCTCCAACATTCTCCCTATGCCCCTCATTCTCCCCGTGCCCCTCGTCCTCATGCTCATGCTCATCCATTTCCTATTCTAGGGCATAGTTCTGATCTCTCTACTTTGATTTCAAACGCACAAAACATCACTCATAATAATAACTAGAAAGAAGAGAAAAAATATATACCCATACCTCAACTGATTGTAGATAACGTGAAGTCGAAGATCAGAGAGATAGCAAACACTCTGCACCTTCAAACATTTCCACAAATGAAGTCGAAAGTTAACCAGGCACGCCCCACTTGGGAATAGAATGGAAAAGGAAATGGACACAGAGAGAACATTCTGAATAAGCCTAGGCGATCATGTTCCCGAGCTACACCTTACGTCTATCCTTTACTGGAGTGAAATTTAGGCCAATCGTTAGTACGTGGGTTTAAAGTCGAGAAAATTGAGAGATTTTAAAAATGTTTAATTACTAGTAATTTTAACATTAAAGTGTTGTTTTATGCTACCCTTTTTATTTTTATAGAAAATTATCTTAAATGTGGGAGAGATTATTTTGCAAGGGTTTCTTTGATTGGATTTGTGATTAAAGTACTATTTGTCAACATTTTTTTTATTAATTTTAACCATTACAATTGTAATATGTAAAATAAAAATAATAATTTAAATAATATTTTATATATGTTGATAATAGTATTCTTATATATTTTTAAATTTGTTATATCTTTGTAATATTATTCATTTTGATATAGTTAATTGTTGTTGTTTGTTATATTTCATGCATTTTCATGACAATCACTTTTTTGTTAAATTTTAACCCAAAAAGATAAGATGCCTCCCCATTAAGAATCACAATATTTGTATGCACATGACCAACATTCCCAAATAAAAGCCTAGTAGCAATGTAGCTAGATTCTAGACATCCTAAAGGGACATGAAAATGCCTTTGACAAAATAACCAAATAATACTCCTTCACCAACTCTTAAGAAGTTGTATAGAGCAATGTAAATTTGGTCATCCATGCCCATCATTTCTAGATGAGCCATAGTTTTTGTACTCCTATTTGTGTCATTCCTTGGATCAACCCTTTTATCAAGATAGTCCCTCAAATTAAGAATAAATTTCATATCATCTAGATGCAATACACCACCATCCATATCATAGGAAACAACCATGTTTTTTGTTGGTATAATGTGTTTCCTTCCATTACCGTCTATGTGCCCATCATTGATGAACAAAGATTTGATCTTTGTAATTGAGACCCATTCATTAACAACTTTCTTAGTATTTAAGTATAAAATAAATGTATTCCAACCTCTTTCAATAGCTAGTCATGTCTTGCTTATTTTTTGTTCATACCCAAGCTGACTTTTCCTAGCTATGATTAAAGAGGTTCACTGCAAAATAATTCATTTGACACTATATTGAATCCATTTTGGTATCACATAGGACAAAAGAGCATGAAAGCAAGAAACCATTGGAGTATCTTATTGCATATTGCCAACAATGGTTTGTTGCATATCCTTCCTCTCATCTAATTTCTTACCTAACTTACTTCTAGTAATATATTTTTAGTTTTGTAAAGCTTGTGCCTTTTGTGTACTCTATTTCTATGTTATGAATACAAAATTTTACTTTACAAATTTACATATTGCACTACTAGTCAATTGGGTTTGTAGGCTTGAACTCCATTTTCTTAGAGAATCACATGGGTTGCTTTGTTTATCAAAAATTATTTATGCGGTTGACCCCAAATTATTGAGAGTGCTTCCAAATGATCTTGCAAAGTCATCTAGAAATAATTACTTCTAGCACCTAAGACCTAGAACAAGGATTCATTTAATATTAATCCATGTGTCTAACAACTTCATTTGTTGAAATGAATTACTCCTTTACAACCTTTAAAAAAATTGTGTTATAGTTATTTATTTTATGCAATGGAGTACTTTTTTTGCAAACACATGGTTCTAGACTACTCATTCTTACACAGAGCTCATAAATACATAGAGCCTTAGGCCTTGCTATTTGAGGATACCTGAACACATGCCTCTTAGAGAGTGGTGGATCCTAATAAAGTACATAGTATGTTGCACCAAAGTCACTAGGGTCCATAATTGCATACCTAATCCAACTTGGTATCCTATCAACCCATATCCCATCAACAATTTTCATTTGGAATTTTACCCTTGGACCATATGGGATAGCAAACTATCCATCATTATTTGATATGTAAAGAGACTAAACACCACACTAATCTCTTTCCATTTGGTAATCAAATCCATTTTATTCATCAAAATCTCACATAAGCTAAGCTTTCCAAGAAGCAAGCGTCCATTACTTGTATAGAATGTCATTTTCATATCGATTGAGCTCATGTTTCAAATACCCTTATAAAAATTTCTCAAGGATTCCTTCATGCTCCTTGCTTTCTCTCCTTCGTGGTATATACCTCGTATATCTATTATGAAAATGAGATTTATGTGAAGCCAAATAGGATGCTTCCTTTGAATATGGATAAGGTGCATGAAGAATCACAATATTACAATTCCATATTTTGGAAGACCGGTCAAAGATGGAGAGGATTAACAAACCTTAAGTCCATGAATCCAAAAAATCTTGCACAATGCTTACTTTTTAAATACCATTTGAGTACATCTATATTAGCAAATACATATGTATTCTCTTCAATTGGATTGGTCCATAAAGAATAATAAGGAAAACTGGGCTAAACAAACTCAATGAGATCATTCACTGCCCTAATCTCTTACTTGCCTTAATCTCTTACTTTCCCAGCCTTAATCTCTTACTTTCCCATTATATCTCATCACAGATTTTAGACAACAAATACACATTCTTAATTATCATTACTGTCAACTAGTACATGAAAATAGAGTGTTGCATCCTCTACCAAGATGAAATGTCAAAATGCTCTAAATACTAGGATTCTACTCCTTTGTACATAACCAATTCTATATTTGAGTAAAATGATATACATTCCCTCTATCGCAAGTGGCATTCTTACTCTTTCTCCCATGCTTAGATTACTTTCCATGGTGAAAACATTATAAAAAAAGACATAGTGTTAAGAGCATCTATGTTATTACTATCTCCTTCATATTTTAAATTGTACTCATATGAATGATTAATGTACATACCTTTTTCTTCTTTAACGAGCTTAAGCAAATTAACCTTTTCTAGTTCCTGGTGGAATCACTCTAACTTACAAACCCCAAACTACATGCTTTGTGTTGGAAACATGATGATTTGCATACTTGTGTTGATGTAATTTTGATGTTGTGGAATTCCCATTAATTTATAATTCATATAAAGGATTTATACCATGAGTGATGACTTCTACCATTTTTGTTTCTCAAACAAGATTTTTTGTAATCCCATACAATATATATTTATTTATTATTTATTGGTACTATTCTTCTTGTGAAAAAAACATCAAAGTATTTGCTTTCTATTGTTGATTTAATAATATTCAAGAGATTTGAAACGACATAGCAATAATGAATATTAGTGGGAAAATTTTTAGCATTGACACATTCATACTCGTCAACACCACTAATATATAAACACACTCCATATGATAAAGGCTCATTGTTTTCCAGATTTGAAGTTTTAATAGGTGTATTTTAGACATCATTAAGATTCATTAGAATTCTCTCTTCAATTATTTTATCTTTAACATCTGTTGTCGATTTCTCATTAACTTTATCAAAAATAACATTTTCCCACTATGAGAGCTCACTAACAATCAATGGAATGAGAATTTCACCTTTAGCCTTTGTAACTTCTTATACCTTTGGTTTTGATTTTTCTTTTGACATCATTTCATCTCTATCTTGGTATTTGTGGCTTAACTCTTGAGGTTCTTTTCACGAGAAGAAAATTTCTTTCCTTTTGGGCTCATTTCAAGTATCATCTTCTTTCTTGCTTTAAGAGTAAATTTTCAATTTTAAAACATTTTCTTTGATTCTCATTCTTTAGCGTTCTTATGTTAGTTCTTATTGTTCTTCTTTCTTTGGTTCATGCTTAACAATTTCTTCTTTAATCCTCTCTTGACATTGTAGCTCTAGCACACTCATCATATTTTTTAGGTTCTATGATCTATTTTTTTGGTTCTTATTTTTTTTCATTTGTCCTTCGCTCATTCTTATCTATGTGGGTAGTTTAGAAAAAAAATTCTACATATTTTTTAAATGAAAAAGTTGTCTTTGAATCTTCTAATAGATTCTGGTATTTTACAAACTATTTAGTAATTTCTTCTAATAATAATCTTATCAATTCCTTGAAGTGTGAAAAATAAAATTATCTTCAAAGATTTGTAGATAGAGTTTCATATGTATAAAAATAGGTATGAAGCTTTATATCTAGATATGAAAATTGGCAACAATATTTGATAACCAAATGATTCATAGGATGCCAAGATCATAGCTTTAATTCCACTATAATAAACCTAATGATTACTATAAGAAAACAATTCTGATATATAAAATTTATTCAAAACTTGCATAACCCATATTTTCTCATGATTTTTACACATCCAAATTCATAACCTAGATTACAGAGGAAGCCATAATAACTCCAAAACTTTTCCTCTTATTAAATGATTATGAAATATATTAAAATATGTTGCAATATTAATAAAAAATATATTAAAATTATGCTACGTAAATTCATACAAATTGTAAATCATACAAGCTTTGTAAAGAGCGAAAATATTTAATTTCAAATAATCTTATAATTCCTTTTATAAATTCATTACATTCCATAAAATATCGTAACTCCATCCATTTTCATTGTTTAACCCACAAGATTCCAAAAATATCGACTTAAAGTCTACAATAAGATTCATAATACATCCAGTTGCATTTATAAACACGTGTCATCTTTCACGACATTTATAATACAAAAAATTGTAAAAGAAATTTACAATTCAAGACTTCGAAATTTTGTCGCCTTAAGTTCGACAATAATTATACAATAATGAAATATAAAAGATATAAGAAGAAATCTTCATTTGATCTTCAATCCAATAGACAATCTTAAAACATGAAGACGCGAACAAGGTTCAGGTGCTTTTTTCGCCCAACCTCGAAGCTTACGCTTCCCTAGAATTCCTTAGTCATTCAAAGAATACCCGACGGTGCACGAAACGCTTAGCAAAAAGAAGTCGACAAACAGGATGGAATCTGATGCGTGCTAGTATAACTAGTAATTCTATAGGTATTTTCATTTTTCTAATTCATTTAAGAAACAAGCAAGTTCGATAC
Source organism: Sequoiadendron giganteum (assembly GCA_007115665.2). NCBI lineage: Eukaryota > Viridiplantae > Streptophyta > Pinopsida > Cupressales > Cupressaceae > Sequoiadendron > Sequoiadendron giganteum. The sequence goes on along the minus strand of CM021105.1, from coordinate 348,039,585 downwards.
TAGGATATGGTAGAGAGTTATAAATATTCCATCTATTTCAATGGTCCTTAAGTTACGTGGGCAAGTAAAATGTCATGCACAACAAATAATAGTAGTTTTGGAAAAGCAAAACTACACTCTCTATAAACCCATATTCGACATCCGTCCCAGAAGGTAACTTTCCAAACACATGACATGCACATTCAATTATCAAGCATGCACGGTTCCATTAAAAAATAAATAAAAGAAGGTGTAACACACGTATGTAACTAAGTACATATAAAACAAGAATTTAATAAATGAGCACACATTCTTTTGGTTCATTTACTCATAAAATTCGTCTATACTTCAAAATAATCCTTTTCTATTCGTTTCATTCAAAGTAAGTATATTTTTAACTTTACCATCTTTCTTTTTTGTTTTTCATATTTCCTTGTAAATAAATATCTTTTCAAAAACATAATACGTCATATTTACTTCTATTTTGCAGCAATTCAGTATCATTTCTTGAGAATTATGAAAATCCTTTTTTTTTCTTTCCAAACATATTTAAATATACAAAAGTATTTAATCTTATAATTCTAGAAAATATTCCACAATTTTTATTTTGTGATAATTTAATACCTTCATGCTCTTTTCTTGCAATTTCCAAATTTTATGTCTATAAAGTTTAACGAATATAGTTTTCTTTTCGGATTTTTCTGAATCTAAAACATGTTGTTTTCTAATGAAATCTTCACTATATTTAACGAAATAAATCTTTAAACATCCAGTTTTTTGTGCAAATCTTTAAACATGCTAAAACAACATTCTTTAAATAAAGACTCTACTGTTTCTTAATAGCTTTATTTTTCATGGTTTTATTTACTTTTTCATAATAGTTTTATGTTCATGCTCGTTCTTTTTCTTAATAAAAATAAGGTTTGGTGTTTGATCTTCCTTCTAGATTTGACAAAACAACAATATGTTCTCATTTTTACTATTTTTGCAAAAGAAAGAAAGAAATAACACAATTACATTCATTGTTTCAAGACTAGTAAATGTTTTATTTCAATAAACTTACCTGTTAATCTCCTGCAATAGCTATGAATCTATTCAATCTTGCATGTATATACTTTTATATTTATCACTTTTTGAGTGAGTTTCTCCTAAATCTGATGTTGATTATTTGCATTTCTTTTACTTCCTGTGCCTATGCATGTATCTTGAACAACTGAATCTCCTCCCTATTCCTAGTCTCCTATTGTTCTTTTGTTTTCTCTACTCTTAATTTTATTTTTGTTCAGAATTTCCCTCTTCTCTCTAGCCTAATCCTCTCCTCTATACTTCTGCTTGTGTATGAAGGATGGAGGGTAGATTCTATCCTCTAATTATCTTTCTTTCCCTGCCGACTGCGTACCTTTATCTTGCTGCCTTCTTCCACACTTATGGCTGCACCTCCTTCTTCTCTAACTTGCCACACACCCTTCACAGTTTTCTTTTCTTTTTCTTCTGTGAGAAACCCAACTCCCTCTCCTAGCCGCCTCTTTCTTTCCTTTACCTCCACACGTGCGTGAGGTTTGAAGTCTTCTCACTAACACCAAATATATCTTCCCTTCTAGCTGTGTACTCCTCCCTGCTTCCACGCTTTTTCTCTCCTTCTCCCTACACACTTGGGAGACAAACAAGAATCCAAAAAAATAAAACTGTGGTTCCCTATCTCCTGGCCGCGCATAGGTGTTTATCAGACTTCAAGATAAAAAATAAGTAACAAACTACTCTCCTTCTTCTGCGTAGGAGAGACAATAGTATGCAAAATAAGATCCAAAACAAAAACTCCCTCTCCTAACTTTCCCTTCTGGCGCATCTCTCCTTTCCTCATGCATACGGGAGGTAAAGAAATTCCTCATATAAAAGACAAATACTGTTGTCCTCCTTCCATTTTGCGCATGCATTAAGCATACTCCTCTCATCTTCTGATCTAGCTGCACATTCTCTCCTCTGCTACTGGTCGCACCTGGAAAGATAGCAACCTCCTTTTGTTCTTTCTCTTAAAAATCTCTCTCCCTTCTCTTTGCGCATGGTGGAGATAACAAACTCTTCATTACAAATAAACTTGTTTTATGCTTAGCTCTCTTTCTCCTTCACACTTGCGTACCTGGGAGATGGTGAAGATAAAAAAATTGTAAAAATATCCATTTTTATCTCTCCACCTGCCCCCCCCTCCCCCCCCAATTCAAAATTTTCCTTTTTTTTTATCATGCAAAATGGTAGTTGTTATCAAAGAAATCAGATCCATTATTCATGCTTGATCTCCAGCCAAATTGGCCATAACTCCAAGTTTTAATTTATGATTGCATGCAAAATTTATTGAGAGATATTTGTTTTCAATTTGTTAACTGTTTTTTTCAATTCAATTTCAATTTTGAATGTATTTTGTTGTTTTCTCTTTTCAATTCATTTCAATTAAAAACGAATTTCATTTATTTCTAATTTCCATTTAAATAAACAAATTTAATATATAATTATTTAAACATATATATTTCTAATCTTATTTTAAATCTATTTTCCCAATAATAATTTAATATACTCAAATTGAGGAATTCTTTTCACACATAAGCAATCCTTCCATTTCAAAAAGCAAACATATTCATTTTCACATAAATTTGAGCATTCAGATAAACTTATTTAAAAATTTCCAAAATAATAATCATCACGAAAACACATTAATAACTAAGTGGTGTGAGAGATTCCATCATCCTCATAAACATCTAATGGCTAAAATGACTCTACCTAATCAATTTTCTCTCACCTTCATTCTAGTTCACATGTTCTTGCGTTCACTTGCATTCAATTTCTCATCAACAATGACAATCCCTGAATTTCATAATAATGAATTTCAAATCATTTTATTTGCATTTAAATTTAAATTTAATTTTTTTTATAATCATCTAACATAAACATGCAAATCTCATTATTTACATTTTTAATTAAATAATTGATAAAAATCAGTACGTGGCATCCTTCCCCTCTTGGAAGAGACATCATCTCGATGTCTTATTAATCAATCAATAAACATAGTATCTCAATCATAAAACATAGTATCTCAATCAATAAAATATATTATCTCAATCATAATGAAATAATAATTAACATCATAGTTCTCAAAACATAAGCATAAGCAATTCATAGTAGCATCCATGCTATCCAGGTTCACAACATGTGAATCAAAAACCAGAGCATCAAGTATCTCATGCATCAAGCAAATACTACTCTAAGAAAACAAATGAGGAAAATGACGGTCAATCGTCACATAATCCTCCTATGTAGCACTATCCTCAGTATACTGGTCCCACTAGACCTTGTACTGAGTACTATCCCTGTTAACACTAGTCTATAAACAATTGGATTCATGACTTCCAGTACATCAAAGGGTCCCACAAATCTCGGAGCCGACTTTGATGATTTTCCAAAATACGTAAGATTTACAAAAAATTCATCGTATGCGGTAATCTTGTCCTTACTATCACATAGGGAAACCTCGTATGCTTCACACATACTTACTCTCCCAAAGAGCTTTATTCCATAAATACATCCAATATATAATAATAACTATACTTAGTGATTGGAATTCATTGGTTCACGAATTTATCCTTAGTATAACCCAAATGGAAGAGGAATGTCGATGTATTGTACACTACATAGTGGGTCCAATCCTTTTCCTTTGTATTTACACTTTTAGACAACTCATAAACTAGGTCCATCCGCCACTTACACATTCATTATCCTTACCATAAAGTACTTTCCCTTGATTACTTGTCTATCTCGAGCATAACCTTGCTTCTAGACACTTGTCAATTTTGATACTGCTCCACACTTAAGCTTTGTTATCAATTAGTTTGCATTGATCACTTCGATCTATTACTCCTTTTTGACATTTTATCAAGTCTATGATTATATCCAAGCCTTTTTCAGCTTTAATAGAGTTTCCTTTCTCTCCATATAATGGTCCAAACTTCAATTTTAGAAGTTTACAAATCATTCAAGATTTAGTCCACTAGAACATTATGCTAATTCTACTAACTTTGACAGATCAATTTGTCTTGTGTTCTACCATTTTCCTTCTAGAATCTCAAGAGAGTTACATGTCCTACCAATGATGACTTTTGGTCTTCATTTCCTAGCTTACTAGATATTATCTTGCTACATTTTGTGTAGCTTCTTACTCTATCTTCTTCCAGATAATAGTGGATCCTTGTTTGGCAATTCCCTTTGTCAATCTGATGTCCTAACTTTGACATTATTTTCCTCGTTCCATTCTCGAATCTTCCAAATTTTGGACACATAGGTTCTTTTATATCCAACAATAGTCTATCCTTTGACTAAGTGATAACCTATTTTGATCTTACGTCATTATTAATCTTCATGTAAATGGTTATAGGTTTTGCAGAGATAATTCCCATTTATCTCAAGACATCCATACCGTGGATTTTATTTCTTCCTTGGATTATTTTCAAAGACGCAATTCATCTTTTAACTCAATTGAATTTCCTTGATTTAATCTGGTACTAATTTTTTGAGTATTAATCCTCGTTCAATCACGTTGATCTCTAGATAATAACAAATTTAATTGCATATCTAATCATCAAGCATGAAAATTTAACTCCACGATTTCTTAATTATATAGGAGAGTCTCAACTTTAATATATTCATTTTGAGCACAAGTAACAATTATGATATTCTTCTCCGTAAGATTTTCAACATTTCTTGCTAAGTGAAAATTCTATGATGTTCTGTCATGACAATAGATTCTTCCTTTTGAAAGTGTTTCTCTTTTAATATAAGATCTACTTAAAATAAAGTCTTGTCAATAATATGACTTACTTTAACTTACTAGGCATCCATCCTATGCTTCTATCCTTATAGAGTTTCATTATCTCCAATGATATTCAATCGCATGGGAAAATCTTAAACCCAATATTCCCTTCCAATTCTTAGGATGAAATCCTTAATTGTTGACTAGTCCGATTATTTATAGATTTCCCCACTCTATATGGCTATAGTCAAGACCCAATGTACAACTCATTCAAGTTTAATTCCTACTTATAGGTGTTAAAGAGTAATCCAATATGTAATCCAACTTAATAGGTTTTAGTCTCATCATAAGGTCTCTATCTTTATTGAATGAACTTCTTGTCCCAATTTGGTTATCTTTATCCCAAGGTTTCATTCAAGAGTAAGGTAGTGATTAAGTGATTTAATCATTCTCATTAAGATATTTTGGTGTGGTTCACATAACATCACATCTTACTTTATTTTTCACTCCATCTCAATGGCTTAAATAACCAACCTTTTTCTTGTCCATAGGTTTCTTAGCATAGTAAGCTTCAGTGTCAAGTCATTTCACGACATGGATATATTTCATATAGAAATAACATCGTTATTTAAATTCTCTATATAAAGTATATAGGAATATAGAGACACTTTCTTCTAATCACGAGTCTCTTAGATCTTTCCTTATCAATCCCATAGACATTAATATTCCTTATCATGATCAAGTTATCTGCCTATCCTTTTCTAAGGTATTGATAATAATATCCTTTAATCTTTAGATCATATAATCATAAGGTATAAAGGTCATAGTTCTTAACCTTTCATTTGTCCTTTTTCCCTTGTGGTAATAAAATGTATGACTTAATTTTCCTTATGACTTACAAAGAAGTCATAACCAAGTTTTTTTCTGGGTGGGGTACTTAGCTTGAGTCAGTCCACTCTCTTCTTCCCCCCCCCCCTGAGTTGTTTGATTCCAAAAACTTCAATAACCTCATTGATTGTTTCCTCTGATGGTGCAGGAGCACCTAGCCAGAATTGGCAATAATGGCAATTTTTGGCAAATTTAGTTTTTTTCAATTAAGGTCATGTTGACCATTGTTCTAGGAGGTTGATTTAGCTTAATGTTAGCTAGAAGCTTTCATTAGAAGTTATTTTCTATTTGTAAGGTTTAGTTTTGAGTGTTAGCACTAAATGTTAGTGGTTTGCTTGTTTGGTGTTTTTTGCCAATGAATGGTTGTAATACCTTACCCGGCCAAAGAACAATTAAGGCTCTGGCCTAACTGATTGAGAACAGGTATTTGTAGTGGGCCTCAACCTTTGTGCAAGGTTGGAAGGTGTGTAGTATTTTGGAATGTTTGGAAAAATTTAAAAAGCCAATGAAAGACAGTTTGGGAAGTTAGTGAAGTTCTATGTTTTCTTGAATAATTGGTGGATCAAGAATGACCATACCTGTGCTATGCTTTAGCTATTGTTAATGTCTTTAATTTCTTGTTAATACAGTAGATTGTAGAGTGAGATTGTGAATTGCAGGTGTCTTTAGAGATAGTTGTTTTGTTTTCTTTACAATTTTGTGTCCTGATTGGTAAAGAGGACAGAATGGAGTCCTAGACCCACTTCCCACCGTACCCAGTGTATGGCAACTTGGGGAATGGATCTAGGCTCCCTGTACATAGTTAGGCTAAGTGTAGTAGTAGGTAGGAATGCAGGGAAAGTGGCAAAAGACTACTCCTAGGCGGGCTTGACAGTGCCCAGCTAGGACAGTCAATTTACCAGTGCTAAAAGGCACTTTGCTTGCAGGGAGAACGTTGCCAGGGAAAACCCTGAGGTAGGAAGGTGGAGGAAGGTCCCAAAATGGCCAGGATCCAAGGAGGAAGCCTCAACATGCAGGAGACAAAAGATATGCCATGATAGACCTACCGGGTGGTCAGGAACTTGACAAAAACCCTAGGTTTTGGCTAAACAGTGAGCACAGTACTGTGTACAGCCTGTCAAGGAGTTAGGGCTTGGAAATCTTGGAGAGTGTGTATTAGGGATCAAGTATCCAATAAAAATCTTGTGGGTTGTTTGGAAAAATTGTGTGCAACAACTAGTTTTACCCGGGCTAGGAGGCCTAAAAAGAGCTCAAGGCTAGTAGCCTTTTCCAAACCCTAACCAAGGGTTTCTTGAAAGCGATGGAGAAACAATGCTAGAAGGTGGTCCAAGAAGTTTAATAGGATGCAAGTAAGCATGAAGACAAGAATTAGTAACCCTACAAAGACTTGGTAAAGTATAGTGTGAAATTGGCCTTTAGGAGGAATTAAGGGTCAGTGAGGACAGTAAACAAGTAGCAAGAGTTGTGTGATTTGATTTGACAAAGGTTGGAAGAGGGAATGGTATTGAACCAGGGGTATCTGAAGAGGTGTCAGAGCCTAGAGGTTGGGTGGTGAAAGGAGCCACAACAGGGGATTACTGAGGTGAGACCCGGGAGCATGGAGGTGTGAAGCTTCCATCCAAACCCTTTTTACACCATTTGACCGTTGTGGTCTTTTTTCAATTCCTCGATACTAACTCTTTTCTAACAAGATCTTTATCTTAACACAAGAGTTCAAGTCACGAGTTCCCCAACCATTGAGGATACTTCCTTCGTTCATATCCTACTTTGAACAATCTAGTTTATGCTAACTTTGCATACATAGATTCATAGTGTTTACATTAATCCAAGAGTTCCTGACTCTTTTACAATTGTAGGTTGCTAAAATTCAAATTATATCATTCCTACTCATTTTTTTTTTCTTAAATTCGTGTATGTATAGGTTATTCTTCCTAACCTTCCCACATAACCTGATTGCATAATCTCCCGCAATCCTAGGTTTTATCATACGTTGTTGGTTTAGGAATTTTGATTCTAGGGATGAATCTTTAACTAGCCCCAGTTTACACAAGTTACTAAGACTTACATATTCCTTTTCACTTTCTTAAGTTCCTTTATCTTGTCGTTCTGGCACAAGAAATTTTCAACCTTTATCTTCTGATCAGGTTTACGCATTATTATGTAATGAGCTCATAGGTTTTAGTGCAGAACCTGGTGGCTCTGATACCAAATATAAAGAGCGGAAATCTTTAATTCCAAATAATCTTATAATTCCTTTTATAAGTTCATTACATTCCATAAAATATCGTAACTCCATCTATTTTCATTGTTTAATCCACAAGATTCCAAAAATATCAACTTAAAGTCTACAAAAAGATTCATAATACATCCAATTACATTTATTAACACGTGTCATCTTTCACGACATTTATAATACAAAACATTGTAAAAGAAATTTACAATTCAAGACTTAGGCATTTTGTCGCCTTAAGTTCGACAATAATTATACAATAATGAAATATAAAATATATAAGAAGAAATCTTCATTTGATCTTCAATCCAATAGACAATCTTCAAACATGAAGATGAGAACAAGGTTCAGGCACTTTTTCCACCCAACCTTGAAGCTTATGCTTCCCCGAAATTCCTTAGTCATTCAAATAATACCCGACCCTACACGAATCGCTTAGCAAAAAGAAGTCGACAAGCAGGATGGAATTTGATGCGTGCCTAGTATAACTAGTAATTCCACAAGCATTTTCATTTTTCTAATTCATTCAAGAAACGAGCAAGTTCGATACTAGGATATGGTAGAGAGTTATAAATATTCCATCTGTTTCAATGGTCCTTAAGTTACTTGGCCAAGTAAAATTTCAAGCATGACAAATAATAGTAGTTTTGGAAAAGAAAAACTACACTCTCTATAAACCCATATTCGACATTCATCCCAGAAGGTAAATTTCCAAACACATGACATGCACATTCAATTATCAAGCATGCATGGTTCCATTCAAAATAGATAAAAGAAGGTGTAACACACGTATGCAACTAAGTACATATAAAACAAGAATTTAATAAATGAGCACACATTCTTTCGGTCATTTACTCATAAAATTCATCTATACTTCAAAATAATCCTTTTCTATTCGTTTCATTCAAAGGAAGTATATTTTTAACTTTACCATCTTTCTTTTTTGTTTTTCATATTTCCTTGTAAATAAATATCTTTTAAAAAACATAATACCTCATATTTACTTATGTTTTGCAGCAATTTAGTATCATTTCTCGAGAATGATCAAAATCCACTTTTGTTCTTTTCAAACATATTTAAATATACAAAAGTATTTAATCTTATAATTCTAGAAAATATTCCACAATTTTTATTCTGTGATAATTTAATATCTTCATGCTCTTTTCTTGTAATTTCCAAATTTTCTATCTATGAAGTTTAATGAATATAGTTTTCTTTTCAAAGTTTTCTGAATCTAAAACATGTTGTTTTTTGTTGAAATCTTCACTATATTTAACAGAATAAATCTTTAAACATCCAATTTTCTGTGCAAATCTTTAAACATGCTAAAACAACATTCTTTAAATAAAGACTCTACTGTTTCTAAATAGCTTTATTTTTCATGGTTTTCTTTACTTTTTTCATAATAGTTTTTATGTTCATGCTCGTTCTTTTTCTTAATAAAAATAAGGTCTGGTGTTTGATCTTCCTTCCAGATTTGACAAAACAACAATATGTTCTCATTTTTACTGTTTTTGCAAAAAAATAAAAAAAATAGCACAATTACATTCATTGTTTCAAGACTAGTAAATGTTTTATTTCAATAAACTTACCTGTTAATCTCCTGCAGTAGCTGTGAATCTATTCAATATTTCATGTATATACTTTTATATTTGTCACTTTTTGAGTGAGTTTCTCCTAAATCTGATGTTGATTATTTGCATTTCTTTTACTTCCTGTACTTGTGCATGTATCTTGAACAGATGAATTTGCTCCCTATTCCTAGTCTCCTGCTGTTCTTCTGTTTTCTCTACTCTTGATTTTCTTTCTGTTCAGAATTTCCCTCTTCTCTCTGGCCGAATCCTCTCCTCTATACTTTTGCTTGTGTATGAAGGATGGAGGGAAAATTCTATTGTCTAATTATCTTTCTTTCCCTATTGGCTGCGTTCCTTTCTCTTACTGCCTTCTTCCACACTTCTGGCTGCACCTCCTTCTTCTCAAACTTGCCACACACCCTTCACAGTTTTCTTTTCTTTTTCTTCTGTGAGAAACCCAACTCCCTCTCTTGGCTGCCTCTTTCTTTCCTTTACCTCCACACGCGCGTGAGGTTTGAAGTCTTCTCACTAACACCAAATCTCTCTTCCCTTCTAGTTGCATACTCCTCCTTGCTTCCACGCTTTTGCTCTCCTTCTCCCCACGCACGTGAGGTTTGAAGTCTTCTCACTAAGACCAAATATCTCTTCCCTTCTAGTTGCGTACTCCTCCTTGCTTCCACGCTTCTGCTCTCCTTCTCCCCACGCGCTTGGGAGACAAACAAGAATCCAAAAAAATAAAACCGACCTCCTATCTCCTAGTCACGCATAGGTGTTTAGAAAAATTCAAGATAAAAAAAAAAGTAACAAACTACTCTCCTTCTTCTGCGTAGGAGAGACAAGCAATATGTAAAATAAGATCCAAAACAAAAACTCCCTCTCCTAACTTTCCCTTCTAGCGCATCTCTCCTTTCCTCATGCGTACGAGAGGTAAAGAAATTCCTCATATAAAAGACAAATACTGTTGTCCTCCTTCCATTTTGCGCATGCATTAAGCCGACTCCTCTCATCTTCTACTCTAGTCACGCATCCTCTCCTCTGCTACTGGTCACGCCTGGAAAGATTGCAAACTCCTTTTGTTCTTTCTCTTAAAAATCCCTCTCCCTTCTCTTTGCGCATGGTGGAGATAGCAGACTCTTCATTGAAAATAAAATTGTTCTATGCTTAGCTCTCTCTCTCTCTCTCTCTCCTTCACACTTGCGTACCTAGGAGATGGTGAAGACAAACAGATTGCAAAAATATCCATTTTGATCTCTCTACCTGCTCCCCCTCCCCCTCCCCAATTCAAAATTTTCCTCTTTATTTTTTATCATGCAAAATGGTAGTTGTTATCAAAGAAATCAGATCCATTATTCATGCTTGATCTCCAACCAAATTGGCCATAAGTGCAAGTTTCAATTTATGATTGCATGCAAAATTTATTGAGTGAAATTTTTTTTCATTTTGTTAACTGTTGTTTTCAATTCAATTTCAGTTTTGAACGTATTTTGTTGTTTTCTCTTTTCAATTCATTTCAATTAAAAACGTATTTCATTTATTTCCATTTAAATAAAAATAATGATATATAATTATTTAAACATGTATATTTCTAATCTATTTTTCCAATAATAATTTAATATACTCAAATTGAGGAATTCTTTTCGCACATAAGAAATCCTTCCATTTCAAAAAGAAAACATATTCATTTTCACATAAATTTGAGCATTCAGATAAACTTATTTAAAAATTTCCAAAATAATAATCATCACAAAAACACATTAACAACTAAGTGGTGTGTGAGATTCCATCATCCTCATAAACGTCTAATGGCTAAAACGACTCTACCTGATCAATGTTCTCGCCTTTATTCTAGTTCACCTGTTCCTGCGTTCACTTGCACTCAATTTCTCATCAGCAATGACAATCCTCAAATTTCATAATAATGAATTTCAAATCATTTCATTTGCATTTGCATTTGCATTTAAATTTTTTTATAATCATCTAACATAAACATGTAAATCTCATGATTTATATTTGCATTTAAATAATTGATAAAAATTAGTACGTGACAAGCTTGATGTAGTTGAGAGTTGCCACATTCACAACCCTTGAATGAGATTGTCTTATAGGGCCAAATGAGTTTCATGCTCTAATCCTTGAAACCAAAGGATTTTCATGCTTTTCTCTCCAAAAAATTTAATGGTTTTTGTCCTTGAATCTAGTTGCTCAAATACAAGTGCTCAAAATGATTTTGTAAAGGACTTTTTCATGTGGAATATGCATAATGACCTAAATGAACATGCACCCTTATTTTAGTCGATAAAATTGATGACCAATAATGAGTCCCACCCAAAAGAGTGGCTTTAATCATGCATGAGGACCAACATTTATCAAGATTCAACCACCACATTAATGAGGGCATCATTGTCATTAACCTCCAATGCTACAAGTACATATGAATTTGTGACCTTAAATGTGAACAATGTTTCTAAGAGGAGAAATCCTTCTAGAATAGTTACAACATCAAAAATATCCATGAATGGCATCTTAGGTCATGGAGAGAGGTAGGTGGGAGAGAGAATCACCAAAGGAAAGTGTATCTAAATGTTAGGGTTAGGGATACCTTGATTCTCTTTCCATGTATAGGGGATATAGAATACTAGGTACCTAATTAATAATGTATCTAAAAATGAAATTTGGATGAGGTGATGTAGTGTAAAATATCAAGGGTTGAAGTTTGGGGTGCCATAGAAAAGGAACTTGAGAAGAGGAAATGATAAAGGTCTATTTCAAAGGATAAATTGGATAAAATTCATGCTAGTAGAGGAAGATGTAAAAGTTTGACAAATATCAGGGAAAGAGAAAGGTTTAGGAGTGTAGGATGAAGATAAGGCCAGTATTTGAAACTCTAACAAAGGTGAGGGAAAAGAGTGGGAAAAGGTGAAAAGGTATGAAAGGATGGGTAACTTTGAAATTTTAGTGGGGGCAAGGGGAAATTTGGACTTAGATGGAAAGACATGCCTAAATGAAAAATTCTAATATCCCATCAGGAATAAAGCAAATGAAAAATTTGGGCAGAAAGGCATAATGGGATAGGAAAATCTAATATTTTTGGGATAGGAAAATCTAATATTTTGGCAAGAATGAGGAAAAATGTGGAGTTTGAATAAAATTCATACTAGTAAGGGAGACTCTATAACTTTGACAACTTGCACACACTTGAAAATTGAACATACCTCTCCACTTAAATTTTTTGAAACTTGATAGGCACATGGGGGATGAAGAGGGAGAACACATTTTAAAACACCGAAAAAGTACAACATTATAAATAGGAAATAGACATTTGGTCCATAAAATAAGAATTAATTGAAAAGGGGACATGACAGACTTGAGGTTTATCCTTCCCTAATTTACCTTTACAAGGTATCAAGATTTATCCCATCCAATGGCTTTGTAAGGTATTAAGCTTTGTCCTTAACAACTTTACAAGGTTTCAAACTTATGTAAACGTGATTTATTTCTTCATAACATAAGAAGATATAAGACTTCACCCTTCTCCAATACCTTTGTGAGGTATTAAAAATTACCCCTCTTTGATACCTTTATGAGGTATCCTTCCCTAATACCTTTCTAAGGTATCGGGCTTTGTCCTTCCTTTACACCTTTGCAAGGTATCAAACTCGGGGTTTGTCCTTCCTTGATACCTTTATAAGGTAGTAGGCTTTGTCCTATCCTAATACTTTTGAAAAGAATTGAGCTTTATCATTCCTAACATATTTGAGATTATATATTTGTAATAGATTTGTTTTATATTATAAAATTTCTATAATAATTATATATTATTTTTATTATATTTTATAAAAAAAAGTAGAAATTCCCCTACAATATTTTAAAAAAGTAGAAACCAAACATCTTTAAGGTTCATCTTGGGACTCTACACCATATTAATGGAAAAATTTAGTGTATGCCCATAGAATAAATTTGGCAAATAAGTAAGTCACATTCGTTAACAACCCATCTTGCATGCCTTTGCTAAATAAAACATTCCCACTACTAGTGAATGAAATACATCAAACAAAAAAAATGACAAAAATCTAATGACTAAGATTGTTTCAATCATCTTGCATTGTACTTAGATGACATCGGTTGTTGATCACCCAAATTAGCTTGAACCATCTCATAGAAGGAAAGACTTCAATGCAAATATATAAATATATAAATATATTTACTCAAGAATTATTTTATTTTATTCATATTGTTTTGAGAATATTACCATATATAATACTAATATTACTTTTAATGCATGCTATATAAAATAAACTAATTCTTTCTTATGTAAGTACACATATTTATTTCGTTGAGAGGCATTCCACTACAGTTGGATTTTATCTGTGTACATAAAAATGTTTGATGGCAATTATGAGATAATGAAGCGACAAACATTCTAGTATTTTTTTACGGTTATGATGGAAATGAAGCGATGCTGGCATTTTATTTATATGAGTGTCGAGAGTAGCACATTCCCATGACCGGGCTCATAGATGTGATGAGCATTACCCTTGCATGAAAGGAGTAGCATCTCAAAGGAAGCAAATCGCTTAAGGTGGCCCAGATTGAGAGATGTTTCATCCTCTCCTTCAAAAATTCACAGTGCTTTAGAGAGCAAGAGCCGATGTTTTGTCGCCATCAGGTATGCGCACCCTTAAACCCTGACCATGTGCTTAATGATATCAATCATTGGGACCATTTAGACACTTTGTTACCTAAAACTATGCTAAGCACTTTAAGCCAAGTAATTATTACAACACATGACCCAAGTGAGTTAATGGTTGCAAATATTCATTATAGGATGTAGAAAATGAATTCAGATCATGCTACAAATCTCTTTTTTATCCATGCTTTATGTGGATGGTGAATCCTGCCTTGTTGTTTTTGACATCATTGTAATGATGATTAGATTCACTACTCGAATTGCTAGAATCCAGACAATGGGAAACATCTTCTTCACTTGTGTAACATCATCCCCACTGTAAATTGTAGAATTCAGAGGGTGGCTTCTATATTGGAAATTATATTTGCAATGCCTTTTATTTTCACTTTGATTTCAAATCTGGTTTATATGCTTTTTGTCCTTTTTAAATCAAACTTTTAAAATTTACCTCGTGAAATTTATCCAAAATGGGAGCTTTGGAATAGGGTATGGACATCCATCAAAGCATAATGGAAGCACTATTTTAGTCAAATATTAGAATTGGAAATTCTCTGATAGAGATGTATGCAAAATGTGGAAGCATAGACAAGGCACAAGAATTTTTTGGTAGGATGCCTGAAAGAAATGTGGTCTCATGGAATACCATGATTGCCGAAAATGCAAAAAATGTGTCCAAAATCTATAATATTTACTAGAAAACTCATAGCCTATGTGGAAATGGGAGATTTGGAATGGAGTATGGACATCCATCACAACATAAACAATGGACGAATTTTGCCAGATGTTCTAGCTGCAACTGCATTAGTAGATATATATGTAAAATATGAAAACATAAACAAGGTACGTTATCTATTTTATAGAATTCCTCCCAAACTCTACAACCTTTACAACCATCCTCCCAACTTGTGCGAAATGGGAGATTTGGAATAGGGTGTATTTTGTCTGCTATTGAAAGAATACTCCAACTACACTTTTGTGATTGAGATTGGGTATGTTCCACACAAACTTTTGAATTACCTTCACCTCACTCCAACCTGGCCATCCTACCGAACAATGACATTACACCATATACATAGTATTCAATACAAAACATAATCGTTATCTTTGCTACGTAGATCATAAATTCACAAAATAATCCCTTACACAAAGGTTAAGGGTAACAAAGCTTGGGTTTTTGCTGCTAATTTTCAGAAAAATAAAATCTTCCGAAATTTTGTTATCAATACTCTAAAATTCTTGCGTAACCTTCATTTGTGTGTACTGTGGCGAATTGAGTGTCATGCTAGAACATTCTTGTGTTCTCAAAATACTTTTATCTTTGCACTCAAAAATGTCCTAAGCCTGCAAGCATAATTTTTACACTAATTTTCCTTTTTCCACATGATTAAATAATCATCAATTATTTAATTATCATTAGTTCCATATTCTACTATTAATTAAATAATTTCATATTATTTAATTAATTTAGTTTAACATTATTCTTCTTTGATTAATAAATAAATTTTATTTATTTAATTACATCACTAATTATTTTCATTGTTAAAATTTTAATTAAATAAATTATTAATATTTATTTAATTATCCACTAACCCTTTTTCTCTAAAATTAAATAATTATCTATAATTATTTAATTATTCATCTTCCATTTCCTAAATTAAATAATTATTTTAATTATTTAATTTATCCAAATTTATCCACTCTCCATAAATAAATAAAATTATTTATTTTATTTATTTAGCTCACCTTGCACATGCAATAATAATTAATTAATTATTAAAGTCTCAAGAAAATCCAACTCACCTTTTGACTAAAACTTTCTTTTAGTCCACTCCTCATGCATTTAGTTTACTAACACTCTGAGTTATCTCTATAATTAGATCACTTAACTCAATCATGTAATTAGTTGACTAATGCATGCATTCACTTAATTGAATCATGCAAATAGTTAATTGATCCATCTATTCTTCTCAACAATCCTCCACCGTTGATCTCTTCACTTCTTCCTCAAATCCTCATCATTCATCAAATTTGAATTTCTATAAAATTAAGCTTTCATCCTCATTTCAGGCCAACTACAATCTTCACTATTTTGTTATCATTCATTCATCTTGAGCTTATTGTAATAGTGCACACATCAAATCTGAGAGCAACAAAGGCATAATACAACAAAATTGAGAAGTGCAATGAAGGTGAATCAACATTGACTTGAGAAGGTATTACTTGTTATTTTCATCGATTTGATTTCTTCTGTTGTAACTAAGGCAAAAAGTTAGGTTAGCATAAAGATACATGCATAATCAAAACCCTAGCTAAACAATGAAGTACAAAGGAGGAAATATGCATAAAACAAAGGAAGATTTCACCAAAAGTCTTCATGCCCTCCATGATTGACCTTCATTTCCCTTCTCCATTTGCTGCAATATAAACTTTGCCCTCAAATTTTGATGAGCAACTATTAGCTTATGTCAAGCCCTAAGAAAATATTGAAGGATTAAACTATTCAACACTAGCAAGTATGCAAGTGTGAAGCAAATCTAAGCCTAAAGTCTGCAACAAGAAGTCATGAAGTCAAAAGATCCAAGCATGAAGTGACAAAATGAGGTTGACATTGCCTTTTTTTATAGAAAAGTCAATTTTGGATGAATGGCCAAGATTGAAAGTTGAGGAATGCCCTAAGATCAAAGGCTGAAATTAAATGTGACAACCAACAATTAGGGTTAGGGCGACAAGAATTTATGGTAAATTTAAAATGAAAGGTTGAGAATGGACAAGAATTTATGTGACAAGAAGATATTTGGCACAAAAAAAGAGGCAAGCGGGGAATTAAAATAGAAATTTAAAATTAATTTCCTTTTGAGATTGAGTTGACATTTTGAATTAAAAATTAATTTAATTCAAAAGTGGTGGGCCATCTAACAACAAATAATGATTTTAAATTATTTACTTAGAGGGAAATTAGAAAGTGAACAATTTTAAATAACTACCTTTATTTAAAATTAGAAAAGGCAAGGGTGGACAATAATTAAATAAATTATAGGAATTTATTTAATTATTAGAAGATATAGCAAATTAATGACGTATTTAAATAAATAAATAAAGTTTATTTATTTAAATAATTAGGAAGAAATAGTGGGCAAGTGATAATAAAATAAATTTATGAATTTATTTAATTATAGAGAGACATAAGAAATTAACGACATATTTAAATAAAATAAATGTAATTTATTTATTTAAATAGTCAGGAAGAATAAAAGACATGAATTAATTAAATAATTGAAAATTATTTAATTAATAGTTGAAATTGGACTATAGGACATAATTACATATTTTAATTATGTTGAGAAGAAATATGGAGAAAATAGAGTTTGCAGGCCTAGGTCAATTTTATGTGTCTACATATGTCATTATTGTGCTTCATTGTTGGATTAGAATTGGTTTTCTTGAATTTGATAGTTTTGTGGTTGTTGCTTGAGATTCTTACATCTAACTCGATTTTTGGTCGTACAAATTGGTGAACCTAACATGAATTACTCACAAATTTTGTAAAAAAATATAGATTTTTACAGTTAAAGGTTGTACAACACAACTGTGTATGTAGAGTGACACATCTGAAGGTTTCTCCAACACATCTATAGCTCTGCAATGCATTTGTCAACCTGTGATGCATATGTGAACAACAACACATGCACATATTTTTGTGATGCATTTGTTGGATCTTGTGACATAATTGTTTGACATTGAAATTTCCTATTTTTGGCTCACAATTATTGTTTTTGGTTGCTATAGAGGTTTAGAGAGTGATTTTATGAAACCCTAACATTTACTTAATCATTTCTAAGTTGTCTATTTCGTGTGTTTTTGGCACTTTTGGTGTCTGTAGGTTTTGTGATGCAATCATTTTTTTACATTGCAATCATATTGGGTGACTCATCTATTTGCATCTACATCAAAATTATTTTTTACGTCGTATTTGAGGATTTTTGTGTTGTAACTGTCTACTGTGATGCATCTATCAAAAATAGTGACACATTTGACTGAGGATCAAAAAGGTGTAAAATTTCCAATTTTTGTTTTTCAAGGCAATCTAATTTCGATAGACTGGGGTTTTTTGGTTACTGATTACTATCTTTAGCTTTGTGGCAATGGTTTGGGAGAATAAATTGATTAAGATTACTAATCTAGTTTGTTAAAGGTTCACTTGTCAAATAATTTATTTTAAAAACTTGTGTGTTTGTGATTTCTAGATTAGATAACACTTCAATTTGGTGCTTAAAAAGAATCATTGTCTATCGTGTTTGGTGCGCTTGCACACTTGTGTCATGCCAAGTTATTAAATGTATCCTCTCCCCTTGTGCACTTGTGTGATCCTGGGTACAAGAGAAAAATGTAATTACTTATTTTTATTTTTTGTAGGATGTTTGCTTGGGAATTTCATCACCCCAGAGTTCGACCTCAAGCATGTTTCTCAACAAGCCATATTAAAGGGGGGAGAAAAAAATTGTACCCCAAGGAGTGGCCAATATCATTTGAAGTCGAGTTGCGTGACCCTCGGTCCGTCGAGACACATTTGGAGATGAGAGAAGAGGAGACCCTTCCAATCTCAAGATATTATAGATGGGATCTCTATTCATGACAGACCCCCACTAGACACCATTAATTTTAGAAGCCTAGGAGCCTTCAGTCATAAGCTTGGTGTAGTCTAGCATACAGTATCATGCACGAAGCTATTCACCACATACTTCCTTAGGTAGAGATAGAATCCTTAGGGTTGGATTTCATAAAAAATCAGGGGTACAAGAAGGTGAACTTGTTTTCACATTCAACTTAGGCCATTAGACACCTAGCTACCTGTCTTCACGAGAAAGGTATTTCTATCCAATCTCACAAAGTATTAGCACTTCGATGTAGTGGACCTACATCAAGTGAGCACACCCATCTTTTAATCAGGTTGTTCTTGTCTTCTAATTGTCTTCTCCTTATACAAAACCAATGAAGCCATTGGGCCTTTAGGACTTAAGCCTTTTACCCAAGTTTGAAAGAGTCAAACAACCAAATCTATCTTTTGAGTGTTTTATGAGTGTATTTTTGTCTAAAACTAAAAAAATTCAACACAAGAAACGACTTAGTGTAGTGTAGGAAAATACATACCCTTGAATTTTCACACTTGTTTGGGACCACCTTGCTTTATTTGTCCTTATTTATGTCTTAATTGGTCCTATTATGCATCCACAAGCCGAATAAATTATATCTTTTTATGGCTAATCTTGACAAACATCAAAAGATAAATGATAATTTAATGATTTTGGCTGTGTGTCCTTGATTTTTGGATCAGGACTAAGACACCACCTAGGGCATCTTTGTCCTCCAAAGGTCTTGGGACCCTCTTTTTAAAGGCACCTTAAAAGGCCTCTTTTTGGAGTCTATGCCTCGAGTTTCAAGCGTTGGGACTAAGACACCACCTAGGGTGCCTTAGTCCCCCTCAAGTTATTTTCAGGATTTAATTTCAAATCTTGGTGGGATTCAACCTCCTTTAATTAATGAATTCATATGTTGGCTTGGTGTGGTATAATTTTGGGATATTAAGCATGCATAAGTATAAATACAAGGTTCTTTCACTCATTTCTCACCCAACAACTTGAATGAGCATTCCTAATAGCATAATTGAGTTCAAAAGAGCATTCAAGAGTAATCATCAAGCATTTGGAGTCATCATCAAGATTCAAGCATCACATCAAAGATATTCTTACATCATGTGTGTTTTTGAGCTAACATTTATGATGTAGGATTTTGATTCAAGCAAGAAATTCAGGTCAAGATCTATCAAGCATTCATTCGATTCAAGATCTACATTCAAGCTAGCCACTTCATACAAGTTTACAGATTTCATAATAAGGTTTTGGTGAGTTGCAACATAGCACTTTGTTCATTCATCATTTCCCTCCATTATTTCATTTCATTCCAAGGTTTAATTACCAACAAGGGGTTTAACCAAGGCAAACCCCCATTTACTAACAATCAACAAGTTTTTCCTCTTTTATGTGTTTATGTTTGTAGATTTAGGTTGAAGATCATTTGAAGTGAAAATTTGCATTGTAAAGTTGTCATCTTCACAGAAAGTCATCTATAGGCAAGATCTAGAGGTTTCAAGACCTGAGATCCGAGAAGAAGGAAGTGCACACATTGAACCTCAAGATCACATTTCGAAGTTGTAGAAATTGACATCAAGACTAAGTTGACAGTAAGGGAATCTTAGTCCTCCAAGTGGTATTTTTCATACATTCTTTGAGATTCTATTCTAACATCCGAAGATTTTGCATCTGCCCAAAAAATAGCAATGGGACTAAGAAACTAGTAAGGGTGTCTTTGTCCTCCCTAGCATATTTTGACAATATTTTTACATTTCCATAATCCTTATCATATTTCTAGACTTCCCAGGTACATACATCCTAACTTGTTACTTAATTTTGTCATTTGCACTCATTATTTGCCTTGCATTACTAGGTTTTGTGAGTTGAATATCAAGTTATCTTTTCCAAGATTTTTTTTGGTGGTGAACCCTCAAAGCCTAAGGAATCTTCCTAGGTCTCCCTTGTTGAGAATTGGCTCACCTTTGTGTTGATAGTCAATCCAATTTGGGATCCTAGGTTTCCTTGAATGAACCATTCCCCCTATAAGGAAAAATCAAGGATTAGAGATTTCTTTCTTGTATTGTGATTCCTTTCTCCTCCAAATAATCTATCCAATGGTTCACTTAGAAAACTTTATTTTAGGGAAACAACTAGATTCACACATCTATTAAATATTGCATTGCATTTGTGTTCTGTAATGTAATTGCAGACTCTGTGTGACACATCAATTAGCTTTTTCACCACATTTTTCCCCTACTATGCATCTATTATTTTGAGCTGCATTTGTTTGTTTCTTGTACTGAATCTACTTAGAAAACCTTAGGAAAAACCAAAGCATCATATTTGTCAAAGTCATACAATTGTCAAAATCGATAGCGCATATGCTAGTTTTTGTAACACATCTATTACAAACCAGAGTACCACATCTGTATATTTCCCTGATGAATCTATCTGTACTGAAAAATTAGAGTTAATACCTAAGGATCCAAATCACAAACCTAATTCACATAGTGACCTTAAGCAAAGACTTGAGACTTGTTAGATCAATATTACAATTTCAACATTTTTTTTGATTTCGTTAGCTTAGGTTTCACCTCTTAGATTAAGGCTTGTCATCCAACATCATTGAACTTTATATTGGCATTTTGAACCCAAGAAATAAACTAGATTCTGACCAGATTATAGTCATCCTTGAATGCCTTAACCTCACAATTTCTCATTATCCCATCAACAAGTAGTGCCTATAACTCACAAGTCTAGTGAAGGTTTTACTTCTATCAAATGATCATCTTGATCTTTGTCCTTTTTTTGAGGTCTCGACATTACCATTGATCACATTGGTCTATCTTAGTCTCAAAATCCAAATTAGAAAAGCCCAAAAACATAGTGTAACCTCATAATCATTTTGTATCCTTTAAAAATAAAAAATCCCAAAAATATAGCATAGTTTTATACTTAGTTTGCATACATCCAAAAAATAAAAAAATCCAAAAACATTCAAAAAATCACAAAATCCAAAAACATTCAAAAAATTAGAAAAGTCCAAAAACATTAAAAAAATTCAAATCCAAAAAATTCCTAAAAACAAAAAAAACTCCCAATTTTTTATTTTTATTTTTAGCATAGCAAGTCTTTTATGGTCAAAACCAAGTCATAGAGAAAAAGAAAATAAATGGATCCCAAAAATGACCATACTTTCAATCCCACTAGCATCATGCATTTTGGGTCATCTTCAAATGAACCACCAATTTCACAACCTAAAACTACACCATATTTTGATGAGTACACCTTGAACGATGTGGAACATAGTCTAACCCAAGAGGAAATTGACGATGCTTCACAAGATCCTCAAATGTTGCAAATCATGGATGAAATTCTATTTGCAAACCCTAATAGATACTTTTTGTCACATGCACATAATAGAGCTAAACTTCCTCCTGATTTTGACATTTCCACAATAATGGGACAATCATCAAATATAGTATCTCAAGGACAAGGTGCAATTAACACAACACCTCCATCACATAACTCCACCTCACAATAGTTGAATACAAGCATGCCATTTAGACATACCTCACATAATACAACAACTATAAACATACCTTCCACCCTAATGTTTGGCACAAAATTCATGAACCCACTTTACCATACATCATCAACATCTCAAACCTCAGACACATAATTCATGAATCCATTTTCCACCACATCTCAGATGAAAACACAACAAAGAACACAATAGTTGTAACTTATAACACCACAAATCAAAATCCATCCAATAAGACTCGAAGGACATACACCTTCCCAAGGTCACAGGTACACACTACTCAAACTTCACAAAACATAAACATAACTCCAACCTACACATGAACAGTCTAGGTTGAACTAGAACATGAATCAACCACCACCTCAACAACCATCCAATCCAAATCTCGCATTCACATCTTGTTTTCACCAAACCACTCAACCTCCATCATAACATCACTTTCACACACTCAATCCAAACTCCCATGCTTCAACTTCAAATATGAGTTATTAAAACATGAACCTGTTCATACATCCTACACAAACTCAAATGAATGCATCTCCTACATTTCCATCACCCACGAAGATATTAGCTCAACAAATACAAACCTTGCAATAGAAAATGGCCAACATCTAGGAAACACAAATAAAGAAGATTTATTCAATTGAGAACTTATGTCCCTGTCCTTTTGATTGAAGCCTATACATGTCGCCCTTCCCTACAAACTTCAACATAACAAAATTTAGAAAATGCAAGGGTAAGGGAGATACTATCAAGCATGTGAGAGAATTTCAAATGTATATGATCACACATACTTAATGCGACTTTTCCCATGAAGTCTTGAGGGACAAGCACTTGACTGGTTCACACACTTGTCTCCTAATATAAGGACCTAGATTGAATTAGTTAACAAGATTGTTGCAAACTTCTCCTACAACATTGAGAGTGACATAAACATAATAAAACTATGCAAATAAAAACAAAAGGAGGGAGAATCATTTGCTTCTTGCCTCTAGATATGGAGAAATCTTGCTAGAAAATGTCCTTGTCACATATCTGAGAAGCAATTGGTACAAATATTTGTGTATTATATCAATACATAAGTGATGTTTCATCTTTGGATTCATTGTTGTAACACCTTTGAGGAGGCTATTGAGAAGGATATCTCCATTGAGAAGGCTCTTGTCGCAAAAGGGTTGGTAAAAAATCTCAAGGAGAATAACAATAACTTGAGCTCTTCCAATGATAAAGGAAAATTTTGGTCAAGAAACAAGAATGTGATGAATGATGGGGTGGTGGATGCCAACTTAATAAACAAATCTCACCCCATCATTAGTATTAAAGGACCTTCTATGCAAAAATCAAGTAGCAACAACAAACTGCAAAACCATGAGAAAATAAAAAATATGATTCAAATCAATAAAGCATGTGGTCCCGAGAGGACTAATCAACCAATATGAAAGTACACACCCATAGGGGAATCTATTGAGTCACTTTTGAAGTAACTACTACAATCAAATTTCATCCAACTCCTAGAGGTCAAACATTATGAACCGTGACCCTTCAAACTGACTTGGTGGAATGACAATAACTTTTATATCATAGAACAAAAGAGCATAAAACCTCCTCATGCTTTAAATTCAAGAGGATAATTTAGGACCTTATAGAAAATGGTGACAATTGATAAATAATCCACAAGGATACTCAAATACAAATCACACCATACTCAAAGATTCCATATAAAATCATGGGTAGGGAAAATCTTCCAACTTAGGGTCAAATACCAAGGACCAAGCCAATTCACTCACATTACATATTAATACATAGTAAACCACATCCAACAGACTGATAAGAATGTCTCCACCATAACCATTAAAAATAAGAATCTTGACTATGCGGTTACAACCCGTAGATCCAAAGTGACCCTGTAAGGGGCCACTTCTAACTCACAACTAAAAAATCAGTACAATCTTTTGGATTATCTAGGAAAAACCCCTACTCAGATATCTATTCTCGAGCTACTCTGCATATCCCCTGACCATAAGGCCATCCTAGACAAAGCTTTACAAGATTCTTCGGTTCCCTAGACCTAAATGTTAATCAATTGTAGGACATGGTAGGGTACTTAGCCACCACCCATCATGTTACATTCACAGAGCATGATCTTCCAACATAAAAACCCACCATAATGATCCCTACATCTTGAGGTATTCACCAATAAACATAAGATTAGACGAGTCCTGATAGATGGTGGAGCAAGTTTGATTTTTTTTACTTTGAAACTAGTTACTAGATTGAGATTCTCTAATGCATGTATAAACACATCAAAAAGAATAATCATAAAGGCTTATGACGATACAAAGTGCTCATCTAAGGGTGTAATCACTCTTCCATAAGAGTTGATTTGACTATTTGAGATACTGTGTTCCAAGTCTTGGACTTGGACCTCCCTTACAACCTTCTCCTCGGGCACCTGCGGATTCATGCTGTGAATTCTATTCCATCCACCTACCACCAATACTTCAGAATTCCCATATAATAAAACTAAAATCACAATACCGGGTAACCCAAACCTATTCCAATATTGCAGTAATATGAAGGGGACACCTGAACATAAAGTACATATTAATAGGGAAGTTTCACCATCCACATCATCTCACTACATCGATCCTGCATCATTATTTGTATCTTCCAACCCATCCATATCATTCCCCAAAAATAAGGTCCAGGTCCAAGATAACAGATGTGGAGAATATAACAATGCAAAACCATACTACATTGGTAAGTTGCCAGCCTCTCCCAAGTCTTACAGAAAGTCGTGCCCCATTTAAAAGAATCCTGAGGCCGTCATTCAATACTAACCCCCCACTACCTTCACTAAGTGGGGAGAGATAATGAAAGAATGTAGATGATGATATTTCGAGTTGGATCTACAAGGATGAAGAGGACAAAAACCTGCACAACTACTGATTGAACATTGTGGGAAAGGTTTTGATATCATGAAAAAAAGGTTATGATGGTCATAGTGGACTTGGTGCACACAATTAAGGAATGACAAATCCTATACTCCCAAAAAAATTAAAGGACTTGTGTATAGACCACTTAAAGTGAATACTCCTTGTACTAAGTTACCTTTAGATAATGACACTAATATTTGCAACTATGTCGAGACTTCTAGGGATAGTCCTGAGACCAACACTAACATAATGAGGGTTGAGCTTGGATTGAGACCTTTTGGGACCTCAAAAAATCTTGTCTATACCAATATACCCTATCCATGAGCTATGCCAATACCGATGATGACTTTCCTTTAGTCCACCCACAAGTTCTGATAAATTGGGATCAACAAGGACCACCGAGCTTAGACATATTTGAAAATGATGAAGCCATAGTTGAGTTTATGGGACTATGAGAAGGTATGCCTCATGAGGATCATAAATATGGATTCACCATAGATCTTGATGCTACTACTTACTTTAGGAATTCCACACCACCTTCTAGTCGCAAAATTAAAAAAAAAAGGTCTCTTGGTGAAAACCGAAAGGTGCCTCTAGATCGAGAAAAAATAAAAAGAAAGGACATATTCAAGGGTGAAAACCTCTCCAAGGTGCCCAAGGATGGAAGGTTGTATGTAATCCCTAGAAGCCATGAGAGATCACCACTATTGGTAGAAAATTCAAAGGAAGTCAATATCAGTATAGCCGACGGTCCTAGGATCATACATTTTGTGACATCATTAACAAAGACCGAAAGACCGGAATTAATCAACTTCTTTTCCATGAGATAAATCAACTTCATCTGGTCTTATTCTAACATGCTTGGACTAGACCCCAAGTTAGTCCTTCATCGTTTACCTCTTCTTTTAAATGCCAAGGCTTTCAAGCAAAAGCTAAGGAAGATGCATCTACAGATTGCACTATTGATCAAGGTTGAACTAAAAAAGTTATTAGACATTGGTTTCATCAAAACCATAAAATACATAGAATGGATTACAAATCTGGTGCCAGTCACCAAACCAATAGGATGAATTAGAATATGTACAAACTTCAGGGACATGAACAAAGTCTGTCTTAAAGATGATTTCTTGTTGCCCAATATTGACATCATAGTAGACCTAACAATGAGATATGGAATGTTATCACTTATGGATGGATTCTTTGACTATAATTAGATCAAAATTACTCCTAATGATCAATATAAGACAAATTTTACTTATCCCTAGGATACTTATTGCTGGAATGTCATGCCTTTCGACCTTAAAAATGTTGGAGCTACCTATCAGAGGGCTAAGACCACCATATTTCACAACATGATGCACACACTCATGGAAGACTATGTTAATGAATTATTGGAAAATCCATTATAAGATAAATTAATGTAAATGTGCTTGATAGGATCTTCACCCAATTAGAGCAATACAAAGTAAGATTAAATCCAAAAAAGTGTGTCTTTGGAGTAACTTCTGGAAAAATCCTTGGGTATATTGTTTCTCATAGAGGTCTTAAAGCTGATCCTAAAAAGGTGAAATCTATCATCAACATGCCTCCACCGTCCAATCTAACTCAACTATGAATTCTACAGGGGAAATCATAGTCAATCTGAAGATTTATTCGTCAACTAGCCAATAAATTTCACCTCTTTCAGTACTTGCTTCGCAAAGGTTTCCCATTTAAATGGATCAATCATTGTCAAAAAGCCTTCCAACAAATTAAGGAATGCCTATTATCACCACTAGTATTGATGTCTCCTATTGAACGAAAACTGTTCACCCTAGACATATCAACCACATCATTAGCATTAGGAGCTCTCTTAGCAAAAAATGATGAAGACAAGACCGATTTACTACATCAACCATACACTTGTGGGGTATGAACTTAATTATAGTCCTATTAAGCATGCATGTCTTGTTGTCATCTTTCCATACATAAGTTTTGACATTACATGCTAAATCATCAACTAAGTTATAGCAAAGATAGATCCTCTAAAATACCTGCTCAATAAAGCAACTGTCACAGATAGATTGACAAAATGGGTGATGATTTTAAGTGAGTTTGATATTGAATATCTTGATCAAAAAGAAATAAAAGGACAAGTAATAGTTGATCAACTAGAAAATTTTCCAACTACAATAGATCATCCACTTGTATTATACTTTCTCGATGAATTAATTTTCAAATTAGAGACCTCTACAACATGCAAGCTGTACTTTGATGGATCCTACATACTCATCATGGTTTAGGAGCTAGAATTATTTTGGTCACACCACAAGGAGACAAAACTCCTAGGTCCTCTAGAATAGCATTCCCCTATACCAATAAAATTTTAGGATATGAAGCTTTGCTCACAAGATTTAGGACAACTATCAAATAGAAGATCAAGAACCTTCATGTCTACAGCAATTCTCAATTGGTTGTTTAATAGGTTAATGATTATTATGAAACAAAAGATGAAAAAATTACTCCTTAGAAGCAGATGGTAGATAGTTTTAAACAATAATTTGATGTCATCATTTTTTAGCAGATTCTAAGGATACAAAACAAAACAACCAAAACAATGGATAACATAGTATCTCTTCTTGAAATACCTAATAACGTCCATCAATATGAATTCTTGGCGGAACAACTTTGGATCCCTACTTTCGATGTCCCTAAATATGAGCTTGTACATGTGAAATTGTTGGTCTTGATTCACCTTGGTACAAATACATTTACAATTACCTTCATGACCAAATCCTTCCCCTAGAAATTATTGACCAATCAAGGCAAAACCTTTATTCGCCAAGCCTCTAAATATTTCATCATCATTGATACCCTATACTGTTGTAGCCTAGACAATAATATTCTTAGATGTCTTGACTCAGATGAAGCACACATTTATGTACACAAGGTACATGATGGTATATGTGGAACTCATTCTAGTGGTCCTTTCTTAGAAAAAAATCTCATGCAAATTGGATATTATTGGCCTAATATGAGATGTAATGCATACCACTTTGTTAAGAAATATTTTCAATATCAAATTCATGAAGACCTTATTCACATACCCACACAAGAGCTTCACCCAATTACATTACTCTGGCCTTTATTTCAATGGGGGCTTGACCTTGTAGGAAAGATTCACCCTATCTCTGCTAATTCCCATAAATTCATTATCATTGTGACTGAATATTCTACAAAATGGATCAAAGCTATTCCCATGACCTACATCACCAATAAACAAATTGCAAAATTTATCCTCAACTACATCATATTCCATTGATACATCAATTTCAATCCATCTCATTTCACTTATCTAACTATTCTTCACTTCTTATTAACCTTTTCCTCTAACACTTCTTCCATCATCCCTCACAATCCTCTAGATGGCATACTATTACACAAAAAAAGAAAGTGATCCTATATCCAAAATCATGTTAGAGAATCATATGCATCATCATATACATGTTAGGTCATTCATATTACATATAAAAATACAAAAAATAGCATTGCATCACATTTTATAAAATCAACATAACTTCATATAAAGTATTGCATAAACATATTATAAGCATATAATGTCATCTTGCATATAGGTCATGTAAACATATTAATCCCATCATAAATCATAAAAATTGGATATCTATACACACCATCATACATATAAGCATAAATTATGTACAACCATCCATCCATGTATAAGTAATCATACATTATCATAACATACATCATAAATCCATATTCACATCACATAGGAACCATCACATAAAAATAAAATGCATAACATATATCACATCACAGGAACATGCATATAATAGGTATAAATATCATGTAGTCATCGCAAAAAGTGATGCATCATATATATATCAAAAAAGTGTCATAGTACAAAGCTAAGTGACTATCAAATATGGAGTTCATAGGCTCGATCAAAATATACATGAGTGTGTCTATGTATGAATACAAAAATCAGGCTATCACGAGCTACTCCTATCCTTTGTATGTGGTTTTGTTATCATATAAGATGATCTCCTAGGTCTAGATACTCAACCACTACTAACTAATCTCCATGAGTGTAACCTACTCTGAGACTGACTATGAGTGTAACTGGGTGTCCTTTCTGAAGGTGGCACCACATCCTCATACAACTCTCTATAGTACTGAGCCTCTCGAATAGTCTAATAAAATGTGCACACAAAATCAATACTAGGCCCACTCACACTCTTGATAAAAATCAAGGACTACTTCTCAACCCTTTGTGCCCTGATAATCATGGTATCTTGCTTGGTAGTCAAATATGCCACCTACACTTGTAAAGTCTAAATCAGGGACTACAAGGCTAGAAGTTGTGCCTACACACCATTGTCGCCCTTGGCCTCAACCTCCTACTCCATGACATCCTGGATGGCCTCTCTGATGAGGACATATTTCAACCCCTCATCAACTACCATATATCACACATCCTCCTCCTCTTGAGCCTCCACATTTAGAATCTCCTATTCTTGTTGAGTAACATCCTTCAATCACACCTCCTCCCCCCCACACTTCCTCCTCTATGATAGGTGGTAGTTTTCCTAAAATAACAGGTGGAGCTCTACCTCTACCTCTCCTACCACCCCTGCCTCCTTCCCTACCACCTTTCCCTCCATCATCATCTCTCATACCTCCACCTTTCCCTCCATCATCACCCCTCCCTCTCCCCCCCTCCTCAACCTACTTCATAGTCCTCACCCTAGTCTCTCTCAAGGAACTAGCACACCAAGATCTATGAAAGGAGTCAGTTTATGCTGCAACCACCAGGCATCATACTTTGGTTTGGTCCCCACATCTACAACCTCTAGTCCTACACCCCACTATATAGGTTGTAACTAGTCAAACTCCTAGAATATAAATTGCAAAATGATCATGGGCCCCCAATGACCCACCTCCTGAGTTGATCTAACAAACATAACACTACCAATAAGAACACCCTACTAATCACCAAAATATTGAAGCACCCTCACATATAATTGCCTCTCTATGATATGCTACAATAGGACTGTGCATCCAATCAAATACCTCATCTGCTGACAGTATGAAATATGTTTTGCATCATCATCCTAGACCACACACTGTCTATAAGGCCTCCAAGTAAATCCAACTAGTATATCAATCTCATGGTTCCAATACCCCACATCTTCAACATGCTTCTATGCAACAATGCTCCTATACATGAAAACATATAGTAGTCCCACAAGTAAATACCTCACATTGATAGGTTTGAACACAACACTGTGCTCCCATGCTCACATGTGGAGTAGAGTGAACTCACAAATAATAGATAATACACCTCTATAGGCAACATTATGGAGTTGAAAGTATAACATGGCTAAAACACAAGGGCCCCATGCATACATTGTACCTTCATCCATCATGTTGACCAAAATATAGCCCCATCCTAAGGGAAAATTGTGCCCTCATCAATCTGGTACCAAGAGACCGGCTATAACATTTCAGACAACAATGATCAACCTCTCATATTTTTCTACTAGGGTGTCCCATCTAATCTGATACTCCTTGACACCCAGGTCATCAGTGTCGAAACATCACTACAGAGCAACCAATCCAAAATTAGGGTTGTAAATTACCCTCTCACCATGAATGGGGATGTGTAGGATGCACCGATACATCCTCTAATGCCACTGTTGCCTCTTCAATCACTAGATGAAATGAGCTAGTTTCTGAATACCATCTCTTTGCCAATGCAGTAATCAACCCCCTATTAGCCCCGGTCTTAGGCATAGAGGTAACATAGTAGAGTCCCATAACATGTAGAGTAGCTCTCTCAGTCACATCCAAATGATCATGCAACACCATAGATGATGGTTGACTCTCTCAAGTATATAGAGGTATCAATCTCACTTGTGTTCAAACAACACATTGCTTCAATCATGATACCTGGCTAAACCTATTTAACCTTTTGAACCCTATTTTTTTCCTAAAAATACATTTAATTGAGCAACAACTAGATGCATCACTTTATTGAAAAAATGCATCACTTTGCACAAATATAGCACTTAATTCAATTCCAACACAACATTACAAATGTGTCACATTGTCTTACAATTGTGTTGTTAAAATACACTTGCAACACTAAATCCTACAAATGCATCATTGAAATACACTTGTAGGGCTAAAAATAGTTGTGGCCTTACAAAGGAATGTGGTTCCACAAGACATATGTGTCACACATTACAAATGTGATGCTAAAAATGACAAATGTGTCGTTCAAGACTATAGATGCGATGCAAAATTTTGCATCGCATCTATTGCTTAGTTTTTGAGGCCTAAAATCTAACTAAAAATGCAAAAAATTCAACGATTGAATGGGGTACATTCCGCATCACCCGAGCCCTCAGGCCACCCATAGGTCTGTACTCACCACCCATGATGAGAGCTCTTTTGAATTCCTACGATAGCTCTGCTGCCCAATGCTCAAATCTCTCCTAAATTTTCAAAATCATAATGCATGAATGAGGGAAATGACCCCCTAAAGGCCTATTTATAGACTTCCCAAGCCCTAATGGACCCTCCCTTCATAACTAGATGCACTGGACATGTCACAAAATTGATAATATGGCTGACCAAATTGACCTACAAACATAACTTTTTTCCATGTACACACTTAAACGAATAAAATCAGCTTGTTGATAAATTTTCCAAATTTCTCGAGGGGGCACTATGCTATCTCATTGTCACCAGGGCATACTGGGGCACACCAAGGCATCTCTTGAGTAGAATTTTCTAATTTTTCTCTTACACAATGCTCAAAATAGTATTGTATCAAAGAGGGGGAAAATGTAGACACTAAAAAATGTCCCGAGCTTGCAAGCATCATTTTTACACCAATTTTCCTTTTTCCACATGATTAAATAACTATCAATTATTTAATTATCATTATTTCTGTATTATACTATTAATTAAATAATTTTATATTATTTAATTAATTCACTTTAACATTATTCTTCTTTGATTAATTAAATAAATTTAATTTATTTAATTACGACACTAATTACCTTTATTCTTCTAATTTAATTAAATAAATTATTATTATTTATTTAATTATCCACTATCCCTTTTCCTCTAAAATTAAATAATTATTTAATTATTCATCTTTCACTTCCTAAATTAAAAAATTATTTCAATTACATAATTTATCCAAATTTATCCACTCCCTATAAATAAATTAAATTATTATTTTTATTTATTTAGCTCACCTTGCTCATGCAATAATAATTAATTAATTTAATTAATTATAAAGTCTCATGCCGATCCAACTCACCTTCTGACTAACACTTTCTTTAGCCCACTCCTCATACATTCAGTTTACTAACACTCAGTTTGAGTTATCTCTATAATTAGACCACTTAACTCAATCATGTAATTAGTTAACTAATTCATGCATTCACTTGATTGAATCATGCAAATAGTTAAGTGATCCATCTATTCTTCTCAACAATCCTCCACCATTGGTCTCTTCAATTCTTCCTCAAATCCTCACTATTCATCAAATATGAATTTCTATAAAATCAAGCTTTCATCCTCATTTCACACCAACCACAATATTCAAGATTTTGCTATCATTCATTCATCTTGAGCTTATTGTAATAGTGCACACATAAAATTTGAGAGCAACAAAGGCATAATACAAAAAAATTGAGAAGTGAAATGAAGGTGAATCAACATTGACTTGAGAAGGTATTATAGTGTTATTTCAATTATTTGATTTCTTATGTCATTATTGTGTTTCATTGTTGGATTATAATTGGTTTTCTTGAATTTGACAGTTTTGTGGTTGTTGTTTGAGATTCTTGCATCTAACCCTATCTCTGGTCATACAATTTAGATGTTTTTTGAATGCCTCATGATGATATTTAGGGCTTCCATCTTCTTATTTTTCACTCTTGAAAATTGTGAGAATTTAACTAAATATATTAATCTAACTATATGAAAATCTATTTTATCATTTTATAATCTTTGAAATGAAATATGAGCTGATTAACTATGTATAACCAATTAATTCTATATGAATTTTCATGCAATCTATTGTATGTTCTGGAGTTTTTATTTTATGGAAAATATTTAAAAATAAACAAAGAAAATTCTAATCTACTTGTAAAGTATGAAAATATTTTAAATTTATCTTTGCTTAAGAAAGTAATAATGAACTTAAACTAAATGAAGAAGCAACAATGAATTTTTATAGTCCTTAGGTGATTTCAAGTGAAATAAATGAATTTTCAAATGATTTAAAAAACAATGGAACCTAGATGAATCTTTGAAGCTTCTTTGATGTCATTGTGATTGGAGTCCTTAGAGGATCCAACTTGATTCTAGAGTTTCTCCACCTCTTCTAGCTTCAAGGTACTTCACTTGATGGAAAGGAAAGATCTAGATTGAAAATTATTTGGAAGGAAGGCTTCCAAATATTCTTGTGTTATGTGGGTGAGTCTAAGACTAACTAGGGGAGAGGACCCAAAAGTTGAGCATGTTTCAATAGTTGTGATAGTAGTTGTTTATATAATGCCCAATACTTGTGATAATAGTTGTTTATATAATGTCCAATAGTTGTCACTTGACTACCCATAATTAAACAAAATTATTCCTTTGATCTAAAAAGCAACCAATCATGTGATGCCACATCAACACTCAACTCGCATGATGTGAATGCACAAGTATTGGTCTCACTTTTTTTTGGAATTTTTGGACACCTTGACAAAAAATATGTTGATGTGGCATCATATTTGATGATGTGGCCCTGAAATGGAAGTTATAAGTAGGGGAATTTCCAAGTAAGTTTCTCTAAAAAATTGGGAGTGATTTGAAATTTCCACATAGGATAATTAATGGCGTGAAGTTGTGGTGCACAACTACTAGATCCTCTCCCCTATGGGGGTTCAAGATTTGGATTTGTAGAGAGTCTTATAATATTATAAAAATGATAACGTTCCTAGAAGAAGGGATATAAAGATTCTAGAAAATATTTATAGAGGAAAATTGAATCCTTTTATCCTATTCTTAAAGATTCTTGATGTAGAGAATGACTTCTTCAAAATTTATTAAATCTTTTACATTCAAAGTTTCCTCTCATAAATGAGGGAATGGTGGTTTAAATGGTAAAGGAGGCAATAAATTTAAGAGAAATAAAATTAGCTAAAAAATGGTTAGGAGTTTAATATTGATAGCTAGAAAGAAGACATGACATTCAAGATTCAATAAAAACTATTGATCAAAAGGGTAACTAGAGAAAAATTAGCCAAAATTAGAAGATTCACATTCTTGCCAAAATAAAATAGGATCACTTTTGTTTGGAGGTGGGTCAACATTTTGCTAGGGAAACTCACCTAGGTGACCTTATAAATTAATATGGGTCATCTAAGTGATCCTAAGGTCTCTTGGGTTCCCTTGTAACCATAGGTGTGAGATCTTAGTTTTTAAAGGCAAAGAGAAAAAATAAGATGAGAGGGTGGCTAAGAAGAGTGAATGATACAAAAATGAGGGCACTAAGGCACTAAGAATACTTCCTAAAGGTGAAAAAATCTATGAGAAATGAGCATGCCATGTGGGTTTTGAGGTGGACTACCAAATCATCATTAGACTCCTAGGTCGACCCATGTAATTTTGGGTGCTTATGGTTGGGTGATCCCACAATAGTGTGTTCCAATTTTTGGCTGACTAAGACACTCAAAGTTGATATTTTTTAGCATTTTTCAATTTGTATCAATTATGAGGAACAAAGTGTCAATAGTTTAAGGGTGATGTAAATAATGATTGTAGATATTTCAATGTAGATTCAATCTTATACTATTTTTTAATTTATTTCTACCACTTTTATTTTCATTTTTAATTAATTTTAATTATTTTTTATTGAGTGACATTATGCACAAATCTTATTACAAATAAATTCCATGATTTATTGTAGTTAAAACATAATCTTCAATGTTTAGTGCATGAATATTTTTTAGTAAACTTTTATTAAATATTTTATTTAAGATTAATTTTTGAATTATTATTAACAAAAAAATTAGACCTATATTATTCCCTAACACATTTATCTTAGAATATTTATAAAAAATATTTTTTTATTTTCATTGAAATAAGGACATCTATGTGGAGTGTAGTGTATTTTTTATGATTTTTCTAACATTGTAATTTTTCCTAGTTTCCTCAATAGAAATCATTGTTTTATGTAATGGACCTACATTCATTATATATTTTAAAAATTATATTTATAATTAAAAAAATATATTAATATTTTTTTTAAAGATAATAGTAAGGGCTACATACTTAGAAAATAAAATTTTCAAATCACTTCATTTGATCTCCCAAAAGGTAATTTTTTTTGCCAATATTTTATGGGCATTGAGGAGACTCCATCAAGGGTCCAATTTAAGCTTGGGGGCTGACCAAGAGGGTTTGATATAACCCCATTCAATAAAAGCTCTTTAGATGGAAGCCATTAAGGATTAAATAATTAATTATTCAAAAAATATATGATTTTAAGGGAAAATTAGGATGTCCCATTAGTGAGATATATTATTGTGGGATTAATTGATGTTTAGTTATAAATATTGTAAAGTTTTCTCAAGTAAAAGAATGATTATTTTGTCATTTTTTATTGTAAGTATTTTCCCACATAATTATTGTGTAACGTGTTGATTTCTACATATTATGCAATTTATATTTTAATTATTTATTTTGATATTTTATTTTTCATGTTTAATAATTAGTTGAAAAATTCCTCTCCATATTGAGATCCCCATGCACATATTGGAATTTGTATTATCATTCAAAAAATATATGATTTTAAGGAAAAATTATGATGTCCCGTTAGTGAGATATATTATTGTGGGATTAATTGATGTTTAGTTATAAATATTGTAAAGTATTCTCAAGTAAAAGAATGATTATTTTGTCATTTTTTATTGTAAGTATTTTCCCACATAATTCTTGTGTAACGTGTTGATTTCTACATACTATGCAATTTATATTTTAATTATTTATTTTGATATTTTATTTTTCATGTTTAATAATTACTTGAAAAATTCCTCCCCATATTGAGATCCCCATCCACATATTGGAATTTGTATTATCTAAAACAACAATAATTTGATTAGATAAACATATGAAGTGTACTCGCTTCCCTCTCCTTTGCCTGCGTTTTGAAATTCCTACGCGCATGGTGGACTCTGCCCTGGGGGTACCCCATGGTCCCCCTCTGTCCCCTCCTAACCCGAGCCTCTCCTTTTCACATGCGGTCTCATATCCCTTGGGGGCCAATCTTGTTGGGTTAGCGCCTTTGTCTGTCAGTCTTTCGAAGACTCTTGAGATTCTGGTTGTATCTGTTGAAATTGTGCTGGCGGTGGAGATTCTTCTAGAAACTTTAGGCTGGAAGGATGTGTTGACTAATGGAAATCAAAACTCTTCTCCCGTTCCTCCTCCCTCTGAGGAAGTCACTGCTTCTGGGAAGGATTTTTCCATTCATGATTCTGTCTGTGACAACATTCTCTCCTCTATGGAGAATGCGGTTGTGGGTCATTTTCTTTCCTTCCGTCCAACTGTGGATATGGTTTAGAAGTGGGCTATTGCGAAATGGAATCTCAAGGGGAGTGTGGAGATCCGTGCTATGGCTGGTGGTCTCTTCCTTTTCAAGTTTATGGTTGTGGAGGATATGGTGACGATTCTATCCACTAAACCCTGGGTGTATGGAAAGCATAGCTTGGCTTTGTGTCGCTAGAAACTGAGGTTTGACCCTACTGTGGATTTAAACAAATCAGCCCCAATCTGAGTTTGACTACCTGGTCTACCCCTCGAGTATTGGGACAAAGCCATCTTCAAAAGCATTGGGGACTCTATGGGTCAATTTTTTACTATAGATTCCATCACCAAATCGAAATCCAGGTTAGTCTTTGCTTGATTTTGTGTTAACATATGTGTGGATAAGACTCTTCGTAACCTGGTTAAGTTGTGCTATAAGTTTGGAAACTGGATCCAACTAGTGTGCTACAAAAATGTTGTTGTTTACTGTCAGAAGTGTGCTAAAGATGGCCACCTTATTTCTGACTGCAAATCCTCCTTTAATCGGGAATGTAATGCGAGTAGTACTTTGGAGAATCCCAAGACTCTTGTGGAGAATATTTCACCATTGAAGGGTGCCCCTTTGGTTAGGTCTCCAAGTGCTTCACCCTCTTCTGGTGGTTCCCCGGTTGGCCTGGTCGACCCTAGAGTGAGCCTTGCTACTCTAACTCTGAACGAGACTACTGTTAAACCCTAGAATGTCCAGTTGGCCCCTGATATTGGTTCAAGCTTGGTGTGGTTGCTGTTGGCCCATTGCTGGAGAAAATTGTAGAAGAAGAGATCTGGAAAAATCCGAAGAAAAGAGGGAGGAAAAAGAAGGCGGATGTGGGAGGATACTCCAAACCAGGAAGACCTAGCTAGAGACACACTAGGCTGAGAGAGACAAAAAATGAGATTGATTTGGGTAAACAAAGGACATTGGACGTATCCTCTAAGAAAGGTCAGAAATGAAATTCATGTCATGGAATGTTCATGGGCTCAACAACTCCCACAAGCAACTTTCTCTGAAGAACTATGTTCTTGAACATAAGATTGATGTGTGCCTATTACAAGAAACCAAAATGAAGATATTTTTTTTGACAAGATAGCTAAGTTTATTTGGCCGGGTGTGTCCTACTTCTATAGTGATGCTGATGGGGCATTAGGTGGTTTGGCAGTGCTTTGGAACCCCTCT
Source organism: Sequoiadendron giganteum (assembly GCA_007115665.2). Classification (NCBI taxonomy): domain Eukaryota; kingdom Viridiplantae; phylum Streptophyta; class Pinopsida; order Cupressales; family Cupressaceae; genus Sequoiadendron; species Sequoiadendron giganteum. The sequence goes on along the minus strand of CM021105.1, from coordinate 348,001,519 downwards.
AGATTTCTGGGCTCTAAAATTTTTCACTATACAAACTACGTGGGAGCCTCTTTCTCCTATCTAGGTGAAACTTGGTCCATAATCAATGTTTATGCTCCTAACCAGAGGGATGCTAGGAATACCTTGTGGCAGGATCTTACTGTTAAAATTAAAAATAATATGGGCACTCATTGGATGGTGGCTGGGGATTTCAACTCTCCTCTCTACCCTTCAAAGAAATATGGTGGTTTGGTGGATTACTCTGACAAAATGTCTGACCTAGAAATTTTTTTGAGCTCTTCGGGGTTGATTGATATTGATCTTACCGGCCAAACCTTTACTTGGTCCAACAGACGCCTAGGTGAAAACCTGATTCAGGTTCGATTGGATCGGTTCCTCTGTTCCTCTCACTAGACAAATATTCTAAATGTCAATCTAAAAGCCCTACCCAGAACAATGTCTGACCATAATCCTCTATTGCTGACCTCTAATGTCTGCCCTGGTGTGGGCCATATCCCGTTCCGTTTCGAGATAATGTGGAACTCCCATCTTGATTTCAAGAATAAAATTGCTGAATGGTGGAACATCCTTGTTCATGGCTCCCCCATGTTTAGAATTTTTTTCAAACTCAAACATATTAAAAGCATGGTAAAAAGATGGAACAAGAGTGTTTTTGGCGATGTTTTTCAAAATAAAAATATTACAGAGGAGAATTTGAGAATTTTACAAAGGAAAATGGAGGAAGAAGATGACAATCAACTAACTCACAACCAGGAAATGGAGAATAAGAGGGAATGGGAAAAAATTATCAAGAAAGAGGAAATATTTTGGAAGCAGAAGTCTAGGGTCTAATGGTTGAAAGAGGGTGACATGAACACCTCATTCTTTCATGTGTTGGCCATCAAGCATAGGAAAAGGAATCAAATTTATAAACTAATTGATATTACGGGTGAGGTGATATCTTCTCCTACCCAGATCAGCCTTCTGGCTGCTAATTACTTTCAGGAGGCCTACTCGGCTCCTACTAAGGCGCCCAACCCAACTATGGATAATATGTTGTTAAACCACCTTCCGACCATCATCACCCATGATGATAATCTTGGGATTCTCAGTGTTGTTACTCCGGAAGAGGTTCGCCTGGCTACGTTCAGAATGGGGGCTTTCAAAGCTTTGGGCCCTGATGTTTTCACCCCTAATTTCTTCCAGATCTTCTGGGAGATTGTGGGTGAGGACCTTGTTCTGACTGCTTGTGATTTTTTAAAAATTGGTAAAATTATCAAACAACTGAACCACACCTTTATTTCTCTTATTCCTAAGATTTGTGATCCTCAATCTATGACTGATTTCTGACCTATTGGCCTGTGCAATACCTTTTACAAAATCCTCTCCAAGATCTTAGTGAACCAAATCAAGCCCCTTCTTGATAAAATCATTAGCCCAACCCAAAGATTATTTGTCCTTGGACATCATATCCTTGATGCTACTTTGACCACTCATGAGATCCTCCATTCTATGTATAGATGTAACTATGCGGGGATGGCTCTCAAATTAGATATTTCAAAAGCCTATGATAAATTTATTTGGGATTTCATCCCTAAAGTTTTGACCAAGTTTGGATTCAACCAGTCGATGGTTAAACTAATAATGGAAAGTGTTATTATTGTCAAGTACTCTATTTTGGTCAATGGGACCCCCTTTGGATTCTTCTTTGCTGGTAAAGGGATCAAACAGGGCAACCCCCTCTCACCCTACCTTTTTATCATGATAGTCGATGTTTTGAGTAGGAACTTTGTTGGTCTGCTATCAGAGGGTTCTATAAGGGGAATTAAAGCTGCCTCTACCTTGGACCCAATTGTGGTTCAACAATTTGTGGATGACACTTTCCTCTTTGGGAAAGCCTTAGTAGTTGAAGCTAGGAAATGGAAAACCCGCCTTAACAATTATGTTGCCTGCTCTGGTTAATGTATTAACTATAATAAAAGCATGATTTATTTCCTTAACAACACTCCTAACTTGCAAGCTAGGGTGACTACGGTGTTGGGATGTTTGAGTGGGACTCTCCCTTTTGTTTACCTTGGGCTCCCTCTCACTATTAAGGAAGTCATCCTTGACTTTTGGAATTCGGTGCTTGAAAGAATTCAGAGGAAACTAGGTGGATGGAAAGGATCCATTCTAAGCCATGTAGGTAAGCTTCAACTTCTCACTGATGCTCTCTAAGAGATTCCAATTTATTTCCTCTCTATCTTAAAGATACCTAGGTACATTGCTGATAAATTAAAAAAAAATCAAAGGAAATTCCTCTGGTCTAAGACTGAGGATAAAAATAATTTTGCTCTGGTTAAGTGGGAAAAGGTTTGTCAGCCCAAACACTGTGGTGGTCTTAGGATCAGGGATATTGTCAACACTAACAAGGCCTTGATGGCCAAGGTTGGCTGGGATCAAATCAGGAATACTAAGGATTGGTGCAAAATCATGAATTCCAAATATCTTCAGAACAAGCCTTTGATCAACTGCCTCTCTGAGGTTCATCCCTAGGGCTCCTTACCCTGGAGGAGCATTTGCAACACACAAATTCTTCTTAGGAGAGGGATTAAATGGAAGATAGGCAATGGTAATTGGATTAGGTTTTGGGAAGATCAGTGGTTAATTGATACCCCTCTGGAAAGTTCTGATTTTAGGAACCTTAAGAGGCTGGCCCAGAGGTATTTTGGTATCCATATTAGGGATTATGTTTTTGGACCTCCAGAGGCTAGGGTGTGGAAGGATTTAGCTCTTTGCTATCCTCTTTCACATGACCTTTGTAGCTTGGCTAGGTCTCTCAGATTTACTCTCTCTTACCAGGATTCCCTCCTTTGGTGGGGAAGATGAGTTTTTTTGGACCTATGAAAAATAGGGGGATCCATCTGGTAAGTCGACATATAATTTGCTGAAAAACCAAGGTGCTGCTGTTGATCCTTGGAAGAAGATATATAACCGCCATATGATCCCCAAAATCATTTTTTTTGGTGGTCTGCCTGTCATAATAGGATTCTTACTCAGGATAATTTAAGGAAATGGGGATTCTATATCCCCAATAGATGTTTGTTATGTAAATGTTGTGAGAAAATTGTTGACCACTTATTGTTACACTGTCCGTTTGCTGCTGAAGTTTGGGGTATGGATTTTGAAAGATTTGGAGTTTATTGGACCATCTGTAAGATCAATTCCTTTATTTTGGGCTAGTGTGGTCCTTATTTTCCCCCCTTGCCTGGTGAAATTTGGACCCAGGTCCCTCTTATCATCGGTTGGTGTCTGTCGAAGGAAAGGAACAACAAGATATTCAAGAATACTGAGAGGATTCCTAGGGAGGTTTTTTGTATTGGTACTCGTCTTATTGAGGAAAAAATTTCCCTCTTCAATGGGAAACTTCTGGAGAAGGGACCTTCTAAATATGAAATTAGAATGGCTAAGGCCTGGCACCAGAAGTTAGATGCTAACTCCTTTGACGACTCAAAATCTCTGGCTAGGAAAAACACCAGATGGGAGCCTTCGGACAAAGGCTAGTTTAAACTTAATTTTGATGGGGCTGCAAAGGGCAACTCGAGCAAAGCTAGTATTGGAGGGGTGATGAGAGGCCCCAGGGGGAACTTGTTGCTGGTTTTGTGGGTGGTATTGGCTTCCAATCTTCCATGGTCGCGGAGGCATGTGCACTGCTAAAGGGCCTACAAATTGGAGTTCCTCTGGGGATAGAGAACCTCCACATTGAAGGAGACTCTAAGTCCATTACCGACGCTGTGAACTTAGGCAGAATGATTGGATGGAGTACAAAGGATATTCTGTTGGATATAAGGCTCTTTTTATCCAAGCTAAGGTTAAAAAAGGTGACACACATTTTTAGGGAGGGTAACCAAGTGGCGAATGCCTTGGCTAACTATGGTACCTTTTGGAGTCACTCTAAATGTTGGAGAAATTTGAGGAATTTATCGTCGAGGATTCAAGACCTTATCTTGAAGGAACAAAATACTCATTTAATATAATGACTTCAAATCTTCATTTTTTGGGAGTCGTTTGGGGGGTCCACATGGTTGTTCTTTGGGCTTGGTGGACAGGTACTAATGCTGAGGTGGCCTACAAGTGGAAAAATTCAAATTTTAGGGATAGTCATGTGGAAAATGGAGGCGGTTCTACTAAGGTATTTGGCAAGTACTCTACAATTATGAAACTGACGGGTAGTATATTGTGATATCTCCTCATTGGGATTGTGTTAATGTATCATGTCATCCTTAAGCCCATGGATTTGAATTTTGATGTGATAATTCATTATGAGGGAAATCTCCCTTTTAGCTCTTTCACTCCTACTAATTTAACTTCAGTTTCTAAACTTGCTTACCTTGACATTACTAAATTTGGCCAAACGGCCATCGGACCTAGTTTTTTGTGCAAAGGCAACGTGACCAATGAACCCTGCTCGCCCATGATATCTTTCTTAGCTAGCCACAATCACCTTAAGATCCACATTAATGACATTACTAATTTTATGATAGGCAATTTTTATTTTCACGTGTGTGATCTACACACTGCCGTGATTAACCAACGATGCCTTATTTGACTAAATATCTATCATGCGAAGAAAGCCTATTGCTTAGCTAGTTTTTCTAACATTTTACTTTTGCAAGTTCTTTGGTTTCCAGTGTAGGTTAATATCATGGGTGGTGATCATGTTTGGACCGAGCTTGATAATTGTGGAGAATTCCACAAAAATCTGTTGGTTTGGCATATCTGTGTCGAGGGTGGCCTAGGTCCCCTCATGGAGAATCTCGTGGGTTATGAACCTGACCTATCTGGCCAATTTGCAAAGTCCTGGAAGGATCAAAGGGTGACACTGGGTGGTATATCCTTTGAAGTCAATGATGAGGTGATTGCATAAGCCACTGGGATGTAGTGTACCAGGAAAAAATACTCGAAGCATACTCAGACTCAAGACAATGACAGTATGAAATATTTTTTCGTGGGGAGTGAGGAGTCGATCCGTAACCAGTCGGGCTTCGAATGGGAGGCCCTTATACAACCCTGGGACCAGGTGTGTTTGGTCCTCATGAAGTATGTAACGCTTGAAGGTAGATTTAAAACCTACTTTTTCTACCACTTCTCTTTGCTGAATCATCTTAGGTACAAAATTCTGCTTAGTTTTCCATTTATTCTGCTAATGGACTTGGAAAATTCAGTTGAAAAATGTCAAGAAATGACTAGCCTTAATCCAAATGACATTACTCCTTTGCCTCTCCATCAAGGGCTTATCATGAGGCTCTATCATTTTCATTTGGATTTATGTCCTCCTAGGGTAATTTTTGTTATCCGTGTGGAGGAGGTGGAACCCCTTGTTGTTGCTAATATCTTCCCTGCTGAATCTAAAAGCCTTTCTTGAAAAACCCAATTTGGGTACTACCGAAAATCACAAACCCAAACATGCTGCTAAAAAACTTAAAGGTGGTGCGAGTAATGCACAAACAAGCACCATGGCCAGCCTGTGTGAGCTCAAGGCCACTTCGCCCAAGTCTTCTTATAAAGACACTGCAAAGAAAAGGGCAAAGATGACAAAAAAGGCTTATTAGAGCCGATGGCGAAAGAGGGTAGAGGGAAAAATGTTGTGGGGAAGGACTCCAAAGGTGATACAATTGTGGAGGCTACGATTATGATATGTGGGGAGACCACTATTTGAAGGTCTTGGAGATTGGAAAAAAATAACAAAAAAAGGCAGATTGTTGTGGACTCGGAGGAGGAGCAGACAAATAGTAAGGAGTATAAGGAGGAGGAAATGACCGAGGAGGAAAATATGGAGGGGTCCCATACTATCCTTGACAACAATAATGTGCCGAAAGAGAACTCAGCCTCTCAGTCTTCGCACCCACTAGAAGCTAAGCTTGGTGAGGACCCGAAGATTGCTGATGAGGGTGAGGAGCTCTATGCACTGAAAGAGAAGATGGACAAGCTAGACAAAAGATTCAGAGGCCTGACCCACTTCATTGTGAAGCTGGTTCATTTCGTCACCAACACTCTATCCGTGGTGATTAAATATGAGATGGAGGTAAATAATGCTCAGGAGAATCAAGAGTGGATTAGGGACGATGTCGTGGACCTCCTGTCTAAAAACTGGGACAATGCTATTTAGCTGCTGCCTAGGTCTGTGTTTTGTGTTTCTGCTGTTAGTCCATGTTCGAAGTACTATTTATATGTTGTTTATGTTCCTTTTTGGCTATATTTTTTGGTATATCTTGGGCTTAATTTTTTTGGCCCTTGAGGCTCGTTGTGTAAGGGTAGAACACCCTATAAATGCTGCTTACTTTATCAAAAACATATGAAGTGTAAGAAAAAATAAATAAGGTTCATTTCAATGATTTAAATTATTGCTTGTGAATTGAGTATTTGATACTAGTAAGTGATTTTAGAACTATGTGAGAAAATGCAAGGAAGTATTGAATATATCGAACAAAAATGGTTGAAAAGTAGTTCATGCTACTCCATCTTTAAATATACTACTATCAATTTTTATAACAATAATCAAAGACTACAATGTTTGTCAAAATTTCAAGTCAATTTCAATAGTATGTAGATATATCATAGATATTAATTTCATTCACTAAAGGTGTACAATTTTTAAAATAGATAAAGTGAAAAATTATTCACATCAAGTTTTAACCACACAATAGTTATTTACAATCATTTAGAAATTCACTAAAAATGTGTTGCTATTTATTTTGGGTAATTTTTCCTTACAAAAGGTGTTGAGATATGAATAAAAGGGTTTAGAAAATAGTAGAATTTTTTTGGCACATAATATCTTTGTGAGAAATTTCTAGAAAAGGGCACATTATGGTGTGGGAATGACACACAATAATTAGTTTGTGTATATATAAAATGTCCAAACTTCATTGGAAACTATTGAAAATTGGTGGATTTTCTTGTGTTTCATTGTCTATAGTTTCTCATATATTTATGCCATTTTTTATATGTGAAGTGTTAATCCTTGCATACAATACAATAAATTTAAATAAAGTATCCATAATATCACATTTGAAAATCTAGATTTATTGTTGCAACATTATAAAATTAACAATCCTATTTGTGCCTAACACCTAACAAATTCAAGTAGCAATAAATTTGTTTCCAATAGTGAAAGAGAAGACAAGGGCATAAACCATGTACAAGGAAGTACTATTGAAGGATGAGCATTTGGGATGCATACAAAGTGTTCAATTTTTTTCCCTTATTATCAAGAGGTTCATGCACATATTATCTAAAGTTACTTTGGATCATATGTACCTATGGATAATACAATTTGTTGACTTGTATGCTAATTGTAAAAAAGTATATGTAAACATTTAAAAATAATTCCAATTAGAATATGGATTCGTGGAACACTAATTAGTTATGTCATGAATGAGAGAAAATATTTATGTAAAGAAGGGTAATACATGGGTGAATATCTTTTAAATATTTTGTATATTATTGAAAAAGTGATAAATAAACAATAGTCATGTTGTCTTTTTTTATTTTACTGTCAAAATTGTCCTTAGCACTATCATAGTCATTGTTGCTATAGAGTAAAATATGGTGTAAATTCCATCTACGTATTCATGTTCCTCTCAAAAGATGCAATTTCAAAAGAATGCATCACATTTCAAGTTCATATGAATCTATGGCCCCAAGAAGTTTGTTAAAGTGTTAGTCATAGTTATCTCATAATTGAAATGTATTGTTGGACTCGCATATTCAAATTTCTATCAAAATTTTATGTAATTTAAAAAATGCATCTTGTTTCGAGTCCTTACCAAAAATTACAACCCTAGGAAGTTTATTGCTCAAGTTCTAGTCATAGTGATTGCACAAGATCACATAATCTGGATAACAAAGTGCACAATTATGGCTAATGAATTAAATAAAAATGGTTATAAAAGATGGTACAATGTTCTAAAATATTATAAAAGTTGCAGTTGTGTCAAAAGTGAATAACCTAGCTAAAAAAATGAACATTAGATACAAAAACACACATACTTGTTGTAGAACACAAAATTGTTATTAAAATACATAGCCACATTGTCAAAAAGAAAAAGAGTGTTGTTGAAGTTCATAGATTTTTTTTTGAAATGCATTGGCTTGCTACTAAAATGCACATGTTTTCTACTAAACCAGTTTGAAAATCTCGCGTGATAATGGTGGAGATGTAGAGGAACATACCCTCTCTTTTAGGATTTTTACATTTAGTTATAAAATTAGATTTCCTCTTATTCTTCCATCAACTCATACTTGGCATTATTTAATTATTTAAACACTCTATGCAACTATTTTACAAATCTTAGCACCTAGCTATTATTTTTTATCATAAGTTGAAAATGGAAGAAACTTATTGTTGGTTTGAATAAAGTCTTGTACCTAGTTAATTCCTTACTATGAGACTTAGGGGACTTATTCACATGTTAAGTTTACTTAGGTCTAAGGAATATTTCTAGAGGACTTATTTTTCATGTCTAGATTTTATCTTTTCGTAGGTAGTTATGATAAGTTGTATCATATCATAAGATTAAGACATTTTCCATAATCTTATTAAATATTATGTCTCACCTTGGCTATATAACCAAGGGTCTCTCATACATTGTATATTGAATTCTATTTGCATAATTGATAGGAATATAGTTTATTCATGTCATATTGATCTTCTCTCTTTGTGCTTTCCATTTGGCCTCTAGATCTTGGTAGGATATCTCCATAGCCAACTCTAAAATGGCATCAAATAAAGTTGGGTTCCATTGGATAGTCTTTTTGGAGAGATCTTTGCAGATCTTGAAAAGTTGAGTATGCTCTTCTCTTGCATTGTATGATGATCTAGAGAATCATAAAAACTTGATAGAAATACTAGATTATGGGGGGGTTTCTCTTTGTGGCTTTGTATTGTAGGTTCAAATTGTTGGTGCAAATTTGAGTTCACCATTGAATTCAGGGTGTTTAAGAAAGTTAGTTTTTCCTTTTGTTTCACCTAAATCAGACATATGAGACTAGATATATGAGGGTTTTAAACTGAAGTGTAGTTGCCAGACCTGGAAGGTAGTTACAATTTTGGAGCATTTGGGTCAAATTTGACCTTATCATCTTGTCCAGAAGGCATACGAGCCCTAAGATCAACTGTCAATTTTTCAAAATTGGACACTTTTTCCTGGAGTCATCAGGGAAAATTTTTTGCTCTCCTAGATCAACTATATGATCATAGGGTCACTTTGTAGTTGTATGGTACAATTGGAAAAATATATTTAATTATTTTGTAAAGTTTTTGATTTTTTTAAAAATATATATTTATTTGGTTGAAATATATATGAAAATTTTCATTAATTTTTTTTAGTAAGCTTGTAGACTTGTAGACCTATCATGTAGGTACAGAGGTACCTGTGAGCCTCATAGGCTTCCACACGATGTACTGTTAAGTTCCCATCGATGAGCCCCACCACAAGCAGTCAAATTTTTTAAAATTGGCACCAACATTCAAAGCTGTCAGGAAAAAAACATAGTCTGTCTAAAAGAAGATTTTGACAAATGACTTAGATTCTGCTTGAAGATTCTTATCAACATTGTTGGAGGAATATACCAATGACTAGCATGAATATTCCGATAATAGAGGCAAATACAACCTTAAAAGTCTTTAAGACGCCAATTTCAAGCAAGTATACTACTGATGTCATCACCGCATCACCAGTGACGTCAACAACCTTTTGAAGATTTGCCCCCCTCACCATTTTTTTCATTTTAAAGGCAAAAATCACATAACTTGGGCTCAAGACCTATTTTTTCAAGCAATTTCTTTTATTTTGGACAAAATTTTGTGCTCTACATAGTGGTCCAATCCATTTTTGATTTTGGTGTCTGGATTTTCTAGAAATTTTAGATTCGCATAGGTGTTGCAGCATCTTTCTCATTTTGGAAATTTCAGGGGCTTCGTTCTCGCTATTATTGTAACATTTTTGGGTGCATTTTTTTTAAAGAGCATAATTTTTCATGTACTTTTCAGTGGTATGATTAGATTGATCTCATTTTGTACCAAAAATTATACTTGATTATGTGTCCTAATTTTGAATTTTACATGTACCAAGATCAAGATGACTTCGTTGTTTTTGGCAAGTGGAATTTGTGCTCACACTAATCATAAAGTTGCAAGCTCATATATTTCTGGGGGGGTTATTTGATTGAGTAGATTTTGGGGGGATTATTCTTGTGGTTGTGGTTGAATTCCTCTTGATTTGTGTTCTTTACTTCTTATTGTTGGCCCCCAGTTGTCATTGCACCAAAAGATCGACCTGTTAATGCTCGATACAATTGCCAGAGTTAATGGATCCATGAGAAGTGGTTAGTCCATGTCATGAATCCCGAGGGGAGTGCTGACCATCTTCCAACAAACTCCCCCTCAATGTTACCCAAGGGTATTCAAACCTGACACCTTTGGCTCTGATACCACTTGTTGGCCCCCAATTGCCATTGCACCAAAAGATCGACTTGTTAATGCTCGATACAACTGCCAAAGTTAACGGATCCACGAGAGGCAGTTAGTCCATGTCACAAATCTTGAGGGGAGCTCTGACCATTTGCCAAAACTTACTTCATCATGGAGCCATATACAATTCCACTTCTAACACCTTATAACTATCCTAAATGGAAATCTAAAATGAACAAATTTCTAAGAGTTAAGAGATTGTATACGATAGTTTGTGGGATTAATGGTGAACCAAAAGATGATGAAGCTAAAATGAATAAATGGTTGAATAATTGTGAAGAAGCCGTTGGCTATTTGTGCTTTTATGTCTCTCCCGAGTTGTTGTTTCACATTGAGCACTTGGATACACCCATGGCTATGTGGACTACATTGTCAAACTTATTTGGGAAAATAAATGAAATTCAAGGACATTTGTTGGAGAATGAATTAATCAATATTAATCCATGTAATTTTGACAACATACACAAATTCATCACCAAATTCAAGTCACTAAGAACAAAATTGAAGGATTGTAAAATTGAGAGATTAGATACACAATTGGTTTTAAGTGCTTTCAAAGCTAGGACCTAAATACTCAATGTTTGTATCTAATTTCTATGCTACAAAGAATGCCTTTGGGAGTGATTTTAAATGCCTTCCTTTGAGTATTTCACTATGCAACTCACTAGGAAGCAATATAATCTTATTCAAATGGGTTCTTTGAAGTCTTCAAAATCCCATGCCTTGATTGCAAGAAGTCTTCACGTGACAAAGAAAAGAAAAAGAACAAGCCTAAGATGAAAACACAATCCATATCTAATTCCACAGAAGAACACAAAAAATCCTCTTCTAAGGGGGAAACATCTGGGAAGGAGAGGCCTACTTGTGCATATTGTAAGAAGGAAGGACATGAAGAAAATTATTGTTATAAGAAGGACATTGATGAGTTGAAACATCTTCTAACAAATAATCAAATTGATTTGCCTTCTAGAATGTCTGAATCACCTTCTACTTCTTCAAAAAAATCTAATAAGGACAAAGGTTGTGCTGATTTGGCTTCTACATCAGGAAATAAATGACATGCTCTTTGTGCCTTTTTAGGTTATGGGAGGGCTTATAGATTCAGGAGCATCTAATCATATAGAATCTTCATGGTCTATATTCTCTTCTTTTGAGCCTTGTACTATGTATCCTATATTTTTGATGGGAAATAATACATACACGAGTGTAATTGGGAAGGGGTCTATTAGTTTTGGGGACAACACTTTCTAGGATTTTTTGTGTGTTCCTCATTTGAAAAACAATCTTCTTTCCATATATATAAGATTACATGGGGTAGGGATGAGAGGACTATGGAGTTCACTCCTAATTCAATCATCATTCAAGACATGGAGAATAAAGAGATTATTGCTACTGGGATGGTTGATCATTCATCTCATTTGTATACCTTTGAAAATTTTACTTTAGATGGTGACATTGTTCCTTTGGCTATTTATCACACTTCTAGTGCAGACCATGATTTAGAGGAGACATTTGGCTTCTTAAACTTGGGGGTTCTCACATAAAATATAGTTCTTGATCCATGCATTTAATCTCCTCCATCTACTATTGCAGTTGTTGATGATTGTGTTTCTACAAATATGGATTCTTGTGATTTAGTGCAGTAGGATATCCATTGTCTTTCAGATTTGGTTACTTGTGATGGCTTCTTGATAGGTATTTTAGACTTGTTTGTGAAGTCTCATATTTTAGATTTGGGAGACATCATTGATTTATTTCATCTTCTCTTTGATGGAGATTATCCTTCTTCATTTGTTGTGAGGGAACACTTTGACCCTCTTGTTCATTCTCTACATGATCATCCTTTGTAGTTTGAAATGAGTGTGGATACTTTTGGACAAAATTTGGAAGATGATTCTTTGCCTTCAAAGGAGATATCTTTGTCTAAGTTAGATTATGTTCTCCATTCATCTCTACTAGATTCTGGATTGTCCTCTTCAATAGTGTGGCCTAGAATGCCAGTTTGGAGTGTGTTAGTTTTGACATCGATATGAAGATACTTGAGCATGCTTCAGAGACATCATACATCATTCTTCTTCCCACATATTCCTTTCATGAATGAGAAGATATCCTGCATACATTCTTGGTTTTTTTCTTCCTAAGGGGAGGAGCATTGTTGAGTGAAATTGGATCATCTTCAACATTCAATGTCGAGCTTCTACCATTGTAGGAGACTCACCATTAAGGGGGGATGCATTCTCCCTCTCTCTCTCTCTCTCTCTCTCTCTCTTCTTCTTCTTCTCTCTTATGGGGGGGTATTTTTCATTGTATGGGGTTTTGGCCTTCTCATGCATCATTGAGATCTTTTTTGTGTTTCACCTCTCTTTTGGGGAGGATTTTTGTCCCATTCAATTTTCTCCTTTTCTCCATTTGTGAAAGATTGCATTTGTATATGCACATGGGTACCTAACATGGCCTCATATCCAAGACCCATCTTTGTGCCATTTACAAAATAATCTCCTCCCTAAGTTGCACTTAAGAGGGGATGTTGGTGTAATTGAAAATGAAGGTAAATTTGTAGCTTAAAACTTGTAAAACTATATGATTGTAGATCTAATTAAGTATTCTTTGTCACAATTATTTGTGCATGATTAATATGTTTAGATTAATTCTTTGTAAATGATTATTCTCTTTAGATTAATTTGATCATTTAAATATTTAGACATAAGATTGTAGAAGAATGTAGATAGAAGATAGAAGTGACACAACATATACATGGAGAAACCCTTTCAGGAAAAAACTCCACCAGAACCGATAGTGCTTGTATTATTTAACCTTAGAACAAGATTACAATAACACTGTATCAATCCTTGATTGCTATGCTTCCTTTTTCTTCAACAATGCTTCTTCACAACCTACACTAAACTCTCTTGAAACTCTTGTGTAATTGCTGCAATATATATACAATAATGAGCATTGTAAACTCCTAAGAGTTGACAATTACAAGAGAATAAAGCTGATCTCAAAAACCTACACCTAAATTGTGCTAGTAGAGTTCCACACTGTAACATGAAGTCAAGACCAAAGTCTCCTCAATTTAGGTGCCTAAACTAAACACTTAACTGAACTTTGATCTTGAAGGTATCTTGGAAGCTTCACCTCAAAGTTGGCACCCAAGAATGGGTCCCATGTAACAGATCCTTGTAAATATCTTCTCATGTAAAAGGTGTTAACTAAAAGATGCCAACTTGAGCACCCAAGGTGGGCCCAAGTCAATCTTGGTTAACTAAAACATATCTCTTCATCATTTCATGCAAAATTTATGCATGTTTGATCATCCCCACTTAACTGAAAGTATCCGCCTATTATCTGTCATGCGACTGAAGTCATTAGTCAAGTCAACTAGTATATAACTCAAAATAACTACATGCAACTGAAGATAACTGAACCATAACTGAACTATAATTGAACTGAACTGAATTGAACTAAACTAAACTGATACTGAACTAATAGTGCCACTCCACTCTTGTAAATATCAATCCCTATTTTGTAGGAACCTAGACATGCATTATTGAAGTGTTATCAATCCTCCAAACAATTAACTTAAACAAGATGGGTTCCACCTTCCATGTGGGTGCCCCGTGTGCTCCTATTATTTAGGAACTCATATTGGATGCCCTCACATGTTCCTATTATTTAGGAATAATTACAAATGTCAATTTACATGTTAATTTCATTTAAATTTAATCTCTTTCTAATCCTAGTGTTGGGGAACACTTTCCAAGGACTTAGGAGATACATGAAATTTTAGGATTGCAATTAAATGGCATCCTATTCCCAACATTCTCCCACTTGACATTATACATTGTAATTATTCTAAACAAGGAATCATTATTACGAATCAAGTAAAGGACTCAAGGCCAATGGCCTTCCTGCACCAAGATAACTTATCTGTAGGAAATTGGTTTCATAAGATAATTTGTAGCATTAATCAAAGTGTCAACTTTCTCAATCAATACCTTTTCACTCTCAACCATTTCTCGCATAAAGTGATACTGAAAATCAACATGCTTAATATGAGCATGATACATAATATTTTTGGCTAAACAAATAACACTCTGACCATCACATTCAAGTCTAATTTTCTTGCAATTAAAACCAATACCTTTCCCAAGTCTTTGTAACCAAACTGCCTCTTTAGAGGCATGTGTAGCAGCCATGTACTCTTCTGTGGTGGACAAAGCAACCATGGGCTACCTCTTACTCATCCAAATAACCACAGCTCGAAACAAAGTAAACACATAGCCGCTTGTTGACCTTCGACTATCCGGGTCTCTTGCCCAATTTGAATCAACAAAACCTTGTATGTCCAATGATCTATGCATAATATCAATATCATTAGCACCATGATAAACCAAACAATAATTAGAAGTACCTCATAAATATCTAAACACCCTCTTAACATAATTCCAATGTTCTTTACCAAGGTTATAAATAAACCTACTTAGAACTCCCATTGCTTGGGATATATTTGGTCTTGTACAAACCATTGCATACATCAAACTACCAATTTCACTAGAATATGAAATTTTAGACATTTCCTCATGATCAAAATAAAATTTAGGACTCATGTCTAAAATTAACTTCGTGCCAACTGGTAAAAGATATATTAATTGGTTTACTATCCTGCATGTTAAACCGTTTCAAAATAGTATCAACATAGTTGATTTGACTTAAGCAAAGATTTTTGTTACCTCTATCTCTGCTGATCTCCATACCAATAATATATTTTTCAGCCCCTAGATCTTTCATCTCAAATGTGCTAGAGAGTTGTGCTTTCAATTCTTTGACCATTACCTTGTTGTTACCAATAAACAACATGTCATCAACATATAAGATAATAATTAAAAGCTAATCATCAATAAAATTTATGTAAACACAATGATCTTCCTCACTCCGAACACAACCAATTTTTAATGCAAAAGCATCAAGCTTCTGGTACCACATTCTAGGTGATTGTTTCAATCCATATAAATATCTCTTTAACTTACAAACCAAATATTCTTTTAATTTTACAACAAAACCATTAGGTTGCCTCATATCAATCTCCTCATCAAGATCCCCATGCAAAAAAGAAGTTTTCACATCCTTCTATTCTATCTCAAAATCATGAGCAACAACAATAAATAGAAAGAATATAATAGAAGTTAATTTAGCAACATGAGAGAAGATTTCATTAACATAAACTCCCTCTCTCTGGGAGTAGCCCTTGGCTACTAATCTAGCCTTGTACCTTTCCAGATTACCATTTTCTCTAATTTTATTTTTAAAGATCCATTTAAAACCAATGACCTTTCTTCCTTTGGTAAAACTCTCAAGATCCCATGTGTCAAAAGCATCCAATGAATCCATTTCCTCATGCATAGATTGTGAAAAAATCTTGTTCTCATCTAAAGACAAAGCTTCCCTATAAGAACTGGGTTCATTATTAGTACTCATCAAAGCAAATATACAACGAAAATTATGTGGGCTATACCTATCAACGAGTTTCCGTTGTCTTGTGGATCTTCTTAAAGAAGGTTATTCTTGTTCCTTAATATGCTCATCATGAGCATCTATCTTAGAACTTTGTGAACTCTCCTCATCCAATCCATCTAATTTTTCTTCAACATGTGCATCCTCATGCTTCTCAGTTTTTGTCTCAAAATGCATTGTTCGAGAAGTATTCTTCTCCTTTGGTTGTTCTTCTCTACTATAAGCTCTAAATTCCCTGAAAAATCACATCTCTAGATAAAGTAATTTTTTGAGTTAGAGGATTCTGAAGCTTGTAACCTTTTACATTTTCACCATAACCTATGAATATGATTTTTTTTGCTTTTGGATCCAACTTAGACCACTTTTCTTTAGGCACATGAAAAAAAGCATCACAACCAAAGATCCTTAAATGTGCAATACTAGGTTTCCTAACTAACCAGATTTCATAAGGGTTTTAATCTTTAATAGATAAACTAGGAGATCTATTGATTACATAACAAGTACATGCCGCCTCAGCCCAAAGGTACCAATCTAGCTTAGCACTACTTAACATGCTCCTAGCTCTTTCCATTAAGGTTTGGTTCATCCTCTCCGATACTCCATTTTGTTGAGGTGTATATGGAGTAGTTTTCTATCTCACAATTCCTGTATGCTTACAATAATCATCAAATTCCTTAGAAAAATATTCACCACCATTATTTGATCTCAACACTTTTATCTTATGATCTAATTTTTTCTCAACTAAATCCTTAAATTCCTTAAAATTATTGAACACATCAGATTTGTTATGCATAAAATAGATCCAAGTGTATCTTGAGACATCATCAATAAATGTGACATAATATCTAGATTTTCCAATAGAGTCAGTATCCATAGGACCCATAACATCTGGGTGAATAATCTCTAATAATATTTTAGCTTTATTTGTTCCATTGGGAAATGAAGATCTAGATTGCTTTCCAAACAAACAATGTTCACAATTTTTTTTTTCTATAGTCCTAAGACCTTTTTCACCAATGTGGCCTAATCTCTGGTGCCACAACATACATGTATTTTCAGCTTCAGTTAAATTGGCTGATTTATTCGAATTGGAGGTATTCAGCTTAAACAAAGTCCCAATCAAAGATACTTTACCAACCACCATATTCCCTTTCACCAATTTGCAACCACTTTTATCAAATGTCACATGCATTATAGAGTCATTAAACTTAGATACATAAAGTAGATTTCCAACAAGTCCTGGAATATTTAAAACATCATTAAGGGTGTTAACCCTACCATCATTGAAACACAACTTTACCTCTCCTTTTCCCACAATCTTTGTTGTGCTATTATCTCCAAAGAAGAAATTGCCTCCATCATATTCAGTATACTTAGAGAACCACTCCTTGTTAGGAGTCATATGATAGGAGCAACTTGAATCAATAAGCCAAGATTCATCACTAACATTTTTACATGAAATGATCAATACATCATTATCGTCATTTGAGGATTTATTTGTAGAAGAATCATAACTCTTTTTCTTTCTCTTACAATCCTTATTTATATGTCCCGGTTTCCCATAGTTCCAACACTTTACCTTACTCTTACTAGGGGTTTTAGACCATCCTTTGGACTTACCCTTTGCTTTCTTGTCTCCCTTAGGTTCCTTTTCCTTAGGCCTACCTCTTACGAACAAGGCATCTTGGGAACCCGATTTAGAATTCCTCCTCATCTCCTCTGATAGGAGATTAGGAATTATATTGTCCATCTTAGGATCTGCACCACTACCACTAATAGCAACAATTAGATTTTCCCAAGAATTTAGTAAAGAACAAAGTGACAAAATGCATTTATCTTCATCTTCTATCTTTACATCTATAGATGCTAACTGAATCAGAATCAAATTGAAAGAATTTTAAATGATGTGCAATAGAATCACCATCTTTCATCTTTAAAGAATACAAATATCTTTTGAGATACAACTTATTAGTAAGACTTTTGGTTTGATAGATATCACCTATTCTCTTCGACAATTTATATGCAATAGTTTCATCTGAAACATTCAAGAGAAAAACATCAACAAGACATAATCTTATGGTTACTCTTTCCTTCTTATCAAGCTTATCCCAATCCTCATCTGACATAGATGTAGGTGTCTTTTTATCTTTACAAAAAACTAACCACTGATCTCTCTCTTCAAGCAGATCCTCCATTTTTAGTTTCCACATCTCATAACTAGATCCACTGAATCTCTCAATATCTAGACGAGAAGTAGAAGTCATCGCAACACACTTATTTTATAAATATGAAATAATACAATAGTAAAATCTCCCACTACAGCCAAAAAACCTTCAAACTTTTAAGAGAAAGGCGTCCCAAACTCTACCCAACCATTAGCTCTGATACCAAATATTGAAAATGAAGGTAAATTTGTAGCTTAAAACTTGTAAAACTATGTGACTGTAGATCTAATTAAGTATTCTTTGTCACAATCATTTGTGCACGATTAATCTATTTAGATCAATTATTTGTAAATGATTATTCTCTTTAGATCAATTTTATCATTTATACAACTAGACATAAGATTGTAGAAGAATGTACATATAATTTAGAAGTGACACGCTTTCTGGGAAAAACTCCACCAGAACCGATAGTGCTTGTACTATTTAACCTTAGAATAAGATTACAATAACACTATATCAATCCTTGATTGATATGCTTCCTTTTTCTTCAACAATGCTTCTTCACAACCTGCAATAAACTCTCTTGAAGATCTTATGCACTTGCTACAATATATAGATAATAATGAGCATTGTAAATTCCTAAGAGTTGAAAATTACAACAAAATAAAGCTCCTCTCAAAAACCTATGCCTAAATTGTGCAAGTAGTTCCACACTGTAACATGAAGTCAAGACCAAAGTCTCCTCAATTTAGGTGCCTTAAACTAAACACTTAATTGAACTCTGGTCTTGAAGATATCTTAGAAGCTTCACCTCAAAGTTGGTGTGCAAGAATGGTTCCCACTTAATAGAGCCTTGTAAATATCTTCTCATGCAAAAGGTGTTAACTGAAAGATGCAAAATTGGGCACCCAAGGTGGACCCAAGTCAATCTTGGTTAATTGAAACATATCTCTTCATCAATTGATGAAAAATTTATGCATGATTGATCATCCCCACTTAACTGGAAGTATCCACCTATTATCTACTATGCAACTAAAGTCATTAGTCAAGTCAAATAGTATACAACTCAAAATAACTACATGCAACTAAAGATAACTGAACCATAACTGAACCATAACTGAACTGAACTGAACTGAACTGAATTGAACTGAACTGAAATGAACTGAACTGAACTGAACTGAACTGAACTAAATTGATACTAAACTGAACTAAACTGAACTAAACTGAACTGAACTGAATTGATATTGAACTGATACTGAATGGATAGTTCCACTCCACTCTTGTAAATATCAATCCCTATTTTGTAGGAACCTAGACATGCATTACTGAAGTATTATCAATCCTCCAAATAATTAACTTAAACAAGGCAGGTTCCACCTTCCATGTGGGTGCCCCATGTGCTCCTATTATTTAGGAACTCATATTGGATACCCTCACATGTTCCTATTATTTAGGAATAAATACAAATGTCAATTTACATGTTAATTTCATTCACTTTTAATCTCTTTCTAATCCTAGTGTTGGGTAACACTTTCCAAGGACTTAGGAGATAATATGTTTAGGATTGCAATTAAATGACATCCTATTCCCAATAGGCATGAATAAAGTCTTGTACCTAGTTAATTCCTTATTAAGAGACTTATTCACATGTTAAGTTTACTTAGGTCCTAGGAATATTTCTAGAAGACTTAGTTATCATGTCTATATTCTATGTTTCCCTAGGTAGTTATGATAAGTTGTCTCATATCATAAGATTAATACACTTGTAATAATCATATGAAATCATATGTTTCAACTTGGCTATATAACCAAGGGTTTCCCATACATTGTATATTGATCTTCTCTCTTTGTGCTTTCCATTTGGCCTCTTATTCTTGGCAGGCTATCTCCATAGCCAACTCTAACACTTATGATAATTTTCACCCAAAATTTAAAGTAGGGCTCAATCCTTGATCCAAGATGCTATCTTAGAAAATAATTTTGAACAAAGATAACTCACACACAAACATCTATAATTGTAACAACTAATGTCATTTTTTTATGAATTAAGATGAAGTCTTAGTTTTATACATTTTTTGCACATACAATCTAGATTCCCAATAACTTAAAGTAAATTTGAAATGACTTCAAACTTAAAAAGTAAAATGATAAAGGAACTATATATGATAATTTCCCATAATTACAAGAAAGCCTTAAAGTCAATTGATGTTCCAATTTTCTCATGAATAGGGATGATATGGATTAGATCTACTGTGTTTATGTGTTGGAGTTATTTTTGAATAGTGTAGATGAACTAATCATCTACTTACTAATTGATTGAGATACATGTATTAGTAAAAGACCATATTTATGAATTCAAGAGATTTTTTATGCTTATCTTAAAGTAGAATTATTAAGCCTAGATAAAATATAAATGTCATTGAACCCTTAAATTTTGATTTTCTTTTATTTAGAATACTCAATTGGAATTAAGTGATAATAAGGCCCTAATGAATGGAAATTGTATTATTTTTAGAAATGTTAAAACTAACAGTTACAAAATTTAGATAGTATGGAAAAAAGATAAACTATTTTTAGTCCCACCAAAATGGTTTATTTAGCTTTCTTTCATGAGCTTAATGTATTGACATCTTCTTGAGCATATTGTACCTATTATAATGGGTTATTATTATATTAAGAAAGGATCTTAATAGAAAGACTAAAGGGGATGACTTGCCCATTAATAAAAGAATTTAGAAGCTTATTTTGACTACATATATAGTATGATGGAGATTTACTTAAAGAGGCTAAGAAGTTTTGTAACTACCTATGTTTGTGAAACTATAATACTTTTATGAGCCTCAATCCTCTAAAGAAGATAATAGAGATAAAATTACAACATGATACTCTAAATAGAGACGAGACTTGTGACCTTTTCCCTCCATATTTTAAATGAATTGATTAATTGTTGTTGGGTTATAAAGTTAAATACTAATACAATGATACAATTGATAAATGCAAGGAAAGGTTAGTTGCTAAAGGCTTTACTCAATGACATGGTATATATAATGGTGAAAACTTTGCCTTAATTACAAAATGAGCACCATCAAGATGCTTCTTACTCTTGTAGCTCTAATATTTTAGTGACACATTTGATGGATGCTAAAAATATTTTTGTGAAGATGTTATTCAAGAGGAGATATATATGTCAAAGAAAAGGCTTTGAAATTTTTAATTAAAAACCCCTATGTGGTCTTAAACAAGCTCCTTAATCTTGGTATGCAAAGATAATTTTTTTGAATTCTCTATCTACTACTCTAACAATGATTTATTTATTAAAAATGAATATGGTTAGATTGTTATAATTGTATTGTGAGTGGATAAATAACACATTATGAGTAGTCTCAACTCTCTAATCTAAAAAATATGAACAAGCAAAGGTGGGACTGCACGCCGCGGAGGGAGAAAATGGTAGTTTCTCATTTTTCAAAACCTGCTTTTCCCAAGGGCCCCCCTGGCCATTCTCGGGTTTCCCACCCACCTCATTCTATGGCTCCTAGTTCTTCTTGGGGTTCTTGTGTCCCTCTCTCTGAGGTCTATGAAAATCCTAGGTCTTTCCGCTCGAATAATGCCAGTTTTCTTCCTCACATAAATGGTTCTAGCAAAGTCGAGCCTCATTCTAGGGTTTTGAATTTTACTCCTCGACCGTCTTCGGCTGTCGGCTCCTCTTGGTTCAGGTCCGCTAGTCTTCTTGCTAATTCTTCTGGTGTCTTCAGAAAGGGCTCTCCTGGTCCTGTCTTCAAAAATGGGAAGTGGGTGCCAAATGTTTCTATCAGTTTCGGGAAGTGGTTGCCGGTTTCTTGCCGGAAGAAATCTTTCGTGAGGGATCCACAACCTACCATTGATATCTGTAAATCATCCTCTCCTTCTCTCTCAGATCGTTCATGGGCTGATGTTATGGTTGGTCATTCTTCTATCTCTTCCCCCGATTCTCCCTCCATCCCTGCTCCTGCTACATTTCCCAACTCAATTCCCATTCCTTGTTTTAACTCCTTCGCTTCCAACCCTCTCACTTTTCCTAACAACATTGTTCTTCCAATGCATAAAGGTTTATCAAAACGGATAGACTCTAAGCTATTGGAACCTCCTTCGGCTGTGTTTGGTAGTGCTAGTAAGCCTGGTTGTGCTTTTTGCCCACTAGTTCAACCTCCTCATGTTAACCCTGTTAAGCATCGGGTTTATGATCAATCTGTTAATTCCTAAAATTTAAAGGGGAAATCTTTGAAGAATCGTCCCTCTCAAGTTGAGGTCACATGTCCTCATGACGTGCTCGATCTGCAAATTTTGGATCTAAAGGATGTAGCTCTGTTTGGTAAGTTTTGGAAATTTCTTCCACTTCTTGATAATTTGCAATCATGGGTTTTTAATACTTGGGTTGGTTCCAACCAAGTTTTTTATTTAGATAAAGGAGAAGGATATTTTGTGGTTATTTTTTCTGATAAAGTTTCAAGAAATGCTGTTTTTCATAAAAAAACTTGGATGATGGAAGACAATGGCATTTTTACAACATTATGGACTCCAAATTTTAACCCTAGTCGGGTCAAGCAACATTTTATTCCTTTTTGGGTTCAACTTCAGGGTTTACCCCTGGAATATAGAGAACAAGGTTTATCAAAATTATTGGTAATAAACTGGGTATTTTTATGAACCAAGATATAGATTTTTTCTCAAATCCCTCTTTACTAGTTAGGTTTTCGATTTTATTGGATGTTAAAAATAAAATGCCTTCAAGTGTTCAAATTAAAACAGTTCATGGTTCTTGGGATCAAGCGGTTGTTGTGGAAGACCCTAAGCTTGTCTGTTGTTCATGTCATTTTCCTCTTCATCCATTTAAGAAATATCGATCTCACGATGGTGGGTTCCCTAGGTGTGATCCAAATCTAGTAAATTTAGCAGCTTCGACAGTCCCATTTGTTTTTTTACCTTCATTCAAAAATTCTTGGAACCTCTGATTTTTTGTTCCTTGGGAATATTTTTGATCTCTGCCTCAGATGGTTTTCCTTAGCTCGCTCAAAATTTCTTGGTGTTCCTAATTCATCTTTCCATTTAGGTTTTGGTCCACTTCTGGAAACATCTCATGTTGTTTCTTTTAATAATGAGGTAGCTATATCACCTCTAGTCTCTATTTCAAATAAAGCTTCTTTCTCAAGAAGTGTTTTTAGCAAGAAAAAATCCACTCGCTCTCTTTTCAAGCAGGTTGTTATTCCTGGTGCCATTAACTGGGGTTTTTCATTACATTCTCCAATAAAGATCTTTCTTTATTCTTTAAATGTTCTTTCTCTTGAATTAAGCTTCAATTGTCTTCTTCAAGCTCACCAGTGTGCTTCGATGTTAACTTTGGGTGTGCCAAATAATTGTGATAGCAATCTTGCCATTTTTGATCAGAGTAAAGTTGATAACCTTCAACTATCTTCATCTTTAGTAAACCAAGATCTTATTCATGATGAATTGCCACCAAAAGAAGATCTGGTGAATTTTGTGGATTAGTCTCTAATCTCCGTAGGTGAGAAATTCATTGATGATATTTCTTCAGAAGTATTTGGTGATGAGCCTCTTAGGGAGGATTATTGTTCTATTTCTCAGTCAAAATTCTCCCCTCCTAATAATACAAAATTTATTGCAAAGAGAGGAAGGAAATATTTAGCCATGAAGCTTCAAGAATAAATTTCAAAGGGAATTCAATCGACCCTAGATGCCAGTCTAGGTAATTCTTCAAAACAAAGGAGAGCTTGCTGCTCTCCCAAGTTACAATGAAACTTATCTCTTGGAATGTTAGAGGATTAAATGCCTCTGACAAAAAGTCCCAAGTGAAGCAACAATTGGATGCTTCAGGGGCTGACATTATAGTTTTACAAGAAACAAAAACCTCTGAAGAGTCTTTTATATTAATTAAAAAAAAATGGCATGTATGGGGAGCATCTCATTCACCCTCTCAAGGTGCTTCGGGAGGTCTAATAACTCTCTGGAATACTAAGACAGTTAGTATTTCTAATATCTCATTCCATCCGAACTCACAGTTAATGTTTGTTACTCATTTTGGCTCTTGAATGTTTACGGTCCAACTAGCTCTTCAGATAAAAAATTAATGTGGGATTTACTGAAGTCAAAGCTTGATTTGATAGGTCAAGATAAATGTGTTCTTGCGGGTGATTTTAATGCAATTGCCAATGATATGGATAAAAAAGGAGGAATAATCCCTCCTAAAGTTGTAATGTCTAATTTTGCATCATTCATTCAAGATAATGCTTTGAGGGATGTAATACCTATAAATGGTTTGTTTACTTGGACCAATAGAAGGAAAAAATTCTTGCAAATTGCAAAGAGATTAGATAGATTCTTAATTTATTCAAATTGGATCGGTTTCAGAGTATTCCTTTTCTTCAGAAATTCTACTCTTGGTAGCCTCTGATCATTTTTCCATTTCTCTGATTATCTCTGGTAATAATTTCAAATCAAAGTGTCATTCATCTTTTAAATTTGAGTCTATGTGGCTTAGACATCCAAACCTAATCAATTGTGTAAAACAATGGTGGCATTCAACTCCTTTTGTTCATGGGTTAAAAACGTTCCAATTGAGTAAAAAATTGGATTATGTCAAGAAGAATCTTAAATCTTGGAACCAATTAATTTTCAAAATTTGTTTTTCTCAAAAAGATCTGGTGTATTAAAAATTAGTTGAAATCAATGAGAAAATCATTTTAAATGGGCTAGATAATAACACATTTGAAGAACAAATTTTTTTGCAACTTGAATGGAAAGAATTGCTATCTTAGGAAGAAGAATATTTTAGGTAGAAATCTAGGGAATTGTGGTTGAAAGATGGTGATAAAAATACCAAATTTTTTCATCATTCAGCCCAGGCCAAAAAATCAAAATCTTCAATCTTCGCAATTCAAGATAGTGTGTCAGGCGCTATTCTTGTTAATGAGAAATATATTTAGGAAGAAGCAGTCAATTTCTTCTCCAAACTATTATCAAAGCCTAATAATAAAAATGTGAATTTATCTGCTGAAAGAGAAGAAATTTTGCAGCATATTCCATCTTTGGTCTCTTCGGAAGACAATATGAGATTGCTTGCCCCTTTCTCTCTTAAAGAAATTAAAGAGGTTGTTTTTTCAATGTCTCCAGATAAGGCCCTAGGTCCAGATGGTTTCACAACCATTTTTTACCAAAAATGCTGGGATTTTATTGGGTTCGATATGTTATGTGCCTTGGAAGAGTCAAGAAAATTTGGTGGAATGCTAAAAAATTTCAATATCACTAATATAGCCATCATACCAAAAATCTTGGCTCCTAAATCCATTTTAGATTTTAGGCCTATTTCGCTTTGCAATACAATTTATAAAATCTTCACAAAAGCAATTTATCTTCGCCTCCATCCTCTCAATTCCTCAATTATTTAAGAGGAGCAAGGGGTTTTGTTCTAGGCAGAGAAACCCCAAAAGGTGCAATAGTGGCTCATAAAAATTTGCATACTATAGCTTCTAATAAATTGTCAGCCATGATAATTAAAATAGACATGCAAAAATCATATGATAGAGTTGATTGGTGCTTTATGAAACAAGTGCTTTTGAAGTTCAATTTCTCCCCTAAATGGTGTAAATGGATAATGGCTTGCATTTCCGGTGCAAGGTTTTCTGTGTTACTAAATGGCTCATTTGTAGGGTTTTTCAATTCATCTCAAGGTGTTCGCCAAGGTGACACTTTATCACCATTCTTATTTATCATTTTGGCTGAATCTTTGAGTAGATCGTTTAAATCAGCAAATCTTCAAGGGAAGATTAAAGGTGTTATCTTTCCAAATGCTAATATATCTGCAACTCACTCCTTATTTGCTGATGATACACTTCTTTTTGGTAAAGCTGATCTGGCAAAAGCAAAAAGCACAAAGTCTCTTGGATAATTACACAAGAGTGTCAAGCCAAAAGGTAAATGAAGATAAGTCAAAGATTTATTTGTTTAACACTAAAGCCTTAGCTGCAAAATCTATTGTCAAGATTTTTGGTTTCAATCAAGATCATTTGCCTAGCAAATATCTAGGAATTCCTTTCTTTTCAGGCCAAAATAGGGTTTCTTATTGGATCAAAATTATTCAAACTATTTAATCAAAGTTTCTCTCTTGGAATGGAAGATGGCTCTCCCTAGTAGGAAAAATTCTTCTGGTCAAGTCAGTGCTTTCGTCCATTCCAAATTAATTTATGTCAGTCTTGAAAGCACCCAAGTCTATATTAATTCAAATCCAAAAATTAATTAGAAAATCCTTGTGGTCTAGTAATGTGGATATTAAAAAGAAGATACCTCTAATTTCTTTGGAGGCTATGTGCATGAATAAGCTAAATGGAGGTGCAGGTCTTCATAACCTTAATGATAGAAATTTGGCCTTAGATGCCAAAATGGTTTGGCATTTGTTTTCAAATCCTTCATTAAAATGGTGTCGTATAATGCAAAATAAATATTTGGATAGCCAGAATTCATCAAGAATCTTTACTGTCTCAAATCCTCCTATAGGTTCTGCAATGTGGAATTTCCTCTTGTCCTGCAGAAAGCTAATCCTTCCTCATTTATCTTGGGAAATTAATGATGGAAAGCATGCACATTTTTGGAATGAATCTTGGAATGGGTTTAAGAAATTAAAGTGTTACAATTTGGACTTTTCAATAGCTTTCTTGTCTCAAAAGTTTGGTTCATATGTTCATCAATATTTTGACAATGTTGAGTCTTTATCAGGAAAAGTCAATTGGAAGGATTTTTCTAAAGAGTCAATTGATAACAATCATAAGGTTATCATTGCCTCTATCTTGAAGGATAAAATAGTCTATGTTTCATCTTGCTCAGATAGATTAATCTGGACAAAAACACATAAAGGTTGTTACTCAGTCAAAGAAGGTTATCTCTCCATCTCAAAATCCAATTCTCATTCTCAAAATCACAGAGCTTATAGTTTTTGTTGGAATTCAAAAATTCTACCTATAGCAGGTTATTTTTCTTGGTTAGCAATTCAAAACAAAATTCTAACAAGTGATAAATTATGAAGATTAAAAATCTTTGTTCCTTTCAATTGTTTCCTATGTGATTTAGAGTTAGAGGATGCCAATCACCTGTTTCTTTCCTGTTCAGTTGCACAAAGTTGTTGGCATTTTGTCTTATCAAGGTTAAAGTTATAGTTACCTCTTCCAAACACTATATGGGATTTATTTTCTAGCTGGCCCAAAATGTATCGGTCTTCCTTTTATGCTTGCATATGGGAAGTGATTCCTGCTTTAGTATTATGGTCTATCTGGTGGGCAAGAAATAAATACATTTTTAGGAAGGAAAAACAAGGTGTTGATCCATATTCTGTCTTCTTTGGAAATCTCAATTTCAGAAATAGTAAATGCCTATGTATCCAAACACAAGCACATTGGTTCATCTTTCTTGGATTGGGATTCCAAAACTCTTTCAAATTGGCCTCTTTTGTCTCTCCCCTTGAAAGGTAGTCTTTACTTTGTCTCAAACAAAATTGATAGATCTAAGGTTGTATGGCTAACTCCTCCTTTGGGGTTCTTTAAATTAAATTTTGATGGCGCTTCAAGAGGTAACCCAGGAGTTTCAGGGGCTGGGATAGTAATACGAGATTATAAAGGGCTAGTCCTATGTGCCAAATCCATCAAATTAATAAATGGTACAAACAATGAAGCCAAAGCACAAGCTTTACTAAATGGTTTGAGAATGGCCCTAGAATTTAAAATCTCAAGTTTAGAGATCAAAGGGGACTCCCTTATTCTGATCAATGCCTCCAGGGAAGGAAATTCCCATAATTGGAAATTAGCTTATATTGTAAAGCAAATTCTGAAACTTTTGGAAAATCCGTCGCATAACAATTTATTGCATATTTATAGAGAAGGAAATATGGTGGCAGATTATTTAGCCAACTTGGGATGTGACCAAATTGAAAAAGAAGTGACTCATATTTTCCAAATTGGGAAAATTGATTTTGAGTTGGAAAAATTAATTTCAAAAGAGGAATTTTGTCTTTGAGCAAAATTGTATTCAAGTGGAATAATAAAATTTTGTTGGAATTGTCAACTATGGACGTGCTAGTTTGCAAGTTTTTTCAACTTTCAACTACATATTTATTGTTGATAATTTCATCCAAATTTTATCAATCTTCAACTAGTCTTTTGACATTCAAGTTATAATCAATATCAGAAGATGGCGTTGATTGATTGTGACCCCTATCAATCTTGTGTGTCACTTTCATTGAGTAAGTGTGATTCAAGAAGTACGAAGCCGAGATAATAAGGCAAGCTTCGGTTGCTATGAGAATGATTATATGTTATGAAGGTGTACAATTCAAAATATCTACTAAGAAGATTTGATAGATTTTGTATATATCGTGGATTTTCCAAATCATTCGCTAGGTACAGGTATTTAAAATTTAACATATATTTAATGCTGGCACCATTAGGGTGTCAAGCAGTATGAATTTAGAATCACATGGAAAAATTTGGTGATTTTCCCGTACCAGGTGGGGAGGTATTGTTGGTATGATGCTTATCATATGTTGTCAAATAAATCTGCTAAATTTATTTAACACACTCGGTACTTTGTGTAAAGTCTTTCAAGGTATTTTGTCATGATAAGATGGCAAGGTCTTTTTTCATGATAAGATGGTAAGCTTTTAAGAATCAAGGTAGTCATAAGCTTATATATATGGAAATAATTGCCTTATTATCTCCATCGAACAAGTTAAGTTGGCTTAGTAATCTTTGCTCTAATCAAAGATTGCCTGTTTAGCTAGTAAATCAAGGTCAGTCACAGGTAGATAAATGGACTATCTCCCACATAATTTAAGAATGTGGTTCCTAGTTCAGAGTTGGGAGAGCCCAATTACTAGTAAGCTTGATATGTAACATCTTCAAATTGTTTTCAAGTTTCGCTGCCCTTGTGATTATAAATGCTTCAAATTCATAATTGGGAGTAAGGTTCTTCATCCTAAATCAAGAAGACTGATCTTTCCATCAAATTTTCTTTCCATATTTTTATCTAATATCATGGATAGCTTGGATTCAGTTAATGCCATTGCTGATAAAATGGTAAATGCCCTATTTCTGGAAAATGAGGCAATTCTTTCCAGTGCACAAAAATATTTCTCACGTGGAGAAGGTTATGTGGGTGGTATCTTCTCTCCTCACTTTTTACCTCATAACAAAGGAATTATTAGTGCTTTTGATGCTTTAAAATTATCTTTAGAATTTTTTGACCCCAGTCACTTGAATAAGGAATTAACAAGATTCTCTCACCATTTGGGGAGGGATATGACTGAAAGTTTCAGGGAGAAATTTCATTACATTTCTTTCCTTCTTCATCATAATTGTTATCATGCAGCGTCTCCATTGCAAATAAATTCAAGGTCTGTGCATACTCCAGCTCATGAAGGTTCTCATATTGTGGTACCAACTCAGCCACATGGTGATAATAATATGAGGCTTGCTATTGCTAGCATTCCAGACATGAACATAGCTGTGAACTCCTAGCTGGAGGAAGAAGGAAATGAAGAACAAGGTGACAATTTAAACTACTTCATGCAGATGGAGGAGTAAAAGGAAATGCAACAAATTTTTTTTTGCAGGTATTGCAGATTTTGTAATACCTTGTAAGCATTCAACCATCAGGTAATGTTATTTGTATCGGATATAATCTACAAGATTATAATCTTGGATAGATAGATCCTGATATGATTGTAAATAGTCATCTTTTTGTAATTTGAACAACTAGATATTGTTCTACTTTTCATATTTTGGGCTACAACCGGATGTTTTCTCACTGGCTCTTTCCTCCCGGTATGCCCCTTGAGCCAAAAAAATGTACATTTTATTAAATCCAATAATAAAATATATAGTGGCTAGCCACTTAAAAAAAAAAAAAAACTCTCTAATCTACAAATACAAAAACAAATTAAATCAATAATTTTAAAATGATTGATTTAGGTCTTCTCCATTAGATTTTAGAAATGGTTATATTCAAGATCACTATGTTTTAGTGGTATCTTGAGCACGATGCAACTGTGATTTTAAACAAAAAATGAATATGGAATATTGTAAATTGGTTTTTATACCTATTAAGGTAGGTATTAAATTGGACCTTAAACAATCCTATGAAAGTTCAATCCTAATCTATATAGACATTAGTAAGAATTTTGACTTACCTTACTATTTATAGGCTTGATAATAACTATTTTAAAATATAAGAATCAATACTTGGTGGGACCTGTGAATGAAGTTCCTAAGATGCACCATTATAACCTCCATTTGCATGATCTACTCTCTACTCATGTGGGGTTAAATCTAGGGAAATTGAAATTATGACCATCAACCATGTTTTTTAACAACTCAACCATTTGATTTATGCCTAACGACTGGCCTGATATTAACTATTATGGGTATTTCATCTAAATGTATATAAGATCCATATGTAGATCATTGTAAAATGGTTAAAAATATTATGGTATATCAAGATATACTTAATTATAGCATTTGTTATTCCTACACCCAAAATATTTTTGTTGTTATTGTGATGCTGCCTATGTTGGTTATTCTATTGATAAGTGTAGACATCTCAATTATTGGACCACCAAACCCTAATTGTCATCATGTTATCATTAATTGTATCCATTTATCATTTATCACCTAATTAGTTAACAATCATTTAATAATTTTTATTTATCATTTATCCCTAATTAATTAAGAATTATTTAATAATTTCTATTTATCTTTTATCCATTTAATTAAATAATATTTTATTATTTGAATAAATGCGAGTTAATTATCCATGTTAAATGATAATTTTCATTTTTGTCTTTTCAATCAACTCCATCATTACTAATATGTTAACTTAAATCTTCATTATGAAACTTAAACGTCTATATTCACCACTTTGGTTAACTCTTTCTTCCATTTTAGTACTTTGTGAACATGATTGAGAAGGGCTAGTCTTCCAAGGGTAAGGGGAAAAAGAATGCCAAAGAAGAGGCCAAAGGCCCGTTCACCAGAACTAGGGAGAACCTTTAGAAGACATTTGAAGAAGAAAAACAAGAATTAATGGACATGGTTAACTTGCACTGCAACCACGAGATTGAGGTGACCAACACCTTGAATAATATGAAATAGTTTCTAGGCCTATGTTATTTTTTCTATTTCTATTTCTTTGCTATTGGGTCATTGCTTTTTGGCTATTAGTTTATTTTTGGCTGCTGCTTATGCTTCAATGTCTATCTCTTTCAACAACATTTTGGTCTAATGTGATGTAAAGGGTTTCAGGTCCCTTCAAAACCTATATTTCCAATATAATAAAAACTCTTCTTCCATTTTAGAAACCTCTTCACTCTTCATTAGTTAACTAAGCCTAAAATTGGAAACTTCATGTACATATTTATCCATTATTTTAATTGGAAAATTCAATATTATCCTCTCATGAATTGATTTGGAAATTAATAATTTTAGTTGAGTTGACTCCACTAATTTTCTAGTTAACTCAAGTCCTAATCCTCACCCACATCTCTTATATCTATAAATTCAACCATTTTCTTCATCACTAGTATCCATCATACATCTAAGTAATCAAACTCTATCAAAATCATTCAATCATACATTCAACAAGTCCACTATGTAAAATATATACAACTCATTATATTATTAGTGTTATGCTATTTGAGATTTCATCCACATACCTTCAAGGTGAATCAACATCATCAACTTATCTTGAGCTTTGCAGTGGAGTTTGTAAGTTAGATTAGATTTTGATTAATTTCTAGCTTATGATTTTTAATGCCTACATTTTGGTGAACCTTGTTAGTTAATGGATTGTTCAATTTATGAAATTCTTGATCCTTAATTCTTTACCCAATGACAAAAAAAATCAATAACCAATAGTTGGCTAATGTAAGGAAGCCAAGGTAGTGAAATAACTTCCTACACTAATCTTGAGAGGAGGATAATACAAAAATTTATAGATATTTAAAATAGTTACATAAAATTAAATATAATAAAAATAAATATTATGCATCCCACAACACAATGATTTACGTGGGGAAAACCCTTTCAAGATAAAAGCCCCATACTCCAAAATCCACCCAATATATTGTTCAAAAAGCACAAAGATTACAATATAATTGCAAAGCAAGCTTCTCACAGGAGTATCACCAACCAGAGATCCAAAGCCAACATGACCACTATTAGACTCTCAAAATACATCACAATTACAACAACCTCATAAAATAGGGTTTCCTTTTAGGGAAATTCAAGCCAACAAAATATCGACCGTCAAATTTCAGACCTAATGATGAATGGTCCAAATTACAATATAAAATATACATAAAATTTGGCTTTCAGTGGCACTACCCCCAAGCCCTTGTCTAGGCACATGACCCCCAGATCCCTCACAAGGGTACCCCCTTGCACTCCCCCGTGCTTACTTATCAACACTACCTTATGTAATTGCAATGTTGAGACACATTTTCCCAAGAAATCTCCCACTTGTTGAACACCTTACAAGAGAAATGAGAGGGAGTATAAACATATATCTTAATTATTAGGGGTCGAAAGGCCCATAGACTCTAAACATCATATGAAATTCTCTGTGCTCATAGGCTTAGTTAAATAATCAACAACATTCATCAAAATTTCTACCTTAACCAACTTCACCCTACCATGTTTGATGATATCTCTAATAAAATGATACTGTAGATCAATGTGCTTGGTAATATCATGAAATTATAGGTTCTTAGATAGACATATCACACTCTGACTATCACAATAAATTGTCACTAAACCTTGTTTTATTCCAATCTCTGAACATAGTCTCTTAAGCCAAATCACTTCTTTACAAGCATGAGTAGTTGCCATAGACTCAACTTCCGTAGTGGACAAAGCAACCACAACTTATCACTTACTCATCCAACTAATTGCACCACTAAATAAAGTAAACAAATAAGAAAATTTGTGGATCATCTTCTATCAACATCACCCACCCATTCTAAATTTGCATAACCATGAATATTAAGGGAAATATCGTCTTCAGTAAAATTATTATGATAACACAAGGAATACTCTTAGGTACTACACAAATATCTGAAGACTCTTTTAAATTTATCCCAATGAACTCTACTAGGATTAGACATATATCTAGAAATAACTTCCACTACTTGGGAAATGTTTGGTTTAGTACAAACCATAGCATACATTAAAATTCCAACTGCATAATTGAAAAAGGAACACACAATGGTCTACAATCCTTAACCTCTATAAATTGAATTGACATACTTAATTTTTCCAAGCCATAGCTTTCACCATGTAGTGCTCTGGCTATGTCATAAATATACTCGTCCAAGTCACCATGAAGGAAAGTAGTTTTCACATCCATTTTCTCAACCTCTAAATCATAAGCAACATCAATAGAAAGAAAAAATCTAATGGATGCCATTTTTGCAATAGGAGAAAATATCTCACCATAACCAACACCCTCAACTTGAGAGTAACCTTTTGCAACCAACTTTTCTTTTTTATTCTCAATACCTCCATCTAAACCAATATTTTTCTTGAATTACCATTTGCAACCAAAAAGTTTTCTTCCTTTAGGCAATGGTACAAGATCCCATGTGTCATTCTTCTTCAAAGTTTCCATTTATTCATCCATAGAAATCTTCCAGGATTCTACATCATTCATACCTAATGCCTCTTCTACGAACTTGGGTTCATCCATGTTAGTATTTTTAGAGAAGGGGGATTCTCTACTCACGAGTCTCTTTATTCTCAAGATAATCCCAAGGGGAAAAATAACCTAAACTACCTCAAGGAACAAAGCAAGACTTTTAGAATAAGAAAGAGTAGGCCATAGAGGTTTTCTAGACAAACTAATAGGCTCTCGATCAAATGATGGTAGCGTAGAACAAGGATGACAATGCGGTGCGTCGGAGTCCCAAAGGCACACTGGTGTCTCATATAGACCAAAAACCAAGTTTATCACTGAAAACAACTAAATGACCACTAACAATCATATTGCTAAGAACTTACATTTTTCCCCTACTTTAGCTGGCATATGAATCTACACTAATATGCATGCTAAAGGAAATCTACTAAACATAAATAAAATCATGATACCAAAAGGTTATTGTAGAGGAAGAAAATAGCTCCTTGAACTAAGGAAGCATGCCCCCAGGCTGAAGACCTACAAAATAAACACATTAAATAAGAAAGACCTGCACAAGACAACAATGTTAGAACATTAAAAACCATTACATCATGGGGTTAGAACATATATATGAATAACACACACATAAAGAAACATAAAAAACTAAAGGATTTGAGTCAACAAAGTAAAAGAGACCTCGATGTAAAGGTTGTCTCAGTACTATGCGTCATCCTTGAATTAATAAATAATACACATAGAATAATTCTTAAACAAAGAGAAGGTAATGATCGATTGATTCAAGAGAAGAATGCACCCAAAAGTTAGGGAAGCAACCAATATCAAAGAGAGAAAGAGGTATATACTTAGGATGAAGAAGATGCAAGTCATCAATCCGATATACACAATTGAGAAGAGACGGGACAAGAGAATTTATGAGGGGAATGGAGGAACTAGAGAGGAATGAAGATTCCAAGAGAGATGGCTCCACAAGCACTCAGACCTACGAAGATTTGAATAAAAGCATCATAAACGCTCAAACCTATGGAAGGTGAACAAAAGCTCTATAGACCCTTAGATCTACGAATGGTGAACAAAAGGCTCTATAGGTCCTCATAGCTGCAAAGTTGAACAAACTACACTGGAGGCTTGCAGACCAATGGTGAACATATCCCATAGGATGTAAGCACTTTATAGGTCCTTGGAATTGCAAAGAAGGTGCCCCAGGTGCTTGGTCTTGAGGAAGCCCAATGTAGGGGACTCCATAAAGTTTGATTGGTCCTCATAGGTGCTCAGTCTTGCAAGGAACACTTGATGCAAATAAGATCTACAAGTTCTTGGTCCTGTAGAGAAAGATTGATAAATTTATCCTATGGCCACTGCAAGTTATGTTGTAGGACAGTCACAAGAAAGATAGGTCCAATCAGACTGCCCCCAAGCTAGATGCAAAGATATAAGATAGAGGGCACCTGAATCAAGAATTTGTTGTATTTTATGCTTCAAGGCCTTATATTCTGTACTAGAATGGATAGACACTCAATGGTATGCACAAAAAGAATGTTTTTTATTTATCATGCTTATGAAATTTCTTAGGAGGAAGAGTAATTAAGCGGGATTTAAGAATCCTCAACAAAATACTCTCTAGCTTAGATACAAAATGAGGAGTAGGAAGGAACCCTTTCTCTTATGGAGAAAAGCTTGACTGCTCACAAGAAGAAGACACAAAGATAGGAGATAATGGAGGATGAATCAATCCAAGAGAACGAAGTTGAGCGAACATCATGTCAACATTCAACTGTGATTTTCATTTGGATTTTTTGTTCGAGCAACCAAGCTCCAAATTACCTTTATGAGGTACAAATTCTATAGGAACTTGAATGCCTTGTTCATTATGCCAACACACTTTACGCCCATTACCATATTTAGAGACGAGCTTAAAACCAAGGTCATAACATATTTGCAAGTCTTGAGAAGGAGGAGGATCTTCATAGAGAGCATTATTCTAGCAAGGGGGATCGTACTCTTCTATGAGATCACCATCAAATTTATTGATAGGACTACCAAAATTAACCTCTTCAATAGAAGTGTGATCATCTTCCTTAGAATGATGAGGATCGACATTAAGTACATTACAACTATTTCTCACATTATCCCACAATACAAAAGAATAATCATCTTTGATGGCGGGTGTGGATAATGTTATCAAAAGGTTTAATTGGATCGGGATGACTTTATATTCTCCAATGAAGGAATATATAAAGTCTAAAGAACCCCAATCATCACCAAGACATGCATTCTTTTGATAAGATGTAGAAGGAGCAGGCTTAGGATTTCTTGCTTTAGAAGGATCTTCCTTAGGGACATCTACCTCAAGAGTATCCTTTGTAATGGGTACTGCTAGAGTAGACGTCAACACACTGGAAGATACTAAAGGGATAAGAGTAGGCACAACTGAAGCTTGACTGACAACTTCCATCTCACATAAGTGCATAGCATCAGGGTCAACCTTGACTGTGACTACTTGATTATTATAAATGAACTTAATAGATTTATGTAAGGTAGATGAGACTGCACCCATAACATGAATCCATGATCTACCGAGAAAAAGGTTATATGGTAACTTTTTTGACATAACATATACGAGGGTGGGTATAGTAATGGGTCCCAACCTTAAAGGAAATACTCTCGTACCTAAAGGTTTCCAAACAACATTATCAAACCAATGAATAATAAGAGAAGAAGCAACAAGAGAAGATAAATCAATTTTAATTTTAGGCAATAGATCAAGGCTACATACATTGAGTTCCAAACCGATGTCAATGAGAGTAAGTATAATGCCAATATAATTAATTTTAACTATGATCATTAGAGGGTCTGCTTGCTTCTATACTTCTGGAGGTGGGAGTTCCTGTGGATAGAATGCAACTTTTGGTAAATCCGCATGACTACGAGCTATCAACGCATTAACATCCATTAGTCTAGGGGAAGAAGGTAAGAGGATATTTTACAAGGCTTCCTAAAGCATACCTTGATAAATTGGAGTAGAATGAAGCAAGTCCCATAGTGAGAACTTGGCTGGAGTAACATGGAGTTACTCAATAAGATCATAATCACTAAGTGCTTTAGTTGTAGGTTTAGGTGCTCGAGAAAGGCTTGGTTGAGAAAGTAGTAAAGAAGCAGGTTGATCAACATTTTGTTTATTCCTTCTAGTCTTATAAGTATAGGCTATTTCTCTAAAAGAGGGAGCCTTAGAAAGATCAGGAGAACCACTATCAAATGGAACACCATTAATAGAAAAAATCCTTTTAGGAGAAGGACTAGTCGAAGTCAAATAAATAATAGGTCTCTTAGGCCTTTGAGGGGCGTCAAACACATAGATTATATTTATAGATTCCTTAAAACTTGTAGAAGAATCACTTGAAGAGATATGCTCAACATCTATCCTTGAAGGATCCGATGTGAGAAGGGATTCATCATTCACTAATGCATCATCTCTAGAAGAGAGTGTATTGGAATGAAGAGGATACTCTTCATTCACTAATGCATCATATTTGGAAGAGAGTGAATTGGAATGAAGAGGAGGTTCACCATTCACTAATACATCATATCTAGAAGAGAGTTCATTGGAATGAAAAGAAGGTAGATTAATGTTAAGAAAAGTATCGATGATTTCATCCTCTTGCACCAAATAATCTTTAGAAGGAATTTCAGGAGAGGGATCCACAAAGAACAATAAGAAAGGAGAAAATAACTCACTTTCACACATAGAAGGAGATAGAAGGAAGGAAGATAGAAAGTACATTTTAAAATAGAGATATAGAAAATCCGAATGAAGGCCACATATATCACTATTCACGACATGGAATGGGGTTTTGAGCAATGCCCTAACAAATTTATTTTTGAAGGATAAATATTTGATTTGTCCTTTTTTATTTTTAATAAAGAGGTGTTCACATTGGGTTCACCAAAATGTAGAGAAGGGGGATTCAACACTCATGAGTCTCTTTATTCTTAAGAGAATCCCAAGGGATGAACTGCCCTAAACTACCTCAAGGAATAAAGAAAGAGTTTTAGAATAAGAAATAGTAGGCCATAGAGGTTTGCTAGAAAAACTAATGGGTTCTCAACCAAAGGATGGTAGCATGAAACAAGGATGATAGCATTTGTGCTGGAGTCCCATAGGAACATTGGTGTCTTGTACAGACCAAAAAACAAGTTTATCAAATAAAATAACTAAATGACCACTAACAATTAGATTGATAAGATTTTATAGAATGTGGGAAGGTAACAAAATGTAACAAAACTGAAATGAAGTGAAGTATAAATGATAGAGTAAGAGAATAAGAGATAGAAACTACTCACAACAATCCAAGAAATGAACTCCAACAAAGAGAAGTCTTCAAAACCTGCATACATAAGATCGAGGGGAAAATGTTGAGGCTGCCTAGGGGTTTTCCTTAGTCAAACCCCCGTTTTGGTGTTCCCACCTCCACAAACAACCAAATAGATAGAGAAAGTGAACAAAGTAAGCAAATATGGCATGATAAAAGTAATCCCCCCTCAAGGAGGAGAACCCGTATCATGAAATAGAGATGCAATTGATAAGGGATGTGAGAAATCCTAGATTGCTCACAAGCACAAGATAAGAGAGATATCATCTTTAAGGCTTAAGGAAGCCAAAGAGGGCAAGGATGAAAGAGAGGGCTGCAAGAGCCAAGAGAGTTTCAAAAAGCACTGTAAGAGCTTAAGAGTGTTGCAAAGATATTTTCCAAGAGAGCTTGAAAGTGCTGGAAGCTGCTGTAACAAGCAAGAGATCTGTGCAAGCAATTGAGTAAAGAGGGACAATAGAAGCCAAGAATCTAGAGAGAAGCTAGAAGCAAAAATGAATTGAAAATATAGCATTTAAAGGGAGAAGAGGAAGGAAAAGAAGATTCTTGAGTCATTACAAGGAATCTTGGGCCGTTAGCATTGAAAAAATTAGCTGACAAGTGGCAAACATGCTCGAAAAAGGTTGTTTGAACATTGAAATGTCATAGTATGCTAGCACAACATGTGAACATCTGTGCGGCACGCTAGTGTCCAGACACATCACACTACAAAACAATGAGAATGGGAAAAGCACAAGGTTTGATGCAAAGCTGACACACAAGGGTAGCTATTGAAAGGGGGTCTTGAGCATCTTGAGAGGGAAAAAGGCTAACACAGGGGCTAAAATGAGCCTACACAAGTACTAAGAGAGTGGACATTAAAGCATGTATTCACAGAAAAATTACATCTCCAATCATTAGGTGAATACCTTTTAGGTGGTTGTCTATGCCTTGTAGATCTTAGAACAGGCTGATTTGGAGGTTCTTCCTCGTCTTCTGAAGATTTAGAGCTCGATGATCTCTCCTCAAATTCTTGTCTATCCATGGGCCTCAATTCAAATTTCTCAGGTGTAGAAGGAAATTGCTTTGTTTTTGCTACAATGTAGCAGAAGAAGGCTTAGTTTATGTAAAAATAAAACTTCTACTATATATTACCTTTTGTGCAACAAGTTCCCGAAGATTGTATCCTTTCACACCATAATAATATCTAATGAATATACATTTCACAACTTTTTTCTCCAACTTTGTTTGCTTCTCCTTTGGCACATGTGCATATGCCTCACAACCAAAAACTCTAAGATGTCTTAATGAAGGCTTGTGACACGAACATGCCTCTATAGGAATCTTATCAATAAGAACTGATGTCCGAGACCTGTTAATCATGTAATAGGTAGTGGCAACAACTTCAACCCAATTTTTTTTTTCTAGAATAACATCACTCAACATACTCCTAGCCTTCTCCATCAGTGTCTTGTTCATTATTTCTGCAAATCCATTCTATTGTGGAGAATAGAGAGTTTTCTTTTGTCTATGAATACCAAAATATTTACAAAATCTATCAAAATCATTAGAGAAAAATTCACTGCCATTATTAGTCCTCAAACATTTTATTTTCTTTCTAGTTTGCAACTCAACCATTGCTTTAAATTCTTTAAATCGACTAAAAAAATTAGATTTACTCTTTAGAAAGTATACCCATGTACTTCTACTATAGTCATCAATAAATGAATATAATATGTAGATTTTCCAATTGAAGGAACATATATGGGATCAAACACATCAGAATGAATAAGATCCAATATACCACAATATTTATGATAACTTGAGTAAAACTGAACATGATTTTGTTTTCCATAAACGCAATGCTCACAAAAATAAAATTCAAGATTATAATCAGACAAACCTTCAAAAGGTTTTTATTTTTCAAGGCCCTTATACCCTTTTCTTCAATGTGGGAAAGTCTTTGGTGCCATAACATAGTTTCTTTGCAAGTAACTTTGATTCAAAAGAAAGAGCACCCTTGGGTACCTAGAAGCCATGACCATCTACTGAAGATGAAACCCTCATATCTTCCATAAAATTTCTTTTTATAGAAGTACTATTGCACTTAGCAGAGAATGTATCAAGCTTATACAATTTTCCATATCCAAGACCTCTAGAAATCACCATAGTGCCTCTAACCATCTTGCATCCTACATCAAAAAATACTACCTACACACCTACATCTATTAGTTTTCACACAAATAATAGATTTCATGATAATCTAGGGATATGCAACACACCATTAATAATTTTTATTCTACCATTAGGAAAATTGATTCCAAATTTACCATGACCAAAAATATTTAAATAAGAATCATCACCCAAGTACACCTTACCTCCATCAAATTCTTCATGTTCAAAAAACCAATCTCTTTTAAAGGGCATATGGAAAGATGCACTTGAGTCAATTAACCATGCATCATTACTTGCACAAGTTGCCAATGTTGTAATGAACACATCACCATATTCCTTCTTGGAATTAGAACCATATTCAAATCTCTTCTTTTTCTTCTTCTTTTCTTTGTAGTCCTTATGAATATGCTCAGGCTTACTACAATTCTAGCAAATAAATTTTGACTTTATAGGACTTAGATTTATCACGCTTGTCATTATTCTTTCCTTTTTCCTTAGGTATTCCACAAAAAATTTGGGCCTCCTTAGCACTATTGGATACATTCCTCCTCATATCTTCAGAAAGCAAAGAACTCACCACATCTTCAATCTTCAATATAATAGAAGTACTCCCATGAATCAAGTGAAGAACAAAGCAAGATCTAACATTTCTCCTCCTCATCCATTTTGAAACCAACTAATTCCAATTGAGCCACCAACATATTGAATGCTTCCAAGTGGTATGTAATTTATCCACCCTCTTCCATTCTCAAGGAATACAATTTCTTCCTCAAGAAAATATTATTCACTAAAGATTTGGCTTGATACATCTCACCAAGTTTCTTCCATAGTTTATGTGCAGAGGTCTCTTCATGGATATTGACTAAAACAGAGTTTTCCAAATATAATATGATTAAACCCGTGGCTTTACAGTCCATAACATAATATCGAGTAGCCAAAGTAGGATCTAAAGGCCTTGAAACATTCTCATCGACAACATCCCACAAATCTCAATCTATCAACAAATCCTCCATCTTCAGCTTCCACATTTCAAAATTTTTATCCACCTCTATTCTCCCTGATGAACTTTCCATCTAAAAATTTATGCAACAAGATCATTAAGTATATTCTACACAAGCTCCCACTCAAATCTGGATTAGTTCAAAAAACCCAACAACCCACAGTTGAAACCAAAGGTGATCAAGCATTGATACCACTTGTAAGGAAGTTGAGGTAGAGGAACAACTTCCCACACTAATCTTGAGACACTACAAGAAATACCTATGATTAGCTCCCTTTTTTGCTCTGTTTTTTACTTCCACCCACTGTTTTAACGCATTTTTCTCCATTTTTTGAAAAAGTCAGTGCTATTTATCGGGATGGCACTATTTTTGGCATTTTTTGCACCAATTAGAACAAGTAGGCACTAAATTAGGCATAAATTAGCACTCAAATTAGCGCCCAGATTAGTGCCTAAATTAGCACCTACATTAATGCCTAATTTAACACCTAATTTAGCACCTACTTTAGAGCCTGCTTTAGCGCCTAATTGAGAACTTAATTGTTTTGATCTAGCAGGGATTAAGGGTTAAGGGATTAGGGGTTAGGGTTTAAGGGATTAAGGGTCAAAAGTAAGGGATTTGGGGCTTAGGGGTTAGGTATTTTAATGGTTAATGGCTTAGGGATTATGGTTGATATCATGTAATATCTATATAAACTTTGATAAAAAATAATAAAGGTATGAGTGGAAGGGTGTACCAAAACTCTGTTGGTGTAACTTTTGAGCTTATGAATGAAATAAAACATCTTATTATCAAAGACTCTGCATGAATGTGTTATCAATCTATATTTTTCTTATGTTTTTCTATACTTATTTCTTCTTATATTTGAATGAATATCAATAGTGAACCTCAATACTATGCTTGTGTGAATGAATATGCTGATACAATAAATCATTTACTGTGGATGTTTTCAGTTATGTTGGAGCAAAAATTTCCTCCTTAAACATCTACTGGCTTTCACTTTTCCATTCACATTTTCCAAACACAAAAGTCCATTACCATTGATTTTACATTGTCTAAACATGAAATGCAACAATTTGTGTGACAAGATCCATACTATTACCAATATTCCCTTTGTATGTACCCATTTATTCCTCTAGAAAATCATAAACAAAACAAATTCAGCCTTTACCGCATTACCACAACATCAAAATAAAGGCAGTGTGGGTTGGTGATTTCCAAGCTATGAAATAAGCCCTTACCGCCATACTGCCAATAGATTATATAGCATATGTGATGAATCAGTACTCATTGCCACCCCACGGGGGAAAATTGTAAGGTAATTCGGTAATGAGACACATACCGCTATCTTGCATACGGAGAATTAAAGGAGTATGGTAAGGCGGTAAATAATAAAGAAATAAAGTGTACACCACTATACCGCTAGGAGGGTAAGAAACATATGTGGTAGAGTGGTATACACTGCAACCCCACAACAAGAAATATTAAGCAGTGCGATATAGCGGTAAGCATTGGAAGAAAAGTGGACACTACAATACTGCATGAGGAGGATAATCTAACTATGGTATGACAATATATACATCGATGTCCCACAAAAACACAAAATAAGAAGATAAAGTATATAAAAGAGCATAAGACTCGACACCGCCATACCACAACAAACGTAATAAGTGGCAACGATAGTACATTATGGTTTTTTGTGGCATCATTATAGACTGCGGTAGTAAATGTATGGATCATTTCAACCACCCTAATGCATGAATCCAATGGTGCATAATCAAATTCAAGGATATGGGATCATTACAAAAAAATTCACAGCAAGTTGGTATTAATACCAAAGTGACTGAATACTACACCATTAAAAGTGAGTGAATTTTCTCAAAACTGTGCTCAATTGTGATACATTGTCATAGAAGGAGCTGGGATACCAAGAGAAATAATCCCTGCAAGCATCAAATACCAAGGTAAGTGCATGAAGAAATCACCGAAGAAGTTCTATTGGCATATAAATTTTGTAGAACTCTATCATTTTGAA
The DNA here is from genome assembly GCA_007115665.2 of Sequoiadendron giganteum. Taxonomy (NCBI): domain Eukaryota; kingdom Viridiplantae; phylum Streptophyta; class Pinopsida; order Cupressales; family Cupressaceae; genus Sequoiadendron; species Sequoiadendron giganteum. The sequence goes on along the minus strand of CM021105.1, from coordinate 347,958,068 downwards.
GTCCTAGAGGTTGAAATCATACCATCCAAAAGGAAACAATCAGAGGAAAAATAGAGTAAAGCTAAAATTAAAGATGAAGAACCTAAGGTAAAAAAGAGACCACTGCACTAGTCTATACTAGATATACTTCCAGGGTCAACCAAAGAGGGAAATAAGAAATTACTTATAGACACCGTATAGGGTTGCAGGGATGCTCTCATTCCAAAATTTGGGTGGGATTTATTTTGGTATTTCTACAGTAAGAGAAATGAGAAGATTCTAGTGCCAAACCCTTGGATGTTGGATTTAGCAAGATTGATTTCCCCTAATATATTCATTGAGGTCGAGTTTATCAAATTATTAGCTAAGAACTATCATTCTACTACTATAATTGTAAGGTTTCCAAATAGTGCGGTACTGGTTGGGGTAACTAGGGAAGATATCATTGAGTGCTTTGGCTTGAATAAGAAGGACCTGACTAAGGTAGACTTGCAAAAAAGTGAGGAAGATTCTAATAGGTTGAGGAGAACTTATAGAAGTGATGAAAATCCCTTGTACATGAAATGGGGAATTAACAATAGAACAATTCTTATCTCTCCCTCCACCACTGAGCCAATCATCGTGGTTGATTTTTAGTACTACTTTCTGAATACATATTTTGCCTTGTGCCAAGTATTAATAATGGATTTTCAAGATAAGATGCCTGTAAATTTGATGATGATGGCTATGAGGATTCAAAATATAGAAACTAACATAGAATATGACTTTGCCTCATACCTTGAGTGGGCATTGGATGATGAATTCTCACAAGTCATAGAGGATAGAGCACCGATTACATTCATGCACTATTCCCTAGTGTGTCACTTTATATTATGTTAGAATAGAGACAAATGGACTAAGCGAATAAACATAGCCAAAGTTGATGAGTAGGGGAATCCAACACCCTTGCAAAAATGGTGTTATATTTGGGATACTCGGTGCAAGAACTCTAGTTTCAATATATTCTATGAAAATTTTGTGCACATAATCCTAGGGGTCCTTGGTTATTCAATACCAAGACTGCCAAGAAAAATGCTACAACTGTTAAGACCTCTAGTCTTGAGACCAAAAAAATGCCACATACATAATTTTGGTGATTGGTTCTTCCTCCCTGAAGTGAAAATGATAAGAGCTTATGGATGTCCTGCTACTCCACAGATATTGCCCAAATTTGTGCCTCTCAAGCTAGCATTTCTAGAGTTCATATGGAAAATAATGTGGATGGAGAAAGATATAATGCACAAGCAGAAGAAAGGTACATTCTTGCCCAACTTAACCAAATGTGAAGATTGGATTGTAGGTTCAAACACCTTGGAAGAATTGCAGTATTATTTGAAGGAAAGATATTCATTGAGTTTTGGGATAGAGAGGGTTTTTGATCCTGAAAATCATATGAATAACATAAGGCATATTCTTCTCACCAAGTCAACTGTTGCACACCAAGTTGACTATGGAGAAGATGTGATAAAGAACTTCCTCACTTATTAGGTTGTGTTCAATAGAAGGAAAAAATGGGCATACATGAGGAAATTTGAAGAAGAGAGGAAGCAAAAGCACAAAGATCTTCTTGGGTATTTTGTTGAGGAGAAAGACCCCATTAGGAGAATTGATCTAATAATTGGTAAATTTTAAGACTTGTATAACAAAAGGGAATCCTATCTCCAAGAACATGGTGGTAGCACTACTATAGAGCACACCCTAGATGAAACCTCAGAATCTCCTATGGAACAATTACCTCCTAAGAGATAAAAAATAGAAAACATTAAGCCATTAGTCTCATATGAAGAAAGTGAAGAGGAGGGAAACACTAAAGAAGTGGCCATTGTGTTGCAGTCACTAAAAGGAGATGTTGAGGTTGATCAACCAATTTGTGAAACCAATGCTCATCAACATCATGAAATGATGGATGATACAAAGAAGGCGAGTTCAGAGATTCATGAAGATGAAAGAGAGATTGCAACCAAGAGGTTCATTGAGGATGATGAATTCATTAAGACTCCAGAGTTTAAAGATTTTTGGACAAAAATGAAGGTAAAAGAATTTCAAGAGAGAATAAAGATAAGTGAAGTGTGATGAGAGCCAATTGTGTCCCATTTTATGTCACATTTTAGCCTATTTCATATACCTTCATATCCACTTCCACATTCCAATTTCATTCCACATCATACTATTTCCCCATTTTATGCTGCATATGATTAAATATGTATAAGTTGTATTTAATAGAGTTTTGGATCAAATATGGAAATTAATGATTGGTTGTCTTTACTAATAATCATTGTGATTTTAAGATTAAGCTTGCAACATGTTGTTTAGAAGAACTTCCTGTCACTTTTTATGCAGAATGTCTTCATGTCATTTTCTGGCTAGGGACTTCTGTGTATTACGTTATGATCAACAATTTATTTTTGTTATCTTTTCAAAGGTGATGTCAATCTCCAAGTTGGCGTTGGTTACCCCTTTAATGCCAAATTCGAATAAGCACAAAATCATGGTTATTTCAAGTGGAGATGCAATTGCCAGCTATGAAGAGGAAACCCATGCTGAGAGATTTGTTGCTAGATAGTTGGAGGAAAATCTACAAAGATTCACATTCTTTATTCTTGCCTTCAGTTAGAATAGTCCGTATTGCGTTGCAATTTGTGAGAAAATGAGGATGAATCTAGAAAATACACGACATGGGTTTTGTCTAGAATGAGCCCAATTAAGTTTTCGTGCGACAGAATCCTCAAAAAATGAAGGAGCAAAGAGATACAGGTGGTTTTCTAAAGGAATCATTTTCTTATTTACTGTTGCGACCAAGATTACATGTTCACCAGTATTTTGTTGGCCACATGCCAAAATAAGTTTTTTTTTTTTACACTATTTTAGATATTAGTTGTTGTAGCCATGGGTTATAAATATGTTTGTAATATCAACCCAAGATATAGATTATTGCAGAAAAATTTATATACACATATTTTTGTACAGGTTTTTGTAGCGACAATATTATTTTCTGATGAATAAAATCAGTGTTGCATGATCAATATCGTGTAGGGAAGTTTCTTGTGTTTCATCAACTGGCGAACTAAGGGGGGGGGGGGGGGCACTTTTTGGGGCGTCTACTGACATTTAGTTTTTGTAGTTAGAGTAATGTGCATTTGTTTTCTGTAGCATAATGTTTTATTTTTAATTTTGAATTAAGCATGATTATTATTTTATTATAGTTATAATTTGATTAAGCATTGTTTGTCATTAAATGAGATTGTTAAATCTTTTACTGGTATTCTTTCGGGTTATGGTTTAGAGGTTAAAATAATTTAATGATAAGCTTGCAATCTATAATTTATATAGGGAATTGCTACTATTACTGTTGCAGGTGGTGACAGTTCCTATCACAGTTCTGATCGTAAGACAAAATAGGAATACAATCAAATTTTCATTTAAGGAATTTCTATGTGTTCTAGCTGCATTCCATCCCCAATCAACTCACCATCTTCATCCCTTCGGCAGATAGCCACGACACCTCTCACAAGATCATGATCCCCGGGTTGACACTCTTAGAACAAGCTGAAATCTTTCTTTATTATTTACCTTAGTTTTGGCCTATCATTTTGGTGCCATTGCCGGGGAGAGGTGTCAAAGGTAGGTTAGCTCAGTGAGTTGAGTTAGGACCATTGCGCCTCGGTGAAAATCTACGCAACTGTCGACCTTGTTTAGATGATTAAGCTTGGTTTGCTTTGTTTTAAATCATATAGATGCATTGTTAGATTTTGTAGGTAGATCTTAAAAAACCATTTATACATTATTACCCATTGTTGTGAGTAAATTGAAAGGTAAAAATTAATTTTGAAGAAACAACACAAAAACATAAAAAATGTTGCATTTTCAAGGTAATTCAAATACATCAATTTTCAAAGAAAAATACTTCAAAAATGAAAAAATTGGTGGGGAAATCATGCTGACACAAGGTGATGTTTTTATATCCCCTCTACCTAATGAATGCAACTTAGATTATCCTAATCTCTCATTACCACTATCACAAGAATTTACAGGTATTATTCCTTTAATTGAGAAAGAACAAACAATTGATGATTTTTTAGGACAATGGAATTTTGAAAATGAAGATTTAACCATGTGTTGCTCTGATTGTTGCAAGGATAAAGATAAGTGCACATCATGCCAAGCTACTCAACAAGACATGCTGACAGAGATACAAGCTATAAGTGAGCCTCATCAAAATAAAGGTGAAAGTGAACAAATATTCTTTGTAACTCAAGGATAACTTCACATGTCAAATTGGGAAGATCAAGGTATGAATGACAATTTTGAAATGTCTTATAATTCTATTGGATTTGAAAGGAAATATGTTTCTTCATAAAATGCTTCCCCATCTAGTATGCATGGTGAATGGAAACAATTACCATACTAAGAATGGCATAATAAATTCTCACAACAACCATACCCATCCCACATAGTACCATCTCCACCATATCCATCTTATATATTACCATCTTTACCATCTACTCTATATACCACAAATTTTACCATTGTCATTATCCCGCCCACCATCCACCCCAACATATCCCCCAAGGGAAATTTCAATTCCTAATACATTACTTTTATCTAGTAAGGTGGTTCAATCTGCATATAATAATAGGGTTTCATTGATCCCTACACATTTTATTAATATGCATGAAATTGGTAAATCACAATTGCAATGCATTCACATAGCTAAAGGATGTGTTTTTTGTTTAATTGTATTTGAAGAACAAAATGATCTACTACAAGCTACAAGATAATCCACTTAGTTCTTCTTATCTACTTAAAAAATCACAACTTTTAGAAATAATTCACACACATAAGGAGATAATTCAATTTGAATCTAATTTTATCATTAAAATGCTACATATGTGTGTTAAAATTAATCATAAAATAAGAAATGGTGAACTATTGGCTTTCATAATTCAAGATTTATGTGAGATACATAATGAAATCCTCCAAGATCTATCATTTATAAATATACTCAAACATCTCAATCTTGGGAGGCCTATGGTGAAATTGTGTATTCCTCACACACTTAGTGATCTAGGTCCAATAATTTATTTTACGATTAAGAAGAACTAGAAGGGTTTTCATGCATTAATGACCATACAAAACATGCTACAAATGAATGATCATTCATTAAGGATCAATATATTATTAAATATGCCACTTTCTTCTTTGGATTATTCTAATGCCCTCATGATTTTATAATGTGCAATTAAGTTGGGGGGGAGATCCATTAAATTTTGGATATCTTTGGTTGATTATTCATTGAACAAGGATTAATTTATTCTTCAATATGCCACTATCTTTATTCATTCTTTGGATTATCTTAATGCTCTCCTACCTTTGTAGTATGAAGTTCAGTTGGGGGGAAATCCCTTGAGTTTTGATGATTCTTGGTTGATAAATCCTTCATTGATTATTTCATTGGTGTTTCTAATAAAACCACTTGTGTGAAACTCGGACCAAATAAAGGTATGCATTCTTGTGTTAATTGGAAATGATTTTGAATCATCTCTATGAAAGCATTCATTGTAATTATATTCATTCATTTTATTATTATCAAGTAATATTTATTCATATTAATAACTCTACCTTTCATTTAAAAAAATGACTTAACCACTTAATGGTGGAGGTATTAAATGGATGATATTGCTTTACTACACTTGATATGCTTGGTCATGAGAATATGGTTACAGGTTGTTGTGGTTACCCAACACTTTTTCACCAATACCGATTGATGATGCTTCTATGCATGAACATTGAATGACACACTTTGTTGGCTTGTTGGTCATGCTAGCTATATGGAGGACAACAAGTTTCCTTTCTGCTTCACTCTTGGAGATCACAAGAGGATCTTGAGCAAAGTGTTCAAATTCATGAGGACATAAATTCTCATTTTCACCATCCTTGATGCTTGACCATATAGAGGAAAATATGCAACTTGGTGTAACCATGAACCTTGCAATACCCTATTCTTGGTTAATTCTTCACAAGCCTCACATCCAAAGACAACTTGAAGACATGTAACAAACATATCTGGAGCTTGAACACCATCTAATTTTGATCATTGCACTTCATTATGTGGATTAATTCTTCATCTCATCTAAAGCTATATGGATACGTTGAGAGACTCCATTGGTCTTTCACTACAAGCCTTGTCCTTGGAGGGTTGCTTCCTTTTAACTCAGTGGTTGGGAATATATTCCAAAATTATATGGTAAGCTTTTAGATATGGTGGCATGAGCTAAATAAGATCCAGATCATTTGTAGCAGTGGTGCTATGAGCTCGTTGAACACATAGAGATAAGTATTCGCTTACCTAAAGTTGTATGGATACATTGGACTAGCTGAGAGACTAGAACTAATCTTCACTACACTCCCTTGTCTATGGTAAGGAAGTTGTATTTTCATAAAACTTTGGAAATAGTTATGGATATCTCTCATACTCATAAGGACAGGATAACATAGCTTCATTTGAAATTCATATGATTTGTTTCAAATTGGTCATCATAGAACAATGTGTCTTCCAAAGATTATGGCCATTGTGAATAATTATTTCAAACCAAGTGAGTGGGTATGTATTCTAACATTTTATAGGAAACTTTCAAGCATAGTGGCCTGAGCAGCAAGGGTGCTATAAAATATGCATGGTCAATCTTGATAAGGCATATTTTGTCATTGGTCATCATTTCAAGCTTTGCCTCATGTAACTAGTTTCAACAGTGACATTCATTGAAGGGATTCTTACGAAACTCTATTCTTTGGATGGTATCATTTTCATCATCCATATGAGAGTTTATTTTTCTTTGGTCATTATATGTAGTTATTCAAAAATGAACAAAAAAATGTGAAAAAATGAAAAAATGAAAAAAAGGAAAAATGAAAAAAATAGAAAAAAAAAAAAAAAACTAAAAAAAAGAAGAAAAAAGAAATAAAAGATCCAACAATGAAAACCTTCGAGCATTGTTGGCCAGTTAATATCTGAAAATTGGATTTCGGCGGATACTAATTGCAAACTAAACATAGGGGTGAAAATTGATTTTTTGGTGCCTCTAGGCGGTGGCAGGTTGAAAACCGAGATACCGGTGACCTGTTGTCATTATCAAAATTGAAAAGAAAAAAGAAAAAAACCAAGAAAAGAAAAAGAAAAAAAATTGCAATAATTTGTGTTCTTTCAATCGGATCATCAGCTTGCAGGTATACTCTATTGCTTCAATGGTTGTTTGAGTACCTCCTAGCACCTCCTGTTGCTCACTTGTGTAAATGTACTCTTGTTTGTTGTGGTCCACTTCACTTATTTCAAGAGTTACATTTTTAGTTGAGGTATTAGACAAAATGAAGAGAGAATTCAGGCTAACATTAGTATGCTTCCTCAATACTTCAGTCTGATGGATATCTTTCATGTGTGATGTGGCTACAATCCTTGTCACAATTTTTGGTTCCTTCCTTCCTAGTGATTCACAGTTGCTGAGATACATTGGCTACTAGATCTTGGCATAAATGGAAATACGAGTTGGTAAAACAATCAATTTTATTTTTCATTATTTTATCTCTTATCTTTATTAATATTTCTTATTATATTAATCATATATGTTGCATCCATGCCTATCCTCTTCTTGTTTCCTGAGGATGGTCAAACCTTTAAGTTGGGGGGAGGTCTACCATCTTTTCACCTTTTACTTTCCATTATCCTTATAGTATCCATTATTCAACCTTGGAAAATTATTTCATATTACTTATCATTTCATCCTTCATTTCAATGTTCATTTTACCTATCATTTCATCCAATTTAGATAGCTCATAATTGTTAAGATAAATTTTTCATGACCCTCCTATATAGCATTTCAAAATGATGTTGTGAGAAATGACAAGAAAAACAAAGAAAAGGAAAAAAGAAAATTGAAAAAAACAAAGCAATAAAGCTTGTCATAAGAAGCTAAGAAAAATAAAGGGCATTGTGGTTATGCATGAGCTATAATAGTTAAGGGTGAAGAAGAAGGCCAAAGCCCCAATCGGAAAGGTCATTAGTTCAAATCAAATACCTCTTGATCCTATTGATTACACATGGATGTGCAATATGCTAAGTTGGGGGGAATGATGAGAGCCAATTGTGTCCCATTTTATGCCACATTTTAGCCTATTTCATATATCTTCATATCCACTTCCACATCCCAATTTCATTCCATATCATACTATTTCCCCATTTTATGTTGCATATGATTAAATATGTATAAGTTGTATTTAATAGAGTTTTGGATCAAATATGGAAATTAATGATTGGTTGTATTTACTAATAAGCATTGTGATTTTCAGATTAAGCTTGCAACATGCTATTTAGAAGAACTTCCTGTCACTTTTTATGCAGAATGTCATGTCATTTTCTGGCTAGGAACTTTTGTGTATTACGTTATGATCAACAATTTATTTCTATTATCTTTTCAAAGGTGATGTCAATCTCCAAGTTGGCGTTGGTTACCCCTTTAATACCAAATTTGAATAAGAACAAAAATCATGGCTATTTCCAAGTGGAGATGCAATTTCAAGCTATGAAGAGGAAACCCATGCTGAGAGATTTGTTGCTAGATAGTTGGAGGAAAATCTGCAAAGATTCACGTCCTCTATTCTTGCCTTCAGTTAGAATAGTCTGTTTTGCGTTGCAATTTGTGAGCAAATGAGGACGAATTTGGAAAATCCACGACATGGGTTTTGTTCAAAATGGGCCCAATTAAGTTTCCGTGTAGCATAATTCTCAGAAAATGAAGGAGCCAAAAGATATAGGTGGTTTTCTAAAGGCAAAATTTTCTGATTTATTGTTGCGACCAAGATTACATGTTCACTAGTATTTTGTTGGCCACATGCCAAAATAAGTTATTTTGTTTTACACTATTTTAGATATTAGTTGTTGTAGCCATAGGTTATAAATATGTTTGTAATATCAGCCCAAGATATAGATTATTGCAGGCAGATTTAAATACACATATTTTTGTACAGGTTTTTGTAGCGACAGTATTATTTTCTGATGAATAAAATTAGTGTTGCATGATCAATCTCATGTAGGGAAGTTTCCATCACCTGGCGAACTAAGGAGGGGGCCCACTTCTTGGGACGTCTGGTGACATTTAGTTTTTGTAGTTAGAGTAATGTGCATTTGTTTTTTGTAGCATAATGTTTTATTTTTAATTTTGGATTAAGCATGATTATTATTTTATTATAGTTATAATTTGATAAAGCATTGTTTATCATTAAATGAGATTGTTAAATCTTTTACTGGTATTCTTTCGGGTTATGGTTTAGAGGTTAAAATAATTTAATGATAAGCTTGCAATTTGTAATTTATACAGGGAATTGCTACTATTACTGTTGCAGGTGGTGACGGTTCCTGTCACGGTTCCTGGCGCAATTCTGATAGTAAGACAAAATGGGAATAAAATCAGATTTTCATTTAAGGAATTTTTATGTGTTCTAGTTGCATTCCATCTCCACTGAGCTCACTATCTTCATCCCTTTGGCAGATAGCCACGACACCTCTCGCAAGATCACGATCCCTGGGTTGACACTCTTAGACCAAGCTGAAATCTTTCTTTATTATTTACCCCAATTTTGGCCTATCAAAGTGGGAGTTGATGAATCCAAAAAGAACAAAATGGTGGCACAAAATTTCCAAGAGTTAAAAATTGACCATATTGACATTAGTCCTCAGAAAGCCAGAGAAATGATTTTGAAAAGCAACATGGTCATCTTCCCAAGTTTAGAGTTGAGGAAAATGTTCTTGCTTGACCAAGTAAGAGCTCAAGAAGATCTAATGATGGTTGCAGAGTTTGATTCTGATGAGGGAGTAAGTGGAATAGGGTATAACCCTAAGATTGAAAACCCTTGCAATATGGATCAAGCAAAAGAACACACAAAAACCAAAATTACTGGATGTAATACATGGAATGAAATATGTTGCTATTGTGAGAACAATACAAAACACCATCCTTATGGAGGTGACCACAATGAACATGCATTCAACCATGTTCACTCGTGCGACAGTTAAAAGAATGAAAGATAGATTGAAAGAATATGAGAAGGAATAAAGGTTCTTGAATGATGAGGTAAATAAACTGTTTATAGAAAATGCCAAACTAAAGGAGCAACTGAAAGGAGAAGGGACCTCATAGATTAGGGAGATGGTATTATACAAGCCTCCTAGTGCTCCAATGGAAGTTGCACAAAGCATTTTTGTTGAAAAGATGAAGGCCCCTAAGAAGGAGGTGGAAGAAGTACAAGAAGCTAGTACTAAAACACAGGATGAAGTGAAGAAACAAGCATGTAAGGTTATAGAAAACATCCTTGAGTATAGGATAAAGTCGGTTATTGATAAATTGGAGAGTGTGCATGAAATTTTTCAATCACTTCAGTAGGAAATTGATCAAATAAAAGCACACATGTTTGTATTGGATCCCCTATTCAAAAGATGACAACCCATTCACCATAGTTTATCTAAGTTATGCATAGTTCTACAAAGGAGTCCTAATTCTCCTACAACATTAAAACCAATTGAGCAAACAATGAAGATGATTGTTGATGAATTTTGGTATATACAAGGGGAAGATAAGAGGATTGTGGCACAAATAGATTTATTCCATACCTTAAAACAATGGTATACACAAGAAATTATGAAAGATGATGGCCAAGTGAAAGACTTGGATGAGTGGAAGAGGGAATTTGTTCAAGTTATTCATAAGTGTATAACCCATGTATAAGAAGATGGTGACATCGATCTTCACAGACTCAATTTGATCATGGATGGATTAATTGTTCTTGATGCTAGATATCTGAATTTTGTCAATAATACAAAGGCATTACTAGATAGTCAATGGCAGACTCATCTTGCAAACATACCAAAGATTCAGGAATATCAGTGGCCATCAAATTTAATGGTGTATCAGTGGGAAGAAAAGTATTTGGCTTCAGATGAGTAGGTCACTAAGGGGAGGGCATCTAGACGTCTATCATGGAGAGGAAAGCTTTACCAGATTGATGATCACGAGATTTCTACATTGATTAAAGGAAACAAGCGTCTAAATGTATTAAGCATTGTTATTTCTTTGATTATGCTAATTAAATAGTTGTTAGTAAAAGGAGTAGTTTTGAAAGGTCATCTCTTTTTGTAAAAGGCCTGTAGCTTGTTGCTTCCTATATAAATAGGAAACCAAGTCCAATTTTGGGATGATCATATCATATTCCATTTCATCACCATCATAGAAAGAATTAGTAAGAATATAGATTGCACATTCCACCCATCCATATCATACCAAAGACTTATGCTATAGATGTATATATTTTGAAGCAATATAATGGAGAAGATTGCTCATAATTGGTGATCTATTTTGGTGTTCAATTGTTGTGTTAATTTTAATGGTTATTTGTTACTGTGCTATCTCCAAAGTGGTTTATTCAAGTTATTTAAATTCATAAAATTTATCAAGACACATTTGTTGTTGCTGTATGATTGTTTTGATTGGGTTCTAGTGAGAGAGAATTAAAATGCTTTCAGTTAATTCATTTTAATTGATTCCCTCAGGGATTAAAATCCTTTTAAGGTAATTAATTAGATTGTTTTCCCTTAAACTAAGAATTAAACATCCTTTCATAGCATCACAGTAATTTGAGGGAATAACATTGAGATCATTAAAGAAGAGTGCTGTAACAGAAAAACCTACACATTTGCACAAGGTGCAAACATTCTAGAGTGTCCAACAATTAGAGTTAATTTGAATATTATGTTTACCTATCATACACATAGATCTCCATTTTCATCATTCATCCATCAACTCCATTCACCCAATAGATTAGACACTGGTCAGTTTTAAAACATTTTATATAAATTCAATTCACATTACTGATAATTCAAACACTCTCAGTAGGTATTAGTTATCAAGCTTTGTATCACTTCACTCCCATGTGCCATCGTGAGTAGATTTCCTAAAGTAGGATCTGTCTTAAACTCTCAAATCTTCCTTGTCATTCAGGTACACCCACCTAGGTCTAGCAGAGCCTGAAGAGTAGGAGGTGATTAATCTTGTTTGCCTCATTCATTGGCCAAAAGTGTATTAAGAGACTGACACCCTCTTAAGGCTCAAAACCTGCACTTTGGAGACCTAACAAGTTACATGTTCAAAATTATGTTCAACATAAAAATGGAAACACCATTTAAAAATAATAAAGTTAAAAAAGTTTCTTATTTAAATAATTGTGAGTTATGTGTATTAAAATTTTATTAACTTTTGTGTCTCCACAAACATATGCTGATACAAAATGAATGGAAGAAGCATCCAAGTAATCCTAATTTTTTTTGCCAACAATTCATACCAAATATTGAACAATTTAAGGTTATTGCAATAGGTAATTTGTATCGACACAAATAATATTACTGAAGCATTTCAAATTTTAGGCCATAAAAATCATCCTTCTTTAAACATAGATTACAAATAATTCTAAAAATCTAGAAGTCTTGTTCATTAACATTATTGTCTGTTAAGATAAGATTGGACCCTAGGTGATTAGACATTATTCTAAAACTACTCTGCCCCGCGTCATTTTTTCCCGCTCTTTGGAGTTTTGAATTTCTGTGCGCATGGTGGACTCTATCATGGGGGTATCTAATGGTCCCCCTCTGCCCCCTCCTGACCCGTGCTCCCCTCCTTTGGAGATGTGTCTGGTGGGTACCCTCTCTATGGGTTCTGCGCTTTCTCCTTCAGGCATTTTGAAGGATTTGACTTCTCCGGGTGGTTCTTCTATCCCGACGGTTGAGTTTTCTACGACTTTCGGTTGGAAGAATGTTTTGACTAGTGGGAAACAAGTCTCCTCCTTGTTTTTGGCTCCTCCTGAATTTGTTTCGACTGCTGGTATTGTATTTGACATACCGGATTTGATTAGTGACAGGATCCTTTCCTCCATGGAGAATGCAATGGTGGGAATATTCCTCTCCTATCGGTCTACAATGGATATGGTTAGGAAGTGGGTTGCTATGAAGTGGCGGCTTAAGGGTAGTGTGAAGATTCGTATGATGGCTAGGGGTCTCTTCCTCTTTAGGTTTGTTGTTACTGAGGATTTGGTGACCACTCTGTCATCGGGCCCGTGGGTCTATGGGAAGTACAACCTTGCTCTGTGCAGGTGGAAACTTGGTTTCGAACCTGTTGTTGACCTTAATATGTCATCTCCCATTTGGGTGAGACTGCCGGGTTTGCCTCTGGAGTTTTGGGATGAAGCGATTTTCAAGGCTATTGGTGATTCGTTGGGTCACTTTGTTACTAGGGATGCTGTCACTAAATCGAAGTCAAGGTTAGTCTTTGCTCGATTCTGTGTCAATATTTGTGTTGATAAAATCCTTCCAAACTCTATCAAGCTTTGTTCTAAGTTGGGAAACTAGATCCAACCTGTTTGTTACGAAAACGGGGTGGTATTTTGTCAAAGGTGTGCCAAAGTTGGGCATCTTATATCTGATTGCAAATCTTTGGTCAGTCGGGAGTCTAAGGATGTGTTAAATCCCACGAATCTGGCTGCGGATACCTCGAGGCCTTCAGGAGGCTCTGAGTTGGTTCCCCCAGACCCTGCTTGGCCTCCTGTTCTTTCTCTGTGACCTCCACCCCCTATTTTTCCTCACATTGATTCGACCCCTGGTGTCTCTTCGGTGTTGGGAACCTTTCCTAGGGAGGTCTCCTTGTCTCAGGATCCTGGATCCTCAGCTATTGTTAACTTGCCTGTGGGGACTTCTGATGGGATCATTGGTTCGGGTTCATCGACTATTGATCCACTGTGTTTGTTGGCCTCTCAGAGGACCTGTGGGGATTCGGTTGAAGAGGGCAAAATTTTGGAGGAAGAGTGTTCTGGCATGATTGAAGAGTCTACTGAAAACCTGGAAAGCTTAAAGCTAGAGAAAGTAGAAGATGAAGGGATATGGACTATGCCTAAGAAGAAGGGAAGGAAGAAGAAGGCAGATGTTGGAGGGGATTCCAAGCCTAGGAGACCCTCTTAGAGAACTACCAGAACGCGAGAAATGACAAATGAGATTGCCCTGGGGAAGCAAAGGACATTGAACGTGTCCTCAAAAAAAGGTCAAAAATGAGGATTATGTCTTGGAATGTCTGGGGGCTAAATAGTTCACACAAATAGCGTGCCTTGAAGAACTACATAGTGGAGCATAAGATTGCTATTTGTCTCCTGCAAGAAACTAAGATGTTGATGATTAATTTTGACAAAGTTGCTAGCTTTCTATGGCCTAATGCCTCCTATATTCACAGTGATGCTGAGGGAGCTTCGGGTGGTTTGGCCGTGCTTTGGAATCCTTCCTGTTTGCAGGGTTCTAGATTATTCCATTGTAAAAATAACATAGGGGTTTCGTTCTCCATTAGCGGAGTAGTGTGGTCTATAATAAATATTTATGCTCCTAATAAGAGGAACTTGAGGAATATTCTTTAAAATAATATGGTGACTAAGATTAATATGAACAAGGGAGGTCGGTGGCTTGTTGTTGGAGATTTCAACTCTCCTCTATTACCTTCTGAAAAAAGTGGGGGCCTTGTGGATTACACTGATAGCATGACGGATCTGGAAAAATTTATGTGTTCTTCGGGGTTAATAGATATCGAACTTCTAGGCCAGCACTTCACCTGGTCTAATAGGCAGGCTGGTGGCAATTTAATTCAAATTCAGCTTGACCGCTTCCTCTATTCTCCCCATTGGACTAATGCCTTGGAGGCCAACCTGGTTACTCTACCTAGGACGGTTTCAGACCATAATCCTCTTCTCCTGATGACTAATATTCGTCCTTCTGGTGGTCACTATCCTTTCCATTTTGAAATAATGTGGAACTCTCACCCCGATTTCAAAAACAAAATTGCTAAATGGTGGAATATTCCTGTCCAAGGTTCCCCTATGTTTAGGCTCTGCTATAAAATCAAACTTATTAAACTGATGGTTAAGGGCTGGAACATGAATGTGTTTGGGGATGTTTATCAAAGGAAAAACAGCTCGAGGTAAGGTTGAGGACCTTGCAGAAGAATATGCATGAGGGAGATGTCAGTCAGTGGACCAACAATCAGGAAAAGGATGCCAGAATGGAATGGGAAAAGGTTTTAAAAAATGAAGAGGTCTTATGGAAGCAAAAATTGAGGGTACAATGGCTGAAGGAAGGAGACAGGAACACGTCCTTTTTTCATGTTTTTCCATCAAACATCAGAAAAGGAATCAAATTACTAAATTGACAAGTGCCTCTGGGGAGGTGATATCTAATCTAGCTCATATTAAGTCCTGTGTAGTTAATTATTTCATGGAGGCTTTTTCGGCCCTTGTAGAGGTTCCCAACATGGCTCTGGATTGTAAGATCCTCTAGCATCTCCTTGCTTCCATCTCTCTGGAGGACAACCTTGGAATTCTTACGAGTGTCTCCACGGAAGAGGTTCGGTTGGCTACATTTAGCATGGGGGCCTTCAAAGCTCCTAGACCTGATGGGTTTCCCCCCTGCGTTCTTCCAAATCTTCTGGGATATTGTGGGCTGGGACCTTGTGCTTGCGGCTAGGGACTTCTTTAAATCTGGTAAGATTCTTAAATAAACGAATCACACTTTCATTGCCCTTATTCCCAAGATTAGTGAGCCTCTATCTATGTCTAATTTTTGACCTATCAGTCTTTGTAACACCTTCTATAAGACCATATCTAAGATCCTTGTTAATCGGATTAAACCTTTGCTTGATAAAATTATAAGTCACACTCAAATGGGGTTTATCTCGGGGCGCCACATTCTTGATGCTTCCTTGACTACTCATGAACTGCTCCATTCTATGGATAGATGCAATAATGCAGGGATGACGCTTAAGCTTGATATTTCCAAAGCTTATGATAAGGTTCTATGGGAATTCATGCCTAAGGTCCTGGCTAAGTTTGGCTTTAACAGCTCAGTCATTAAGTTCATTATGGAGTGTGTTTGTACTGTTAAGTTCTCGGTTCTGGTGAATGGTTCTCCCTATGGTTTCTTCTCTGCTGGAAGAGGGGTCAGACAGGGGGACCCTCTCTCCCCCTATCTCTTTATTATGATTGCTGATGTGCTTAGTAGGAACTTTACGAGTCTACTGTCAGAGGGCTCCTTATCTGGTGTTAGAGCGGCTACCTCTCTTCGTCCGATTGTTATGCAACAATTCATGGATGACACATTCCTATTTGGGAAGGCCTCTGTTGTGGAAGCCAGGAAATGGAAAACTTTCCTTAACAACTATGCCTCATGTTTTGGTCAGTGCATCAACTACAATAAGAGCAAGATTTACTTCTTTAATTGCTTGCCAAATTTGCAAAACAAGGTGACTACAATCCTGGGATGTGTTGGGGATTCTCTCCCGTCGGTGTACCTTGGGCTCCCACTAACGGTTAAAGAGGTTCAACTGGAGTTTTGGTATTCTATTTTGGAGAGGATCCAAGGGAAGTTGGCAGGTTGGAAGGGCTCTTTACTTAGTCATGCTGGGAAACTCCAACTTCTTACTGTGGCTATACAAGGTATCCCCACCTACTTCCTAGCTATTTTTAAGATGCCTAGGTATATTGTGGAGAAGTTTGAAAGAATTTAGAGAAATTTCCTTTGGTTAGGTATTGAGGAAAAAAAGAAGATTTCTTTGGTTAAGTGGGAAAGGGTTTGTCAGGCTAAAGATTGTGGTAGGTTTGGAATAAGAAAGATAGTTATCTCTAACAGGGCGTTGATGGCCAAGGTTGGGTGGGACCAGTTAAGGAACACCAAGGACTGGTGCAAAATTCTGAATGCTAAGTACCTCCAGAATAGGCCTTTGGTTGATTGTCTTTCGAAACCCCATCCCCCTAGTTCAATGATCTGGAGGAGCATCTGCAGCACACAAGGCCTGCTAAAAAAAGGGATCAAATGGAAAATGGGAAACGGGGTCAAAATCAGATTCTGGGATGATGCTTGTCTTCTGGACTCCCCCTTGGCTAGCTCTGATTTTAGAGTGGTGATGGATGAAGCTCAGAGATTCTTTGGGTTATATATTAGAGACTATGTGGCTGGGCCTCCTGGAGCTAGGATTTGGAGAGATCTCTCCCTTTGTTGCCCCCACTCTCTTGACCTTTGTCACCTTGCTAGATCTCTTCAGGTGTTGCTCTCTAGTACCAGGTTTCCTTCCTATGACAGGGAGGATGAGTTCTTTTGAGCTTTAGATAAGCAGGGGGATCTTTCAGTTCGTTCTGCTTACAGACTGCTGATTAAGGAAATCCCTGTTGAGAAACACTGGAGGAGGGTTTGGAATCGCCACATGATTCCTAAAATAAATTCTTTCTGGTGGATGGCCTATCATAATAGGATCTTAACTCAAGACAACTTGAGAACTCGGGGGTTATGCTTTCCTAATAGATGTTTCCTTTGCAAGGGGGGGTAGGAAACTGTCAGCCACCTTTTGTTACATTGCCCGTATGCTGCTGAAGTTTTGGGGGTTGGCTTTTGAGAAACTTGATGCCCACTGGGTTATGAGCAAAGACTTTTTGTCATTTATTCTGGGCTGGAATGGGCCTTTTTCCCATCCTTTGACTGATGAAATTTGGAGGCAGACCCCCCCAATCTTAGGATGGTGTTTATGGAAGGAGAGGAATGACAAAGTTTTCAAGAATATTGAGCGGAGCCCCAAGGAGGTGTTTGGCATTGGTGTTCGGCTGATAGAGGAGGAAATCTCCCTCTTTGATGGGAAACTTCCTGAGTTGGGGCCGAGGGACTATGAAATAAAATTGGCCAAGGAATGGCACTAGGATCTAAAGGCTAATGCCCTTGATAATTCAAAACTACTAGCTAGGAGAAATACTAAATGGGAGCCTCTGGAATGTGGATGGTTCAAAATGAACTTTGATGGGGCTTCTAAAGGAAATCCGGAAAGGGCAAGTATAGGTGGGAATATCAGAGACTCTATGGGGAATATGGTGGCGGGGTTTGCTGGTGGCATTGGGGTTCAGTCGGCTCTAGTGGTTGAGGCTCGTGCATTGTTTATGAGCCTCAAAATCACTGTTTCTATGGGGATTGTTAATCTCCATATTGAAGGAGATTCCAAAGTGGTGACAGATGCTATGGGAAAAGATAGATTTATAGGTTGGAATACCAAGGAAATTTTGATGGATGCTAGCTTCCTTATGTCTAAATTAAGGGACAAAAAGGTGACCCATATTTTTAGAGAAGGCAACTGTGTGGCAGATGCCTTGGCTAATCTTAGCTTAGGTTGGGACTTGGCTAGATGTTGGAGGAATAAGGAAAGACTACCGCCAAATATTCAAGCGTTGATAGGGTAGGAAAAGGCTACCATGGTTTATTATGATGTTCAACTTTTGGATGACGAGAGCTGACGAGGGGGCCCACTGGTTAATTTGGATGTGCTAGTGGATGAATGTCAATATTGGTATGGAGTACAGGTGGAATTATCTTGGTAGAGCTGAGCATGTGTGGGGCAGGGGAAGGAGTGTCCACGTCTATGTCCTTTGGACTTGGTGGATGGGTTTAGTTTATAAGATTATGATGAGATGGTGGGGTGGGGATTTAATTAAGGAGTTCAAGTCTAGTTTTGGCGATGTGATGCAGATTAATTGGAAGGCCGTGACTTATTATCAGGTGAGGGATTGTACTGTGTGGACTATTCTTTTGGGAATTGGATTGCTTGTTTTATCTCCTCATTACTTTGGGAGGAGTGAGTGTATTAATAATGATGTAACTTTCTATGATACGATTTGACCGCTGTCTAGAGACTTCGGGCCAGCTAGTTTAGCTAGGGGATCTTTTGGCTTAATTTGGAGAATTACTAAAATTAGTTTATTAGTCCATCTGCATGGGGCTTCGTGCTTTTCCTACATCTCCGCCAACTTTCACCCTCTATTATATAATCATAATTTCATTAATTTTTGTGTCTTTTCTCACTATGGCATATTTCCTCTCCGCGCGTGTGATTGGTATGCGAGTTTAGATTTGCTTCGCTGTAATCCCTGCCTTAACTATCTGGTTAAAATTAATGTTTACGACTGCTACTTTTGGTATCTCTTGCATTTCTATGAGCTTCCTGTGAAGTCTAGCAGTATGGGAGGTGATTGCGTTCGGACGAAATCAGACAGTTGTGATGAATTCCGAAACAACCCGCTTGTCTAGCACATTTGTGTGGAGGGAGAAATTGCTCCACTCATGGAAAGCTTAGTCAGCCATGATCCCATTTTATCGAGTCAATTTTCCAGCTCGTGGAAGGACAGGAGGGTCTCCATTGGGGGGATTTTGTTTGAAATCAGTGAGGATGTTATTGCATAGGCTACGAGGTTGCTGTGTGAAGGGAAAAAATATCCTAAGCACACCAAAAAGCCGGACCATGAGAGCCTAAGGGCATTTTTCAGAGGAGAGGAGACCCCTGTTAGGAACTAGGCGGGGTTTGAAAGGGAAGAGCTTCCTAAGCCGTGGGACCAGGTTTGCATGGCACTGATGAAATATGTTACGTTGGAAGGTAGATTCAAAACTTGCTTCTTTTATCATTTCCCCCTGTTAAACCACCTTAGGCACACAATGCTTCTTAGTTTTCCATTTTTCCTTCTAATGGATCTGGAAAGTTCTCTGGACAAGTGTAAAGCGTCGACTAGCCGAAATCCCTATGATCTTCCGCCGCTCCCACTCCATCAACGGCTAATTCTCCGCCTGTATCACTTTCATCTTGCCCTCTGACCGCCCAAAGCCATCACCGTTGTTTGTGTTGAGAACATTGAACCCCTCTCCACGGTGCATATCTCCCCGGCTGATTCCAAGAGTCCTCCTCGGAAGTCTAATATTGATAATTTGGGGAACACCAAGACCAAATTTACCTCCTAAAAGCTTAAGGGTGGGTTGGGCAGGGCCCATGCCAGTGCGGCGGAAGGGCTCTGCGAGCTAAAAGCAACTTAGCCTGACATGACTGTTACTAGCTCTATGTCAAAAAAAGGCAAGGAGAAATGCATGCAGGCCGTGATTGTCAAAGAAGGCAAGGGTAAGAATGTGGTAAGGAAAGATTCCAGAGGGGATATGGTTATGGGGAACACAGAGATGACTGGAGGGGAAAGTTTTCGGAGGAGATCTGGGAGGCTGGCTAAGAACAACAAGAAGAGATTAATCATTGAGGATTCAGACGAGGAGTAGTCAGACATCAAGGGTTACAAGGAAGAAGAGTTAGAAGAGGTGGAAGAAGATTTAGTGGAGAGGCCCCAGCTTACTTCGGTAGACAACAAGCTCCCTTCTGATGGCTCTGGTTCGTGCCCTTCGTAGCCGCTGGTGGATGAGCCTGGTGAGGTTCAAGGTGCTATGGATGTTGGGGTGGATTTGGATAAGGTGACAAAGCATTTGGACACTGTGGAAAAAATATTTTGGGGGCTGACCCGCTTCACCATGAAACTGGGTCACTTTGTTATGAGTACTCTGTCAAATGCCATAAAAGAGGAACTGGAGGGGAACAATAGCTAGGAAAATAAAGAGTGGGTGAGAGATGAGGCAGTGGACCTCCTGATCAAGAACTGGGATGAAGCCAGTTAGTTACTCCTATTGCTGGTCGGTCTGCTGTTGTTGTGCTGCCTTTGGGCTATCTCTGGTTTTTTCCCTATTTTTTTAGCTGTTTAAGTCTTGTCCTTTTTTGGCCCTTGTGGGTCATTGTGAAGGGTACAACGCCCTGTAAATGCTATTTAACTTTTAAAAAATATTATTGTCTATTACAATGCCATCCAGTGTATCATTTCCAATGTCCATATGTTCTTTCAAGTATTTAATATTATCATCATCCTCATCTTGACCTGCATCATCTTCATCATCATTGAAATTTGACTGTAGACCATCTATATTGTTAACAAATGTATTTGGATCATGATTTTCTATACCATCCATATTTTTGTCTTCTATAACATCATCTAACTCTAGATTGTTGTCTTCTTGTGCCTGAACATAACCATCTTCAACATCATCATGGATGTCAATTTCTTTGATGTTCTCTAATCCATCTCTCATTTTGTTTGCCATCATTGTTTTTCTCAGTATCCACTAATGCATCATAAAATACATGCCTTAATCTTGGATCATAATGTATGAAAAATATCCATTTTGGTTCCAAAATATCTTCATAGAAAAATACCTGCACATGAAAGACATACACATATTAGACATATGTTATAACAATTTTATTGATTAATAAATACATGTATACATTCACAATAAACTATGAATTAATAGATTAATGATCACTATCACTTCTTGTTTGAGTTAAATAAATACCTACTCACAAAGAATTGGTAAAACATATCCTTATCATCCGGTAGGAACCATGAGGAATCTATAGAAAAAACTCCACTATGGGTATCATGTTTTCATGTCCTCTCAAATGCTTCATACCATCTACACTTAGAAATAGAACATTTAAAAGAGCGGTAATCCAACTCAATAATTTCTTATATTTTCTCAACATATTGTAGATTCCCTTCAATTATATTATTATCTTTTGAGCTTGATCAACATTATTGCTTGAAGTTGACCAATATGCCACAATTCAAGGATTGTCTCTTTACACCACTTTCTACATGATAATGTCGACCATATGCCCACATTGCTAGATATTTCCTCTCCTATGAAAGATAATTTATTTCAGTGAAAACAAATATAATGATGAATATTAAAATAGTTAAAAGTGTTAAAAATGTAAGGAAACAAATTTTTGTAAAATTCCAACTGTACCTTTCTTGCACATCCTCTAGACATGTTGATTTCATCTTCTGTTATGTTTGAATCTATATTTGCATCTTCTATTTGATTTTGATTTTTTTCAGTAACCCATTCTAGTGTGCAATATTTTCCCCATTCCCCAAGTAGATTAATGGGAAGTGGAGTATTCCTTGGGTTCGATCTCTTAAACTATCCCCTTGCTTCTAACACTTCTCTCTTTTTATCATACAAATGAATCCATTTGTTCATAAAGTCCATGTGGTACAAAATGAAATTGTCGAGTATAACACTTTTGTCTACACCTATTACATGTCAACATGTTTATTTCAAACTTCAAATGTCATGCTATTAATTTGACAAATAAATTATAGAGTAAATTAATTATTGCAAGAAAAAAAACAACACTGATCATGAATTTACTTACTAATTTCTACTTGAACACCATTAGATTGTGGTTTTTCTCCATCAATAATATTTGATGCTTGTTTTTCATCCCAAAAGTGTGGCCCATCTTCAAAATACTTACCAAGGAATTCACATTGGAAGAAAAATTCTTCATTCAATACATACCCTTCAACCATGCAACCCTTTGGATGTGACTTTTGTCAGACATATCTTTTTAGAGTTTTCATATACCTCTCAAAGAAAAACATCCACCTCGTTGATACGACACCCGCCAATTCAATGTCATCAACTAGGTTTATAAGTAAATGGACTTCTAGGTCCATGAAAATTGTAGGGAGCTCCTTCTCAAATACACATACAATTTCTGCAATTTCCTTCTTCCATTTTGGCACTTCACATTCATGGATCTCCTTGGAGGTCACCCACCTAATATAAGAATAGTAAATTAGTATGAATCTTTAGTCAAAAATTAAAATGCAATATAATATCTCTATGTCTCTCACACATGAACATTTCATATAACCACATACCTTGTAAATGTTGACAATTGACTAAGTATGGCATTCCTTAAGTCAACTGTAAGACAAGAATCCCCCCTAATTTCCAATGGCATGATATGCTATCAAACACATTTATGAAAAGGTCATTAGTAATTTTTTCTCACACACAAAAAAAAATAGTACTTAATCAATGTTACCAGTAAATGTTAAATAATGATTTATAATACCTTCATAAAATTATGAAAATCATGTGTTTTAAACCCCATGATATGTCCATCAACTATAAAAGATTTAGTCAATGATGACCCATAGCTAGTAGGTGTACTTATTGAATGGATGACATTTTTTAGTTGGTCTAGCTTTTTTTTTTCAAAATCCATGGAGCTTCTGCATATGTTTCATTTTCCCTATTTGGCCACAAATGTTTTCTATCAATTTTGGTACGCAAAAGAGCAATATTTCTCCTCGAAGACAAGGTGTCCTTCTCTTTGCTTGATAAATGTCAAAATATGGAATCTAGAATTTTTTTGAAGATGTGCATAGAATATAATAGGTGAGATATTAATAGATCCTCCCAGTAAGAGAGCTCATAAAATATGGATTTTATTTTCATTCCTTCTGGCACATTAACTATAACTTGTTCTGGTTCTTCAATTGAATCTCCTCAATAAAAAAAATCCTCCCAAGCTATAGGAGGTGACTCCAAGCCAGGGAGACCTTATCAAAGGAACACTAGAATGAGAGAAACGACAAATGAGATTGCCCTGGGAAAATCAAAGGACATTGGATGTGTCCTAAAAAAAAGGTCAAAAATAAGAATTATGTCATGGAATGTTTGTGGGCTCAATAGCTTCCACAAACAACGTGCTCTGAAGGAATATATTGTGGAAAACAAGATTGATGTTTGCCTAATTCAAAAAACCAAAATGATGAAGGTTAATTTTGATAAAATTGCTAAATTTATTTGGCTTAATGTATCTTATGTCTACAGTGTTGTTGAGGGTGCTTCACGGGGTTTGGCTCTACTTTGGAACCCATCTCATTTTTGGGGCTCTGAATTACTCCACTGTAAAAATAGTGTGGGGGCCTCATTCACTTAATTTGGTGAATCTTGGTCTATAATCAATATTTATGCTCCAAATCAGAGGAATGCGAGGAGTATTTTGTGGCATAACATTGCGGTTAAAATTAATCTGAATAGGGGAGGCTGTTGGCTTGTTGCTGGAGATTTTAACTCTCTCCTCTTTCCGTCGGAAAAAAGTGGTGGCCTTTTGGATTACTCTAACAACATGTCTAATCTGGCTAATTTTTTGAATTCTTTGGGTTTAGTTGATTTTGAGCTCTTGGGCCAAAAATTCACTTGGTCTAACAGACGGGCTGGTGGTAACCTGATTTAGGTCCGAATAGATTGCTTCCTTTTCTCTCCTCATTGGAATAATGTCTTAGATGCTAATCTAATAACCTTGCCCAGGACGGTCTCTGACCATAACCCCCTTTTGCTGACCACCAATATTCGCCTTGTTGTTGGTCCCTTTCCCTTCCGCTTTGAGATAATGTGGAACTCTCATCCTGATTTCAAAAATAAAATTGTTGAATGGTGGAATATTCCTGTCCATGGCTCCCCCATGTATAGGATTTTCTTCAAACTTAAACATATCAAAAACATGGTGAAAGAATGGAACAAGAATGTGTTCGGGATGTGTTTCAAAAAAAAAGTTGTTAGAAGGAGAGTTGAGGACCTTACAAAAGAAAATGGAGGAGGGAGATGCCAGTCAATAGACTCACAACTAGGAATGGGGAACCAGGATGGAATGGGAATGGGTTCTCAAAAATGAGGAGGTCTTTTGGAAGCAAAAATCAAGAGTCCAATGGTTGAAGAAAGGAGATAGGAATACCTCCTTCTTTCAGGTTTCAGCCATCAAGCATAGGAAAAGGAATCAATTTTCTAAGCTGACTAATGCTACTGGGGAGGTGATTTTGAATCATGCTTAGATTGGCCTCTGTGTTATTAACTATTTTCAAGAGGCTTATTCGGCCCCAGTTGAGGCGCCTAATCTAGCCTTGGATAGTGCGATTCTCAACCATCTTCCTACCACCATTTCTCAGGAAGATAATATGGGGATTCTTATACTATTTCTATGGAATAAGTTCACCTGGCTACCTTTAGCATGGGGGATTTCAAAGCCCCAGGGCTTGATGGTTTTCCTCTTTCCTTCTTTCAAATTTTTTGGGATACTATGTGTGGGGACCTAGTGCTTGCGGCCAGGGACTTCTTCAAATCGGGTACGATCCTCAAACAATTGAACCACACTTTCATCGCTCTTATCCCCAAAATTGGTGAGCCTCAATCCATGACTGATTTTTGACCTATTAGCCTTTGTAACAAATTCTATAAGATCATTTCTAAGATTTTAGTAAACCGTATCAAACCTCTTCTGGATAAAATCATTAGTCCTACTAAAAAGGGTTTTGTCCCTGGGCGACATATTCTTGATGCTACTTTGACCACCCATGAACTGCTCCATTCAATGGATGGATGTAATTATGCGGGGATGGATCTCAAGCTTGAAATATCCAAAGCTTATGACAAAGTGTTATGAGAATTCATCCTGAAGGTCTTGGCTAAGTTTGGATTCAACAATTTGGTCATCAAACTCATTATGGAATGTGTGAATACTATAAAGTACTCTGTTATTGTTAATGGATCCCCCTTTGGGTTCTTCTCTGCTAGAAGAGGGATCATACAAGGAGATCCCCTGTCTCCTTATCTTTTCATAATGATTTCAACAGGAACTTCACTGGTCTGCTGTCAGACAGCTCCATTATGGGTATTAGAGCGGCTTCCTCCCTGGATCCGATTGTTGTGCAACAATTTGTGGATGAAAATTTTCTCTTTGGGAAAGCCTCTATGGTGGAAGCCAGGAAATGGAAAGCTTTCCTTAACAACTATGCCTCTTGTTTTGGTTAAAGCATCAATTACAATAAAAGCATGATTTATTTCTTTAATTGCATGCCTAATTTGCAAACTAGGGTGACTGCGGTCCTAGGATGTGTCAATGGATCTCTCCCATCAGTTTAACTTGGGCTCCCCCTTAGGGTTAAGGAGGTTACCACTGATTTCTAGAACTCGATTTTGGAAAGGATCCAAAGGAAATTGGCTGGGTAGAAGGGCTCTATCCTAAGCCATGTTAACAAACTCCAACTGCTCATAGCGGCTCTCCAAGGTATCCCCACTTACTTCCTCTCCATTTTTAAGATGCCTAAGTACATTACTGATAAGTTTGAAAAAATTCAAAGGAATTTCCTCTGGTCTGGGACTGAGGAAAAGAAGAAACTTGCTTTGGTGAAATGGGAAAAGGTTTGCCAGGCAAAAAATTATAGCGAACTAGGAGTTAGGACAATTGTCAACTCTAATAGGGCTTTGATGGCCAAGGTTGGTTGGGATCAGTTAAGGAACACTAAGGATTGGTGTAAAATTATGAATTCCAAATATCTTTAGGATAGGCCTTTAATCAGTTGTCTCTCAGAGTCATACCCCTAGGGCTCATTAGTCTGGAGGAGAATTTGCAAAACACAAGGCCTGTTAAGGAAAGAGATAAAATGGAAAATGGGAAATGGGAATAGAATTAGATTCTGGGAAGATACTTGGCTAATTGACACCCCTCTGGCTTGCTCTGACTTTAGGGCTATGATGGATCCGGCACAAAGATTTTTTGGCATCCATATTAATGATTATGTTTCTGGACCCCCCGGAGCTAGGATTTGGAGAGACCTTATCCTCTGGTGCCCCTAATCTCAAGACCTTTGTTGTTTGGATCGGTCCCTTTAGGTGATTCTCTCTAGCACCAGGTTTGCATCCTATGATAAAGAGGATGAGTTTTTTTTGGACCTTTGACAAACAGGGGGATCTCTCTGTGAGGTCGGCTTACAGACTGCTGAAAAACCAAAATATTGCTGAGGAACCTTGGAAGAAGATTTGGAATCACCACATGATCCCTAAAATTAATTTCTTCTAGTGGATGACCAGTCATAACAAGATTCTTACCCAGGAAAATTTGAGGAAATGAGGTTTTTGTATTCCCAATAGATGTTTTCTTTGTAAGAGTGGGGAGGAAATTATTAGTCACCTTTTGTTACACTGCCCGTTTGCTGCCGAAGTTTGGGGGCTGACATTTGAGAAACTTGATGTCCCTTGGGTTATGAGCAAGGATCTCTTATCATTCATTCTGGGTTGGTACGGTCCCTATTCCCACCTTCTACCTGGTGAAATTTGGAATCAGGTTCCTCCTGTCTTGGGTTGGTGTTTGTGGAAGGAGAGGAATAACATGGTATTCAAGAATTTTGAGAGGAGCCCTAAGGATGTTTTTCAACATTGATGCTCGGCTCATTGAGGAGAATATCTCTCTCTTTAATGGGAAACTCCTGGAGACAGGGCCGTTGGTTCTGAAATAAGAATGGCCAAGGCGTGGTATCAGGGATTAGAGGCTAACTCTTTTGACAATTTAAAACTCTTAGCCAGGAAAAATACAAAATGGGAGCCTCCGAATAGAGGCTGGTTTAAACTCAATTTTGATGGGGCTGCTAAGGGAAACCCAGGTAGGGAAAGTATTGGTGGTGTAATTAGAGATCCCACAGGGGCTCTGGTGGCAGGATTTGTTGGAGGTATTGGGTTCCAGTCTTCTATAGTGGCAGAAGTTCATGCGCTGCTAATGGGCCTCAAGATTGTTGTCTCTTTGGGGATTGATAATCTCCACATCGAAGGAGACTCCAAGTATATTACAGATGCTGTGAATAAAGATAGACTAAATGGCTAGAATACTAAGGATATATTGTTGGATGCCAGATTTTTTTTATCCAAAATTAGGGATAAAAATGTGACACATATTTTTAGAGAAGGCAACCAAGTGGTAGATGCCTTGGCTAATCTTGGCTCTTGTTGGAATTTTGCTAAATGTTGGAGGAAAATGGAAAGGTTACCACCAAAAATTCAAGCTAGCATCATGAGGGAACAAAGCAACCAAGTATTGCAATGAATTTAAATATTTGGATGACGGGTGTTGAATGGGGGGTCCACCTGATTTTATTGGGGGTCTAGTGGATGAGTGCTAACATTGAGATGGCGTACAGGTGGAGGGAATCTAATTTTTTGACTCACTATAGGCTTAGAGATTTTTGTGTGTGGGGCACGGACTAGAGGATCCACGTGTCTTCCCTTGGACCTGGTGGATGGGTTTGCTTACTAAGGTGACAAAAAGGTGGCGAGGTTTAAATTTGAAGGATGGTAACACGAATAAAAACTGCGGCTTGATGAAGGAAAGATGGAAGGATGTGACTTCAATGAATCTAAGGAGCCGTACCATGCAATCTCTTCTCTTGGGGATCATGAGATATATTGTTTTATCTCATCCTTGCATCAATTTGTTTAAGAGTTTTAATAATGATTTGAGTCTTCATCATGAAAGAAGGCCTCCTTCTAGTGTCTTCGTGCTAGCTAGTTTAGCGTGAGTCTCAAATGGAACCTTTAGGATGGTTTCTATTTTTAGTCATACATCCAAGCTGCCTTATTTTTTCACATTTTCTCCAAAAAGAAGGAACCCTACATGCCCACCAATTCTTGCCTTGCTCCGCAATCATCCCAAGATCCTCATTAACTCCATTGTAAAGTCACCCTATGGTGATTTTCCCTTCCGCACATGTGACCTGTATGCTGGCGTAATTAACCATCGCTGTATACCTTGCCTAAATGAACACAATGTGATAATTATCTATTATCTTGCTGGCTTCTGCATTTGGTATCTTTTGCAAACTCTTGGGCTTCCTGTGCAAGTTGGAAAAATGGGTGGCGAGCGGGTGAGGTCTAAGCTGGATAACTGTGATGAATTCCAGAATAATCCTTTAGTTTGGCACATCTATGTGGAAGGTGGCATTGCTCCTCTTATGGAGATATTGGTCGGCCATGACCCTAACTTGTCTAGCCAGTTTTCCAAATCGTGAAAAGATCATAGGGTCTTAATGGGAGGTATTTTGTTTGAAATCAGTGAGGAAATCATAGCGCAAGCCACAGGATTATAGTGCACTGGGAAAAAATACCCCAAACACACGAAGAAATCAGATAACGAAAGCTTACAAGATTTTTTTAGAGGAGATGAGGAACCGGCGTGGAACCAGTTGAGTTTTGAGAGTTAAGCTCTCTCGAAGCCCTAGGATTAGGTGTGCCTAGCGCTGATGAAGTACATCACCTTGGAAGGTAGGTTTAAAACTTTCTTTCTTTATCACTTCCCCCTGTTAAATCATTTAAGACATAAGATGTTGCTTATTTTTCCTTTCTTTCTTCTAATGGATTTGGAAATTTTGATCAAAAAATGCAGAGTTAGCTAGCCTTAACCTTAGTGATCTCCTGCCGCTCTCACTCCATCAGGGGCTCATTTTGAGACTTTATCACTTCCACCTGGCCCTCTTTCCTCATAAATCTATTACGACTGTGTGCATTGAGGATATTGAACCCCTGTCAGCTATGAATATTTCCTGGGCTGAGTCTAAAAGCCGTCCCCAAAAATCCAATAGGGCACTGTGGGGAATCCCAAAGCCAAGATAACCTCCAAGAAAATTAAGGGTGGTTTGGGTAAGACTCATGCCAGTGCGGCGGAGGGTCTTTATGAATTGAAGTCCACTCCAACGAAATTGGCCTACAAGGCCACCACTACTAAAAAAGGGAAGGAGAAAGGTACGTTGGACCCGATTGTTAGGGAAGGAAAGGGAAAGAACATAATAGGGAAATAATCTAGAGGAGACATTGTTTTGGGGACTACTATGATGAATGGTGGGGAAAATTCCAGAAGAGGATCTAGGAGGCTTGCAAAGAACAACAAAAAGAGGTAGATTATTGAGGATTCAGAGGAGGAGCGATCTGACAACAAAGAGTACAAGGATGAGGAAAATGAGGATGATGAGGACGAGATTGTGGAGGGGCCCCAGTTTCTCCTAAGGAAAACAAGGTTCCTAAAGATGGCTCTACCTCTCACTCTCCACATTCCCTGGTCGAAGAGCCTGGAGAGGTCCCGAGGACCATAGACATTGGGGAGGAGCCCTATGATTTGGAGAAGAGAATGGAAACACTCAAAAAAAGGTTCCATGGGTTGACCCGCTTCACCATGAAGTTGGGCCATTTTGTCACTAGCACCCTATCAAATTCTATTAAGGAGGAGCTGGAGGGAAATAACAGTCAGGAGAACAAAGACTGGGTTGGTGATGAGGCCGTGGACCTCTTGATCAAAAACTGGGACAACGCCAATTAGCTATTGCCTATGCCAGTGTCCTATCTTTCAACTGCCTCTTTGTGGTCTTTGTGATGTCTGTGGGCTGTCTCTATTTTTTATTTACTTAATGTTTGATTTTTAGTCTTGCTCCTTTTTGGCCTTGTGGCTCGATGTGAAGGGTACGACGCCTTGAAAATGCTGCTTAACATTTCAAAAACATCTTCATAATTCTTAAGCCAATCACCTAGACCCATAATCATGGGAGGGCCTCTATTTTCAAATTTTCCATCAAATTGATTCTTTAGGTGATTTCTAAACCTATGATCTAGTGGTAGAAAAACCCTATTGTTTGCATAAATAATTTTATGTAGATCTTTAGAATACCACCTTAGAAATTATTTTGCACATCTTGGACATGCAAATATACCCTTTGTTTGAATCCATGCAATTCAATAAGTAATGTTAATAACATCAAAAAAATAGTATTAAACTAAGTATGAAAGTTGGGATGAAAATAAATTATGAGTGTAAATACGTAAATATTTTATATTACCATAACAAAATCCAAGTCTTAGGAAATCATGAATAGTCCAACATAGCACACTATACAACATGAAGGACCTATTTGATGGAGGATGTGATATGTCATACATTCTTATGCCTTTCCATAGCAGTTGCATCTCATCAATAAAAGGCGCAAGATAAACATCCATGTTTCTAACTTGATTTTTTCCTGGAACAATGAGAGTCAACATAAGGTTATCCTTTCTAACACTCATCCATGGGGGAATATTGTATGATATCAATCCAACTGGACAAACACTATAATTTGAGCTTAGGAAAGAGAATGGGAACACTCCATCAATTGCAAGACCAAACCTGATACTATGGGGTTCATCTTTGAATTTTCTTAGCCATTTTTCCTCTATGTGTTTCATTGCTTTGGAGTCAGCTGAAATTCACATGAATCCATATTTACTCCTGTTCTTTGCATGCCACTCCATCAATTGTTCAAGTGATTGGCAACGAAACATTTGTTGAAGTTTAGGTATAATTGGCATGTGACGCAAAACCTTATTTGGAACTGTAGGACCTTGTACATCTATATGATATCTCTTCGCTTTCCACACATGACATTCTACCTTGTTTTGATATTCAACTTTATATAAAATGCAATAATTTTTACATGAATTAATTTGCTTATATTAAATCCCCAACTCAACCAACAACACACGTGCCTCTTTGCAAGTTGATGGCAACACATTCTCTTCAGGGAATATTTTAGTTTTTAGTGCCCTGTAAGATTGAGAAAGATTAAATCAATTGAATGTTTGACTTATGATGAACATTTTTGATATGTTAATCTATACTATGACTATTTATATACAATATATGGTTTTAAAATACCCTTAAATAAATGTAAACGAAGTTGATGAATGTTTACGAATTATGTACACAACTTGACAATGCAAAGTAATATAATAGATTTCAACTCACTTCAGTAGGGTAGTGAATCCTTTTTTCTGACCAACCAAATAGTGACTTGATTTCTAATAATATTAATGTGCATGCAAGTTTTGAGGTTCTACTTGCACCCAATTTGAACACGAGTGTCTTCACTGCTTGCTTGATGGAGTCTTTTAGGTTGTTATCATCAAAATTATGTTGGTGGTAATTACCCCTGCTATCATCGTTATTGTAAACCATATGATCATTATTTCCATCCCCAAGGAAAATTGTAATCATTTAATTCAATCCTTCTTCATGCACTGCATTTTCATTATCATGACCATCATCATTAAGGCTAGGTGGCATGCCATCAATGTATGTAGATCTCATCAGCTCTTCAAATTTCTCAGTTGGTAGTATTCTCTTCAATATTGCTCTTTTCACCCTGGTATTGCTTAAAGGATGGTTTGGATCATCACGTCCAAATATTAATAACCCAGTTGGATCTTGGGTATTATTATGTGTTTCATCAACATCTTCTACCTATCAAAAAATACAAGCATTATTTAATGTTTGGCAACAATTGGATAAATCATAAATATATCAATTTCAAAGAAATATAATCAAATATGACTTAAAAAATAAAAATAAAAATTGTATGAACATATACACATCAATTGAATAATGCAACATAATTTTATAGAATACCTTTTTTATATAATAATTTAAATAAAACCCAATTTTGACAACATAGTTTATAAAACATCAGTCCACACTCATTTATTATTCTTTGGTTTTCTTCCCTTAAGAACATCCTTAGGGAGACCTTGTTCTTCCCTTTTATTTCACGTAGGAGTGCATTTTAAGAAGGGGTAATCAATCAATAACTCATCCCAAATGGTAAGGTCCATAATAACTTCAACCATTATCAATATATCAACCCTTCTTTCCATATCTCCATCTTTATCATTTATAACCTCAACAAACTGACAATTCAGTCTTATAGTAGGGTCCCTTCCCTTACTACTATTTATAAATCCTATAGTATTTTTATGTGTGTATGTATGTCCATATATATACATAAGATGACCTCTGTTCATTTATTTTACACTTTCCAATTGGAGACGATGTGTATACATATTCAATTTAGACCATATGCTTACATGCTAGGCTTATATTCTGCTAGCCTTCTCCATTCACCATTGTAATGTGATGGACCATAATATGGCATTAATATCCTAGTGGCTTGTTCTAAATTGTTCCTATGTTTAGATCCCACATGTACATTTTAGATAATAAAGAGGCCTAGATACACTCCATGAATATTGGAGGGTCGTATCATGTAGCTATATCCCCAAAATTGAAACACCTCATACACTCTAGGTAGTTGTTGATCACTAGGCCAAGCACAATATAGTCGATGATCAAATGTATCTTTGTAAATTTATCTCAAACTCAGGGGAAAGTCATCATCTCCATCACATTCATTCCCATAGGGTATGTAGTCCACCTTCCCCTTTTCTTTAAACAAATTATGCATCTTTAAACTAGTTCTTGTTCTGTTACTTGTTTTCATCAATTCCTCATCTTCTGAGATGGTATATTGGTACATATTTTTTTTAGATGTATCATCTGATAAATGATCATTACTCTCTAGGATGGAATTCGATGATCCAATAAACTTTAAACCAAGAACTTTATCCTGCAAGTATCCATTAAGAAAAAAATTAGTTATTTAAATAATATAAAACAATGATTAAACAAAGTATACATGTTATCTATATTAAATTGGAAAATTATTTACTACAATTCCTATTGGATTTGAATCTATTTTAGGAGGCATACTACCGATTGAAAGCTCATCATATATGTAATGTCTTTTTAAAATCGCTCATTTGAATTTTTTCTTTCCACGACATATAAAACATCCACAAACAACAATTTTCTCAAAGTATTCATCCCATGTACTATAGTCCTGACCAACCTCTTGTTCAATGCAATCATTTTTTGTGTCTGCAGGATCCATTATCATATCCTCTTCCACCCACTATACTCTATGTGATTTAATATTTTTAGGTCCATGTCCACATCCACATACATATCTTGTTCTTTTGCTAGTTGAACGCTCAGGCCCTGCATTTGCTCCAATCTCCATCTAAAAAAATCAACAACATGAATTAATTTAAGTCAAGATTGGATAATACATTATAAATTTCAATAATAATATGAACAAAGATGGACGTATCACAAAATTCCATTAGATCATTTTTTCCTAAGTTAAGTCAAAATTTGAGTACTTGATGTCCCGCTTCATCCGTTGTGTCCTCATTTGATATAACACAATTTGTTGCCATGGCCTCATCTGACCCCTATAATACATAACATAGTAAACAGTGTTTAGCACACCAATTATATCATTTCAACGAATATGATATTCAACACAAAACCTCACTTTAGTCATATATTTGACATATTGATATCATCTTTTGGCCATCCTATTTTTTAAATTTCTCCCTTGATCATAGAATCACATTTAATCACCATTCCTATGCATTTTCAAGCAATAAGTTTGACCTTAGAGGCCTCATGGACAAAAAAATGACTTTATTTCCTCTATGTTGTAGCATCTGTGAATTCATAAACACCTTCCTCCTTTGGTTGAGGTTTCTTTCTCTTCTTACCTCTATTGTATCTACAAATTCCATTGTCATATCTATTTCCACCCACTTTCCTCTCTACGATTTAGTAGTTCTACGCCATCCACGTCCTCTCTCCATGGCCTCCTCTAGATCCTGTAGTACACAAAAATGACAATAGTCACATAACAACTGTGTACCAAGAGAACATTGTTGAAATTATCTTGTTAATACACACACTTTTCATTAAGACGTACTATGAAAAAAAAATAGGACATTGCAACATTTATCTCTTCACAAAAATTTTACACATGGAATCTTGACAACTAGAGCTCAAATCTTATGATTACAAGATGATTACAAGTTCACATAAAAAAAAGATTTATTTACAAGCTGACTACAAATAAAACTTATTACTAATAATTTTAGTTGAACATCCCTTCCATGGTCCCTTGTTATCCTAGATGAAATAAAACCTATTACTAATAATTTTAGCTTGTTCTCTACCTTACAAATTCATTAAAACCATAGATATTTTCTCTTTGAGAACTAGAGATTGGATTCCTTATTCTTGATTGAAACCTACTTTACATTGGATAGTGTGAGAATATTTATCTTAGATAAGATCCACAACTTTAATTCTTGATTTTTTATTTTTCATGATTGGTGTTTATCCTCCATAGAGGCCGTGTTGAAATTTTTTGGCTTGGTTATGTAGAAATCCCCTCATCAAATAAAAGCCAACAAATATTTATAAATGGATCAACCCATATAAGACTTAACAATTTACTACAACTTTAATGAAAGATTGATAGATAGCATGACCTACTTTATGGTGTATGGAAATCATATTTGTAGCCTAATATGTTATGTTTTCATAATTAGGATTGCATGGAATTCTAGCCACTAGTTAAAACCTTTGACATCTTGATTGATTTAGCTAGAATGTATATATTCATTAACCAAGAGAAGGCATGGGATATGAATTTATTTCTTTGATAGGTAAAAGATTTTGGTTTTAAAGTTACTAAAACACAATACAATTTTTTTTAAGTTCCATCAAATTATTTTTTTATTATGTAAAGTTTCTAGGATGCATCCATTTTTTTCTAAGCTAGTTGGTGGTATGTTGTTGTCACACTAGATTCCAATGTTATAAAACCCTTACTACTTAAACACTTACCTCAATTCCAAATGTTTGCATGATGAAAATTTTGGTTTGGCACAATTAGGCGCTAAATTAGTTACACTTTGCGCCGCCTTTGGAGCCCCAAACATATTACATTTAGGGCTGAAAGTCGGCGCTGAAGTCGGTGTTAACTACAATGACTATAGCACCAAATAATGAATCAAAAAAAGAAAAAAAAAAATTCTTGTGCGCGTTAAAACATACCACACAACAAAAAAACACAAAAAAAAACTTTCATACCACAAACTTGACAAAAATAATTTGCCATAGGTCGCTCTCATTTTCTGTTTTAGTTATTTTTCGTTTGTTAGGTTGGTATTGTTGTTGATCGTTTAGTTTTCATTTTTCTTATGTGTTTGCATTATTTGGTCGCCTAGTTTTATTTGGTTGCTAGATACGGAGCATAGCATAAATGATGTTTATAGTGTTTGGTTGCTTCGTTTTTTTTTTTTTGAGATATGAAGTAGAGGATAGATGGATAGAAATCAAACCCCTGATTTCGCTTTAAACACGAAAACTAGGTATGTTTTTCCTTTTGGTTCAATTTGAATCCATATAAAGATATTTAGATAGAATTTTTACTAATAGATTTGTACAAAAGGGATGCCACCTGGTAGATAATGGTCGAGCTTCGGTTGATTTTGGTTATTTGGTGGTCTTATTTTTGTATTATTCATTCCATCACAGGGTTTGAACTATTAGGAGATATCTCATAGGCATTTAAATCCAAAAAGAGTCATTCAAGGTAAATCTTGCTCATTAATTTCCTGTTTCTTTTAAATCGCCCTTTTCTTTTAATTTCTTTGATCGGTGGCTTGATTTCATACCACAAATTGGATGAAAACTTTCATACCTCGCAGTGTGTACTTTATTTGCCTCCATAGACTGGACGAAAATAATTTTCCCTAGGTCACCTCAAAATGTCAAGCAATAGAGGGAAGGGAGAAAAGGGAGTAGACTCTGGCCACAATGAGGTAATTCATTGTCAATTTATACATTTGTAAATGTTTTCATTATTTCTTTGATTTTTAGTTTTTAGTTTTTTTATTTCTAAATTTAAAAGAAGAAATTTATTTTTATATATATAGGGACATGAGACTGACAAAGATAAAGAGGCATTGGATTCTATATTGAGGCTAGAGGTAGTGAACAAATTTGATGGTGTGGACTTGAAAATGCTTTCCAGATACATATAAAAATGATCTAGTAAAGCCCCTAAAAAATTGCAACCAAATCAACCGTGTCAAAGGGAATCAATTGATTCCCCTGTACACATCTAAAAATGGTCATGCTTAACCAAACCTGTTAATTAATTAAATATGAATTATTTAATTAATATTCTTAAGTCATCTGCATATAAATAAATTTAATTATTTATTTATATTGTTCATTTTTCCAATTCTTCTAGTTTAATTAAATAAATAAATTTATTTAATTATTGCTACTTTCCTCTTAATTAAATAAATAGATTTCACAATTTATTTATATTAATTATCACAAATTTAAATTCTAAATTTAAATGATATTCTTCATTTCACATTTAATTAAATATTTCCAATATTTAATTAAAGTGCTTTCTTTCTAAATTCTTTATTCTTTTCCACTTGATTAAATATTTCCAATATTTAATTAAAAGCTTTCTTTCCTCCATAATTAAATATTCTATAATATTTAATTAGAAAATTTCTTCTTCTCATATCTAATTAAGTATTTTATATATTTAATTAAAGCATTTTTTATCATCTCTCACACATAATTAAATATTATTTATTTAAATTATGGAAACATCTTCCATCTTTCTCTTAACCTTCCATCTTTTTTTCAACTTCTTGATCTCTCACCGTTCATATTAACAGGTTTGAACTCAACTGTTGATCCTTGCCAACTAGATTATTGCCTTCAAAAATATATAAATACAACCCTCTTATGAGTTAAGAACACCAACTCGAATCTTAAATTTTTTTTAGCGCATACAGGGGGTTTGTAAATAGAAATTTTGATTCTGACGCCATCCGCAGACAATTTTTTTAATTTCAGATTTAAGAAAAATGAACGAACCCTAGGATAGAAATTTAAAATCTGGAATCTATCAATCCTAGGGTAGTCACCACACACTATTTTTTTTTTTTTGCTGTTAAAATGAATCCCATGCCTATTGTGAAGCAACATCTTAACTTAGTTTAGATCATTGTCATTTGGTGCTATAAAAAGAACATTGTTTGCTTTGTCTGTGGCAATAGGTCTATGCTCTCCCCTTAACTGGGTGACCAAAATACCAGACTGCCTTTTCATTTTCCTGCAATGTTTATGCTTTATTACATCCTTTAGAAGGCCTTCTCTTGTGGGAAAAAGTACTCACCCAAGAGGAACGACCTAAGTGGGAACAACCAAAGCTAGGTTTTCCAACCCACTATAATCAAAAGCGAATTCGAGGAAAGTTCGCAATTCAATGACAGTGTGCAAGATAACCATCCCCAAAGCATTTGTTCTAAAGGTTGGGAGGTCTCTTGAGGGAGTTTATCTATTTCCACATTGAACAAAAACATTTACTAAGAACCATAGTGTAGAAAGCCAACCGTGTTAGTATCCAAACATCATTTTAATCATAGTGCAAGGGGAGGGAAAAATCTGCCCCCAAGACACTCACCATATAGTCACCACAGATTGTTTGCTCAGGGGATTCAATATCCACTTCCATCACCTTGAGTACACACCTAGAAAAGAGAAAAACAGGGATGCCCTCTAGGGGGTGACATGGCTATGTGAGTCGACACGATTTTAAGCTGTGGGTTGTGATTATTATGATGACCTACTTGACAAATTAAGAGTGAGTTTGACTGAAGTGTGTATCTTGTTCAAAACCTATGGAAATCTCAAGAACATACACTCTTTGTTTAGATTTAGGATTAACAAAACAATTGTCTGCTTCTCTATGCTGTGTTTTTCACATTTAAATCAGACTAAGATCATCCAAAAATATCAAACTGTCCAAATATGTCTATCTCAGAAGTCTAGGTGGATAATTTAGCGCATCCCTGGTCTGTTTTGGTGCATTGCTACTCTATTTTGGTGCATTGCTGCTCTGTTTCGGTGCATCGCTGCTCAATTTCGGCGCATCGCTGCTCTATTTCGGCGCATCTGCGCTCTATTTCGGCGCATCCGTGCTCTTTTTTGGTGCATCTGTGCTCTATTTCGGCGCATCCATTCTCTGTTTCAACACATCTATGCTCTATTTTGGTGCATCCATGCTCTGTTTCGATGCATCTGTGCTCTATTTTGGCGCATAGGTAGTCTGTTTTGGCACATTTATGCTTTGTTTCAATGCATGTGTTTTCTGAACCTAGGTAACTTTTTGACATTCAAAAATCAGTCATCTCAGCCTAAGTCTCCTCCATGCTCAGAGTTTGGAAGTCTGCAACTTTTTCCAAGAAGTCTCTAGAAAGCAAGATTAGAAAGCCAAAGAAATCTCTCGGTTATAAAAAGTTATTGAAGAAGAGGAAATTTCTATACCAAAGTCGAAAGGTCTTGATTGAACATAGGACCTTTATTCACCGATATCACAACTATATTAGAGGTTTCACTAACGATTATGCTGTAGAACCCTTATACTCACGAGCCTTTTTTCAAAGAAGAGCCCTTTCTCAAAGGCACAACCATAGTCAGCGTATTCACTCTTCTTATATTCCCCAATCTGCAATTACATACGCTACTTGTCCCAATCAAATTTTGTAATAGAGAATTCAAACACATTAGGCATCCATCA
Organism: Sequoiadendron giganteum; assembly: GCA_007115665.2. Lineage (NCBI taxonomy): Eukaryota > Viridiplantae > Streptophyta > Pinopsida > Cupressales > Cupressaceae > Sequoiadendron > Sequoiadendron giganteum. The sequence continues at coordinate 347,919,101 of CM021105.1, read as the reverse complement.
AATCCATCTTTTTACAAAGCTATGATCAAGCCTCACAAAGTGCAAAATCATCTTTATTTTTGATCTTTGGTTTAATTCCCGCAAACAAGATTTTCATCCTTTCAATCAAGGAATCACGAACTAAAGATTAAAAATATTTTAAGTCATAGACTCTTCATTCTATCCTAAATTTCATATCCATCAAAATTGCACTATTTCATTATTTTGATCAAGAATAGTAGAATTGGAGTAAAGCTTATGCCTATTGTCATGAGATCTCAAAAGCACATAGAAAAAGATGAAAGTACAGTAAGCAAAATGGGTGATAATAGTGAGAGGGAAGAGATCCCCTATCATAACTCAAATAATGAAGAAATAATGGAAGAAAAGCTCCAAGAAGCAGAGCAAGATCCCCTATTCCATACTCTTATGGAAAGGATTTTAGAACAAAACAAGGAAAGATATTTCCTTTCATTATCTCATCAAGGAGCAAAGCTACCTGCTGATTTTGACACAGAAGGGATTAAATAAAATCCTGAAACTCCTCCTAATGATTTTAGTGCCCTTACTCAACAAATCAAGGAACTACAAGGGAAAATAAAAGAAATGCAAGGGGGTACCACAAAGAAGTATGTTTTGGATGACATATTTCCTTATCCTTTTGATAGGAATCTTCGAATGATTCCCTTTCCAAAACATTGCAAAATCCCTAAATTTGACAAGTATAATGGGAAAACTGACCCCATTGAACATGTGAGGGATTTCCGAAATATGAGCTTAGAATTCGCTCATGACGATACCTATTTAATGCGATTGTTTCCACGAAGTCTAGGTGGACAATCCATGGAGTGGCTTTCAAAGATCACTCCCCCCATCAAAACCTTTGAGGAGTTAATAAACAAGTTTATATCATAATATTCCTACAACATCCAACACCAGATAACCATGCTTGATCTTTGTAAGGTGAAACAAAAAGTAGGGGAATCCTTCGCTACATTTTCCTACAAAGGTGGAGAAGGGTGTTTGCTAGATACTCTCACCCTGTTCCTGAAATAGAAAAGATGGAGATCTTTATCGATAGTTTGAATCAAGAAATGAGTTACAGACTAAACCTTCATTGTCCTTAATCATTTGAAAAATTGATTGAAAACACGATTACTATTGAAGGTGCTTTGATCAAGCGTAGAGTTCTGAAAATTGATAAAGAAAGTTCAAATTCGAACAACAACAACAACAACAACAACAACCATAATAACAACAATGACAAGTCACAATTTTGGACTCGAAATAAAAATATTGTGAATGATGGGGTAGTAGATGCTAACAACGTGAATGAGAAGCCTACCATCCTTAATGTGTCGGGTGTTCAACGTAGCAATAATACTAGAAATTATAGAACCCAAGGAAATGTTTCCAATCAAGGGAACACAACTAATAATCATGGGAATAATTTTGGCAATAATCAAAATTCAAATATGCCCAGATCTTCATATTTTTTGAATTGACGGAGTTTTACTCCCTTGGGAAAATCTTTGGAATCCATTCTCAAAGAGTTATTGAATCAAAACTCTATTACATTTCCACCACAAAGAGACTATGAGCCTTGAGTTAAACCACCATCATGGAATGACTCACACTTTTGTGATTATCATAGGTGTAAAGGTCATAAGACAAACAATTGCCAAGGGTTGAAGAATATTGTTCAGGATTTGATTGATAACCATACCATCACGGTTGAGGGACATAATGTCAATAATGAACATCAGGCATTCAAGGATCCTCTCCCTAATTATCAAAAGGGGGAATCTTTCAGTGATAAGGGCAAGAATGTTAATTATGTCCATGAAGTCATTATCAATCATATTTATATTGACAATCAACACATCAATGCTATCTGAATCAAAGGCAAGCAAGAATATCGAGAGGTCAATGCTACGACAAGGGGACAAGCCAAAATCATTGTCAAAGGAAGCTCATCTAAAGCGGAAATTTCCCCTCCAAGTCAATACAATTTGGTTGATCAACTACGAAAAACATCAGCCCAAATTTCTATCTTAGAACTTCTAAAGTTATCACTTGCACATAAGGACATTCTGGAAAAGGCCCTTGTTGATACAACTGTATCCCCTGATCTGGATATCAATAAATTTCAAGCCATGGTGGGACACTTGTCCTCATCCGCATGTTTATCCTTTATTGAAAAGGATGACTCATCCATAACCCATCCACATAATTCATCACTCTACTTAGAGGTCATGGTTCACAAAGCCCACATTAGACGTGTCCTAATAGATGGGGCAGCCAGATTAAACATTTGTACTTTGAAATTGGTCCTAGCTGTGGGATATTCAGCGAAATCTATAGATTCACGAAGGAAGATTACAATCAAGGCATATAATGATGAGGAAAGGACTTCCAAAGGCCTCATCATGCTACCAATCAGAGTGGGACCTATTATGAAGAATACCTTTTGTCAAGTTCTAGATCAGGATCTAACTTAAAACATACTCTTGGGTCATCCATGGATCCATGACATGCAAGATATTCCATCTAATTATCATCAATGCTTGAAGTTTCAATATGATGGACAAGAAGTAACAATACCTACTGATCACATTAGCAGTCAAACTTGCTCTAACCTAAGAGCAACTTAGGACACACTTGTCCCACATAATAGAGATGCCTTGGCCATCTCTACCTCCAAGTATAATGAACAAGCAAGTGAAATGATAAGTAATTTTGGCACCAAGCTAAAATTGAAATATAATGGAGTGGGAGAATATTCTTTATCTCTCTCTAATTTATCCATGTCTCCAAGATCCCATGGTCAACCATCAACATCCATACAACATGCTACAATAGCTTTAGCCTCAGCTTCAGTTCCCATCACCAAGTTTAATGGAGTGTTTATCAAAGAGAATGAAATGGATGATAGAGCTATCCTTGATTGGCTCTATAAAGATGAAGAAGAATTAGTACAACACGTCAAGTTTCCCACAAAACAATATGGAAAAGGTTATGCTATCATGCAACAAATGGGTTATGAAGGAAATGGACCTATAGGTAAAAGGAAAGAAGGTATTGTTGAACCTGTCCAACTAAAAACAATGCACCCAAATGATAAAACTGGGTTAGGATATGGTGAAGATACAAAGGAAGACGTAGTACAAAGAATATATAAAGAGGAGTTAGCTGATTTTTTTTTGAGAATTCAAGCAAACAATTCTGACACTGACTCTAATGAATATGAATGGGACGGCTTCTCTAATGATACTTGCATCTCAAAGAAAAGGGTGGACATTATACACTGATTCACACCTGCGTTCTTACAAGGGGAAAGCTCAAGGCCTCCGTTTGATTATGTTCTACAAAGCGATCATGACTCTAGTGAGACCGATTCGATTCAAAGTGAGCCAAATCATTCATAGGAGGATACCATCCTAGACCTCCCCTATAATGATGTTAACGATAGTATCATGACCCTAATGGCCAGTGACCTTACTCATCCTAATGATCCATTTCCTTTGGTCTATCCCGAACTCATTGATTGGGATCAAATCACACCCATTGATGTCCCAACTTTTCCTAATGACGAAACCATCATAAATTTTCTTTGTTCATCCCAACCAAAAACAAGTTCCACTAGGGAATTACAAGATCAGAGTTTTCGACAGGAAAGTGCCAAGTTTCTCATCTATGAAATAAATAATATAAAAGAAAGATCTAATGGTGAAAACCTAACAAAGGCAGTGTTAGATCAAGAAAAAAGAAAAATAAAAAGTTTATCCAATGGTGAAAACCTTTCAAAGGCACCAGAGGATGGGAAACTTGACACTCTTCCGGAGCCTTATCAGGAAAGGTCATCCATTCTAATTGAACCAAAAAAGGCACTCAATATAGGTACTACAGAAAAACCCAAAATCTTGCAATTGGTCGCATCTCTAACAGAAGAGGAAGTACCTGGATTCATAGAATTTCTCAAGAACAATCAAATCAATTTTGCATGGTCCTATACGGATATGCCTGGATTAGATCCAGATCTCATCATGCATCATCTATCTATTATGCCAGGGGAAAAACCTGTAAAATAGAAACTCAAAAAAATGCATCCACATGTTGCATTATTGGTTAAAGAAGAATTAAATAATCTTTTGGATGTTGGATTCATCCGGTCCATGGACTATGTGGAATGGATCTCCAATATAGTACCTATTTCAAAGCTAGACGAAAGGGTCATAATTTGTACAGATTTCAAGGATTTGAACAAAGCATGTCCCAAAGATGACTTCCCCTTGCCAAACATAGATATGATTGTTGATTTGACTGTTGGACATGCAATGTACTCATTAATGGATGGATTTTTAGGATACAACCAGATAAATATTGCACCAGAGGATCAAGATAAAATGACATTCACATGTCTTTGGGGTACCTATTGCTGGAACGTAATGCCATTTGGGCTGAAGAATGCAGGAGCTATATACCAACGAGCAATGACAACAATTTTTCATGATATGATGCATACATTCATGGAAGATTACATTGATGACCTCTTCGCCAAGTCAAACACTAGAGAAGGACACATAGATATCTTATCTAAAATTTTCAAATGGATGGAACAATTCAAAGTGAGACTTAATCAAAAGAAGTGTGTCTTTGGAGTGAAATCTAGAAAGCTATTAGGTTACATTTTATCATAAAAGGGAATTGAAGTGGATCCGACCAAGGTACAAGAAATTCTTGATATGCCATCACCAAGAAACATTAGTCAACTACGCTCTTTGCAGGGACAGCTACAATCCATTCGAAGATTCATTGCTCAACTGGCAGATAAAAGATTACGATTTATGCACCTCTTACACAAGAATGTTCCATTTAAGTGGGAGCACAAATGCGAAGTAGCATTTGATCAGATAAAGCAGTATCTCATGAATCCACCAGTATTGATTCCACCAATGCAAGGTGCACCTCTCATATTATATATTGCTTCCACGAAAGTCTCTTTAGGAGCATTATTGGCACATGAAGACAACTCAGGAAAAGAGCAAGCAATTTATTACATCAATCGAACCTTGACAAGTCATGAGCTAAATTATACATTCATTGAAAAAGCTTTCTTAGCAGTGATCTTCACTTCTCAAAATTTATGACACTACATGCTAACTCATACAGTAAAGCTTGTGGCTAAGATTGACCCACTTAAATATCTTCTAAGTAAGGCAACCTTAACTGGCAGGTTGGCTAAATGGGTCATGATCCTAAGCAAATTTGACATTGATTATGTGGATCAAAAAGCTATAAAGGGACAGGTAATTATAGATAAATTAGCGGAAGCACCACTACCAGCAAAACACCCAATACACATTGACTTTCCTAATATCGACGTATTCACAATAGTTATCCAACAGTCATAGGCGCTCTACTTTGATGGTTCTTACACTCAACATGGTTCAGGAGTAGGGATTATTTTTATTACACCTCAAGGACATACAATTCCAAAATCTTATTGGCTAATGTTTCCTTGCACAAACAATGTAGTTGAGTATGAGGCATTGGTAATTGGCATAAAAATTGCAGTAGTCTGGAAAATCACAGAACTTCAAGTTTTTGGTGATTCATAACTCATTATAAATCAAATCAATGATGAATATCACACCAAAGATGACAAGTTGATACCTTACAAAAGAATGGTGGACGATTTCAAGAAATACTTTGTTAATATCAAGTTCATACAGATTCCATGTATTATAATAAAGCAGCAGATGCTATGGCTACAATCACCTCTCTACTCCAGTTGACAGAGAATCAAACACGATACAATTTCTTGGTGGAACAATTATTTTCTCCCACCCATGAAAATCTGGAAACTCAAATCATTTGCCACTTAACCAGTTCTGATTCTCCCTTATATGGCCAAATTTACACTTACCTAAAGGATACTATTTTACCCTTAGACTTATCTAGGAATCAGAAAAGAAATTTCATCTGTCAATCATCCCAATTGCTGAAGTCCTATATTGACGTGGTCTGGATGGTACCCTCCTTAGATGTCTCGAATGCAATGAATCTAAAAAGGCCTTACAATAGGTACATGGTGGAATTTGTGGGACACACTCAAGTGGACTAACCTTAGCAAAGAAACTTGTTTGATTGGGTTATTACTAGCCGACCATGGAAAATGAATCATTCATCTTTGTGAAGAAATGTGCAAAATGTCAGATTCATGGGAATCTCATTCATGCTCCTGCTCAGGAATTACAACCTTTCAGCACAACATGGCCTTTCACTCAATGGGGATTGGACTTGGTTGGTAAGATACACCCATCATCTTCAAATGGACATAAATTTATCATTATAGCCACTAAGTATTTCACTAAGTGGATTGAAGTTGTTCACCTAACAACTGTTACTGGTAAAGAAATCTCTTCATTCATTTTAAACTATATCATCTGTCGATATGGTATTCCCAACTCCATTATCACAGACAATGGAAGACCCTTTAAAAATCAAGATGTTGATGAGCTATGTGAAAGATTTCGCATCCAACACAGATTCTCTACACCTTACTATCCACAAGGGAATGGTCAAGTTGAAGCTTCCAACAAAACAATTCTGAATTTTTTGAGGAAAACAATGAATGAGTAGGACGTGATTGGCATGTCCAATTAAATCCTTCATTATGGGCATACAGAACAAGTATTCGCACACCAACAAGAGCTACCCCTTATGCTTTGGTCTATGGAACAAAAGCTATTTTACCACTAGAAGTCGAGATTCCCTCACTTCGAGTATCACTCAAGGGGTTAATCAATGATGAAGACTATAGAGTATAAAGGTTGCAAGAGCTAGAATTGCTTGATGAACGACGTCAAACTGCAGTTAATCATTTGAAGGGATATCGACAAGTTATGTCCCGTAGCTACAATCATAGAGTCAAACCATGAAATTTTCAAGTGGGTGACTTGGTTCTCAAAGAAAACCCTCAAAATTAGCAAGATCGGGAAAAGAAAGGCAAGTTTGAACCTAATTGGTTGGGCCTGTTCGTTATCATCACAACATATGGATTAGGGGCATATCAGTTGTGAACAACAGAAGGGGACCTGTTTGAAGATCCAACCGAAAACATTCATCTGAAGAAGTTTTATGCCTGAAAAGATCAAAAACAATATAAACAGTCCTAAAAAAATTACAAAAGAAAAATCAAAAAGAGCATAAATACAAAAAATACAAAAAAATCAAAATAGAACAAAAAATCGTTGCCTTGATGAAAACCTGGCAAACAAGCGTCTTGGTAATAGAAAAAAAATAAAAAATCATAAAATTAGGAAAAGGTGCAAAAAAAACAAATGGTGAAAACCTGGCAAACATGCATTGTTTGTGATTTTATTTGGCTCTCTCATCTATTGAGATTCATTCTATCCATCTTTTCATCAGCATCACACACATGCCTCACCATCATAGTTTACATCACATCATCTCCTTGAAATGACAAGGACTTCATCATGGCTTGATGAATTAGGATTATCCTTAGTAGTAGTTGTGTCTATCAAGAGTCGAAGTACAAGGTCACTAGAGGGCAATTCGCTTCTTGGAGCTTTTTGAGCAAACAAAAACATTTGTCTAGAATCAAAATATCATGAAACAACAAACTTGTCCAATTATAATGAGGCTGCATGACTATTTTGACAAATGAACAAATTGGATGATCTTAATCTAAACAAAATGAAGGATGAACTTAAAGCAATAAGTTGCAATTGTTGTTTTGATATTTGATGACATCATATCTTTGGATTGGTTCAATGATGTACCGAACTAGAATCACAAGGAAGAAGTATGATTTTTCTTTGCTTGCTGTCTGTAAGCTAATCATTAGTATTGTGAAAATTTGTCGTGGGACATGCTCTACAACATATCATTGATGACATTTCGGAATTTGCATAGGAAAATGGTTAACTTTTGTCTGTCTATGCAAGCAATACTTAGGTCATCTTGGTTCAATTATACCTCGATGCTTGTATTAACTTGCTATATCAAACATCATGAAAGCAGTACTCAGGTCATCATTGGTGCTAACATACCCTTTGATGCTTGTACTAACTTTCAACATATCAAAAGGCTCAATGATGAAAACCAAGCACAACATGAAATGGCAACAAGGAGAATAGTTCATCACTGCATTCTAGGACTGCATGATTCATTTGAGTTTGTATTTTGAAGGCTATATAAGGTAGATTTTTGAAGGATCGTCACAATTTCACATATCTTTTCAAAACAAACAATTGAGTAAATTTGGACACTTGTGGTATCCCATTTCATTATCATTATTTCACATCATCTCACCATCATTTATTTTATCACTATTCTCACATTTATATTTTACATCATCATTTCATTGTTAATTCATCATATTTATATCATATGCATAGGTCATTCGCTTGATAATTCATATCATATTACACTTTCATTTCATAAACATTAACATTTACACTTGCATACACATCATATCACATACATAAACATTCATCATAAGGTTGCATCCCTTACATTCATTTCACCAAAACTCATTTAGGGTATCATTATTATTGCATTTTACATTTGGCATCATCATTTCATTATTAGTTCATCATATTCACATCATGTGTAAATCATTCTTTATTATATCATAACATTAACATTTACATCATCTACATTAATGATAAAATTGCATCCATATCATCCATTTCACGTCATCATTTAGGTTATCATGTTCAGTTCCATTACATCATTATCATCATTATCATATTACATCATTATCCATGTCATGTGCATATCATTCATTAAATATTACATCTTCATAATCATATCATTTATACATTTATCTCATTTCATCATAATGTTCCATTTAAATCATTCATCATTTACATCATATCATTTTCACATCATTAAAATCATTTCATTACATCTTACATCTTGCATTCATTATGTACATTATCATTTTAAATTGCATCATACATAATCATATTAGAATCATTTCATCACATCTCACATCCTGCATTATCATACATAAAATGAAAGAAAATCATTTACATCATCATACATCACGAAAATCATACATGACATAGCATATAGAAATAAACATGCATCCATCACATGAGCATAAATCATCCATAACACATACATAATCAAATCACCACTACATCTCATAAATCTCATAAAAAAAAGAGTCCAAAAATACAAGGATATCAAATGTTTCAAAAAGATATATCAAATACAATGGAATCAATGTGTCAAGCACTGATCATCACTGAGGGGCATCTGGCTGCAGAATATGGCTGCTGCTGCCTCCTGAGGCAGTGGGTCTCAATGGATCTCTACTCCTAGAAGCTCTGATCTCTCGTCTGACTGGCTGACCCACACTTTTGGTAATACTCCTGGAGTGACTACGTGAATGGGTCTGAGACCGAGTACCCAAAGGTGTAAAGGCAATCCTCCTCTCAGGTGGTACTACCTCAAAATACCTCATCTTGTAATACTCGGCCTCCTGAGCAGTATCTAGTCCCTCTGCAACAACCTCTCCAATAGAGGTGCTCTTAATTGATCTGAAGAGTCTTTCGGCTACCCCCTCGACCTGTATACATATCTCTCAGAAGCTGTCCCTCTTGGCCATAAGTTGAGCTACTTATGGGTCAGGAGGTGGTGGCTGTGCAACTTGTGCCTGCAGCTAATTGATTGTCCCCTGAGCCTATGCCAATTGACTCCATAGAGTGTGAACCTTTGCCTACAACACATCAATTTGTCCCTATGAGGGATCCCTGATAATGATCCGTGGAGCCGACATGCTTAGCTAGTCCACCACTCTCGAGGTCCGTGGCCTCGTCCTGAAGGGAACATCAAAAAAATATCTCTGTCCTTTTCCCCCACCACCTCCATTATCCCCATTGTCATCTTTGCTATCATCTTGACTGCTAGAGTCATCTTCCTCATCTCCCTCCTCATCAATATCCATGGCCGCCACATCCTCTGCCCTTGTGGCTGCCCTACTATTGCTTGTGCCTGTACCTTCCCTCACCCTCATTGTATAACTAGTCCTCCCATCAATGGGACAGGCTCCTCTAGACTAGTAAACCTCGGGAAGGGATGTGTGTAAAAATATGCAGTATACTCGTCTGTCATCCCTGCATTTGTAACCTCTAGATGTATAGCCCACTGAGCTGGTTGCAACTCCAAATACTCAATTCAGGCCACCTCAATGGTCACAATAGGACCCCACTCTGGTACATCCTCCCGGTGCCTGGCATAATGTGCCACACCCTGCGGGATCATTTGTACTAATCCAAGCTGCCTCAAGAATCTCATCACCAGAAACCACTCAATAATGTATGGGGTGCATCCAATCAAATATCTGGATCTCATACAATAGGGCAACTCTATATCATCTATCTTCCATGGATCACAATCTACATACAATCTCCAGATGACTATATCCAAATTATCTATCACACGCCGTCGATACTCCAACTTGCCCAACCTCGACTGGACAAGAGGCCCTGTGTATGCATAGACATATGGGAACCCAAGGGGATGATCCCTCCAAAAAATGGGATGCGTAATGGCAAAATTCTCCCATGCAAATATCTACAAAAGAGTAACTTCGCAGGAGAGACTCTTCCCATTTGTGTATACGACCTGATGAAGATCATGGTATAGATGGGCCAGCATACATGATCCCTATGCATATCTCATTCGGTGGAGAAGCATATCCTCCAAAATCCTCCCCCATCCAACTGATAGTCCCTTTGCCCTACGATCAGGACAAAGGAAACTACGGATCATACCTGCTAAAACTGAAGGCAGCGGGGCATATCTCTCCACCATCTCCTTCTAGGGAAGCTCATATCCAGAGACATGAGGATCCTGGAAGACTCGCCTAAGTGCATCGGGGTGATCGTAGATCACAAGCTCACTGACTACAGGAATACCCAGAATCCTGTATACATCCTCTGGCGTCACGATAATCTCTCCTATTGGTAGATGAAAAGTGTTATGCTCGCTGTGCCATCTCTCAGCCAATGCAGTCAACAGTTCCTTGTTGAACCGATACAACAGGATCCTCAACAATGGACTCAAACCACACTGATATATCACCTCTAAATTATCCTGTGACAGTCGGGGAATCATCTCCCATGTCTAAGGGAATCTCTCTCTAATCTAGAGGAGGTTAAATTCCTCCTTTACAACATCATCAAGCAATCATACAAATCAATCAATAAGCAATCTCTAATCAAATCAGTACATCAAAAGCAAAATCAATCAGTTCAATCAACAAGCAATCAACTCAATCAAAATCACTACTTTTTTTTTTTCATATCGCATGGAGGCAAATCTATCTATCATTTTTACTATTTGTTTTTCACATCGCATGGAAAAATTTTTAACAATCAACATGACTCAATATCTATCTATTTGACTTTCAATCGAGAAAGCAAATCTACCATTACTATTTGTCTTTTAAACAGGAAAGCAAATTTATCAATCTTATTTGTTCTTCAAGCACTAAGATAAATTTATCAAATCAAGCTACTCTATTCTTGATGTTATTCAAATGCATAAAATTAGTTGTCTAATCTAGCAACACTCATCAAACACTTATCAATGTTCCTTCAAAATTTCAAATTCGAGAAAAATCCATGGATGCGCCAAAACAGGCCATCAATGCGCTGAACCATGTATGCGCAAATTTAAACCATGGATGCGCTAAAACAAAGATGCCATGCGCAACTCCGTCAAATGCGAGAATCCATCTAGTCTATGAGACAAAATAGACCTTCTATGTTCTATTTCACCTACGCGCTATTCTATCACACAAATGCGCTAAAACAGTCACCCTATGCGCCAATTCACCCTATGCACCATTCTAGCATCCTACATAGGCAACATTTCTGTATGCGCTAAAATAGGTACCCTATGCGCCATTCTACACTATGCACGACTATTTCACACCTATGCACTACCTTGGATGTGCAACTTTATCTACCCTATGCGCAATACTATGGCTCGTATGCACAAAACCAAGACGTGAAAAATCTAAAAATTACAAAAAATGCAAAAAATCATCAATTTTTTTTTACGAAGAGGGTCAGGTCAACTTACCGGAGGTTCGTACACAGATGGTATCTGACACCCGCGAGCTTGCTCAAATCTGTGGCGCTCATAATGGATCGGCATCTTGCTTTCACCTCTCAAAGCTTTGAAAATTACCAAAGGTTACTGTTCAAATGACAATGACTTTTCACCTTTTAAGGGGTAAAAGTGTGAAAATATTCAAATTTTTGGCAAAACAGAGCATTATTTTGAGAGCTAAATCACTAATTTTCCTTCGAAAATCATTCCGATTCTTTTATCAGGCGATTTATCTCTCGAGGGGGCATATAGCATCGGTAATTTCTAAAAATTCTAGGGAAAAATTCTTTGAAGCAATGCGTAAAACACATCACTTCAAAGATGGGCAAAATGTACACATCTAAAAATGGTCACGGTTAACAAAACCTATTAATTAATTAAATATGAATTATGTAATTAATATTCTTAAGTCATCTGCATATAAATAAATTTAATTATTTATTTATATTGTTCATTTTTCCAATTCTTCTAGTTTAATTAAATAAATAAGTTTATTTAATTATTGCTACTTTCCTCTTAATTAAATAAATAGATTTCACAATTTATTTATATTAATTGTCACAAATTTAAATTCTAAATTTAAATGATATTCTTTATTTCACATTTAATTAAATATTTCCAATATTTAATTAAAAGCTTTCTTTCCTCCATAATTAAATATTCTATAATATTTAATTAGAAAATTTCTTCTTCTCATATTTAATTAAGTATTTTATATAGTTAATTAAAGTGCTTTTTATCATCTCTCACACATAATTAAATATTATTTATTTAAATTATGGAAACATCTTCCATCTTTCTCTTAACCTTCCATCTTTTTTTCAACTTCTCGATCTCTCACCGTTCATCTTAACAGGTTTGAAATCAACCGTTGATCCTTGCCAACTGGATTATTGCCTTCAAAAATATATAAATACAACCCTCTTATGAGTTAAGAACACCACCTCGAATCTTAGATTTCATACACAGTCACTATAGTTGCATTTCAGTATTATCAACATTCTAGCATCATATTATTTCAGTTTCATAGATTAAATCATATAGTCATGAACATGCATTTTCAATTAATCTCATTCTCCTAAGCTGCCATTTCAACAAGCTGCTGCTTACACAATTGAGAGCCAACACCCTTAATCAAATCCATGGGAGATAGAGGACGATGGGACGAATTTGAAGAAGCTGTTAGAGTTTGCATTTATGCTTTCTAGTTAATTTTCTTTAATATAATGTCTTATCAGTGTGTTAGTTTCTTGTTTAGTTAATCCACATTTTCTAACGACACATCCCCAACCAGTCCTGGATCGAGAAAAAGATCCAAGAGGAAATCAATAACAATAAAATATAAGAATATGGAACAAGGAGCAGAAACTTCCAATGTCCCAGCCACTCCTAGGACATAGACTTCTTCCACCATGCCATGTTTTTCATCTTGCATTGGTAGCTACGATACCAAGATAGAATAAAATATGGTTTCAGGGGAGGTTCAAATGACAGATGCTGGAAAAATATTTGTGAATAGGTTGAAGGAATTATACCTTCAACAGTTCAAAGACCATCTACATTTTCCATTCTCAAAGATACCCATGCACTTGCAAAAAGTAGTTATCCATGACATGGAGACTCAATTTGTCATAGGTTGGTTTGTAAAGAAGATAAAGCTACAAATGTCTCAAAACTACAAGAGATTTTGGTACAACCAAACAAAGAAGATAAAAAACTCCCTCTTGAGCTAAGGCTCAGAAAAAGGCCAATTGATGTAATTGTGAAAGTATGGAAAGAGCTTACAAAAGAATATGGGAAGTTCAATGCACGAAGGAAGTCCGATGAGGAGAGTACACAAGTATTTGAATTTTCTCATAAGAATATATCAAATTTATTAAACAATTTTTAAATTTTGTTTGTGCATAGTTAAATTCAATTAGTATATGTTTCAGGACAAGGCCTCCAAGGCTAGGCTTGACAAACTTTGTGCCACACATCACAGTGGCTAGAAAGGTTTACATGCCTTGATCTGTATATTTGTAAGTATATTTAATATGTTAAATGTTTTTTTTAAATTTCATAGGAAAAAGTAAATGATTCCATATTAATTAGTTTAACTAGTTCATGTTCCATGTTTTGATAGGAGGAGAAATATGACCGGTATCCAACACAATTTGAAAAGGAAATGTTACAAAGCAAAAAGTGGACCGATTTTGTAATCTGGATGGAGAACGAGGTATCAATAGTTCAATTTCAATAACTTAGTTGGATATTGTTGTGTTAATATGCCAATTTTCATTTCTTGTGTTGAGTTGTTTATTGATGCATAAGATGAGTTCTAAAGTTCTTCTCTGTTGGCCCTAGATCCCACTCAATTGTCCCATTATTTCATGTTGAGGAAAAAATATTGTTTTCCTTAAAGGGAAGTGGGTGGCATTCATGCCTTATTTTCATCGTATCTTTTAATTAATGACCATGGTATTTTAATATCTCCTAAGTGTCCTTATTTAATTTATGAGTTGTATCATTTGAGTAACTTAGTCCCATGTTGATTTGATTTATCTTATTTTCTCTCAAACATGGTATCTCAAGGTGTGCTTCCTTGAATTCATGTTGCCATTCTACTAAGTGATCCACATACATATTTTCCATTCTTCCTCATGATTTTTCCATTATTTTAACATGTAAGAATGTTTTGATGCATCTTGGTAGGTATCTTATAGATCTAACACATCCTTATAGAACTCCTTTTGCACCAAGATCAAGTCATCATGGATTTCTAATGCATATTCCATGAAATCACCTATGTCATACCTTGTAGCCTTGTGTATTCCACTTGATGTTTCAAGTGCTCAATTTCCTTCTTATGCCCTTCTATTTATCATGTCATTTTAAGGATATTTGATTCATTTGCTTGTGCTGTGGTGACCCTAGTCGTAGTCCTAGCCACTAGATCAATATCATCTACATCCATTACCATTGCTTCCATGGCTTCATTAAATCTCAAGAGTATAGTATGAAATGCAACTTCTTGATCAACAACATGTCAGGTACATGCTTGGGAAAAGTATGAAGTGCCTTTGCGGTGCCATAAATCTTCCTATATGTTAACAAATCATATAGGAGTAATATTTTAGGTTCTCCAAGATTATTATAATGTATTCAGACAACCTAGGGAACCTTTTCTCAAATAATATCTCATGCAAGGGAGCAAAGAATCAGTCACATATGTGCTCATATTTGGATGAATATTTGTGCTCCCATTGGTCCTAGCAATAAACATGGACAAAAAGACATGGGATGCTCCATGTCTAATTCATCCCCAAATAATTTATTAGCTGCATAAATAATATAACACAAGTAAGAGGTTGTATATAATTTTGGCTTTGTGCCCACTGGAGGAGACTCAACTATCATTATTTCATTGCACAAATTGAGTGACAAAACAACTAGCTAGTTTAAAATTGGCCTTTCTTAAACTTCTTTAAGAAACACATGTAGCAATGAGACTTATGATTCTTGAAAATGAGAAACATCCTTCTCCCCATACAACCTGCTAACTAGGGCCACTATGTTTTTTACTGAACCCTTGAGGTTGATGGAAGGGTACCATTTAGTGTTCCTAGAAGTTAATTATCTAACTCCTCTTGAGGTTTAGGCTATGTTTCAGGGTTGAAAACTAGGCACTTTTGTTGTAACATCCACTTCTAGGACCCATGGGTGATGTGGCACAGGGCCTTGAAGCACCACATAGGTATTTTAGAGAGAGTTTTTGGTGTAAAAGCCAGACCTAAGTCCTATAGAGAGAGGAGTTGGTGCTAGACTCTAATCACCAAAAAACCATAAAATAGTCCTCATGCATGAACATGTGTGCCCAAATTCTAGATCAACCCCACACCTATGGAAGATGAAGGGCCACTCCTCATAGAAAAGTAATAAATTATCTCGTGTGGGTCAAGTAGACCAAATAATCCATGCATGGACCAATATAAAACCTCCACAATGCCTCAACATGTGTGTAAGGGTGCTATGCCATCTCTATCATGCCTCAACATATGTGCCAATGCCCAATCATGTCCCATGTGTGGTGATGAGAAAGCCAATCTATGTCAAAAAGTGATGAACAAACATGTGTGAGCCAATGGAGACCAAGTGCTCCATGAACTAATCTCATATAATTTATAGTAGAAACTTATACATAATATTCCAATGTCTTAAGAAAATAGCCATCGCAATATATCACCATGGATCTTGTAATGATTCCATTGTTCATAAAAACAATAAATCATGTTCATTGCATACATCAATATTTATAACAAAATATAGCATCTGGAAGCACAAACATGAGAGGGAACAAACTGATACTGAAAACTCCAGGAGTTCATTGAGATAAAAACATAGGCCTTTCAACACTTCTGTATTAAATTATATATAGCTATCAAATAGACCTTCTAAATAAGAGAGTCTGAGTGTAACAAAATAGTATGGTACACCTTGTCTTTGAATTTACATAGTTTATATAGACAATTACAAACTTTGAGCCATTATTAGCTCATCAAAATAACTTTATGCTCCAATTAAAATCAAACAAAAATATTTAAAATTGTTACAAAGATTTTGGTTTGTTTGTTGGAACTGCTACAAGATATTTGGACCGGTGCTCAAAAATTGGTGGATAGTTGCATGGAATAAGGCCTACTTCTTATCTTCCAAAAGATAGGTGAATCTTTGTTCCATATTTAATAATGCTGGCCCATTGAGAAGCACTTGGGAAATTATAAGCTATCATTTCACTAGTTGAAAACTCCAGGTCATTATATTGAGTATATGAAAATGGAGGCAAGTAGTGCACTAATAATTTGAACTTAGTTAAGAGATCAAATTCATATTTCAACTTATCTACTATAGACTTCCCCTTTAGTAATTTCATGAGATCTTCAAATTTTGAGTCTTCACTTCTGCATTTGGCTAGTAATTCCAAATATTAATTTTGAGGAATCAAATACTGAAAATCATCCAAAAATGATGGCAAACCTTTCTTAAAAAAATTAGTGAATCGAGCCTTGAAACCTACCACTTTCTTTAGAAGTTCATTTGCATTATTTTGCACACTTTCCATTATTTGATTCTTTCCAATAAGTCTCTGGGCATCTAATATAATAGCTGACTTGTCATTTATCCCCAATGCTTGCAAACCTACCCTGGAAGTAGCATTCATAGTATTGATAATTTGATTTTCAAGGTCTTTTGGCATATTTATGAGCTCTTCTCTTAAACATCTGCACCTCTGATTACTAGACACTTCTTGCTGGGCCAAAGAAGTAGCCCAGGCTTCTTGTAGTTAAATTCTTCACATCTATGTCAAATCTATAATCATGACATTGTTTGGATTTGAAGTCTCATGTAGGGAATCCAAAGCTTCAAAAATGGTATCTTCTGCTGGCTCAAAATCATCTAGTTTTTTTACAAACAATCTAAGCTCTTTAATATCAACAATCTGTAGAAGGACCTTATTGTGCCCGAGGCATTCCATTTTAAGAACTAATATTGATCACAGTTGCTTAGTATCTTGGATGTACATGAAATCTATATTTTCTACAAGAGACTAGAATTGTTCCCATAATTCTCATTCTTAATGGTGCTGGAGATTCCATTCTACTTCCATACTTAGATTCATTCAAAATTAGGTCATAGATATTCCCTTGACAGTCCTCAAGTTGATTTTGTTTTGGAAGGTATATGCTGTTGAAAATACCACAAACTCTTTTACTTTTTCTCATGCATGCTTAGTAAGACACCATAACATAGGGATTTATTCTAAAGAAATCACACTAGCCACAAAATCTCAATCATCTATAAAATGCATTAAGGAGCTAAGGTGTGATGAACCCTAGCTTCAAAAGTTCAAAAATTCCCTAAATTTTTTGCACTAACAAGCTCCAAAATTTGGCCTCCAAATTACAAGTCACTATAAGTAAGGGTTGATTTAGGTATAGAAAGAAAGTTTTTCTTTAGCCTTAATAGGTTTGCCCATTCCATCACAATATCAAACTATTGATTGCTAGTATGTGTGAGTCTCGGGCACTATATAGCTCACTCCAACCTTAGATCACACTATTGTCCTGAATATATTGTCACTTTGGATGGCTTCATGTTGGAAATAGAGCTCCAATGAGGTTAAGAACTTAGGGAAAAGTGACTTTATTAAAATAAAAGGAAAAAAGGGCCAAAAGTGGCGAGGGAAATATAAAAAGGGGAAAAAAGGATTTCTCTCTTCATTCTACACTAATCAATTTTTGAAAATTAATTGGAGAGCTCTTGATCTTGGAGAGGCTAAGGTTTGGAAGAAACCCTTGCATTATTCACTAGTTTTGGTGGTGCAAGATCCGCCCTAGTTGGTCAGTAGTGGAAGATCATTCAAAAATTTCCATTGGATTCAATGTTTTTAGGACAATAGACTGTTGGTTGATATTAGAGGAAGTTGTGAAGACTGGAGGGATATTTCTTGAGAAATAGAGGGTGCCTCTCTCATATCTATTATCTTGTGGACAAGCTGGGTTGTATTCCCTTCACCATGGGCATGAAAATTTCTATTTTGGAAGTGTAGGAACCATATCTATTTTGTTGGGCGAGTTCCCTTTAAACCTGTGCACATTTCCTTCACTATCTAAGTACGTGGGAACTTGTTCTCCTTGGATGGATGCATTTCATTCCATTTAGAGCAACAAAGGGCCATAACAGATCTCGATCTTAGTGCTGGGCGACTTTAATCCTCAAGTAATAGAACGTGGGCCTACACTACTTAAATTTGGGTGTTTTCATCCATAAAACAATTGGATGTGATTGTTTGTTGGTGCATGGGACTTATATTGCCATTTTTGGGTGCATTTGGAAGAATTTACCTTGGGTGTTTTCCACATCACAAGAGATTACTCCTTGTTGGGCATGAAATTGATGCTTAGAGACAACATGGGGGCAATTATCTTAGTGTTGGGCGCTACCTGATTTGTCTGGAGGGGTCGTGAAGCTCTTGGGTGCTAAACACAGTCAAATAACAGTCAAGAAGGGAGTTAAATATTTCATCTGGGTGCAAGGAAATGAGAGCCAAATCTAATCGAATGCCCAAGTGCCATTCTTCTTATTTCTTATGTGTATTAAAATCTGTTATAAATAACTAGGGATTTTTTGAATATATAAAGTTATATTGTTGTTGCCCCTTATTGTTATTTGCATGAAAAAGTGAATTAGATAACAGTCCTATGATTTTTTTTGTGAAGTTCATAATTCTATTGTTGAAAAAGGAAATATATACATAGATTAGAGAACTGGACCCTTTTGGTCAGGCTGGCACAAAAGATAGTCGAACTAAAGACTAGTTAGGGAGGCCTATATATGAAATTCAAGATTCTCCACTTGACACAACCAAAAAAATATGGTTCAATTTTAAATTTCTCCCCTTCACAAGGAAAACAACGTACATGATTCCCATGATGATTGCAAGACATGAAATATAAGATTCTAAAAGAAAAAATACTAATAAACCTTGACAAAGAAAAACTAGACTATTGGCTTATAACTGGGAAATCTAAGAGGAACCAAGGCTAGATCGATACCAAATTTGGATAGAGCCTTGAATGTGATGATGCAACCATTCCTTACACTCCAATTTTGATTCCAAACTCTTCCCCTACATCCACTCCTCATTTGGCTCACTACTCTGAGCGACAAGATGAAGGTGCTCTTGCCCCTTGGCCTGAACTAGTGTAGGAGAGGGGTGGGAGTCTACCAGTGAAGCCTATGGAAGAATGTGGTGGTGAGTGCCAAGGTGTCCAAGAGTGCTCTAGCTTGCTCAAGAGAAAAATGGAGATCATGGCTCGAAGAAGTAGCCCAGGCTTCTTGCTGCTGCTGAGCTAAGAGGGTCCATCCCAGAGTGTTTTTGAGTGCCCAATATGGGTTGACCACCCTAGGGGGATCTATAGATTCCTGTTGCATTACCAAATAAGCAACCTCACAGTTTTCAATCTCCTCATGAATGTGCACAAGGATGCTTGGGTCATAATCCTTGTAGAATTCCCAAGACTGATAACTACTACTTTTTCCTCCTCACTCCAAGCTACCACAAACCACTCTTTGTCGCAAATGAGGTGCCATGACAAGATCCAAAATGCCACAAACTATAACCTACATTGAATTGGAAGCTCCCATTTCCAGCTCCACTCAAATCCGAAAGAGTATCCACCATCCCCATGTTGAGCCTCAATCCATTGAAAAGGGGAGGCCCAAATCCAACACAAAAGACCTCAAAGCATGATGTCTGAAGGCACATTTACTCGCCATCACCGCCAATGCTAGAGGGGGGAAAATAACCCACATAGAAGTGAGGGGCACTAAAATTGGAGTTATACATACTAGCAGGCCAGGTGCCCATGTGCCTTGTTCTGCTGCTATGTTGTATGCTAGCTATTTTGAGATTGTGGTCGCCGGTTGTTGTGAGGAGGAGAGGGTCGGTTTCCAACACAATTTTCTGATGAACACCCACATTTAGGGATAACAGTCCTATGATTGTGGTGAATTCTTGGGTGAGTTAACACCTCAAAAGACACTATTTAAGACTTTAAACTCAAACTGACACCTACAGGAAACTAAAATCAGAAAACAAAGACGACATGTGAAATGTTTGACAATAATCCTCACTTAGAAATGTGGAATTAAAAGTGGTGGAAAAATTAAGTGGGAGTGGTATTAAACAATAGTAAAATTTTGTTTTTGCAGTAATTTAAATAGTATAACTGAGTAAAACTAATATCCCTTGCTTCACTATTTCAGGCCAAGCATGAGAGAAAAATCATGGTTTTGAAGGAGAAGCTTCAGAGGATTCATATGCTTGCTGATGAAGATGTTGCCTCTTACCTTACAAAGGTTAAATTTGTTTATTATACTTTAGAGGAGATTTCCTAAGATGGGTGGTATCTAGATAGTGGTACCACATGCAATATAATAGGGGAGTGTGATCTATTTCAGCCACCTAGCTCAGTAGCTACTAGATGCTTGGTGAGGTGTGGGATCCACACAAAAGGAGCATTCAGTAGAAGAGAGGGTTCAGTTGTATTTGAGTTAGAGTCAGGATGGACTCTATCCTTTCATCATGTTCAATATTTTCCTCATCTAAGAATGAATGTGCTCTTAATTTCAACCTTGGAGTATCAAGGCTATATAGTTGAGTTCATAGGACACTCAATACAGTTATGGCCAAAGGTAGTTGTGTATGCTGAGGACTCCATTATATTGGGGATCAAAGAGCGATGATTATACTGAGTATGGGGTCGACCTCTTCGTTGAGAGGGACATAGAGCTAGTTATGAAGATTTTTTTAGGTGATAGGAGGACCGCCTTAGTAGACCCACTTGGTGGGAATGGACCTAGTTGGAAGAGATGGGATACTCAGATGACTTTGGTGGAGCTTTATCAGGTAGCCACAACATAGATGAGGTCAATTTTCTAGATTCAGAGGAAGCAGGTTGCTCCAGTTCAAAGGGATAGTAGCAGTTGTAGACATAGATCATGGAGGAGGTAGCTCCAACCAAAGTAACTCCCTACTAAGAGGGATTGTTAGTTTTCTATGTAGCAAGGTATGTAGTGAGTTCGTTACTTTCATATTGGGTGTGTCTAGCAATGTGAAAAGTACCTTTATGTATCTCATTCATGACCAATGGGTTTCTTCATTCAATAGGTATGGAATCTCTACAAATTCAATTTCAAGGCATATCATTGTACCTACCACTAGGCCTGTTATTATATACCTGAGTGTTTGGTATGATTACCTCATTGATTTACTTATCTCATGCAAATAGAAACACTAATATTTGAGTATCATTACACAAATTTGAGGATTTATATGCATCCTTGTATGTTCAACTAGAAATAACATATCTTAAAAGCTAAATATCCTTGATCTAATCTCTAGTTAAAATCATAATAAAATTTGACTTTCAATATTGACTCTAAAATATAGGGACATGTAGACTAGTTAATTCTCAAAGAACCTTTGAAGCATATTACAGTGCCAAAATGTCCTAGAAAAATATCCATTTTTGAAATATAGGAGAAGATATATAGACTAGTTAACTCTCAAAGGATCTTTGAGGAAAACATAATCATATATAGCACAAAATGTAGAGGGTTGGCACTTAAGGTTATGTAATAAAATTTATAGTTGATAGTTAAATTGTATAACAATTTTTTTTATGATCTTTACTAACGTTTAGTAGAAGTTTTCGATGTTTTACATAATTGGAATGGCATATTAGCTGTAATTTTTTTGAAATTTTATTATGGTATGTGCACTTTGATATGATGCAATATGATTATGGTTTTTTTTCATATGTTGTAATATTCTATATAATAGAAAAATAAATTATTGCATGAAATAAATAATAAATTTTCATTTTAAATGTTTTTTTTTGTAGAACACGAGTCTTCTAGAAGATCAAGATGATCCTCATGATATAGATCTAGAATATGTTGGTTCTGGTATAGATCACATGGCAGAGGATGATGATGACATAGATATAGAAGACATTGAGGCTAATGACGATGATGATCATGATGATGACGAACATGATGGTGATGATGATGATGATGATGATGATGAGACTATTGCTGGTAGTAGCCAGTGACATTCATGATCTTATAGACTGCATCACAGATCATTGCTGATATATTGTTATGATGCCTCTTTTCATGGTTACTATCATATGTATCATTTTCATGGCCTGCAGTACCAATTATTGAGTTGTATCATTTTGAATTATATCATTTGGACATGTATCATCTTGACTTGTATCATTTTGAGTTACATAATTTATCATTTTTTCTTATATCATTTGTACATGTATCATTTTTTCTTATGTCGACTGTTGGACATGTATCATTTTGACATTTTATTGATCTACTAGCATATTTGACTTTCACTTGTTTTAGTTATATATGATGATGATCTTATTAGTATTGACTTGTCAATTTGTATATATTGAAAGTGGTCGATAATTTTTGGATGGATATTTATTATGTATGATGATTTTAATTTACCACTCAGGATGTATGTTGTCAAATTCAATTAAATTATAGATATTTGACTCACTTTTTTTAATTATAGATGATGATCATGTTATAATAATTATCTTGTTATTTTATATATACTGGAAATTGTTGTAGATTTTATTTTGATGGAGATTTAATAAGTATAATGATGTTAATTTTATGGATGTCCATTTCCCTAAAACTATTTTATAAATGTTATCCTATAAAATATTTCAAATGCTTCAGGGGTCTTCAGGTGGATGGAGCGCAGATCAGTGAGTTAGAGAGTATTCTATCAAACAGGTCTATGAGCTTGTCTCACAAAGAGGATAAAATAAGATGGAGCTGCTCAAAAACTGGGGAGTATCAAGTTAATCTAGGCTATAAGGTGAAAGATGGGGTGGTTAGAAAGAAATATTGGCCCACTAATCTTTTTTGGAACAAATCCTGCCTCCCTAAGGCTGAAGTTTTCACATGGTTGGATTTGAAAATGAAGATCCTTATATAGGATAGGCTGAAATTGGTAGGGGTTCAAGGTCCCGGTAGATGCCCTCTTTGTAAAGACAATTAAGAATTAGCTGATCATCTCCTCCTTTCTTGCTCCTATACATATTTTTGTTGGAAATTATTTATGAGTAAATTAAATTGGAACTCCCCTCAGCCATCAAATTTAAGGAGTTATTTCAAATGCAATATGACTTACTCTATAATCATATGAGTTATTTAAGAGGCATGATATATTTAACTAATTAAATTGAAATAAAACATATTAAATTAATAAATGGAAGCAAAAAAAGAAGCATTTTTAGAAGCAAAAAAGGAAGCAACAATGGAATCCAAACTAGAAGTAACTTAAATCAAAAGCAATCTTGGAAGCAAAACTTGGCATTATCTAGGAAGCAAAAACAAAAGAAATTTAGGTAGAAAACAAAGAAGTAATAATGTAAGCAATTTTAGAAGCAACAAAAGATGCAATAATAGAAGCCATATTAGAAGCAACAAAAGACACAAAAATGGAAGAAAATTTAGATGCAACAAGCAATGTTATATCAGAAGAAAAATTGGAAGCAAAATTGGAAGAAAAACCGGAAGAAAACCTAGAAGCAAAATCAGAAGCAAAAATAGAAGCAAAACTAGAAGTAAACTTAGAAACAACACAAGAAGCAAAACCAAAAGAAAAATCAGAAGCCAAACTGGAAGTAACAAAGGATGTCATAATGGAATCAAAATTGGAAGCAACAAAGGACGTCATAATGGATGCAAAACTTGGCATCAATTAGGAAGCCAAAAAAGAAGCTATTTTTGACACCATACTAGAAGAAAAATAGGAAGCATGATTGGGAGCAAAACTAGAAGCAAAAATGGGAGCATACATGGAAGAAAAATTGGAAGCCAAATTGGGCACTAATTTAGGTGCTATTTCTAACATTAAATTGGTCACACTTCTTTGTGCTGTTCCCGATACTATTCCAGGTGCTAAAGGAGGCGCTATTGCTTACGCTACTTTTTCGGTGCAAAATATAATGTTAAATTTGGTACAAAATCCGGTGCAAAAAATGGCGTCGAAGAGAACATGCATTTTGGCACCGAGTTTTGCACTGGTAGAAGTGTCCAATTGATGAACTCAAAGGCACTATTTTAAGCGCTAATTGCATGTTTTGTTGTAGTTAGAGGAGGATAATGTAAAAAATTATAGATGTCTACAATAGTTACAAAAAATTAAATAGAAATAAACATAAATATCATGCATACCACAATATAATGATTTATGTAGGGAAAACCCTTTCAGGAGAAAAAATCCACACTCCAAATTTTTCCCAATATATTATTTAGAAATCACAAAGATTACAATATACTTGTAGAACAAGATTCTCACAAGAGTATCACCAAATAGAGATCCAAAGGCAACACAACCACTATTAGAATCTTATAATACATCACAAAACACAACCATAATACAACAACCTCATAAAATAGGGTTAAATTCTAGGGAAAGTCAAGCCAACAAAATATCAATCATCAAATTTGAGACCTAATGACAAAAGGTCAAGATTTATATTAATAAAATATATATAAAATATGGCTTTTGGAGGTGTTATCCCTGAGATTTTGCATGGGTACAGAACTCCTAGACCCCCACTATGGGGATAATCCCCCAGACCTCTTGTATGGGGGTACGCCTTGCACCCCCCTGTGCTCACCTATCAATAGTACCTTATATAATTGAAAGGTTGGGACAAAATTTCCCAATAGGTAAATTATTTCTATGTGAAATGATTTCCCTTTAAATTTTGTGAGGTATAACTCCCTCATCTGATAAGAAAATATGTTCTTTCTGTAAATTAAACTTTAATAGGGGTTTGTTTTTAACCAAAAAGTAGAAAAGGAAAAATACTTGAATCAACAAATGTTATGAAAGTTACCAATGAATTCTTATTGAGTATCATTTAATTTGTGAGAAAATAATTAGGAAACAAACTAATCACATTCCACAAAGCATAAAATTATGAACTTATCACCCAAATATATTTTTGAAACTTGAATGGATTAAATAACTGAATTGACTCTTGTATTCACACACAAATGTAAAAACCAAATAAACAAATTACAATGCACATATCATAAAACATTTCATTCATTCATTCATCTTAACTGCCATCTCACAGATGTACCTTGCTCAAATTTTAATTATATTCATCTATTTCTTTTCCCCAAAAAATTACCAAAGAGGTTCCTTTGATAACATCATAATATATAAATACCATTCACACATGTAACCGCTTCTTGAAAATTAATTGAAAAAGAGAATTTAAAATTATCCTAAACTTCCTAGAATTTTAAATTTCTTTTACAAAATATAACAATGAAACAATAAACTCCATTAAGGTGGTGCACTTTCAACGTTCCCTTCTTGAGATGACTAGGCAACTTGAATGGCAGTTTTGGCTTCGTATATGTAGAAAGATTTGGTTATGGGAGGAATTTTACTATTCTATGGAATGATTAAATTTTTGGTCCTTCACCTCCACAAAGCCTTGTTTCATTGTACCAAGTCCATTTTTCTAAAGAGAGTTGTGATATGACCAACAAATTGAGACAAAGTGAAGATAATATTACTCAACTTCCTCATACTCTCCACATTGAAAGATTATTTTTCAAAGATTTTTTTGATTGATTCCTTGAATTTTCCCTTTAGAGCTTCTACATGCTTTTCCTGAGCATTCTCTTCTCTTTTGAGATGAACTCCTATGCTTAAAAGGTCTTTTTTAGATTTCAGCTTTCATCTAGTTGCATTCCTTGAGCAATTTATTTTGTTCTAGTGTATTATTTTGTAGGAGCGAGAAATTTCACCTGATGCCTTTCTTCCACATAAAACATCCATCGCCATCAATGTTTGGTAAAAAAATTAGCTACCAATTTATCTGGTCCTATATCAAGCATTTTCTTGAGATCACCATGAATTTTCACCCATATAGATTCTTCATGCTTAGTGGCAACTATCTTATTTTTTATCTCCTTCTTTAATGAATCAATGTTCTCACAAATAATTTCATATCAATGGTGAATTTTTCTCCTCTTACCATAATATCTTTAATCCAATACTTTGTAACTTTACCATAAGAATTATAAATTTGAATTTGATCAATCATTTATATTGATGAGTTTTTTAGCACTACACAACATAGATAAAACACAAGTGTTCTATCTCTCTTTAAAGGTAACTCTCTTCAGACAAACTTCAAAAAATAACCCCAAGGTTTGTAAGGTCAAGTATTGACAATACAAAAAACAACTCAATAGTGATGTGATTTGTTGGTAATCATGAGGGGTATTGATGGTAAACAAGATTGGGAGCTTATGGGACTATAATGAGGATTTTAAGAAGTTCGAGGACTGGTTAAAACCCTAGCTATATTTTCAAAACAAAAACCTGAATAACAATGCAGTGATGCTGAAATTCTATGCTAACACAATTTATAAAGAAATATCGAAAGATGAGGGTTCAAGAGAAATCCTAAGTCTGAAACCTAATGGAAATTGTAGCAATGGTTGATGCTTCAGATAGACAAACTCCCAATAAACCAATTCTTGCTTAGCCAAAATTAAGTTCATAATATCACAAAAACTGTGTAATCTTCTGATTTTTAGACTTTAACATTCATACACAAGTGCATAAACATACATAGTTGAACTTGAGAACATGAAATTAGCTCAAACTAACCTTGCAAAGTAACTTACAGTTAGAAATTTATGTAAGGTACGAGTAGTCCAAGTTCATGAAATATCCTAACACTTTGCCATTAAAGAAACTGAGCATAAACTAATAATGTTGAAATTAAAACAAAAAGATAGAATCGTGCACACATCCAAAGAACACAAGGAATTCACCAACACTCCAATTCCTTCACTTGTATTAATTCAAAATTCCTTGCACAACAATTCATCTCTCTTTGTAAATGAGAGGAGGCTACCATTTATAGATTTTACAATGTAAATCAATAGTGAGGATTAAATCGTATTCAATGGCCAAGATTTAATGCCCTTTAGGGTTTTGAAAATATTAAATACATTTACAATATTTTCCAATATAAAATTTGTTCGCATGTGAATCTAGGAGAATGCAAAATATTCCTATCCTATTTTCTATTCAAGAAATATTCTACAAAATCCCCAAAAGCTGGGTGCACGCACTTTGATGTAACAACTTTTTTCCCATATTTAGAAATTACAAATATTTGTCTTCTATCAAAATATTTCCAACTTTTTTCTCCTTTACAACATATTTCACAAAATTGACTAAAGCCTTTGAAAGTTGCTCTCTAGGAGGTAGTTGAGTTCTACTGATTTTGAAGGTTGTGGCCTTGTACTCCATTAATTTTGCATGAAGATCTACACATGAATGTCTTCTTTAAATTATTTACTCTGACGTTGTAAATGCACGAGAAACAAAATCCAAAAAGTCTCCTTGCAGATTATTTGTAGCTCCCTTCTCTATCCTTTTCTTCCATGCTTGCTTGACCATTCCAACATCTAATTTTGCTATGGTCATCTCTTCTCTAGTCAAAAGCTCCAAAATTTCATGACACTCTAGCATGAAGTCAGTGATCCTTTTGTCCATAAGCTTCAAATTTGGCAGCACCTTAGACATGACCTCTCTCCAAAAATAAATTGCAAATAACCATATCTTGAGCTCCTTCAGCTCATCCTTAATTACAATATGCTCTTTCTCTTGAATCTCTGTAGAAAAAGTTTTAATTACATGTAGCTTTGGGCATGCCATGTTATAGTACTAGGAAATGATTTACACTCCTTGATCTATTTCTCAACTTCCGTTCTCAAAATTTGAAAGTGGTTATGCATTTCCACCCCAATGCTTACTATAGATACCCTTAATTGTCCTGACTAGCAAACAACACTAACTTTTACCCTTCTTCCCTAAATGATTAAATAATACATATTATTTAATTATTATCAAATTTTATATTCATCTATTAATTAAGTGATTTAACGTTATTTAATTAATTCATCCTCAATCATCATTTACATCATTAAACCCTATTTTCCTCTATTAATTGAATAATCTTTAATTATTTAATTAATTCACTATTTTATCGTTAATCTAGCTTTTATTCCTCTTGATTAATTATAGCACAAGTTATTTAATTATGTCGCTAATAAACCCTATTCCCTTAAATCAATTAAATTATTATCACTTAATAGTTTAATTAAATCACTTTCCCCTCTCTAAATCAGAATAATTAAATTAATTATTTATATTTAAAAAGGTCAAAACAAACATAACTTTATTTGTTAAAGTCAAACATGACTTGCACGTTCAACTCAAAAAGCTTGATTAATTAATTACCTTCACCTCCTTTTGTGATTGAGAAAATTATGACCACTGATTGCTCACTTTGATTGGCTAACTGATTCATTTATTTCTTAACCGATTCATCTATTCTTCAATCCTACTAGTTCCTCTCAATATATTTCCTCAATTCCACTAAACACTCAACTTGATTTCATTGATCACACTGATTATGCAACTAAATCCACCGATTCTTCCTATCTAATTCCTCTCAATGGTTTTGAATTGTTGATTAGGATATTCTACTACGCAATCTTGATCGTTCATCTCAAAATGTAAAATCTATAGAATAAACTTCTACCTTCTCACAAATCATCTAGAATTTAGATAGTGAAGCGTTGGACGATTACCTTTAGAGCATGCTACAATATTATCATATTCTAGTTCAAAATTACACACACACATTAAAGATTTTGCAACACATGATGGAGGCTTCACATTGATACAAAAAAATAATCCAACATCCTCGTGAATACACTTCGACACGAGATGGGTAACAATATAGTTCATTGATTTCATTGTTATATTGTTCATTTTGTGAGTAGTGGGCATGGAATCACAATATTTATTTGAATCATGGTTTTGTTTGATTAATTTATGTTGATTTTTATATGCTTCTGATTTCCCCTTTATGACATATGACATGCCTAGTGGGACCATGTTCCTTGACATTAACGTTTCGTTGAGTTTTGATAAGCATTTGTAGGTTCTCTGATGCTTTTGATAAAACTGCAACACACTTTCATCTCTTGTTTGGTCACTATTGACCTAAATAGGGGTTCTATTGACCTAAAAAGTAGTGCTATTTACCTTTTTGTTGTAGGTTCTAAATAGTGATATTTTGAATTAACAATTACAGGGGTGCTATTGATCTAAGAAGTGATGCTATTGACCTAAATTTTGTTCGCTTTTGTAGGGAACATGGTCACTTTTGATGTATTATTTGAATCTATTAGTTTGCAAAATTTTCCTTTTATTTCACATATTTCCCTAATGCTAACATGTGATTGTTTTGTGTGAATTTATAACATTTCTTACGTAGCTCTTGGAGGAATATGACACAAATTTTATGAAAATGAAACTAACTCTTTGATTGTTGAGAAGGCAAACAATCCAAGTCAAATTTTTCAAAAGCTTTCTTAGCTTAGGAAAACGTTTTAAAATTTGGTGTTCTAAAATTGAACCTTTAAAGCTTTATTAGTTTAGGAACATTTTGATTTGGTGTTGTAAAATTGAACCCTACAATTTACACACTTAAATTTGGTGTTTTAAAATTGAACTTTGTAAGCTTTCATTGTTTAGGAAACATTTCAATTTGGTTTTGTAAAATTGAACCCCACAATTTACACAATTAAGTTTGGTGTTTTAAAATTGAACTTTGTAAGCTTTCACAGTTTAGGAAACATTTCAATTTGGTTTTTTTAAAAATTGAACCCCACAATTTACACACTTAAATTTGGTGTTTTAAAACTAGACTTTTACAAGCTTTCTTAGTTAAACAATATTTCATTTGGTGTTTATAAAATGGAATGACCAACGCTTTTCATTTTTTTTGACAAACAAACACTTTCTATTTGTTGACCACATTAAGATGAATGAAGCCTTTTAGAAACACTTAAGATTGGTGCTTAAAATTGAACAAATCCTTTTTGTTTTGCACCTTTGCTATGTTTGTCTGAAGTCTCAAATACTTCCAATTTGGTGCACATAAACATGAATTGATGTCTTCACACTTAAAATTTTTGGATTAAAAATTAAATTATGATGAATCGTATGATGTTTGTACTATTATTGGCATGTCAAGTGCATATCCTCTCCTCCTACATCGTTTGACGATCTTGGGTGAAGAGAAACACTTTGGGATTTTTTCATTTTTTGAGTCATCCTTAAAGAGGGGGCTTGCTAATGAGGCACATCCCACAATGGATAACTCATAAGCAAGTTATCAAAGCATGTTTACTAGCAAGCTATATTAAAGGTTGCAAAATTGTAAGAGATTAGCTTCAATCTCGGGCGACAAAATATTGCACCTAATCCCACACCTTAAGTGGAACAAGAACGGTTAAAGATTCTTTAGTGACTAGTGGATGGTAGTGTATGTACGATGTTCATAGTTGTCACTAAATACCTTAATTTAGAAGCCATCCATGTATTATGAAACTTTATTTGAAAGTGGTGCATCAAAAATTTTCTTCTAAGAAGTTACTTACCAAGTTTGATTTTTGGTTGAGGCATAGAGCTTAAGAGTTCATTCTTAATATACCTCTACACTCCATAAATTGCATATAAAATCATCCCTTCAGGGCATGAGGTAAGCCTACCTAAAAGAGAACACCTACTTAGGGTGACTTGATTGATGTATGCCAAAGTTATTTTATTTACATCAAAAACTTTGCTTCATTTAAAAAGAACACAACAAAACAAACATTGAACTTGGTTATCAAAATCATGAACCCTTTGGACTTAGTGTGAATACCTTTGAAAAGAGCCCTATATTTGCACTCCTTATAAGATATCTTAAAAAAAAATCTCTAAAAGTTCCCAAATATTTAGGCTTATATTTCAAGTCACACTTAGACAAAAGTCAACATTGGGAACTATGGTTTTAATATCTTGACTTTCACAAAATTTGAGCTTTTGTGGAAAGAAACTTGCTTAAACTATAGAAATTTAGAGTCAAAATTTTTTTTCTTGTTGTCTATCACTTGCCAAATTCTCAAAAACAAATTAGATCAAAAGAAAAATAAAAAATTACACTTATTCAAACTGCTATCAAAAGAAAAATTGGAAGAAAAAAAGAATAGAGCCGCTATTGACCTAAAAATTGCTCACTTTTTCTTAGGAATATCCCTATTTCTACCTATGGATTTTGATAGGTACTGATCAAATAGGGTCACTTTTTTTAAACATACCACTATTGATCTAAAAACCAACCTCTATTGACCTAAAAGATTGCCACTATTGCCTTATTTTTTGGTGAAAATAAAAAAATGATCCTAAACTGGTTAATATTTTTACCTTTTTGAATGAAATAGTCAAACTTCCAAACACACCTCATATCTACATCAATCCATTTCCATTTGCAAAATAAAAAACACCCCAACCAAGTTTTAGGATTCAAAATCAAAACACGAACTTGGATAATTCCTTTACTCTCGATTTCTAAGATATCGACATTTTCTTGCACCTCAAGGTTAGTTCAATTAGATTTTCAAAACATATCCTCTAGAAAGATGAAGTGAAATATTGGTCCAAGTTTTCCAACATTTTGAGTCCCAAAGTTAGTATCATTTCCAAAAAAATCACCAATATCACTCACTTTATGACCATTTGGTGTCCTACTTCGCTAGTTCAACAACTCAATCTTAAGACACCTATTATACAACCAAATATCATGCAAATTAAAGGTGAACAATCATACATTATCAGTAGTTTGAGAAATTTTATGTTTAAGAAAAAGGAAACAACAACTTAGTGGAGAAACACCACTAATATCCTAGACAATGATGAACAAAAAGTCGATATCATGGTCGTAAGGCTAGTATTACCACCTCCGATGTGGAAATAGAGAATCATGGCTCATAAAAATACCTTTTAAAATAAAAAATCCCCCCAAAAAAAACCATTTTATTTTATAAATCACCAACTTTCACAAATTATTAGCACTTATTTATGACAACTACACGATCTCAACACAAAAAATATGTAAGCCAACAAAAGTAGCTCAAGTGTACCAAAGAAAAACACTACCAATGAGGAAAATTATGCATGGGTGTACAAACCAAGTGAACTTAAAACTCCACAAAGAGAACCTATGTTCATAGAAAACCAAGATCAACCCCCTAGTGAGGTAGAAGTACTTCTTAGACATCAAGAAGGAATTGATAAACAAAACCAACCTCATGATTCTCAAGCTTACACCATAGAAGAAGAGGAAAATTATGAGGAAATTACTAAGGAAAGAATCATAGAACACTCCCAAAATCCTAAGATGCAAAATATTATGGATACTATGCTTGGGATAAACGTAAACCAATATTTCCTTGCACTTGCAAAAAGTGGGGAAAAACTTCTGATTGAATTTATCATAGACATGATAAAAAATCCAAATATTATCCCACTTGGAGATAAGATGATAATTAGACAGATTATAAAGCCAACCATAAACACCAACATACCACCATTGTTTTCACAAACCAACGATCCAACACAACCCAAGGATAACCCATTGTTTAGACCATCCTCCCAAATTAAACAAGCAATTATGGCATAATAGTATCAAGGAAACACATCCCAAAACATGCCACAACATAATACGATGCAAAACATGGGAAATATTCCATTGGACCAACAAGGTGGTAACCCAGCACAAGGGCAATACATGCCACAAAACACCTCATACGTTGAACCTTCCAACATTTTGTAATACCAACAAGGGAAAATATCACAAAATCCACCACAACAAGGTTTACCCTCAATGTAGTATCAAGGTAACCTTCAAGAAAATCAATCATAACAAGGTGTGCCACAAATGAACTACCAAGGCAACATTCAATCAAATCAACCACAACAATAAGGTGTGCCACAAATGAACTACCAAGGCAACCTTTGACCAAACCAACCAAAACAATAAGGTGTGCCATAAATGAACTAGCGAGGCAAATTTCCGCCAAACTAACCACAACTAAAAGGTGTGCCACAAATGATCTACCAAGGAAACCTTCAACCAAATCAACCATGACAACAAGGTGTGACATAAACAAACTACCAATCAAACCTTCAACCAAATCAACCAAAAAAACAAGGTGTGCCACAAACAAACTACCAAGGCAACCTTCGACCAAACGAACCACAACAACAAGGTGTGGCACAAATGAACTACCAAGGAAACCTTCGACCAGATAAACCACAACAACAAGGTGTGTCACAAATGAATTACCAAGGTAACCTTCAACCAAATCAACTACAACAAGAAGGTATACCATCAACAGAACATCAAGGTAGCCTTCAACAACATGGTGTACCACAAATAAACTATCATAGTACACCCCAAACTCAACAACACTTTGTCCAACATCAAAATCATCATCAACAACAACAAGGAGGACCACAAAATCATTACCAAGGAACACCTCAAGGTCAATATCAAGGTACACAACAAGGATCCAACCTACCTTATACACAACAAGGACCCAACATACCTTATGTGCAAAATGGTACTCAAAATCCCATGATTATATATATCCTATTTACGATCAAACAAATGCCATGAGAAATAGATCTACAATACCCAACATCCTGATTAAGAAAGCACAACAAACAATGACATAAATGTGCAACTTCAAACACTCAATCAAAGGATATCAGATATAGAAATTGGAAAACCAAAGAAGAGTTATGCTCTCCAAGAAATTTGTCCATATCCGTTTGATCAAAATATATCCATGGTACCTTTTCCCAAAGGCTTCAAAATACAAAAATTTGACAAGTATAGGGGGAAAGGAGATCCAATCAAGCATGTACGCGAGTTTTCAATAGCTTGCATGGAACTACAATGAAATGAAACCTACTTTATGAGAATTTTTCTATGGAGTCTTAGTTGGCCTGCTATAGACTGGTTCTCTCATTTACTACCAGGTATCAAAACATTTGATGAATTATTAGATAAGTTTGTCAACCAATTCTCATATAAAATAGAACAAGACATCATGATCACAAACCTTTATAAAATCAAGTAGAGTCTAGATGAATCATTTGCCTCATACCTACAAATATGGAGACACAAAGCGCGAAAAGTGGTCCATTCTAGAGAAGCAACTTGTTGATGTCTTTATCTCCAACATACATGTAGATATGAATTACAACCTCGCAGTACTATGCCCAAGAAATTTTGAGGAAATTATTGAAAAGGGTATACTTATTGAAAGAGCCCTTGTTGCTAGAGGAACAATTGAAATATAGAACCCAAAAGATCAACCTTATACTTCAAATGACAAACCCAAGATATGGAAAAAAAACAAGAACATAACCAATGATGGAGTAGTTGATGCAAAGTTCATATGCAATGTACAAGCTCCCAATATGCCAAAAAATCAGGTCCAAACAAAACAACAAGGTTATCAATAGAAAAACCAACAAAATTACCAAAAAAATAATCAACTCAGTTATCCACAGAACAATCCACAAAAAAAACAACAACAAAATTGAGGATAGGACAACGAATGGAGACCACCTCAACAATATGACCAACCACAAAGGAAATTTACTCCTTTGGGAGAAACCCTCGAGGTCATTATGCAAAAATTAGTCCAATATAACCTCATCATAATAAATGATAGACCAAATTATGAGGAACCCAACGTCAAACCCCCTTGGTATAATGAGAATGACAAATGTGATTTCACAAAATCAAGGGGAACACCACCAATAATTGCATGAGACTTAAAAACATTTTGCAATACTTAATTGAAAAATGAAAAGTAGACATCAAACCTCGTACTGGAAATAAAGACCTAAATATCTACAAGGATCTAATTCTTGACCATTCTAGGGGAAACAAAAAAGTTAAAGAAAAAGATTATCATAAGGTCAAATTCTCTTATGGTGAGGATATTGTCCTAGGACATATCTCTTGTGATGATCATACCATCCATACATTAACCATATGAGGTAGAGATTCTAAATGTAATGTGACCACCCAAAGGGGAAGAGTAACCATCCAAGGAGCACCAACCCAAGTAAAGGCCACAAGTAAGCCATCAAGTGACTATAGTATTGTGGACAAAATTAAGAAAACTCTCGCCTTAATCTCCATCCTTGAGCTCTTAAAACTATCACCAACACTTAAGGAGATGTTGGAGAAATCCCTTATCTAAACATTAGTCCCAAACAACCTTGACGCTAATTAGTTTCAAGCCATGGTTGGAAATATCGCGTCCACTCACCATTTAGTATTTTATGAGAAAGACACTCCACAAAGATCTTCTCACAATCAATCCTTGTATTTAGAACTAGGTGTCCATAAACAAAAAGTCAAGAGGGTACTCATAGATAATGGTGTAGGTTTAAACATTGGTACCTTAAAATTTGTGAAACAATTAGGATACTCTGATGATGTCATAGTATAAAAAAGATAATCACCATCAAATATTATGATGACATGGAGCACAATTTGGAAGGGACAATTAGACTACTTGTCAAGTACTGGATCTCGAGATTCCGTCAACCTTCTCTTGGGTCGACCATGGATCCATGCATGGAAGGAAATGCCATCTACATTCCATCAATGCATAAATTTTCCTCATGACAATAAGGAAATAACCATATATGCTGACATCAAACATTTCAATTACTATGCTAAATTGGAGGAAAATTATAAAAGGATTCAACAAATACCCAACAATGATATATATTTTCACTACCCTCATCCTACACTACACCATCATTCATTGAGCCACCTAAATCTGATACCAAGATCCAAGTACTTGACAAGGGTTGTGGGGAGTACCACTTCAACCAATATTTTTGTATTAGAATGCTTCCCCCAACACTGAAGATATATGGAGGACCCAAAGAAATCAAACATGTACAAAATGTAACAATGGTAGTGAAACCCACTATTTTCACCAAGTGGGGAGACATGCACTATGAAGAAGTATGTGAAGAGGATCTATCTTCATGGATCTACAAAGAAGAAGGATGAGAACAACCACTACTTCCCCTTCCTATTGAAAAAAAAACAAAGGGTATCAAATAGTCAATAACATGGGATTCACTAGACAAGGTGGCCTTGGTCCACATGGACACGATAGGAGAGAACCAATCATTATAGAATGACACCCAAAGAATCTTGGATTGGGTTATAATACATCTAATATGGTTACCAAAAATACTGAAAACACTTCTAGTAAGGAAGGCGCTACTTCTACCACTGATGAAACATTGGAGACTTGTGAACATCTAGATGACTACATGTATATCAAATACATGTTTGAAAACCTCAACGTCAATACCCTCACTACCAAAGGTACATTTGATATTGACCATATCAAGACAAATTCCAATGAATATGAATGGAATTCCTGTGATTCTAGTGAATACAAATTAGATACCTTATGGATCCTTAAAATGACCAATGTTCCTAACCAAGTTACAACTTCCATAAGTTTTTCAGATACCCATGACAAAATTTCCTTGCATTATCCATAATTGATACATTGGGACCAACAACATTTGCATACACCGATTTTGGACACATTCTAGAATGATGAAGCTATTGCAAAGTTCATGGGACTCTGCATGAATATACCCCAAGAATATCACAAAGTAGGGTTTGTAATGGAACTAGATCAAAGAGCATATTTTAGAGGGGAGATTATATATTCCAGTCACACAAAAAAATAGAAAATTTAAAAATCAAAAGGAGGTCCCCTAAAGAAAACCACAACATGGATTTATCAGATTCAGAAAAGAGAAAAACAAAGGACACATCCAAAGGTGAAAACCTCTCTAAGGAACTTGAAGATGGATCATTCAATATAGCCACCATAGAACATCAAGAGAAATCAACACTCCCGATCGAAGACGCCGAACCTATCAATGTTGGCACAAAAAAAACACCTAAAGTCACATATCATGCAACATCATTTGATCCCGAAGAAAAGGTGAACTTCTCAACATTTATCAATGAAAGGAAAATTAACTTTGCATGGACATACGTTGACATGCCAAGGCTATATCCATTATTAATTGTACATCACCTATATGTATTCCCTAGAGCTAAACCCATCAAGAAAAAGCTACAGAAGATGCATCCACAAATAACACTTTTTTTAAATGTGGAACTTCAAAAAATATTAGATGTGGGATTCATCTGACCAATTGATTATCTTGAATGGGTGTAAAATCTAGTACTAGTATCAAAGCCCAATGGGGGCATAAGAATCTAGACAAACTTCCAAGACCTAAACAAGGCTTTCTAAAAAGATGACTTCCCTCCTCCCAACATTGATATGATTATAGACCTAACTATAGGGAATGAAATGTTATTACTAATGGATGACTTATGTGAATACAATCAGATCAAAATATATCTAGAGGACCAACATAAAACAACATTCACTTGTGTGTGGGGGACCTTATGTTGAAATTTTATGCCATTTGGTCAAAAGAATGCAAGAGCAACCCATCAGTGAGCAATGACTACAATATTTCATGATATGCTACAGACAACTATGAAGGATTATGTGGATGACATACTAGAAAAGTCCATCAAAAGAGAAGACCATTTTACCAGCTTAGCAAAATTATTTGATAGGCTAGAACAATACAACTTAAGAATCAATCCAAAGAAGTGTGTATTTAGAGTAACATTTGGAAAACTGCTAGGGTACATAGTATCAAGAAGAGGCATTAAGGTAGATCCTTGCAAGCTAAAATCCATACTAGAAATGCCTCCTTTGAAGACATTGAAGCAGCTAAGAAGTCTACAAGGGAAACTATAGTCCATAAAGAGATTCATTACACAGTTGGTAGACAAGTGTCATCGGTTCACCTATTTTCTACACAAAGACATCACCTTCAAATGAGATGGTAGATGTGATCAAGCATTCTAGTAGGTCAAGGAGTATCTACTCACTCCTCTAGTATTGATTCCACCAATTCCATATAAAGCAATGACCCTATATGTGTCTACAAAACAAGAAACATTAGGAGCTCTCCTAACACAACTAGATGACAAAAATAAGGAAAGAGGAGTCTATTATATCAACCGAACAATGGTGGGCTATGAGTTGAACTATTATCTGTCATCTTTGCAACACAAAATTTGAGACACTACATCTTGAACAAACAAGTAAATATCATATCAAAGGTAGAACCTCTAAAGTATCTATTAGAAAAATAATCTCTAATAGGAAAGATCGCTAAATGGGTGATGATACTGAGTGAATTTGACATATAGTATATGGATAAAAAAGATATCAAAGGAAAAATCACAATAGATCAACTAGTAGAAGCACTGATGGAAGATCACTGGCCTTTAATAAAAAAATTCCCAAATGAAAGCATACTACTAATAGAACAAACAAGCCGTTGGACCTTGTATTTTTATGAGTCCCACACTCAACACGACTCAAGAGCAACTATCTTATTTATCACACCACAAGGAGATAATATACCTAAGGATTACATGATTGCTTTCCCATGTACAAATAATATCTATGAATATGAAGCATTAATCAAAGGACTGAAGATGGCCATCAAATGGAGGATAAAGGAACTATAATTTTATGGATACCCTCAACTGGTAATAAGGAAAGTAAGTGACGAGTATCAAATAAAGGATGAAAAACTAATGCCATATAAAAAATGGTGGAAAAATTTAAATAGTACTTTGTCATCGTCACCTTTGAATAGGTTCCAACAAAGCAACCGACACTATGGAAACAATAGGTTCACTCCTCGACATTCTAAAAAACATTCCAAAATACAAATTCCTTGTGGAGAAACTCCTCATACCGATATTTGATATCCCATAATTTGAACTAGTTTTTGATGTTGTTGGTCCTAACTCACCATGGTACCAAGATACATTTGACTATATCCAACATGGTATCATAACTCCTAAATTAAGGACAATCCAAAATAAGCCTCTATTTTTAGAATCTCTCGATTCACTGTCCTAGGAGATACCCTATACAAACAATGTCTAGATAGAAAATTACTTTGATGTCTCAATATGGAAGAAGCAAAAAATACGTTACAAGAAGTGCACTAAGGTATTTATGGGTTTCATGCAAGTGGACCTAACCTAATACAAAAATTATTGAGAACAAGGTACTATTGGCCCTCAATGGAACAAGAATGCATTCAATACTCAAGAAAATGCCGTCAATGCCAACAACATAATGACCTTGTTCAAACACCAATATAGAAACTAAAACCTATAACAACACCATTGCCATTCTCGTAGTGGGGATTAGAATTGATAGGTAATATCTCTCCCACTTTATCTAAAGGGCACAAGTTCATTATCATAACAATTGAATACTTCACAAAGTGGATAGAAGCAATTCTATTTTAACATACATCATAGGGAAACAAATATCCAAGTTCATCTTGAATTATCTAATTTGTTGATCTGGAATTCCCCAAACCATCATAATGGACAATGGAACCCCATTCAAAAAACAAGATGTCAAAGAAATTTGTTTAAAGTTTTCTATCCAACATTGATTCTCCATACCCTACTACCCCCAAGGAAATGGTCAGGCTGAAGTGTCCAATAAAACCATCCTAAAGATACTAAAAAAGACTGTTAATGAAGCCGATCGTGATTGGAATTTTTAACTAAACCCAACCCTATGAGCTCATCAAACCAGTATTCATACACCTATAGGTTCCACACCTTTTTCCTTATTCTATGGATCTGAAGTTGTCTTTCCTATTGAAGTTGAAATCCCCTCACTACGAGTATCCCTAAAAGGCATGGTCAACAATGAGGAATATCGGGTGTCCAGATTGAATGAGTTGGAACTCTTAGATAAAAGGAATTTGAGCGCGTTAAACCATATTTAGGTTTATCAAAATTGGCTCAAATGAAGCAACACCAAACATATTAAAAACAAAAACTTTCAAGTTGGTGACCTAGTACTAAAAGAGAATCAAAAGATCCAACTAAATCAGGATGGGAAAGGGAAGTTCAAACCAAACTAGTTAGGTCCTTTCATCATCACAACAAGCTATGGCTCCAAATTTTACCAATTGGCTAATCCTAAAGGAGAACCTTTAGCTGAACCACTGAACAAAAACCATTTTAAAAATCTTAATACTTGAACACATCAGAGTATCCCATCAAAAATGCCATAAAGCAAAAAAAAAGGTAAAGATACATAAAACGTTCTTTAGGTCAAAACCACTTTGTGGCACTTGTAGGATAGGTACCATAGTGAAAACTTGGTGAATAGGCACTGCGTTTGAATAAGACATACATTATTATCTATCTACACTATCTACAAGAATCCATCCCATTCATCTCATAATAAAACGTGCAAAACAACCATGTCTCGATGATTGATCAAGTGTTGAACCTTGCCACACCATCAAAATATATCTCCCCTAATGAAGATAATATTATCTTGAATTGGGGGAAACTTCCTGAAACTTGTAGTGGATTGGATCCTTGTAAATCCCATCATAGTTGAAAAATAATAAAAAATCAAAAAACATCCAAAAAACCAACAAAATAATTAAAATTCAAAAACATTAAATATCCCAAAACCATGTTATGCTTTGA
Source organism: Sequoiadendron giganteum (assembly GCA_007115665.2). NCBI lineage: Eukaryota > Viridiplantae > Streptophyta > Pinopsida > Cupressales > Cupressaceae > Sequoiadendron > Sequoiadendron giganteum. The sequence goes on along the minus strand of CM021105.1, from coordinate 347,877,738 downwards.
GTCAACACCAGTCAAACTACGTGGTGTTTGTGTGTATATTGTAGGCAAGGCTTATCTCTGTTTAACCCATGAGGCCTTAGGTTAGTTCCCTTAGGTGCTCATAATGGTCTTTTAGCTTAGTAAAAATTACAAACAACAAAAACATTCAAATATCTTATCAGAATCCAAACACATTCATAAAATACAGAAAACAAAAAAAAAACATCAAAACATCTATAAAATCTCAAAAATCATATCTCCATCATCGCCTATCCACAATAAAACATTCATCCATAATAAAAAAAATCATAATTTTCATCCTTTGATAAAACATACAACAAACGAAGCAACATCAAAATCTAGAACTTTCAAGAAAACAATCACAAATATTTTATCACAAATAGACTAAAACAATGCTGAAGTGTTAACTACCTATCTATTGACAATTCACCATCAACATCCTGAGATATGTCTTAATGGATAGATCATTCCTATAATAGACATCATCAATACTTGATAACAACCTGAAAACTCAAAATTGATATGGCAAGTGATACAACAACAATGTTTATCTTTTTGTGATCTTATCTTTCTGATTTATTATTGAACCATTCCCAAGATCTCTCAAGGATTTCCATTAAGGACTTAGATATGAAGGAATGGGGGCAATTGAGCATCATTTCTGTTTGCTCTATTTATTGGATATTTTTATGATACTACCATGGCAAATACTTGCTTTGTTTTATGTGTGGAAGTTGTTTTGAGGTATTTTGTGTAGTGGTTGCGTGTTAGGTACTCCATACCTCTCATGTATCTAGTCTAAAATATTTTAAAGCTTCTCACCCATACATTCGAATAGGGTTTCCGTATGTCTAGTATGAGCAAGAATACTCCTTGTTTGCAGAGTCAAAGTCCACGCAATGGATACACCACCACCTTGGTTATCAATACCATGGTGCATCATGTCTACTTGCTATATCAATAAGGATTGCTAAAGATACAAAGCCTCCATGAAAGAAAAAGAAAACTCATAAATGACTAACAACATCAACTATTCTTCACTTATTACTATTTTCTTCTTATCGACATTTCTTTTGTCAGTGCTTGCACTTAAATGTGTCACATTAGCTTATTGAAAAAATTGGTTCATTATCTAGAATTTTCACCAAATTTTCTAAGGGGGCACCATGTTATCCTGTCTAGGGAATATTGGGGCAACTCTTGCACCTAGGACAACTCTTGAGCAATAATTTTTGAATTTTCTTTGATTCAATTCTCAAAATCACATTGTATCAAAGAAGGAAAAAATGTAGATACCCTAAATTTTCCTGATTGGCGAACAACACTAACTTTTACCCTTCTTCGCTAAATGATTAAATAATACATTATTTAATTATTATCAAATTTTATATTCGTCTATTAATTAAGTGATTTAACATTATTTAATTAATTCATCCTCAATCATCATTTACATCATTAAACCCTATTTTCCTCTATTAATCAAATAATATTTAATTAATTCACTATTTTATCATTAATCTAGCTTTTATTCCTCTTGATTAATTAAATAACACAAGTTATTTAATTATGTTGCTAATAAACCCTATTCCCCTAAATCAATTAAATATTATCACTTTATAGTTTAATTAAATCACTTTCCCCTCTCTAAACCAAAATAATTAAATTAATTATTCAACATCATTCAAAAAGGTCAAAACAAATAAATATAACTTTATTTGTTAAATTCAAACATGACTTGCACGTTCAACTCAAAAATATTAATTAATTAATTACCTTCACCCCCTTTTGTGATTGAGAAAATTATGACCACTGATTACTCACTCTGAATCACTATCTGATTCATCTATTTCCTAACCAATTCATCTATTCTTCAATCCCACTAACCTTTCAATCTATTTCCTCAATTCCACTGAACACTCAACTTGATTTCATCAATCACACCAATTATGCAATCTAAATCCACTGATTTTTCCTATCTAATTCCTCTCAACAGTTTTGAACCATTGATCAAGATATTCTACTACATAATCTTGATCATTCATCCCAAAACGTAAAATCTATAAAATAACCTTCTACCTTCTCATAAATCATCTATAATTTACATAGTGAAGCATTGCACGATTACCTTTGGAGCACATTACAATATTATCATATTCTAGTACGACATTACACACACACATTGAAGATTTTGTAAAAAATAATGGAGACTTCACATTGATACAAAAACACAATCCAACATCCTTGCAAATACACTTCTACACGAAATCGGTAACAATATAGTTCATTGATTTTATTGTTTGCTATATTGTTCATTTCATGAGTAATGGGCATGGAATCCTAACCTTTATTTGAATCATGATTTTGTTTGATTTATTTATGTTGATTTTTGTATGCTTCTGATTTCCCCCTTACGACACTTACAACCTTATCACCGACAATAGCTACTCGATTAATCCAATCAGAAGTGGACTTAGTCCAACTTCTCATCTGCTCTACCTTACTCACCTCCTCTTTTAACAAAATTTCCAGTGTAGATGACTCGACATGAACATCTTCATTAGAAGTAACAATTTTCTAGATAAAAGTAGTTAATTTCACCACTTACGCTTTTTAACTCTTTCTTCGTGACTTGGTCCTTATCCATTCGATTTAAAATATTTGATACCGACCCCTAGAATTCATCAATATTTTGTGATCTACTTGCTAGGCCGATATTGATGGATGTGACCTGATGTTTTGATGCTAGATGGTAGAAACATCCTTGTCAATTACTGGAATGGCCATGTGTACTATGTAGGAACCCGAAGTATTGGTCATGATGCATGACCTTACCTTCTCTCTCTTCTTCTCTTTGGGTTTCTATCCTGAACGAGCCATGATTGCTTCAAAACAGACCCTTAGATCTCAAACTATTGGGGCTTTATCTTTTAATTGTTACTCAAACCAAGATGGAGCCTATGTTTTCTCTAGAGAGGACACCTTATCCTATTATTCATCCTATGCTATTCTATCTTCATCTTTGGGGGCCTCTTCTGTGATCTTTTCTTATTCCTCAATTCTCTATTTTTTCTATTACTTTCTCTTCCTCAGCAAATTCAATATTGGATTCCTTTTCTTCTTCTTCATGGAGTTATTCCTCCTCTTTCTCTTTTTTTTGCTCCTTATCCTCTTCTTCCTCCTTAGAGACCTCTTCATGTAGCTGTTCCTGAAAGGTCTTGCTTAATTCTCCTTCTTTTAGAATCTTCTCTCCCTCGTCATTAGAGACCTCTTCATCAGGTTATACAATCCTAAGCCCCACCTCTGGATCTTAAAAATATTCATCTTGCTCCAAATCAGAAGAGTCCTCACCCACACCAACTGCCTCTTCGAGTGCTTCCTTTCCTTTCTACTACATCTCCTCCCAAATTCTTTCCACATTCTCCATATTTAGCCAATCCAAGGGAGGTGGAGGAATGGGAAAAGCGGTAGTGAGTTGAGACATGAGGAGATTTTCATTAGGGGATAGTAAAGTTTTAGAGAATCATTGAGGCATACTTTGTAAGTATTCCATGAAGGATTGTGGTAAAGTAGGTGTAAAAGTCTAAATTGGGGAAATAGTAGGTGGTACTATTGAAAAGATGAGATGAGAGGGTATAAGTGAGGAGGAAGATGGAGAAGATGATGAGGAATCAACCATAATCATTGAGGTGGTTGGGGCGGTATATGGAATGTGGACAAAGATGTCCATAGTGGGTGGAGAAGATATGGGTGGCGGAAGAAGAGAAAAAGCCGATGGAAGGTGTGTAGTGGATGGTGGTGGTGAATGTGGATGGGTTGGTGATTGTGTTTGAACATTATCCTAGGGAGGAGAAGGCTCTTCCTTGATAGTTTCCATAATGAAAGTACTTGAATTTTTAGCTTTCTTCAAGGGCCTACATCCCTCCACAACCTTTCATAGACACGAGGCTTTTTAGTGGGCTGCCTCTCGAATGTGTCCTTCCTTTTGTGAGAATGAGGAGGAGGAGAAGTTTCCTCTTTTATAGATGATCATGCTTCAACCTCATATTTTTTTTTCCTCCTTCATCACTCTCAAAAACATTCTCCTGCTCCCATTCTCCAAATGTGGGCTCAACCCCTTGTTGCTCCAATTGAGCAACCTGATCATCCAGCTACTACTGTTTTCTTTATAACACCAGATGGGTGACCACATCAATATCAATTTCTTATTCTTTCATCCAATAAATTAGTGGTAAAGAGACTTTGGCTATTTTACTGAAAGTGGCTTCATTCAACCTATTTTGATCATCCTTCACCCGATCTGGCACCATGTAGATGCCGAGAGTTCTGAAAAGCTCCAAAGACATTCTCATTTGCAGTATTTTCCAGAACTCTTGATCATTCTCATAGTTTTCCTAGATGAATTCCAAGTGAGGCTTATGTGTATGTTGTCTTCCCACTTGCTTCTTCAACTTTCCTAAGGGATCAACGTTTCCTCTCACAGTATGAAACATGAGCCCATAGTCTTGAATATTCTTGAATTTTTTTGCTGAAATGTCCATTGGGTATGAATACATCCCTCTTCCAAGTGTCATAGGATAAGGTACCATGGCTCTATGTTTGGACTACAACAGTTGATGCGAGGTTCACAATTCTCATGTAAGCTCTAGGATTACTATCTTATCTATCGAATTATATGGTGTCCTTGAGAATCCCTCAATTGTAATTTTTTTAAACTTGGGGAACTAAATGAATCAGTAGCCAAATATCTTTACCATAGCTTTGGTGAAGTACGCCATTCTATTTTTGAATTCTCCTGGCAATGACTTGAAAATGTACATAATAAAGGCATTGTTATCCGCTTGTATTTTTTCTTGAAATTTATGTATTGTAGCTGTGGGTAGCATTCATAGATAATATTTTGATTCAATCTTGTCCCTAGATTTCCCTTACATGTCAAACCCCTATATGTGAAGTTTTCCACCAATATTTACACAACATAGGTCATATAGAACTCTGAGGTCTTCTTCACCGAAGCAAATTTTTCATGGATGTTATCACTTATCATCTTGTCCTAGTCAAATTTGATATATCCCCTTAATATTTATTCAGTAAAGTACCACATCCATTCTTCAAATGTGTTGGATACATGAAGTCCCACAATTCTTCTCAATAGTGTGAACATATCATTCACCTCCTCCAAAAAATCACTTCTATAAATTTTTTTGTGAAGCTTTCCCACACTTGGATGGGGAGTCTACATCTATTTCTTTTTTAGTACTTGAGTGCAACTCATAGGACTTTCCCTCCACATATTGAGTGCATACTCATCAATCACTTCCATTTTCTCAAAAGAAGGGATCCCAAAATTTTGAGTGATAGACGGAGGTGATAGATCAACCACTACCCATCCTTCAAATGTAATGACCCTTCAAGAATCCTTATGGTAGAACTCACTGCAACTGTGGATGAGCTCAAGTCTAACTAAAGATGGTGGGAACCCCATTGCATGTGAAATACCTCTTTTCCTTATCCTTCATGCCATATCATTATTTGGTTTGATCAAGATATGCCCCAAGTCAGTATCCGAGAGATTGTCCCAAGCTGAAGAAATTTTGGAGGTGACCTTCACACCACGAAACTTGTATTTCATTTTTTCTTTCTCCTTTTCGATTTTAGTTTTTCTCTTGCTCTTTCCCGCTTTCTCACCCTATTCCATACAACTTGTAAGAATGACATGTAATCAGTTGAATTTATTAAGCGAGAAGATAATACATTAGTATGATCGAAAAAACATATAATTAAGGCCAAAAATCACCATAAATGCATCAAATACTAGAAACGAGGTGTTCAAATTAGCTTCTTGGATAAGTTTCTAGCATTTTGTAGGTTTTGAAGCTTTGCGGGCTGGGGAGTTGTGGGTGCCACAAGGTTGCGGGGATGAAGGGTGCAGGTGCTAGAGCTAAGGGTGTTAGTGGACTAGTGACCCGCACATGACAACCCACAATGAGAAAAAACTTGAAAATTTTGGGTTAATATAATTTAGCACATGGAAAGATAATCATGTAAAGTATCTTAAATGTTTCAATTCAATAAATTCATCATTTTGGCCCATGTGGGAAAGCCTATGCAGAAGCCACCCTATCAGAAGCCAATAATGAATATGTCAAAAAAATAGCATGAGAGACAAGACTTTCTACAAGTGACCTCCCATGCATGTTTTTCTGCAACTAAGAAAAACTTAGTAATTTCAACGTTAACTTCATATAAAACACAAGGGAAAATAAAGGGTGTAAACTATGCAGTCAAAGTTCATTTTATAACCCCTTTTGGAAAATACAAAAATCTCACTTGCGAAAACCAAGGAGGTGAAATCCAAGAGGGTTCGTGTCATAAAATGGCCTGATGAGAATGGATTTCCACATCAGACTTCCCACATGGAACTTCCCACATAGCACTTAGGACTTAGTCATTTTTTGGCTCAATGGTTTTCAACATGTGTGAAAATGAAAGGTTTGAAGTTTGCACATACTAATGGATTGATTAGAGTTATGCAAAAATAAGAGAGTCGGGGGCCATCAGTGATCACACCAAAATTTAGATGCAATCGATGACACTCCACATAGGTCTTCCCCCATAGTGTGGCCCCATAGTTGTGGAAGGCATGGGATCTTCAAGCCAAAATTTGGCATGACATAAACAAAGTTCTGCATGAGAATTCCCATGTCAGAATTTAAGTTCATGCTCTAACAATTTTGAAACTTTTCGCTAATAAATGAAACTTGTAGTGAATATTGACCGTAAAATCCATACTTTTTAGGTGGAAAATTGGAAAGAAACAACCTTGTAAAGATTAGACCTTGAAATCCTTAGAATCTATGGTGCAAAGAGTAGAGAAACCTCATTCAAATTCTCAACGTGTGAAGGGTAAAAATGAGCTCGGTCTAACCCCTATTTATAGACCCTAGTGCATTAATGATAGGTATATTTCTTAGTTTTTTTGAAAAGCCTAGTTTGTGGGATCCCACAATATAGAGGATAGGCTGGTGTAGAGACAAAGAATGCAAATACCTGGGCAATGTAGGGATGGAGGATGTGGGTGTTGGTGATCCTAACACTGTCTTAATAGAATTTTGTATACAACTTCCTACGAATAGATTTTCGCATGGAAAGTTTTGCAATGGCCAAAATGACTCTGACATTTTCCTGATGGCTTCCAACATATGGAAACCCACAATGAAATTCCCACAAAGAGAAAAAACTTAGGAAAATTTTCAAGATTTTCAAGAGGCATCAAAATTTTGAAGGTAAAGTGGGACAAAGGCCAAAAAGTGAAGGTGAAATAAAAACCAAAAAAGCATGGGCAAAACCGGTACAAAATTGAAAAGGGAAAAAGAGGGAGGGGTCCCTAGCTTTGGTGGGATGTGTGTGCAAAATGCACAATAATTTATTTTCCACTAATGAAGCTAGGATCAAAAGCCACTTCAATTTGACCAGTGGGTTGGGAAGAGAAATCAACAAGGGATTTAAAAACAACTAGTGAGAGCATTAACCTATTGCTTTAGTTGATCTTTGCTCTATTTATCTTTCTCTATCCTCTCTACAAGTCTTGCAATTGATATTTGGAAATTATGGAAATCTCCATCCCTAGTAGAGGGTCCCAAATTAATTTTTATGATGTTGAATTCTTTTACAGTCATTTGACTAGCATCTTTTTGCATAGAGGGATGAGAAAACTCAACATACATATTCCCCGAGGAGGGGTCATTTAACAATCAAGAGGCAATTTTGGGATTTTGAATTTTGGATTTCTCTAAAGTAGTTGAGACACAACATCCTCATCAACAAAACTCAATACAAAAAACTTCCTTTTCTTGGTTAAAGATTGCTCTAACCATGAAACTAATGAAAGTGTAGGGACATTATTGGTTCTAGGGGAAGAAAATTAAAGAGGCCTTCTCAAAGGAGGTGTATTAGAAATCCCAACTTTGGATGAAGAAGATGGATTCTCTTCAATTTGTGTGGATGAATTTTTAGGGGCATTAGAAAGAGGAAAATTAGGATGAGATGAAGATTCAATTTATTGATATGGAAAAGAAGACACATGAATAGTGTCCTCTTCTATATCATCCATTACATGGCTTAATATTTCTTTGTCTTTTTCTACTTGAGTAGCTTATTCCATATATAATTCACAAACCTTTGCCAAACTTCTCTTTCTCAGAGGGTCTTTGTTATCACCTCCACCACAACTAGAAATAGCCTATTGTGCAATAAATGTTATTTGTTGAGGAGGTGAAGATCTCTTTTGACTACTTTCTGCTCGCTTTGAAGCTCCTTTATCTTGTTCAGGAGTAGGGTTTTGATTTTCAACATTTTTATTCATCACCCATTCCTCAGTTCTTCAAAGAAATATTATAGTCTTGACTTTAATGGTCTCTCTTTCCTTAATGCTCTAATCAATCAGTTAGCTTTGTATGTGATTTGTGAAGATGAGATCTAGTAACACTAGTACAAAAACAACAATAAACTACTTAAAAACCTACTAAAATCTGCTTATAAATGACTACAGTTGGTCATGTGACCACTATTAGTTTATTTCCAATCATATATAATGTGACCAGATTGATGACTAAATGATTTTTAGTCATTTATTGTTTGTTTTGATTGATTGATTTGGTAGTATATTTAGTCATTCATTGTTGTGATCTGGTCACTTGTTTAGTCACTTTTTTCCACTGATATATTTAGTCATTGATTGTTGTAATCTGGTTACTTATTTAGTCATTTTTTATTCACTGATATATTTAAATGGTCACTTATTTAGTTATTGATTTATTCATTGATTATTGTAATCTAGTCACTTGTTAGTTTTTGATTTAGTCATTGATTGCTATAATTTGGTAGTATATTTAGTCATTTTTATTCATTGATTTCACTGGTCATACATCTAGTCATGTTTATTCATTGTTCACTGATTTCTATCAATTGGTAGTATATTTAGTCAATTTAATTATTAATTGATGTCAATTAGTAGTATATTTAGTCATTTTGATTGACTAATATTTGAGGATTTAAGCATAAAACAGAAAAATACACATCAAGCACATAATAAGACAACCATTGAGAAGGAAAAATTGGTAAACTTTATTAATAAAAGAAAGGTGTTATAGTTACAACTTAAAAATAGAGTATTACAATTATTATTTTCAGTTAGAAGACTTAAAATTTTTGTTACAATATTGCAGAGAAATGACTACAAGAAAGAAACTTCTCCAAAAGATTTCTTCAATGATGGAAACACATGCTTGAAGCCCTTCAAAGTGAGCACATGCCCCTTTCATCTCTTAAAACTTCTACAACATGGGAAATCTTCCTGGAGCAAGTTGTAACATGTAGAATCCAAGGAGAGTGTTGATCATGTCCCATATATGAAGCTCTCTCCTTCAACACAATCAACAATAACCTAGCTAGAATATTTCCTCCTTTATATGCAACGTGCCATCTAATATGAGCAACAAGGTGCCACCTTTCCCACCATGAATGAAGTTGTGCCTCAATACAACCAACAAAATTAATATTAGTCTCAATTTAGAAAGAATAAAAGTAAATTGTATATTGCAAGTTTACAAAATAAATTCCAAACGTAGTAGAAAGATAAATCAATTAAAAAATTGTGGCCTTTTCAACATATGCCTTAAACAAAGTGTTCAACATAGGCCTGAAATATGCATATTGAACCCTTGATTTTAGAACTTTGTTCAAAGTTTATTAAAGGTGATATGCTCATATTATAGAATGAAGGCTATCAACACTAACCAGACTGTAACAACATTATGAACAAAAAATTCTTGGAAACCAAGCCCAAGAATGCCATAAGACTTAATTAGACAACATATATGTCAACCTTGGTTCATGTGTTTTCTGAGTAAAGACCTGGACTATGGAAGAATCCATTTATACATAAATTCTGAATTAAGTTGATGAGAAAAGATCTTTGATATCTAACTAGGAAGCCTTAACATCCAAAAATTACTAACCTAATATTTCACAACAAGTTTCCCAACCATGACATAATCTTTACTTAAGAAACTAGATATTGATCCACTACCATATTGAATCTCACAGGATTTTCCAACTTCCTTAATATCGCCATGTAAGCAGACTAAACTAAGTGAGATTGAGGGTTTGAAGTAGAGTACCATCTTCTTGGTATGTGCTTGAATTTGATGACTCATATTTTTGATATGTGATTGAATTTGATGAATTGTATCTTGAATGTAAATAGCAAGCTAGCTACACTATAAAATCATTGTTGCAAAAATAACCACAAAACCCTCTTTAATTAAAATAATCCTTCTAGACATTTCAGTTAATTTCTAAGAGATAATTTCACTATCCAAACAACCGTCAATCTATTTATTGTATATAATTTACTAGAACTTAGAATTTTAATGTAATGAAACTAACCATAATTACCAAATATTTGACACCAAAATGCAGTACAAAATGAATTGTCTGACAAAATTCCTCTAAGAGATGTCATCTCATGGAATGAAATGATATGATCGTCGAATGCGCACAAAATGGATTTTGCAAGGAAGATCTCAAAATATTTGAATTAATGAAGCACTATAGAACACCAACATTGTAAGCTTTGATTGTGTTCTAGATGCATGTAGTCATGTAGGTTTAGTAGATGAGGGTTGCACATGCTTGACATGACAGTAACCCTTATTGCATTATATATATAGTTGATCATTAGGTGTGCATGGTTGACCTTCGTGCCTGTGTTGGCTATCTTGAGGACACTTGAAACATTATTACTGAGATGCCAGTTAAACCTTTGGTTCCTGTGGATCATATATGAATATAGGTTGTGTATTCCAACAACACTACTTATTTAGTTGGATCCTAAAAATGCTACAGCTAATGTTCTTCTCTAAAACATATGTGCAAAATCAGGCAGGTGTGGTGAGGTTCAAACAGTAAGGAGAATGATGAAATATAGATGAATTAAAAAGATACTTGTATGTAGTTGGATTGAAGGGAATAAATGGGTACATGATTTTTGTGTAGGAGATAGATCACATCCATAAACATGGGAGATCTATGCCAAATTGAAGAAATTGGCTTGGAAAATGAAGGTAGCAGGGTATTTCTAGATTCAAGACTTTACTCAATGCTGTGGAATAGAAGAAAAAAGAATCATTTATCTGCCACTATAGTGAAAACTTAGCAATTGCATTTGGTTTGTTAAACATGGCCCCTAGTAAAACTATTAGAGTTGTTAAAAACCTTTGAGTATGTTCTTATTTTCACACTGCATCTAAATTCATTTCCAAGATTTTTGCAAGAGAAATTGTTCTAAGATATACGAACCATTTCTATCATTTTAAACAGGAACAATGTTCTTGTGGAGAATATTGGTGATGCTAAATGAAACAATTTGAAAAACAGGCTTACACTATAATAATGTGCACTACATCAAATATCCATTAATAACGAAGGGAAATCCATTAAAGCATAAAAACATGGATTTTTTTGTCATATGTTATAGTTATAAGTGCCCTACTAGACATACATGAAAATGTGGAAGCAATATACACAGGGTAAGCAAACTGTTTCAAAAAAATGCCTCAAAGTAATGTGATATTTCTTTTTATAGTTTAACCATGATACCACACCATTTTGACATGATCCTTGTGATGATGTGGGATGCTACCGCTACACCACACCATTATTGCTCAACCTTCATGGTAATGCGAGATGTTACTACTACACCACACCATTATTGCTCGACCTTCGTGGTAATGCATGATGTTACCACTACACCGCACTATGTCTTCTTGGATCTCATGCGGATGCGGGAGAAGTATTTGAGTTACCACCATACTACACATTTATTGCTCGACCTTCCTAGTAATGCAGGATGTTACTACTACACCAAACCATGTATTCTTGGCTCTTGCAGTATGGCGACATTATGAAACTTGTCACAACCATCTACTACCTTGACAAAACAGTCTAATGAAACTATCCTATAGGGATGACAATCCAAAGAAACATGGAAATGGTTACACCAATAAATAGTTAACTAGAAACCATGAATTTTCAATGCATAATGGAAAATATACATAGAATTAAGTCAGTGAGAAAACATCCTTGGAGAATTTTCATCAAAAGTATGACAATCTAAGAGTTCGTAGTGGAAAACCATATACCCTCAAAGACCTAACAATCATAATAGACCTAGTGATATCCTTTAGAGTCATAAGAATAAATTCATAAGATAATATATGCAAGAGCATGAAAAGACACTGAGATGGAAGGGTAGTAGGTAGAGTTGAAGAATCAAACCTATAGTGAGAAGGTAGGGAGAACAAAGTAATTTACAGTCAAGAGCATCATGGCGATTTCTTAGGTGACTATATTTGGGTAGGAGAGAACTTAGTGGAAACATTACCATCAAAACAATAAGGATACTCAAAACCCTACCAAACCCTAGGGCCTTTTTCATCACCTTGTAAAGATCTAAAAAATGCATGAAAATATTTCATAGAGACTAAAATCATCTCTATTTTTCATGATCACAAAAAGTAACAAAAAGTAACAAAATTTAGATTTACAAGTGATGAAAAGATGTACATGGAAAGTGTATTATGCTAGTTTTTTTTTATAACTTAACCATTAACTATCCAATACATTCTAACAAAATACAAATATAAAATGAAATATTATGATTAACAAAATGATAATTTTAACGGTTATCTTAAGATAGACAAAAAAAATTTGTGCAAGTGAAAAATAACACCCTTAGGTTATTCTGAACAAATAAAATTTTCATTTACATCATTTTCAAGAAATAATTTTTTAGATCCGTCTCGCTATACAAAAATCAAATCAAATCTACAACAATCTCAAAGATCTGAAGGTTTAAAAATATGATATTTTTAGATCTATTCTTGGGTGTATCCTAGAAAATTCATCATAGAAGGATGGGTCATCACCTCATTTAGACCTAGATGTGGAACTTCCTTTGCTATTTCCATAGAATCCAAAATAGGCCTAAAAAATGCTAGAAGAAATAACCCTGTAAACACGCAAAAGGAAAAGCTAAATCAATAGTAATTTACTAATTTTCATTCAACTTCTCTGTAATAATTTTAAGTACTTGTTTCTATTGTACTTTAAAGATTTATAATATGAAGTTTAGCTATTCAAATAGCTTAAATAATTTCAAGTTATAAAACTAATAAATAGGCTTTAGCAATTAAAAAAAATCCACTTCTAAAATTTTAAATATCTTTAATGTATCTATTTACCGTTGTTAGAGAGTTTCAAACTATGAATTCTCCCTTTTCCTATAGGACTGAGAAAGGAAGAACACTATCAAACAATGATTGAATCATAACAAACAGTCCAAAAACAATGAAAATTACTGTCAAATGGTGACACAGATCCGTCCTCTAAGTAATTTGCACATGGTGATTGAGAACACAATGAGTAAGAAGTAAAAGAGCATTGGATCATAGCACTGCAAAATGGTCATGAGTTATGTAATGAACTTCACTATTATTTTTATCACAAAGGAGATCAAGATAATAACCAACATACTTTTTTGCACAAAGAATGTTCATGGAGTGCAATATTCCTTACAAAGATATTACCACAACAGAGTTTGAAAGGAAATGCACTTGCTATTTTATGCTAATATGGATATGTTCTAACCTGTAGTTAATTGTTGTAGCATAACAAATAGGCTAAATAGTTGTTCATATGCCATTGTTTCAAATTCTAAATTACTATACCTTATTCTAGGAGAAATTCACAGGGGGAGTCTATATATAAGACACCATTATTTTAAATTCAAAATTGATGGCTCTTTCATAATTGTTTGCTTCATTTATTTGATCTAAGACAACCTGTTGTATACAAAATTCTCTCAAAATCATAGTAAAATCCTTTATTCCAGGATGACTGTTCAAAATCTTTCCCATCATAATAATGAACAAAAGCATCAGTCATTAACTTGAACTTTGCAAGAGTTTCATCAAATTCTACTTTTCCACTCTCTTTTCCATTTTGAATTTTATTCCCATTTTCATCCATGAAGAACTTCCTCAGCTTGTAGATCTTGTTGTTAGCCATAGCTTTACTAGGTTTCGAGGATAGCTTCAATTTTTTACCCAAGCAACAATTGAAATTTTTTGGACTTACTAGATTAGAATTTGGTAAGGCCGAATTTTGTCAATTACTACTTGGGTAAAAACTCGAAGCTATCCTCAACACCTGGTAAATTTATGGCTAACAAGAGGATCTATAGGTTGAGGAAGTTCTTCATGGATGAAATTGAGAACAAAATTCAGAATGAAAAAGAGAGTGGAAAACTATAATTTGATGAAACTCTTGCAAAGTTTAGGTTAATGACTTATGCTTTTGTTCATTGTTATGACGAGAAAGATTCCGAACAATCATCCTAGAATAAATGATTTTACTGTGATTTTGAGAGCATCTTCTATACAACAAGCTATCTTAGATCAAATAAATGAAGCAAACAATTGTGAAAGAGCCAAAATTTTTTAATTTGAAACAATGGTGTCTTATGTAGAGACTCCCCCTATGATTTGCTCCTAGAATAAGGTGGAGGAATTTAAAATTTGTAAAAATGGTACATGAACAACTACTTAGCCTATTTTTTATGCTACAAAAATTAACTACAGGCTAGAACATATCCATATCAACATAAAATACTAAGTGCAATTCACCTCAAACTCCGCTATACCTGAGTATGACAATACCCGAGCTTCTGGTGTTTCTAGATGAAACCTATAGCAGAAAAGTGTAGTCTCTATCTGAAGGAACCATTTTCGAAGCTCTTCCATGAAATGAGGGTTGAAAACATTAGAAGAAAAGCAATACCATAATTATAAAGTAATTAGTTGTATCAAGCCAAATGTCAGAAAGTATAATTAAAAAGACAAATCCTTACAATTGGACCAAGAAGATTTATGATTTTATCTTTAGAATGTAGGAACTTTCTCTATTGAAGCTTCACAACCTCTAATTGGATCTAAAATTGGACCAATAAAATTTATGATTCTATCTTTAGAATGTAGAAACTTCCTTTATCGAAGCTTCACGACCTCAAATTGGATTTGATATTGGGCCGACAAATTTATGATTTTATCTTTAGAATGGACGAGATTTCTCTATCGGATATTAAAGATCTCAGGTTGGATGTGAAATTGGACCAGATGATTTATGATTTTATCTTTAGAATAAAGGAACTTCCTCTGTCAGATATTCAAAAATTCCTATACTCAGGTTCTTCTTTTCAGCAAAAACACCCAAAAGTGTTTCAGGCCAATTGAGAGTACTCTTCAACTTGGTTATGTCACTGATAGCAATCCAAGTTTTCCTAAACCATCCATACCCAAATTTTGCATCACAATATATTATTCTTGAACATAAAAATGCCACATATTAACCCCTTCTAAATAAAACATTTAATCATCATAAAACCATATTTAATAAATCATTTCAATTTGAGAAAGAATTCGATGTCATTTACTATCAAAACAAAAGTTGTATAAATCACAAAAAATCCATGAAGCCTCCTAAATGTAGCTTAAAGAAAGTTTATAGGATGGGTTTCATCCTAAGAAGCTTTCTACTACAACTCTCAATGAATGTATTATCAATGAAAAACAAAATTCTTCACACTCAAAGGAATGGAGTCAAACATTTATTTCAAAAGTATGTTAGCAGGAGTTAACTTAAAGCGATTACCTCTTGCTAAAATAAAGAGCCTATAACTTTGGTTGATATGCAAAGTGGTTGTGTTATATCAATTGTGTAGTGAATTCAAGCACAACCCATGTTTAATGGGCTATTCTAGAGAGTGATCAAAATTTTCTAAACCTTATGAATGTTACTTAAAAGTGTACAACTTAAACTACAAACCAAGTTTTTTACATACTTGAATGCAATCTTGGGTTACCACAAACTATAATAATGTGATTTGCTAATAACTATTATGGAAAGTATTAAAGCAAGACCCATTCTATATAGGATACATTTCCCTGATCAGGTTTACATACCTTAATGGTCAAACACAAGCTTCCCACACACTCTAGGATATAGTCCAAGATCATACCACAACCTTGTCAAGATAACTAATTTTTTGACCCAGGATTTAAGGTCATTTTTTAATACCAACAAAAGAATTGGTAAGATCATGACTAGGGTACAAACCCTAGGCCTCTGTAGAAACATAAACCATAACTCTAGCAAATTAGTGAGGTTGCAATACCAAAAATATTGAGACATTATGGACAATAACAAAATCTTGCAATCTAAAGATTGTATCTAATTACAAGCACACTATGTAGCTCAGTGACATTTGTAAATGCAATCTATGGTAATAAGAATGACAATCACTTGAGGTGTAACAGTAAAAAAGAGGTTGAGCAGTGACAAGATAATAAAGCTCAAACCTTGCATAGTAAAGTGGAAATTTTAATAGTGAGTTTCCTTACCCCCTTGCCGACCTTAAGGGTTTTTCAAATGCTATTGAAAGTGTTAGAAAAGGAAAATGCAATCAGGGAATGACTTTCCAAATAAAGTAATAGTGGTAATCATAGGTTGAATGTTTCTTCTTAGCCATTATATAACGGAGGTAGTGGATTGCATGCTTGAGAAGTGTTTTGTGACTCATCAAAGATGGGAGAATAGTGAATAATACCTTGTGGACTGTGAAGTAGTGACAATAAGGTTGAAGGATCTTAAGACCCACAATACCATGAAACAATGAGTCCCCTGTAGTAAGTAAGTAGGCAGTCTATAGGGAATAGTTTGATTTTATAGAAGGATTCTCATGAAAGGAATCTTCAAGTGACAGTGAATGATCTATTTGAGATTGCAGCTAAGGGTGCAATATCCAGTCTTAAAGGCAATTAGAAAAGCACTTAATGTGCAAGAAAATAAAATCATACACAACAAATAATTCACAATGTTATCTTGCACAATGCTTTGATTTTGAAGACAAAAATATCATTGTATCTTGATGAAATTAGTGACCTTAATGGTCAATCACTGGAAACCATGTTTTTAAAACATGTTATTATGCTTATGGAGGCAACATTTTAAGCAACACAATGAGTGGTGGTTTAGAAAAATGGCAAGTATGAAGGACTTGCTTTATATGCATACTATGCAGTCTAGTTTAAGACAAAATTCTTAGAAGATATTGAAGGTGGATTATGAAACTCAAGGGTTACCATGGGGTGATTCCACAATAGTGGTTTACAATTTTTGGCCAAACTGGACACTGGAATTAATATTTTTAACTATATCTTCACATTCAGGCACCTATAGCAGCTAAACCACGAGGAATTTGAAGATGATGCAAACTAGAGTCTCATCACATTTTGTCTGTAGATTCTAAAAATATTTTTTTCAAAATTTTTGGAATCAAATTGCACTTCTTTTTCCATCTCCCATGAAAACTAGTTTTTTTCAAAAAACAACATTTTTAAAAAGTGATGCACACCATATAACACATACATTTATTTTCATGAAGGGTAAAATTCTAATTCTTTTGAATTTAGATTTGTAACTCTAATATCTAGTGCTTCCACTTGGTTAGATAGTTTTTTATTGAATATTTTTTCTTTAATCAAGTTTTGAAGTCAAACCAATTACAATTTAGACATAGCGCAACTGTATAACGTGTAACTTTTTTTGTATATATCGAAATTCAATTGTTTTTTGTTGGATCAAGGACTTCAATATCTGGTGCACTCATATTTTTCATTTTTTTGTTTGATAATCTGCTATTTTTTCACATGTGTAGAACAAAGACCTTCATTTTTGATGAAAAACCTATGTTTAATAAAACTAAAAAAACAAATACATAATAAAACCAAAAAATATTAAAATTATATTCATTGGATAGCTCATTCTGAGGACTACCATAATCATTTAAAATAATTTTTAAATGAATTCATTTGATCCCCCAAAAGGTAAATCAAAAGTGATTTTTTATTAGCATTTTGATAGGTGTAAAGGAGACTCATTTATAGGTATGGTTTAAAACTAGCGAGGTTCTATCCAAGGGGGTTTGATGTAAGGTGGTTTAATCAAACCCTCTTCGATTGGAATCCTTAAAATAGAACTTTTAAAGGCTTAAATCATTATATTTTCTAAAAATATGTGATTTCAGCAAAAATCGGTTCCTCTCAGAAATTGTAAACCAGCTTTGTGGGATCACCCCATGATAAGGATTAAAGAAAAGAATGGGATATATTTAAAAGCCATTGTCATGAAGATATTAAAAATGTCACATGCAAAACCCTAGCAATTGGAGTAATGAAGACAACACCAAAGAGGATAGTATGCTGAAGTAGATTTAGGAGATCTCCACATTATCTAATCACAGACAATTACATCATTTATTTAAGTTTTTAAATTAAAATAAATCATTCTAAACCCTATAAAGGATACATTTATACTTCAAAAGAATCTGATTTATTTTTTAAATTAAAATAAATCATTCTAAACCCTATATAGGATACATTGATACTTCAAAAGCATCTGATTTATTTTTCTAAATTAAAAGAAATCATTCTAAACCCTATATAGGATACATTGATACTTCAAAAGCATCTGAAGGAATTTGAGATTATGCAAATATATGTCAATTAAATACCTGGATTACAAACAATAGCATGAACAATGTAACCCTTGTTGAGTAGAGAAAGAATGAGATAACCAACAATGAATCCTATGCCTCTTGTCACACACATCTCCTTACCATTCTTTGTCATTCTTTACTGAAACTTGGTAGGCTATGCCTGAAAATAAGGTTTTGATGAAGGTTTTAGAGTATGTTTATTAAAATGAAAACTCCATTTTGGTAGGCTATGCTTGAAAAAATTATTTCGATGAAAGTTTTAGAGTATTTTGGTGGGCTATATTCTTGATTCCTTAAATGATTTATTCAAATGGATTGTGACTAAATAAATGACTAACTATTTAGTCATTTTTATTTGTGTGACTAAATAATTTTTAGTCAATGACCAAATTAGTCATTTATTTATTCATTTATAGCTGATTTACAAAAAATTAGTAGAATTTAGTCATTTTTAGTTGTTGTGACTAATTTTTTTAGTCAACTAGTCAATTATTTGCCAAATTCTACTAGTGTAAGTCAAATTCATCATCTTTAATACTTTGGATATTCCAATTTAATATACAAGTTACAATCTACATTAGTGATTACTTCATACTCATCTATGCAATTTGTCAGTAGTCTTCTAATTTTGGAATATGATAAAAACTTGGACTTAATTGTAGATTATCTTTGACAAAGTTTTAGCTATTGAATGAAAACCTTCTCTCATAAAATTGCATAGTGAACTTGACCAAATATTTTTTAATGTTTATAGCATCGAGCATTGAATTACATTGATAATGTCATAAACCTATAGGAAAATGGATTTCTTCTTTCTTCCTTTCATGGCATATCTTATTTACTTCAACAAATTTTGTACACATTTCAATTAGAACAAACTTATCATCAACAAATTTTGGTAGTTTGTATGGTAATCCACCAATCCACCAAATCCCCCCATTTGTATGTAGGTAAATCTTTGAAACTGAATGAAGTAGTTGCCATAATTTTTAACCAATTAGGCTGCCTCTAGGATTATTGTCAAGCCCATGTCCCCTTGAGTTTCTTTTACCATCCTCATAGTGAAGATGTCATTTATCCTCTTGATGTTACTGTAATTGCTTTCGAATTGTAACTGAGTGTAATAATCATAGATATAGATAAAGTCATCAAAGAAACCTACCAAATTAAGTCTTGGCCAAGACCTTGTGCTAGCAATGATATAGAAAAAGTAGGATGACATAAAAAAACCCCATGTAGTTGGAAGCGAGTAATTTCCACATGAGTTTGGTTACTAATTAAGGTACCTCGATCATTAAACTATTGGACATGAATTATTATAATGATTAAAAAATACATCTATTACTTGAAATCATGCATATTCTCATTTCATTTTGATATATGGAGGACTATAATATATGATATTTCATCTATAAAATGAGATTGATGAATTTTTTAGGCCATTAGGATTTAAATTTCTTAGGTGTCTCAAACCCTTGGCAAGCAATCATATTCCTACATTGGCTCTTCTTCATAGTATAATGTTGGTAGGATACCATATAATCAATAGCAACAAAGACATTTATTTAAGGTAGTCAGAGACAAGTGTTGAAAGTATCATCATTTAGTCTAACCACCAACCTATTGTCATAAGTTCTTACCTCTCAAGTTTGTGGGTTATAATGCTTTATACACTTAGGAACCAAATCTGTGTATTGCATAGCCATAAGAAATGAAAAAGCTTGTATTAGTCCACTCTTGATTAGCCTATGTGTGATGGGAGACCTTTTTATCTCCCAATTCTATCCCAAAAGTATTGAAAATTTACATGACCTAGTTTTGTGTCCCCAATCTCTGAGATAGAATTGGTCAAACTTGAAAAATGCTCATACCCTAAATGTTTGAACTTCATTTTACCATGGAGGTGTGAAATTTGAAGAAAATTAGGGCTTTACGAAAGTTATGAATTTATTGACAAATTAAATACCTTATCTATATCCCATAGGCTATCTTAATCCAATCTCCAATACACCATGAATTTTGAAAGAGATCTTGATAAATAACTTTACTTTGTTCACAACAATTATCATAGTAATATTCAATGATGTAAGCCTTCTATTCTCCCCTTCTTCTCCATCAATTCACTATAGATTAGTTATTGAAATGGATCTTAAAATATATTTATAACTTGAATCATTTAATTTGAGGAAGGAGTATAAACAGTGCACCTTAAATTTGGCTTGTGCAAGATTTCTTGTCCAACATTTACTTTTGAAAGTTTTAAAATTTTGAAAAAGTGGTTATGAGAATGTGTCAGAAAAGTCACTGGTTTCAAAAATCTTGTCAGGTTTTGACAAAGGTTTTGAAACCTCTACAATCACCTACGGGACTTTATTAAGATCGCCCCCTGAAGAATATAGTCTTATAAAAGTAACTTTGTCAGCCTTAATTGAGGTTGTGGAAACCTTGTCAGATTCCAAAAAACATTTTGAAACCTTAAGGGAGTTCTCAAATGCTTTTTCATTTCCTTCAAATTATTCATATATTTTCAAAAGCCCATATCGAAACCAAAATTCTCTAATTGTGTGAGCTCTAGGATTAGCTGTAAATATCGGCCGAAAACCAATGAGGTTTTTGAAACCTTTTTGAATTTTGAAAAAAGGTTTCAATTTTTTTGAAAAGATTCAAAATTCTTATAGTTTCTATAATTTCAATTAAATACATAACTTATTTTACTTATTTGTCAGTAGGCTCTTATAGTGATGCTTTTGTTTTCTGAATAATGTCATCAAAATATCCAATCTATTTTACCAATTTCAAGGTACAAATGTTTAAGCTTGGACCACCATTTATCAGGAATCTTTTGATTTTATTCTTGTGGATACAAACTTCAAGATATAAATATGGGTTATGGAATGATTTGTTGGGAAGGTCTCTTTTAGAAAAGACTAGGTGATGTGTAGAGGCAATATGCCCAACCATAGCCTGGAACTGATCTGTGTTGATACCTTTAGGTATAAAAGATTAAAATCTCTTCATGTGTGAGGGATAGCTTAAGAAGATCAAGGATAGAGATTTGGGATAGAGTTTTCTTTAGTTGATGAATAATATTATAGTCATTTGAAGGTTTGATGGAAAATTTTGATTGAATTGGGGCTCTTTGGATGGTAATCTTCCCTCTTCATGTTGTAACATTACACTCAAGATTCTTACCAACTATTGTTACAACATGTACATTTCTATTAGTTTCATATATGGTTCCTATAATATTGTCATTGGTGTAATTAGATTTTCAGTAATCCTATCCTTTACCTTTATCATTCCCCTTGGAATGGTCGAGGATTGGATTTTTGTAAATACCCATGTCACTATTTTTGGAGGTTCTAGGATGATGCTTGATATCAACCTCTCCATTTCCAATTTAGTCTTGGATCAGATTCTTTAATTTCATGTAGTTGTTTGTCTTATGACCCTTGATTTAGTGGAATTCACATTGAGCGTTCTCATTGTACCATGGGGGTTTAAATTGTGGCTCTTTGTAATTCATTTTATTGTGAAGTTTGATGATATTTGTTTGAATTAGCTTTCATATAACCACCTCAAGAGGTTCTCTTAATGGAGTATACTTTTATCTCATTTGGTTGTTTTCTCTTGGTGGTCCTCTTTGAGGGTTTTGAGTTTGATTCATTTGTTGATTATTCTGAGTGTAGGTAAATTGATAGTTTTTCACACTGGTTTGGGGATTTTTAGGATGTGGTTGTATGTTTCAGACAAACTTAACATCAACCACTCCATCATTTGTGGCATTTTTGTTCTTTTCCCAAATGTGAGGTTTATCGTTTGAACTTGATGCTTGATCTTTGTTGTTGTAAAGTTTGATGACACCTTTGGCAATGTGAGCTCTTTCAATAAATACACCTTTCTCAATGATCTCTCTAAAGGTAGTAGGACATAACATAGTCAGTTGATAGATTATGTCATCTTGAAGATTTGAGATAAAGATTTCAACAAGTTGTTTCTTAGGAATGGGCCATTTGCATTTACTTGCTTTATGTCTCCATTGCTACACATAAGAAGCAAATGACTCCCCTTATTTTTGTTTTATCTTATACAAATCAGTAATCGTAATTTATTGTTCAATATTATATGAAAAGTGGTTGATGAATTTTTCATATAGCTTATCAAAAGTTTAAATTTTAGGTGGTAGATGAGAGAACCATTCAATAGCTGTAACTCCTAGACTTCTTGGAAAATTTATTAATAGATAAGAGTCGTTGTTTGCAACCTCCATGCAAGCTACAAAAGGTTCTTGCATGTGTTCAATTGGGTCCTCTCTTTGTTTGTATTTATCAAATTTTGGAATTTCATTTTTTTGAAAAGGGGGTGGTTGATATGCTGCGATCAAACAAATATGGAAATATTGTTGCAAGTATGAGAAATTGGTGTTGTCATTGATGTCAAAAATCCTATGTTTTCATTAATATCTATTGTTGGATAATATTTCTATAGGAGTGTGAGTAGTTGATGTTATCCATGCTTTGATTAGTTGCATTATGTTGTCATTAGTAAAGCTACTGGTGCCAACCTCTAGTGTTGCTTTGATAAGATTCTTTCTTGAGTTAATATGTTATAGTTGGTTCAGTTGTGTTGTGGAAGTGTTGAAGATGATGAGGATATTTATTTGATGCTTGGTTACTAAGTTATTTTGAGAAAATTTATAAAAAGAAGAAACAATGTGTTGTAATGGTGTTCTGGGTTACGTAGGTGTGTTCTTGTGTTGCTCCACATTTCTTCTAGGTTGAAGATCTATTTGTGTGATTAAAATATGTTGATCAGAGATGTTCAGAGGTGTTGTATTCAAGATTTGGTGTGTTGGATCATTATACATAAGAAGTTGTGTTTACCAGTATGTGAACTATGCATTGCAGAGGTGTTTGAGATAAATATTTTTGCTTTGTGTTTCTTTGTAGTGTGGTTTTGGGTCTTGCAAATTTGAGGGCGTGTTTATTGTTTTTATATCTTAGTTTAATCAAGGTGGTTTGTGAATTGGTGCTTCGAAAGTCAGTATTTCAAGTAACAATGTAAGGCAGAGTTGTCTGAGTGTACTAAGTGTGTACATTATTCAAGTGGAAGTTGATGTGAAGGAGTTTTTTGGATTTTAGGGTAGTTGAGGAATATTCTATATCATGTTCAATCATGGTGTGTGGTCACAATTCATCCTTATATTTAAGGAAGTGTGTACTTAGAAGTTTAATGGTGTTTACATGGGTAATGGATGACCTGGTGTTTACACTACTTGCAATGAATGCTTATTATTTATAGAAGCATGTGTTTGTGTGATATTATAGAATTGGGTACCAATTAAGGAATGGTGTAATCCACTTTCACTTCTATCTACCATGAAAGTGTTTTAGCATGATCTAATTTGAATTTACATGGTTGATGTGCATAACTAGCCTTGGAGAAGGGTTTCAAGGTTGAAGATGATATAAATATGAGTTGAGTTGTTGAGGAATGGTAAGATAGATGTGAGAGACATGAATGATGAAAAGTATAGATTTGTAGAGTGCAAAATTGATAAGTGTAGTGTGAGCTTTCGTGTGTTAGTTTGTTGGATGTAGTGAGCAGAAGGTGACTATAAACCTTCAATAAGATTGTGAAGGTGTTAGTGACATTGTGGTGGGTTCTTTGTTGCATTGAGATGATTTTCTTTGTGCAACATTTCTTCTCTATCTTCTTTTCTATTCTGGTAGTGAGCCCTTCAACAATGAGCCCTATTGTATTCAATGTTGATATTACTTATATTGCGATATAATCCTCACCATGTTTTTTCCCTTCTTGGGTTTTCCATGTAAATCTAGTGTTATCTTATGTGTGGTGTTAAGTTATTTTAGTTTTCATTATGTAATTTTCATGCTACATTATCACAAAAAAATTAAGGGTTTAATGAATAATTGTGGATTTGAATATTATTGAGGTTTTTTAAGTTTTAAGGTACACATGATTCACCAACCCTCTTAGTTATCTTGTGTATTCAATAATTGGTATAAGAGAAAGTTTCCTTGGAATAAAGCTTAATATCTTAAGGTAGATTTGGGATGTCGCATTAGAAGGAGATCCCTATATTTGATGGAACATATTATGCATTCTAGAAAACAAGGATGGAAGGCTTCTTGGATTATCTGGGATATGATATCTAAAAATAAATTCAAAATCAATATTCTATACCTACAAATGGCCTGAGCACTAAAGTTGAACTCAAGGCCTATGAAAGAAATAGTAAAGAAAGGTATGCTCTCTTGAGTAGTCTTAAAAATTCTGAATTAGTGAAAGTTATGAATCTGAAGGCTACTAAAAAAATTTGGGAAAAGTTGGAAAGTATTTATGAAGGAGATGATATGGTCAAACAAGCTAAGATGCAGAATTTAAAGATCACATTTGAGAAATTTTAGATGTTTGAAGATGCAAATATTACAAGTTATATGTAGAGGGTAGATAGAGTGGTAAGCTCCATCATAGGTCTTGGTGGAAAATTCAAAGAATCAAAAGTGGTAAAGAAAATTCTTAGAACCCTTCCTAAAGCTTATAGTCAGAAAGTTTTTGCTATCAAGGAATCTTAAAATATAGATCATTACACTAGAGATCAACTGTATGGTTCTCTAACTACATTTGAAATGAGAGAATTTGGTACAAATAATGGTGCAAAAGTTGAGACTTCTTTTAAGGTTGCAAAAAAAAAGAATATTGAAGAATAAAATTAGGAGAATCTTGATGATGTGGAAGCTAACTTTGTGAGAAGGATGAAAAAGGGTACTGGTAAGTACAAGGGCAAGTTTCCTTTCAAAATTTTTAGTTGTGGAAAGATAGGTAATTATGCTCCAATATTTCCAAACAGAGTTGTGAATGGAAAAAAAGGAGAACAAAGATAAGATTATTAAGAAAAGCTATTATGTTAGAGAGGATGCAAGTATTTTTGACAATAAATATGATTATGGAGATGATGATGATGAATTATTTCTCATGGCTTTAAATAATGAATTTGTTTATGCTAGATCTGAAAGATGTGTGAAGGAATACCCTCCAGAGAGAAAGGAAAACACTGAAGGTACTTTGGTATCTTCCTTTCATGCTAGAAATGATAAGAACTATTGGATCATTGACAATGGATTCTCTGATCATATGATCGAAGACAAGAGTAAGTTTTTCAAAATTGAAAAGCATGATGGAGGGCTTGTTAGATTTGGTGATGATTCAGGTGTTAAGATATGTGGAATAGATTCAATCAATTTTAATGACAAGCATAATATTAAATATGTTTACTACATTAAGGGTTTAAGGCATAACCTCTTGATTGTTGGAAAAATGGGTGGCAAAGGATACAATCATACTTTTTAGGATGATGGATGTGATATCAAAAAAGGGTCCAAAATTATGATTGCTACTAGTAGGAAAAATCTTGTAAATGTTTATTAGCTCAAGGGTGCTAATGGTCATTGATTCATGACTCAGATTAATTAAATTTGGCTATGACATAGTAGGATGTGTCACATTGATTTTGATAATCTAGTAAGAATCATTTCAGTTCAAGCAGTAGAGATCTACCAAATAATACAAATCATATCAATGTTGTCTGGAAGGATTTTTCAGATTGGAAAGAAAACAAGAAGAAGTTTCAAAGGAAAGGAACAATCTACTATCAAATTTTTGGAATTGGTTCATATAGATCTTTGTGGTCCTAAAAGAATAAGAAGTCTTCAAGGTGATAGGTATTTCATGCTTTTTATTGATGATTACTCTAGAATGACATGGGTTACTTTTCTTGAAGAAAAATATGAAGCCCTAGATAGATTCAAAGCATTTAAAGTCATGGTTGAGAATGAGATGGATATGAAAATAAAATGTTTGAGGTCTGATAGAGGTGGAGACTTCACCTCCAATTAATTTAACATGTTTTATGAGAATCATGGCATAAAGAGGCAATTGTCTACCCCTAAGACACCTAAGAAAAATGGAGTGGTTGAAAGGAAAAAAAGGACCGTTCAAGAAGCTACAAGGAGTATGATTAAAGAAGCTAACCTACCAGAATTATATTAGAGAGAAGAAATTCATATTTCTATTTATATACTTGATAGAGTTCAAGAAAAAAAAAAAGACTCCCTATGAGTTGTGGTATGGAAGGATCCGTATTGTCAAATAATTCAGAGTGTTTGGAAGCAAATGTTATATCATAAGAGATGAATAAAACTTGGGAAAGTTTGATGCAAGGTCATATAAAGGAAGATTCCTTGGATATTCCACTAAAAGCAAAGCCTACTGATGCTACAAAAAAATACTAAGAAAGATCGTTGAAAGTGCAAGTGTCAAGGTTGATGAAGATTTTTAGAACTCGGTGGTGATAGATGAATTGAATCAGATGAGCCTATTTTCATAGAGAAAGAAAAGGATAAGGAAAAAGAAGTCCAGATTGAAGAGGAAGAAGCTTTGAAAAAGTCTCATAGAACCCCTAAGTATGTGTAGAGGAATCATTTTGAAGAACAAATCATTAGAGACAAAAGAAAAAGTGTGTTAACAAGAAGGAAAGTTGAAGAAGAGGTAAATCTATGTTTATTTTTTGAATTTTAACATAAAACAGTGATTGAGGCATGCAAAGATGAACATCGGATGAAGGCTATGGAAGAATAACTACTACAGATTGAAAAGAACCAGACTTGGTAACTTCTCCCAATACCTATAAATAAAAACATAATTGGAACTAAGTGGGTATTCAAGAATAAATTAAATGGGAATGGAGAAGTGGTAAGAAACAAGGAAAGGCTTGTGTGTAAGGGCTACTCATAAGTTTAAGGAATAGATTTTTAGGAGACATTTTCTTTGGTGGAAAGAATTGAAGCTATCAGGATGTTTTGAGCTTTTGTAGCTCATAATGACTTTAAATTTTATCAAATGTATGTGAAGTTTTATTTCTTGAATGGAGAATTGGAAGAAAAAGTAAACATGGAATAAATAGAAGGATTTTAGTTATCGGATAAACCTAATATGGTCTACAAATTGAAGAATCCATTATTTGGATTGAAGCGAGCTCGTAGAGATTGGTATGCAAGTTTGGAGATGTATTTGATATAACAAGGATTCAATAAAGGCACCGTAGATCTAGTAATATTTAATTCAAAGTTGAAAAAGATCAAATCTTGATTGTGATTGTGTATGTTGATGACATAATTTTTGGAGGAAATGAATATATGTTTAAGAAGTTTGCAAAAGAGATGCAAAAAGAGTTTTAGATGTCTAGGTTTGGGGAGATGAATTTCTTCCTTGGGTTACAAATCAATCAAAAAGATAAAGGTATATTCATTTCACAATAAAAGTATGTCAAAGAAATGTTAAAGAAGTTTGGAATGGAAGACTCCAAACCAATATGTAATCCTATGGTTATTGGTTACCAATTGAGCAAGAATGATGAATCTAAGGCTGATTAGAGCAAGTAAAAATCAATCTTTGGTGGACTACTATATCTTGAGACCTAGTAGTTGTCATAAAAATGAACTCTAGACCATGGAGAATGAGATATTGCAAGCTATGAAAGTGTGGTGATGTTTTATTTTACAAAATTATGTACAAAGGGAATGTTGGTAAACCTTTTGGACAAATGTTGTTTGATTGATGTTGATCTTGGGATAGTTTGATGATAATGTTTGATTTTGGATGTTTGGATGTTTAAGAATAAAAATATTTTGGTACTCAACCCTATGATGAAGGTATGAGTGGATTTTGAGATATTTAACAATGATGCTAGTCTATGGAAACAAGGATAAACAAGATTTGGGTGATATTTTGCTAAGTCTCAAAAGTGTTGATGAGGGATAAGTTGATTTCTCTACTTAAACTAAACTTGTGAGTGCATGTAAGGAAGGATGATTTTTGCCTAGAAACTTATGGAGAGGCTAATGTCCACTAAATTTGATAAGACCACAAGATGATAGGTTGATTGGATTGAGACACTAGAAAGATGATGAGGTTTGATGGTTTGTGTTTGATGTGTTTCCAAAGGCTAGTTTGATTTTTGATCTATGATGATGATGCAAAGGTTGGTCTAAGGGACTAATGATGTCTAAGGTTGATAAGAAATTATGATGAAAATATGATTCATGTTTTTGTCCAAGATGTCTATGATGAAAAACCCTAGATAAACCAAATTTGAAAGATGGGATGACAATGTTTGAAGGTGTAAACCAACCATGTAAAAGTGTAGGTATACTATGATAGACATTTCAACAGTTGATAAAAATATTATGACAAGGTACGAGACAAATTTTAACAAGTTTGAGCAAGTTGTTAAGCAAAAAAAATGGCAGAAATGAAAAAGAAGTGGTTGTGCAGGAAGCCATGGAAGGATTATCAAACAAGAGTGAGATTCTATGGAGGCAACTACGACAATATTGACAAGAGTGACTCTATTTATACACAGTGACTAGTAGATAAATAGAATAAGCAATAGCGATCAATTGTTTAATAGTGACAAGTGTGACTTTGTTTTTTAATTTAGGTCTAATGAATATTTTGATAGTTTACAAGTTGAACATTTAGTTTTGATGTTTGAGATGGTTTTTTTGAAGCAAAAAGTGATACACACAACAAAAAAAAGTAGGTAATAATTGAATCAAAATGGTAAGATGCTTTGTGAAAACCATCTTCCACAAGGCTCACTAAGTTTAGCTCAAAGAATACACATCAATCAAGTACAACCTAGCTAGTATTA
Organism: Sequoiadendron giganteum; assembly: GCA_007115665.2. NCBI lineage: Eukaryota > Viridiplantae > Streptophyta > Pinopsida > Cupressales > Cupressaceae > Sequoiadendron > Sequoiadendron giganteum. The sequence goes on along the minus strand of CM021105.1, from coordinate 347,848,330 downwards.
AAGGAATGTCTAGTTAAAGTACCTAGGCTTACCTCACCCCCAAAAGAGTGATGTAATTCATGTCTAAGGAATGGGTGAATAGGGTATACCAAGGTCATGTACAACCTTGATACCTCTAGACTTGAAAGAGCATGGACTCTAGCAAGACACCTTATGCATCAACCATAGACTAGACGTGGTAAGTAAATTCTTGCGACGATGTTATCTCGATGCACTACTATGAATCAACATAATGGAAAACTTGGTCTTAGGCTTCTAAATATAATGGTTTGTAATGACTCAATGAACACCATTGCTATACTTCAAACATGAGACATTAAAGCCTCTAATCAACCCACGTGTTGTCTATAGACCCATATCAGAATTGACACACAAGGTATAACTTCACCAGATAAGTACTACTTGCTTTCACTTTTGCACCCTTTATATCGCCCACCTGAACACATTCTTGGAGGTTGCCTTGAATTCTCCATTGCAGGATGTGTCTCAAGGAAGGCCCCCTCTACACAAAAGGAAGGCTTAAGTGTCTTGATATTTCTCAACCAGGATCATCAAATGATGCAAGGGGAGAGGATACGTATACAAGACACATTTGGTGACTCAAAATGAAAATTCCAAGATGTTTATTTTCACCCAAGATCATCAAATGATGCAATGGGAGAGGATATGCATCTTACTTACCAATAACGACAAACAAATTCATTTTATGCACTAAAGAAAATGTTTTCTATTCTATAAAAATGAAAACACAATGATTCTTTGGTAAAGGGTTACAAGAAAATTGTTAGTTGTTTGATCAATAGCCTTAGACCATTTGAACCCTACAAGAAAAATGGGATTAGTAGTTCATAAGGTTTTCTTCACCCCATGAAAATGTTGCATAATTTAGGTTAGATAAAGCTCAAAATACAAACAAACAACAAGGGTTAGGGTTAGGGTTTAAAAAATCTAAAATGAAAGATTGAAGAGTTCAAATTAGAAAGCTAGACAAAAAAAAGAAACTCTATTACTTGACAAGAGTGACCTTCCTTTGTAAAAAAAACATATTCTGCAATAGTGACCCTATTTTGGAGCAGATGCGACTATTTTCTGCAACAACGACCTTCCTCTAATAAACACCAACCTGATAACCAAATTGATAGAAATCAGGAGTTAGAAATAGAGAAGAAATGACCGTCAATTTTTCATTAGTGCTCATGTTTGATGAAATAGCGGTCTCTTTTTGAGGCATACATGACTTTTTTTCTGCAACATCGGTCATTCTCCAAGTCAAACATGGACCCGTTTTTACAAAACTAAAAACACTTTGTTAAAAGGTCAAAACACCAGAAAATAATTGCAACCAAGTTAGCAATAGTGGCTTTGAGAAGACACATACACATCCATATGTTGAAAAAAAAGTGATCCAGTGCACTGATGAGATCCAATTATGTCAGGCATTTTATGTCACATTTTAGCCTATTTCATATACCTTCATATCCATTCCCACATTCCATTTTCATTCCATATCATACTATTTCACCATTTTATGTTGCATATGATTAAATATATAAGTGGTATTTAATATAGTTTTGGATAAATTATGGAAATTAATTATCGATTGTCTTTACTAATAAGCCTTATGATTTCAATCATTGGAAAATAAAGCTTACAACATGCAGATCACAAGAACTTCTTGTCACCTTTTATGCATAATATCTTCCTATCACTTTCTGGTCAGGAACTTCTATGCATTAATTTTTTACTAGCAATTTATTTATCAACCTCCAAGGTGATGTCAGTTACCTCTTCAATGCTAAATCCAAATAAGCACAAGAAACCGTGAGATTATTAATGAACAAATATAAATGGAGATACGATTTCTAGTTGTGTAGAGGAAACCAAAAACCTTGTATTTTCACTATTTATTGTAATAAGACAATGTTTAATTTGTGGACAATAAAAAATAGAGTAGAGTACACTCAACCAAATTTCCACGTGTGCCATTCTTGTGGACTAAGGAAGGAAGCCTGTGATGTTGATTCGCTAGAGAAAAATCTACAAAATCTTCACGTATTCTATTTTCATCTGCTATTATAACAGAGTTGTTTTTAGTGACACATATTTTATTTCTTCTAATTTTTTGGTCATAGGCCCAAAAAAACTATCTATTCCTATATGTAGATATTATAGGCTGCATATATATAAGCAATGTAGGCAGACTTTTGGAGGATGATTACTATTTTATATTATATTTGATAAATAAAACATCATTCTACTGATCAGCCCTATGTAGAAACAAATTTTATTTCCACTCACCTTGTGAACAAGAGGAAGGGCCCACTCTTGGAACACTTGGTGAGGTTTCCATGTGTTTAAATAAGTTAGAATTTATATTCTGTGTGATTTAATTTTCTACAGTGATTTCTTTCCTATGTAATTTTCTTATGGTTATTTACAATCTGGTTTAAGACCGATTTTCATTGGATAGTCATATCAGCTATTGATATTCTATCAATGTTGGTGTGTTTTAAAGTGCGAGTTATATTTTGGAGATCTTTCTGTTGTTATTTTGTAGTCTAGAATAGTTCCTGTCACTGATGTTTTTACAACAGTACCTGTCATAGTTCTTGGTGAGTTCCTGTCAAAAAGGCATAATAGAAAATTTAAACTAGATTTTCACTTAGGAAATTTATGCGTGTTCTAGTTGCATTCATTACCACTTAATTCATTGCTTTCCTCCCTTATATATACTTCCAAAATACCTCTCGCAAGCTTATGATCCTCAAATTGACACTTAAACCAAGCTAAAATCTTTCTTATTCTTTACCCCAGTTTTGGCCTATCATGCACAAAAGTGAATTCTATTTCAGACGAATGCACTTTAGGAACCTACAACTCACCAAAAACTTGATAAAAATATTAAATCATGGAAGATAGGAATATGCCATTCTTTAAAAAAGAATATTCCATTAGAGGAAAAATATTAGGAATGGGATAATTAAATAATTAGAATTATTTAATTATATGGCATTAGAAGAAATATTAGATGAGCCTATTCAAATAATTAAAATTATTCAACTAGGAGGATGAAAGGGGAAAATTAGTGAATTAATTAAACAATTCAAGATTATTTAATTAATAGAGGAAAATAGGGTTAAATGATGGAAATGATATGAAAAGGGGATTAATGATGCAAATTATGTGAAATGATGCTAAATGCAATAATGGTAATGAAAATGATACTGATGATGGAAAAATATAGTTTCAGGATGTATGATATGTGTTAGGCATTTTTACATGTCTACAGTTTGCCCCTCTTTGACATAATGTACTTGCTACATTGTTTTAAATTTTTTGATGATTAGATCATGAATTTTTTTTAAAGATGTCCCATTGTGCCTCAGTGGTCAATGAAACAATGATAAGATGCTGGGTTTCCCCCTCAATAGGCTGGCTAGAAAAATTACCTTTTCAAGTTGGGCTCACAACAAGGTTCAAGATTAGTTTAGATGTGTAGAGGATGAAAAATTGAGCCATAGGGGTTACAAATTAAGCTTAGGATGATCCAAGGTACTGAAAATTTAACCTAGGAGGGCGTTCGTATGTAAAACCTAGGGTTTGAGGTGGTTAAATAGGAAATTAGGATTCATTTTCTCCTCATTTGCACACTCAGCTTTGAAGGATTTTTGCACTCTAGTGATATTCTACTACAGCCGTGCTTTCATGATGGCAAGGATTCCAAGAGTTCCACATTGATCTAATGTAGTTTGACAGTACCAATGGCCAATCAATGTAGGGGTTGCATTACACAAGATTCTAACTTTCACTTTCACATTTTTTTTGTTTCCGTAATTAATAGGCAAACTTAAGATAAGCAATAGTGGTAGGTTTTAAGATTTCCACTTTTGTTGTGGTTTGGCCACACTTGTAATTTTAGGAAGCATGCTCTTGCAAAAACATGATGCTATTGCTTAAGGTTAGCACTATTTCTCAAAATTGATGCATTTGAATGTTCATGGTTGTGAAAAATGACTGTATGTTCTGCATAATTAGGACATTGTTGATATTGTCATAAAGTGACGTGCTTGCGAAAATGACAAAGTTGCTATTATAAGACCCGACCGCTCTTGGAAATTAATAGGCTCACTATTAAAAAATATTAATGTTCTTTCTATGCTTTCTTAAAAGGGTGCTCACTTTTATAAAAAACCACTAGTTTTCTTGATTTAGGTGCAAATTTAGGTTTCCCAACTAGATTTTTTAGCAAAATTGATGTCATGGGTTAAATGTTTGAAGGCCACACTACATCCCCTATATGCTAGAGATTGTAGACCATGGATCCTTGATAGGATAACATAGTTCCAAGAGTTGGAGAGGGATTTTCTAGAGGTCATTGGATTAGATCACATTGCATATATGCCTAAGAATTGAGAACATCAATATATGATTATAACACTAGTAGAGTGTTGGCAATCAAAGAAAAATACCTTCCATCATACCATAGGTGAGTGTACCATTACCCTCAAGGATGTTTGAAGGATTCTACAAATTCCTATTCATGATGAGTTGGTTATATATGATTTTAGGAGAGGTACACAATCCATGCAAAGGCTATTGGGAATTCGACACCTAACAATGGTTGACTCTCATATCAATCTTACTCTCTTCTTTAATGATGTAGATGATATGGTAATTGTCTTAGTTTGTTTGATCATTGGTGATTTGATTCCAAATAGGAGAATGTGGAGATTTCCAATTAGTTGGGGCATTGATATTGAGCATATGATGGAGGAGGGGACCTACTATGTGTGGGACCCTATCTACTAGCACATGTATATCATGACATGCACAAGGCGGTTTAGGGTGGGGGTAGCATCATTTAAACAAGTGTTAGCCTACTCCATGTTTGGGAATGGGAGCACATTGTAGTCACCTGGCCAGTGGGAATTGATTAGTGAGATGCTAACAATCCATATTTGTATAAATATCATGATTGGATCCATTACTCATAGCCTCACAAATTATAGTATAGGAGATTTGTTCTTGATGAAATGAAAAAGTTTATGTGGAGATCATACCTAGAATGTGAGGTCTGGGCTGATGATAATGAGCATTTAATTTATTGTAGACAAAGATGGTACCTCATTGGTAGAGTGGATACCATTTTAGAGAGGCATATTTTTGATAGAGTCCTTTGACAATTTGGGGAGAGGTAGGTCACACCCACCGAGGATTATCATGCCAAATATGTATGGATCGTGAGAGAGGTAAATGCATGGGGTCCTAAGGCATATTTTAGGAGAGTGATATCAAAGTTTAGAGGACCAAAACCTTTTGGATGGGGTGGGCAGTCAGAACCAGAGATCCAAGGATGACTCACGATTCTTGACACATGGTGGGCCAAGAGATGACTAGTTAGATTCACCATTCCTATAGGAGAAGCAGGTGCAGGTGGTTTAGTTATAGGCTAGAGGAGGAGAAGGGGTTTTGGAGGTAGTAGAGAGGCAAAGAAGAGAGTGTATTTCCCATGAGCAGTATCAGTGAGCACAATAGGGTGACCAAGATGACATGCAAAATAACGAGCATGTGCCCTAGGATCAAAGAGATGGGTAAAGGGATGGACAAGATCCTGGTCATCAACATGTATAGGTACCTCAAGCACCCCCACCAAATGGATATTTAGCATATTGTCTCACATAAATCAACACCAAGAGAGATCAGGCTCATGCAAAGAGTGACTAGGAAATCTAGGATAGAGATGTTTGGGCAAGTGAGAGGGATGTTGAGATCACTTGTAGGCAGGTTGGAGACACACAAATAATCATTCTTACTGTTGAGTGGGATCAGGCCCATAGGGAGAGGGATGCTACAATACAAGAGAGACACACAAAGCAGGGAACCCACATACAACTAGAGATAGAACATTCCTCCTCCATCCCTCAAGAACAATAATAATTAGAGAGGGATCAGTTAATGGAGGATGGGACTTATTATAGGAATCTCTATGAGGATCAAGCTCCTAGAGCACAAAGACAACCTAGATTTGGGGCAAGGAGTATTTTTATAGCTATAGAGCTGATCATATCAGGTCGAGGATCCTTTAGTAGACCTTTTGTTAAGTCTTTCATCCCTCTCCTACAACCACACTAGTCACCTCCTTAGAGTGTTCATAAATCACCTATTACAGAGGACCAGCAAAGAATACCGCCTGATGGAAAGCATCAAGGCTGATCTTGTTTCCTTTTTTTCATATGGACTGGATGTAGACATGATTTTGTATATACATTCATCGTCCAGCCGAGCCTCACATATATGTATATTTTTTATTCAGATGATATGTATCACACATTATTTATTGATGATGATGTACTAACATTTCCATTTTTGATGATAAATGAGATTATTATTTTTCATGTGACATGTGATGTGTTGTGAGATTTTCTATGATGATGATTATGTTTATGATATGGATGGATTCATGCTATACTATGTAATGATGATGTATGCATTGATGTTATGATATGCTCATTTTTTTGTATTTTTTGATGTTTTGACATGATATGCATAATGTGGATGATATATGATGATGCAAGTATGCAATGGATGATGTTATATGATGTAATTGATATTATATTATATGATGTAGGTTGTATGTGGTACTAACGATGTTGTGATGCAAGATGGATATGTTAGACATAAGAAATGTTAGTAGGATTAGAGGATAGAAGAAATTGGATGATGTTGATATAATTTCCAAAAATCCATATATTATTGATTGTAGATGTGGATGAATGAATGATTTAATGATTGATAATGATTGATGATGTGTAAACGTGATGGGTATGCTTTTTCTTCATGAAAAATACCAAGTAATTTTCACCGTAGCAATCCTATTAAAGTAGCAAATAGAGATGATGCACCAGGGTATTAATGACCAAGGCGGATTTGTATCTATTGTGTGGACTTTAACTCTACAAACAAGGAGTATTATTTCTCATACTAGACATACGAAAAGCTTGTTAGAGTATATGGGTTAGAAGTTCAGAGCATTTTGGACCATTGCATAGAGAGGTATGAGGAACCTAACATGCAAGGCCACTTTAGTTGCTTGAACCGACTTCCACACACACAAGGAAAGTATTCACCATGGTTGCATTTCAAGAATATCCAAAAATCATGACATATGAAATCGATGATCAATGCCCCATTCCTTCATCTCTAAATCCCTATGGAGATCCTCGAGAGATCCTAGAGATGAGACAATAAGATAAATCAAAAGAAAAGACCACAATAGATAAATAATGTTGCAGTATCACTTGCCATGAATTTTTTGATGCTTTAGGATATTATCCATCGATGATGTCTATTGTAGGAATGATTTATATGTTAAGACACATGTTAGGATGTTGATGATGATTTTGATAGGTAGGTAGTTAACACTTAAGCATTTTTCAGTCTGATAGTGATCAAGTCTTTATGATTTTCGCTTAAATGTGTCTGAGATTTTGATGTTTGCTTTGCTTGTTGATTGCTTTATCAAAGGGTGAGAACGATGATTTGTTTATTATGGATGGATAGTTTATTATAGATAGGTGATAATGAACATAGGATTTTTGAGGATTTTTAATGTTTTTTTGTACTTTTGAGATTATTTGAGGCTATTTTTGATATTTTCTAGATATTTGGAATCTTTTAGAGAGTAAGAGGGGGACCTAAGGGGACTGACCTAGTGCCTTGATGGCTCATTGATTGATAGCCTTTCCCATGGTATACACACAGAGACATCATATTCCACTTTATTGGACTCAAAGCAGCTCGTATGAAGATCACTAATGATATTTTTGGGATTTTTGATGTTTTACAATTTTTTGGATTTTTTTGGATTTTGATGGTTTTTTTGGATGTTTTTGGATTTTGATGGTTACACGAATGATGGGATGAAGAAATATTCAATCCATCAACTAGGTTTAGGAGGTTTCCCCTATTTTGGAACAAGATTTCATGTACCTCTATAATGAGACTCACAAACACCTTAATGTACCTCTTGTAAGGAAGTTCAAGCTTCTTCTGCATTGAGATATCAAAGTAATGTTCCATCAAGCCTTCGTTGATATAAATTATCTTTGAGTATAGTAAAGTGTGTGGTTCAACAAATGAAAGTTTTCTTTTGATTTCTTGTAAGGTGAGGTGGTATGTTTTCATGTTGGATGTAGGCATAGGTGTCTTCGTACCAAGGTGAATTGGGACCAACATCACACACAAGTTCAGATTTTGAGATATCAAACACTGGTATAAGAAAGTTTTCCATGAGGAATTCATACCTAGGAATGTTTTGCACTATATCAAGAAGTGAACCAATGGTTGCCATGGCATTGAAAACTCTGTTGTTTACTCTCAGAACCTCTTCAAAGAGGATTACCAAAATGTACTACTTAAAAATATCCACCATTCTCTTATAAGGCATAAAATTATTATCCTTAGTTTGGTATTCATTGTTCACTTGTCCATTGACCAAATGTGAATCACCATAAACTTGTATCTCTTTGATTTTTCATTCAACAACCATTTCATCCCAGTGATCAGTGCTTCATATTTGACTATATAATTTATGTAAGGAAAGGAAATTCTATATGCTTTAGGTATACTATCTCCTTAAGGTGTGAGAAAAATGATATTGGCCCCTGATCCATGTTGAGTATGAGATCCATCAAAGTATAGTGTCCAATAGTTTGCTTGAGTTGTCACAAGGATGCCCTCTTCAAAAAATTTTGATATCAATGGTTAATGATCTTTTATAGGTTCTTTTACTAATTGGTCTGCTCTTACTTGTCCTTTGATTGCTTTTATGTCCACATATTCTATGTTGAATTCACTAAGTATCATGACCCACTTCACCATTCTGCCAATGAGAGCTACTTTAGCTAATAGATATTTCAAGGGATCAACTTTGGATATTAGCTTGATCTATTGGTTCAACATGTAATGTCTAATCTTTCAGGATGCGAAGACAAATACTAAAAATTCTTGTTCAATAGGTGTATAGTTTAGTTCATAACCAAAAAAGTACGGTTGATGTAGTACACCACTCTTTCTTTGTTATTCTCATCAAGCTATGGTAAAAAAGCTCCTAAAGTTGTTGATGTCATTGATACATACAAGATCATTGATTTTTCCTTTATAGGAGGCATCAAAATAGGAGGAGTTACCAAATATTATTTGAATTAATAAAAATATTGTTCACATCTTCCATGCTATTTTAAGTTTACATCCTTATGGAGAAAGTGTGTAAAAGGATGGAATTTATTTGCTAACTATGTAATGAATCTTTAGATTGATTGCAGTTTTCCCTGTAAGCTACACACTATTTCAATATCTTCGGGGAGGCATTTCTATGGTAAATTTGAATTTTGTAGGAGTACCCCGATGCCTCTTTGGGATACAATATAGCCCAAAAGTTTCTTGATTTCATGCCAAAAGCACACTTCTTTGGATTTAGGCGTAGATTGTACTCTTCTAATCTGTCAAATATTTTAGCTAGATTACCCAGATGTCCTTGTCTTGAGATATATTTTTCCAGGAGATCATCTACATAGTCTTTCATGGTTGTGTGAAATATATCATGAAATATAGTAGTCATCACCCTTTGGTAGGTGTCTCCTCCATTCTTTAGGCCAAATGGCATGGCATTCTAGCAAAAATTTGCCCAGGGACAAGTAAATGTTGTTTTATGTTGGTCCTTAGGTGCTATCTTGATTTGGTTATATCCAAAGAAGTCATCCATAAGAGAAAGAATTTCATGATTGGATATCAAATCCACTATCATGTCAATGTTTGGGAGGGGAAATTATCCTTCAAAAATTCTTTGTTGAGGTCTCTAAAATCAATGCAGATCTTTATGCCTTCGATGGGTTTTGAAATTGCTACCAGGTTTGACACCCACTTAGGATAATCAATAGGTCTAATGAATTTGACATCAATTTTTTTTTGTAGTTCCACTTTGACTAGAAGTGTTATTTGAGGGTGCATCCTGCAAAGATTTTATTTCACCGGTTTAGTTCTAGGGAAATATGTAAGATGATAAACTACTAAAGTTGGATCAAACTAGGCATATCTGCATAGGTCCAAGAAAATTTGATCTTTTGTTCTTGTATGAAGACTGTGAATTTTTTTCTTTCTTCAAGATCTAGAGAGGCTACATGATAGGTGATATTTGATGCATCTATTGTTCCCAAATTTATTGGTTCAAAATCTTCAACCAAAATTGTTGATCTTTCCTGATCTTATGTGATAGGGAGATTGAATCCTCCATCCTTAGGTGCCTCAAGGAGGTTTTTTCCCTCATACACATACTTTATTTTGTCTTTTTCATGATCTAATAGCCCCACATTTTGGTTTTCACTAGAGGATCTAAATTTGATGTTTATTTTTATGACTAGCAGATACAATCTCCGTACCAAAATATGCTTCTTTTCCAAGCTCAATATCAAAACTAATCTTGTGGTCTCCAAGTGGTACACCATTTCAAAGTCCCATAAACTCGGTGATGGATTTATTGTTTTGGAATATGTCCATAATAGGTGGTTGATGTTTCTGATCCCAATCAATTAGTTGTGGGTAAAGGAGTTGAATCTCATGTGTTTTGGATGTAGGATTAAAGGAAAGGGTAGTAATGATGTTTATGCAAATGTCTCCAAATAGTTATGTAATGCATAGATCATCGTCAATAGGACCATAATAATCCAAAGTATCAACCATGATAGAAGAAGAAACCTTCCTCATAAGAGGCCTTTTTGGTGTTAGGAGTAACAGTGTCTAATGAACCATAGCCTAGTCCTTGAATTTTCTTGTGTTTTATCATGATGATGGGATTTCTCATACCTTGTTCATTCAAACTAAGGCCACCTTTTCTAGTGAATCCCATACCTTTAGAAAGTTGATAACCTTTACTATTGGATGCACAGGGATTGGAGGTAATTATTTTTCTTCCTCTTTTCCCTCTTTGTAGGTTTGACTTTAATAGTGACAGGTTGAGATTTGTTGATTTATTTCGGTCTTCCATATATTCTTCGTGATGGAGGAAGCTTTCCAATACAAAATGATTGAGTAAAGTGATAGTCTCCACAACCATTGTCAAGTACCTAGATCTTGAGGCCAGACTGAGGTGGATTGGATGATGAAGATTTTAAAGATTATGGGAGGGATGATGGATCAATGTAGGAGAATGAATGGAAAGATATATCATTACTAGGAATTTGAAATATTTTCTTGTATTTTCTCCCAAGCTCTTATATTAATGAAAGGGTTTTGGATCAACATATATTGTAACTTCCTTGTCATTATAAGGAATTTTTAGGCATTGATGGAACATAGAAGGGACAAATTGCATTGTAGGGTAGTTCAAGATCTAGTACTTGACAAGTTTGTTTTTGCTATATACGGTCCCACTTGAATAGGAAGTCTAATGGTACCTTCAAAATTTCTCTCATTGTCATCATAGGCTCTTATAGTGATGCTTTTTTCTTAATAACATCATCAAAATATCCAAGTTTCTTTACCAATTTTAAGGTGCATATGTTTAATCCTACACTACCATCTATCAAGACTCTTTTGATTTTATGCTTGTGGATACAAAATTCAAGATATAAAGCTTGGTTATAAAATATTTTTTTGGGAAGGTTTCTTTCAAAAAAGACTAGGTGATGTGTAGAGGTAATGTGCCCAACCATAGCTTGAAATTGATTTGTGTTGATATCACTAGGTATGAAAAATTCAAGGAGAGATTTCTACAAAATCTCTTTATGTGAAGGGGGATAGCTTGGGAAGCTCAAGGATAGAGATTTAGGCTGAAGTTTTCTTTAGTTGATCAACAAGATTATAGTCATTTGAAGGTTTGATGGAAACTTTTGATTGAAGCAGGGCTCCTTAGATGATAATCTTCACTCTTCATGTAGTAATGTTACACTCATGATTCTTACCAACTATTGTTACAACATGGATATTGCTATTAGTTTCACAGATGGTTCCTATAACATTTTCATAGGTGTAAGAAACGTTTTAGTAATCCTATCCTTTACTTTACCTTTGTCGTTCCACTTAGAATGGTCAGGGATTAGATCCTTGTAAATAACCATGTCGCTATTTTTTGAGGCTCTAGGATGATCCTCGATATCAATCTCTCCTTTTTCAATTAAGTATTGGATGATGTTCTTTAGTTTCATGCAATTGTTTGTCTTATGACCCTTGATTCAGTGGAATTCACATTGATCATTTTCATTGTACCATGGGGGTTTAAATTGTGGCTCTTTGTAATTCATTTGATTAGAAAGTTTGATGAGATTTATTTGAATTATCTTTCACATAACCACCTTAAGAGTGTTATGCCTTGCATAACCACCCCATCTTTTGCCTTGGTCAAAATGGGTCCCCCTTTTTGTTATTTTTATCCTTGGTTGTTTTTCAGACAAAGTTTGGAGTCTTTTATTTCCAACACTTTATTTTTCTTTAGTTTAGTCTACCAGAACCGGAACCGGAGTTAAATCGGGTTGAAACTTCTTTCAAAACTCTTTGCGATCCCCATCCTGACAGTCTTTCTTTTTAACCTTTTGTCTTGTCCTCATCAGAGCCGGAACTAGAGTGGACGTTAAGTCGATATTTATTCTAAATTTCAAAATCAAAATCCATTCCATCTCCGCCTTCACTTTTTGAACTTTTGTTTTAAACTAAGTCCTTATGATAAGTTTTCTTATTTTCAGTCTTTTTGTTTTATTTTTGTGTTCCGTTTTTGTTTTATGCTTTGTTGGCGGAAGTGGACCCGGAACGGGAATGAAGTTCAGAAATTATTCAAGTTTCCAAAATTAGTTTTCACTCTGATTCCGCTCCTACCATTTATTGGTCGTTGACATTTTATTGAAGTCGCACTGGAGTAATGTGTTAGTTTTTCTCCAGGTTCAACTCCGCTTTACTGCATTTAATGCATTAATGATAGCTGCCATGCGTAGGTAGAAACTCTGAGTTTTACCTTGATTAGGGATTAAACGGTGGTTATTATTATTATTAAGAAAACAAAGAGTGAAGTAGAGCAGCAATGGAGTTCTTCTAAGTGAATCGATTGAAGGAGGAAGAGATAATTGCTTGCGGATTTCTTCAGAAGGTTGTTGCCAAGTTTGCGTTCGAGGTAGGGTTCCTATTTCTCATTTTTTTTTCTTTTATTTTGCTTTCATGTTTTCTGGTTTCTTTTTAGATCACTTTATTTTTGGGAAAGTTCGCTGTCTCAGTGGGTTTGCAGGTTTTGTTTTCCTTTCTTATTTTGTCATTGTTCTTGATTGCATTTTTTTTGCTTTTGTTTTCGTTTTCAGTGAATTGGGGCACGGTTGTTTTTACGTGTTGTCGTGATCACATCGTGCTATATTATTTTTTATACATCGCATGGATTAATTAGGGTTCCATAGTAAGATAGATTAAATTTAGGTCTTTTAGTGAGTTAGGGTTGGTAGAAATTTGTTTTTACTTAGGGTTTCTATTGCACATCAATCTGGTTAAAATAGAGGGTTAAAATCGTCCCCTAGTTTTTATATCACGTTTTTAGATTAGGGTTTTATGCATTTTTGTATTTACATTTTTGAGTGATTAAATATGATGCCCTAAAAGTACATTCGCCCCCACGGTCATATGGGCATAGTCTTGTCATGTTATTTTTAAGCCTCATTTCATTTTAATATGTCCCTGGTCCTTAATTATGGAGTTTTGCATTAAACTGATAAAATCATTGATGACATCATGGTCAACTTAGGCGGAAGCGGGATCAGAATTGATTTAGTGTTTTGGGCGTGTTTTATGATTAGTGTCAATTCCATTTTCCATCTCATCTCTGACTCCGCTTATAGTATGAAGCTTTATTTCAAAATAGCAATAACCTTGGTGGAAGCGGAAGCAGAACCGAAACAAAATATGAAAAAAAAAAATCTAAAGGAAACCGAATCAGTTTCCATTCCGGTTCCGGTTCTGATCACTATTCCACTTCCGACTCTGAGCCCGCTTCTTGTTAGTCGAAATGTCAATAACTATTTTTGCTTCGAGCCTGACAACATGTTAAAAGAGGATTGTTTAAGATGTTTTCTACCTGGTTCCGCCTCTGATGTATGTTTGAAAGGTATGATTTTAAGACATATTTTGAGATGTTTATTTAGGGATCTAACTAGAGGTTTTTATTTCAGGAAAGCTAAAGGATGTCAGGAACATTAGGAGAAGCCTCGCAAAGGAACCGACCTGTAGGAACACCAAAGGCGGCAGCCAAACCCAAGAAGATCAAGCTAGAACAGTTACCTTATACATTGAGGTATAACCACACGAGTCCTGTTGTCACAGTAAGCAAAGTGGAATCAGATTGGCCAGACATCACCAACACAAATCTGGGCCAATACAATTTTGAGGATCTGTTTCCAGAAAAATTTGCTGAAGATATCACAGAGAGAACACAAAGAATTGTTGAGTATGGATTGGCTCATATCACCTTGTTTCCTATATCTATCCAATGCCAAGTGTTAATTTTGACAGTTGCAGGAGCTTACAATCCAACTACTCGATAATGCATGGATTCACAAGACAATGTAATCATTGATCTCACTCCCCAAATGTTTCAAAGTATATTTAGTGTCCCGGATCCCAAGAAATTGGTGTAGTTAACTAAGGGAGAGGCCCTAGAGAAGTATAGAAAATATAAGGAATCCAACAAGTCTCACTTGAACAAAAAGTGGTTGAGAATGGAAAAGAAGTCTCTATCCAAGTTGGAAGACCAACCAAAGAGGGCAGATTTCTACAAAGAAGTATCAAATTTAATAATGATGTTGTCTAGGGTTTTTGGGAAAAGAGATGCCTTTCATTTCAAGGAGTGGATGTTTCCCTTCATCTAGATAATCTTAAATGGAACCCATCAATTTGATTGGTTGATGATTGTATCAAATGCTATCCATGATCAATTGACTAGCATTAGGGAGACTAAATATTTTTTTATGACTTCTTACATTGTGTATGCAGCAACAAGAGTAGGTATCTTCCCAAGCCTGAACAGAGTGGGGATAATGGGAGTGTTAGATGGACAAAAGAAGGTGTGGGAGCATTATAACCAAATGTCCCTACAAGTTGTCGAGACTCAAATCAAAAGGGTTAATGATGCATTCATGTATGTGATCATTAACCAACTCAACAGAGATGCAAGGTACAGACTAAACCAAGAGGCCATGGCATTTATCACTGAATGGGGATGTTGGTACATTCAATACCCCAGGTTTACATATTTTAGGCTAGCTAGCTTTCAAGGTCATCAACACTTGTTTCCAATATATTGCAATAATAGTATAGTTTTAATAGAATTTGTATATCAAGCTCTGGGGGTTAATGCTCGGCTTGTATTGAAACATAAGACAAGATGTCATAAGTTCCCCATGAATTTGGGTGAGTATAGTTGTCAGCATCTGGTAGGAGCAAAGGTGGTGTGTAGTGAGTTGATACAGTTAAAGTTAGGTTTGTATATAGCTCAGAAGCACTTTGACCCGAAGGGTAAGATGAATTCCTTGTTGCCTTCTGTGTTTGATAAGCATTTCAATTTATTAGAAGATTTTTGGAGTGACCGATAGGATGAGTATGATTTGAGGAAGAAGAATTATGAAAGATTACCTGTCTCATTCATGGCAGAGCTTGGAATAAAAAATGACATTCCTGACACATTGGTGGATGATGGAGTTGTATTGGATCCATCTTATGAAGCTTTAAACATTGGGACTAAATTCCTAGATCCAATTGACTAGAATAGTGAGGAAACTATTGACATTAAGCAGATAGGGCGAGCAGTATTGGATAGAAGTGTTCAATGGTTGGTTTTAAGAACCAAAGCTCCTCAAGGACCAGCTCCTAAAAAGGGGAAAGGATATAAAAGGCTTAAAAGAAAGACACCTCCCAAAGAGCCTTTGGAGTTCCTTCCTCCATACATTGAATAAATAGAGCTTGAAGCTATAGATGATGAACCAGAGACAAAAGGAGGGTCTCAAATAGGATCTGTTGTTTCAACACCTACATTAGGTGAATCTTCTACTCAAATCCCACTTGCAAAACAACAAAATGAAGAAGTTCAAAAGGGGAATCTTCATAGTATGATTGAAACTATTAAGGCAAAAGAAGTGGAGGTAGAAATTCATGATGTTGGAATAGATTCGGATGAAACTCTGTCAGATAAAGGAATACAAGAAAATATGCCTCTAGAGGAGGATACTGAATAGGTAATGACATAGGAGGATCAGTGGGCATTGTTTGAAGAAGTCAGGAAGGCTGCTAAAGATCAAGCTGCAACAATAGAAAGGAAAAAGTTAGTTGATGCCAAGACACAAACTGATGCCATACTACAACAGCAACAAATTGAAGCTAAGTCAAAAGATGATGAATTAGAGAGGAAGTAGAGGCAAAAGGAGCATGAGCTCAAGGTTAAGGAGGAGAATGATAAGTTAGAATTTATACAAAAGATTCATGACCTTGAAGAAGAGAAGGCAAGGCACTTAAGGGAAAGAGGAGTTCTAGTAGCCAAGTTAAAGCTTGCTGAGGAAGCTCACAGAAAAGAAGAGGAAGCAAAATGATTACTAAAGGAGAAAGAGGCCAAAGAGCTAGTCAAAAGGCAACAAGAAGAACAAGAAAATGTAGAAAATCTTAAAGCTTTAGAGATAGAAAGACTGGATAAGGAAAAACAAGAGAAAGAAAGATTAGAAGAAGAGAGATTGAAGAAGGAGGAAGAAGACAAGAGAGTGCAAGATCAAAAAGATAAGGAGGAAGCTAAAAAGTTGGTAGGAATGAGTGTGGAACAAGAGCAGCAACAGAAACAGATGGTTGATTCTCAACCTCAGGTAAATGTGAAACCTGCTGTAGCTACTAATTCCTCTTCTTCAACTATGATGACTATTACTCCAGGTGCTCCGACTTGGTTGAAGTTAGACCTTCAAAAGAGAACACCGACACATTCTCAACCTCTCAATTGGGAGGATATGATGAAGGAGATTGAAAAAGAAAGGCCTAAAAAGAGGGCCAAGATCTTGCACTCTACTAGGTTGAATGATAAGGGAGAAATTGTGGCTGAGTGTGATATACCTATGGTGGATAAAGAGGTAGGAGATATGCAATTAACGGATTATCAGCTAGGCATAGTGAATTTTGGAAGACCTACCAAAGATCAGCAAATGAATCTAATTGATGTGGTAGCATCTTCAACTAAGTCAAGGATGTTAAAGGAAAAACAAAGGAAGGATGAGCTTAAAGCTCAATTAGATCAATTGCATGTTTTTCTTAAGAATGTTTTTGCTCCAAGATCACAACAGGTTGCGGTGATTGAGACCCCAGTTTTGTTGAGCAAGAAGGAAGTAGAGGATTTGGAATAGGTGAGGGGCAAGGCAAAAATGTTGGATCGGTGGGTTAGTAAATTGAATCAAGAAGTAGACGAGGTGTTAGAAGACAGTTTTGAGGTTTACAAAGCAATTGAGGAGCTGATGGAAGAGATGAATAAATATGTTAAAAATTTGGAAGCACAAGAGGAGGAGTATAAGGGATACAACTGGAAACTGAAAGAAGTCAATAAATTGCCTAAGACTACCCTCCTAGAATAGTCAATATTAGAAGAAGACAATAAATATTTTCTAGAGAAAACTTCTCGTATACTCATTTTTAGAATAGATTTCCTCTACAAACATAGAAATGAGGTTCAAGATTCTGTTAAGGATCTGAGGGAACAGTATTAGGAGTTGGAAGCCATTCTTGCTATTATTATGAACATGGAGGTACTAGAAAAAGAAGGCTTACCTTTAAGCCAAATAAAGCAGAAATGGATTGAAATATTTAAAGAGGTTAAGCAAAGAGGAGATGTTGGTGAAGATCTGATAATAGATAGATTGATGGAAATCAAGGAAGAAATAAGAGTAGCCAAGAGAGAGTTGACAAAGCTGAAGGATGTGAGAGGGTTTGCTACAGCGGAGTTAGAGAGAATTAAGTTTGAAAACAGCTGGGTCGATGGACGTGAATTGGACACATTACAACAAGTCTTCTCCAACTATGAAGAATACATGATGGAGCAAACTTCACATGCATAAATCTCATGCATGCATGGTTTTTTTTCTTCTTTGCATGTTGCATGCAACACTGACAGTTTTTGAAATGCATGGCTTTTATTCTCTATTCTCTTTTCTTCCAGTTTAACTGATTTTCCAAAGATAATTGTAATCCCTAAAAGGGTGGGTTGACTTAAAATAGAAGGGGACTTCCGAATTTTGTATATCTATAAATACCCATGTGGTATCATATTGAAAGGGTCAGCTAATAGAGAATAGAATTGGCCTACCTAATATTAGGAGATATAATTTTCATAGTTGTTACAAAAATACATTGTTACTTCACTTTTGACAGTTAAATAAAATTATAGGTTTACACAATATGGTGTTAGAATTGAGTTGTTTTACTTGATAAGGTTAATGAGTTATAATCTATCTGAATGCCAGTGATTGTGTTGATGCATGATTGTTTCTTATGTGATGAAAGTCATTAGAAGAAGCCATATTTAAGGATTATCTTGTTAGATTATCAGTGAATTAGATTTATTGAATTTTGTTGATCTATGATCTTGGCAATGAAGGAATGTGTGTTCTTTTGGAATCCAGCACCTTAGATGCATGCAATTGTATGGATTAGTCTATAAATTGTGTCATACTTTGGTTTTCTTGATCTGTTTGAAAACATTCATTGTTGGAGATATATGTCTGGATGTGAGATAAGTTTGATTCATGTTCATTGATTTACCCTCTGATTTATCTTTTTCTTTTATTTTTAAAACCCTTTCATTGTGAAGAATAGCTTGATGAACAAGTCATTGCTTGTATTCTTTGTTACCAGCACAGGCCCCTTGAACATTATAGTTACATGAACCGATTAAGTGACATGAGATAGTTGAGAACCAACTACCAGGACCTTGGGAGTTAGGCTGCTATATGTTGTCTTTCTTTTTCAGGAGAAATAGAGTAGAAATTTTTTGTTTTAACGTTATTTGTGTCATTTTCACCATCAACAGATCTAGCGCTAGAAGGAGGGATGAAAGAACAAGCTGGCTCGCATTGTGTCTTTCTCATCAGAGAAATATGAGAGGATTCTTAGATCCTCTACTAATTCTAAACCATTTGAAGAACTTCAAACCCCAGTAAGACCTAGACCCCATGATCGTAGAATACTGATACCTACCTTGCCACCACCACTTACTCCACCTGGATTTCCACCAAATCCACCTACACCACCACCAGTTCCACCTACATCACCACCACCAAGTAGGCCTGAGTCTCCACCAATTAGGCCTATATCACCACCTGCTCAACCAATCCCACCCATGGCTTACTTTGTGAATAACCCCTATCTATTAGGGACTATTCCAAGAGGGATTCATGAATTACCAAAGAACCCGGAAAGGTTTTGTCCTAAGTACATACATGGTGAATCAATAAGTGCTGAGGAGCACATACATGCATTCAAAGATGCTTGCACATGAGTTCAATTTTCTCATCAGGATGTGGTATGTATATTATTTCTTTATTGTTTGGGTGATATGACATATAGTTGGTATTTAAATCTACCCCGCGGATCCATTCTGGGTTGGACAGATTTAGAAAATGCATTTATTAATCAATTTCGGGTTTATGTGGACCCTACCATCTTGTATAACCAATTTTCCACCATAAGAAAGTATCATCATGAGCCACTATCTTTTTTCAATACCAGATTCCAAAGAATGTTTTGTAGGTGGCAAGATCCTTATCTAGTAGCTGAGAATATTGCCATACAGGCATATTTGAGAGCTGTTGATCCTTTAATTGGCCTATTTTTGTAGAGGAATTATGCCGTAAATGAAATAGACTCTTTGTCTAAAGTGTATCATTTAGTCTTCAAATTGCAACAATAGATAAGTCTACAATCAGGAAGTTTAGGAACAACTTTCCCTCCCATGAATTATCAGATGCCTAACCCACCATTATACAACACTATCCCAGGGATGTATTACTCTCAATATGGACCTGTGTCTGAGTTACAAGCTCCACCTACCATGCCTTTCTTCGGCAATGGCATGCAATTGTATGGATTAGTCTATAAACTATGTCATACTTTGGTTTTCTTGATCTGTTTGAAAACATTCATTGTTGGAGATATATGTCCAGATGCGAGATAAGTTTGATTCATGTTCACTGATTTACCCTTCGATTTATCTTTTTCTTTTATTTTAAAAACCCTTTCATTGTGAAGAATAGCTCGATGAACAAGTCATTTCTTGTATTTTTTGTTACCAGCACAAGCCCCTTTCACATTACAGTTACATGAACTGATTGAGTGACACTAGACAGTTGAGAACCAACTACCAGGACCTTGGGAGTTAGGCTGCTATATGTTGTCTTTCTTTTTCAGGAGAAATAGAGTAGAAATATTTTGTTTTAACGTTGTTTGTGTCATTTTCACCATCAACAAAAGTGACCACCTTTAGAATGAAAATCTTGGGCATCATATACATCCTCTTCTAGCCCATTGTCTCCCTGCATGGGGAATTGATACTTTTCTTCAGTTTTCTCATAAGTCATGGCAGTACTTACTGGCCCATTATCTTGATTGGAATTTCCTGGTGGAGGATGAGCATCAGCTTGTGCAATCTTGACAATCTTCTCCATTTATGGGCAGTTAGCCTCAGAATGGGCTGCAGTATCATGTATTATGCACCAATTAGTCATGAAATTGAGGTCTGCTACATTAGCAGTATGTGATCTCTCCTCACCTGGATGATAGTTATGGGGAACCCCCCCATCGTTAGGTCTAGTATTCCACTGCCTATTGTTGTTATTGAACCTCTGGTTATATCCTCTATTTTGATTTTGGTAACTTTGGTTAGAGGAATTTTGATTTTGAAAGTTGCGGTTGGTGTTTTGACTCCCATTCTGATTGGAGTAATTTCCCTGGTTATTGTAACCTCCCTGATTTTCATAATTATGACTCTGGTTGTGGGGATGGTTTTTCCTAAGCTGTGCCATGTTGTTAGACATTTGAGATAGAGTCTTCTTGAGAGTCTCTAGCTCACTAGTCAGTTGGATAGTTTGCTCATTTTGCACATTCTGCACTATGGCTGGTGAATGAGCATGGGTTGATCCTCCCACTTGTTGTTGTTGATTTTGAGGTTGTTGGGAAGAATATTGCATGCCATTATTTATTGGATTTTGGAGCATCGGTAAATGTCATGCATTTTTCAATATGTAAAAATTTAGGATTAAGTCCTATCCCAACCAATAAGAAGGTGATTCAGTTGGATAGAACCAATTTCAATGTTGTAGGAGAGTTCAAGAACATGCATGTGCAGGTTGGATCAGATCCAAGGATCCAGACCTACATAGATATCCGAGTAGTTGATATCCCAGAAACATATGGTATGCTCCTAAGTCGAGAGCTAATGAAAAGCATAGGGGGATATTTGTCCTTGGATTTCTCTCACATGTGGTTACCATGGAAAGGAGTTGCGACACAAATAAGGATTGAAAGTGAACCAAGACTCAAACACATGATCACATAATATGATGCTTCAAATGAAGTAGCATAATTTGAGAGTGAGATAGGAGTTTACAAACAACAGGAAGTCCTTACTTTATTTGTGCTTAATCTTGGGGAAACATTGCCCATAGAACACAGTGACTCGATGATCTGCATCAATCAACAAGTGCTAATAAGGAAGTTGCAGCAAGACGAGTTAGCTTTAGGAGATGAAACTGATCTGAGTAGTTTGTTACTTCCTAATTGGTGTAGGATTCATTATCATAATCATTTGGAATTAACATGTCAATCATGCTTAGATATTCTAAGTCATGTAGATCAACCTCAACAAATATGTCAAGAGGAACAAGCCCAGACCCCCATCAATGAGTTTTCTTTCAAAGTTAAGGATGCTACCATCCTTACTCAGGCTAGTCTTTCTCAAGAGGAAGTTTCCTCACCAGTAGGGAAAACTCATGTTTTATGTTCTAAAACTCAGCAAGAGGCTAAGGTGTCTCAATTCCCATCTGGTACACCTGCTCTAGATACTTTGCAAATTCCCAAGGAATTACCAAAAGATGAGTTGGATTGCAATTTAACTCAAGAGGTTGTTCCAAAAGTGATTTTTGAGCAGGCTGAAAGCATAGAAGAAACCTCAAGTGAGATTAACCCCAAGTCAATGTTTCATGACCATTAAAAGTCTGAGCCGCCACACATTTTAAGTCATCCATTGGTGTCCCTAATAAGAAAGAACTCCCAGCCAAAGACCAATTATGGACTCTCAAATTTGATGGTTCCAAATCTAAAGTAGGAAGTGGAGCAGGGATTGAACTAACCAACTCGAAAGGGAAGACTTACTTTACTTCTTATAGATTGCAGTTCGGTTGCACAAACAATGCTGCTGAGTATGAAGCACTTGCTCGAGGTCTTATGTTTTCTCATAAGAAGAAGGTTACTGCTCTCACAGTTATGGGAGATTCTAAGGTGATTGTAAAATAGGTATGGAGCCAATACACATGTCATAACAAAAGATTGGCTGCATACAAAAATAGGGTTTGGAATTTGATTGAAGACTTTGATGCTTTTGGAATTAGTCTGATCCCTAGGGAAGCCAATCAAATTGTAGATGCGCTTGTTGTTGCTGCTAGTACTTTGGAACCCATGCAAGACTTTGACCTAAAAATATTTTCAGTTGAGTTCATTTCAGTCCCAGCTGTTCCGGATAATGTTCGACACTTTCAGGTATTTGATGATGATCAACACATATTGGCCTTCTTGGAAAGTCCTGATGTTTTTCAAGGGCAGATAATAGATGAATCTGAAAGAGATTAGGGAGATTGGGATCTTGAGAAAGAGAGATCAAAAGGGATATTGGACTTGAAAAGTAATAACATTCTGAAGGGGATGGTTGCTTTGGAGAGGATATTTGATTCAGACCCATGGGCTTGTCAAAGGGTGCCTACAAAGAGTGAGGGAGGTAAGTATGAATCTATTAATTTAACTCACTCAGGCCCAAAAGGAAATGTTCTTATAGGAAAGACTTGTCCTTATGAAATCAAGGACAAGATAATCAAGGTCTTGGAGCAGAACATTGAAGCTATTGCTTGGAGTTATGATGATTTGAAAACTTTTGACACTTCAGTGATCACTCACACCATTCCTCTCAAGCCAGAAGCCAAGCCTTTTCACCAGAAGCAATGCCTGGTCAATGCTTTGATTGAGCCCTTGATCCAAAAGGAGGTGCATAAACTTTTATCTGCTAGAATAATCTTTTTAGTTAGAGATTCTACCTGGGTGGCTAATTTAGTTCTTGTGCGAAAGAAGAATGGTGAGATCAGGTTATGTGTGGATTTTAGGAATCTAAACAAGGCCTCTGAGAAAGACAATTATCCATTACCTTATCTTGATGAAGTATTACAAAAGGTAAATGGATCCCAGATGATGTCATTTTTGGATGGTTATTCTGGATACAATCAAGTCTTGGTGAGTCATGAGGATAGAATGAAGACTACTTTCACCACTAAATGGGGACATTTTCTTACAGGAGGATGCTATTTGGTCTCATCAATATTGGTGCTACTTTCCAAAGAGCAATGGATGTATCTTTCAAAGATCTGATAGGAAAATGTATAATCATTTATGTAGATGATTTAACCATCTTCTCTAGGAATAGAGAAGACCATGCTGCTGACTTGGAAAAGGTTCTAAAAAAATGTATAAGTTACGGTGTCTCTCTTAACCCAAAGAAATGTGTATTTGGAGTGTCTGAAGGGAAGCTCTTAGGTCACATTATATCAGAGGAAGGGATATCTATAGATCCTAATTGAGTAGAGGCCATCTTGAAATTGACAAAGCCAAGTAACAAGAAAGAAACGAGGTCCTTCTTTGGAAGGATCAATTTTGTTAGAAAGTTCATAACAGGGTTTGCAGAGATTGTCAAACCTCTCAATGAAATGATGAAGAAGGATGCAAAAATTGAGTGGAGTGGAGAGGCTAAGTCTGCTTTCATGCATATTAAACAATCTATATCTGAGGCACCTGTTTTGACAAGCCCAAATTATCTAAAACACTTCTATATCTATTATTTTCCTTTTGACCATTCATGTGCAGTAGTTTTGACACAGAGAAGAGAAGAGAGCAAGGAGAGACCAATTGATTTTATGATATCTCCATTTAAGAATACAGAAGTAAGGTATTCACCACTAGAGAAACAAGCCTTTGCATTGGTACGAGTAGTAAAGAAGTTCAAGCATTACATAATTCGAAGTCAAGTGATGGCCATAGTTCCAGATCCAGCTATGAAGTCTCTTCTAATGCAAAGTGAATTAGGGGAACGAAGAGGGAAGTGGATGAAAATCTTGCAGGAGTTTTACTTATTAATTAACTCGATGAAACTCGTGCGAAGTCAAGGTTTATCAAAAGCAATGGCTGATGTGGACATAAATATTACTTGTCAACAATACACTGTCCAATCATTCACAAAGGATCCCTGGTATACAGATTTGATTTTCTTCCTCCTTAATAAAAAATGTCCAGAGGGAATGAATGCTACTCAAAGGAGAGAATTGAGGATGAAGAGTTCTCATTACATGCTCAAAGGGGGATCCATCTACAAAAAAATTTTTCAAGGAATTTACCTACGCTATTTGGATCAGCAAGAAGCTAAGCATGGTATTTTTGAGTTTCATGGAAGGTATGGAACAGGGCATGGGTTTGCTGATGCTTTGGCTCATCAGATTTTAAGATCAGGATATTATTGGCCTTATGTATTTAGAGATGCACATCAACACTGTAGGACTTGTCATGTATGCCAAACTTTTGCACCTAGAGAAAGAAATCCTGTAGTGCCCCTGCAACTGATATATGAGGTAAGGCCATTATCTCAATGGGCACTTGATTATGTAGGTGTAATTAATCCAAATTCTTTTGCAAGTCATAAATTCATCTTGACTACAACTAACTACTGCACACATTGGACTGAGGCCCAACCTTGCAAGAATAGTACCACAAAGGTGGTCATCAAGTTTCTAACTGAGAACATCACAACCAGATTTGGGGTTCCATTTGCTCTGGTATGTGATAATGGCCCTACTTTTTCTTCTGCTGAATTCATTTCATGGGCTTATGAACATAAAATTATTTTGAAATATTCTTCCAATTACTACCCTCAGGGGAATGGAGTGGTTGAGTCCACAAATAAGAACTTGTTGGAAGTTATAAGAAAGTTGTTAGAGAATAATCCTAGGGACTGGTACACCCAGTTGAGATTTGCCTTTTGGGTAGATCAAACTAGAATCAAAGCAGCTCTAGGAAACTCACCTTTTAAGTTAGTTTATGGCCAGAACCCTATCTTCCCAATCCATTTACAGATACATATTCTTAAGTTCATGTAGGAATTTTATACCAAGGATGATAGGATTGAGGTTAGACTACTTAATTTATTGAACATGGAAGAGCAAAGAGATGTTGCTTTGTAGCAATTCTCTAAGCATCAGGCTATTGTGAAGCGTTGGTTTGAAAAGAGAGCCAAGATAAAAGCTTTTAGGATATCAGATCTTGTGTTATTATGGGATAAGGCCAGAGAGAAGAAAGGAGATCATCAGAAGTTTGATAGAATTTGGTTAGGTCCTTATCAAGTGGCTGAAATACTAGGCGAGAATGCTTTTTGTTTGAGTACCTTAACAGGAGTGCCTGTTCCATTACCAGTTAATGGTCAGTTTCTCAAGCACTATTTTGGTGCATAGGAAGGTCTGATGTTTTAAAAGAAATTGTATTATACTGTATCATATGCAATTAAGTTTCTATTTTAGTTTTAGTTTTAGTTTAGTTTAGTTTTCTTTTCTTTGTTTTTGGTTTGTTTGTTTTTGTTTGGTCTTGTTTCTTTGGGGATCTTCATTTTGTTCATTTCAAGTCAAGGGGTTGTTATTCAGATTATACTACTAGTACTAGGAGAGAAATTGGTTTAGGTATTTTCATCATCATCATTGAAAAGGATTTCATTCTGAAACTTATGTTTTATGACCATTCTAGTTTGGGTTTGAAAAGTTATTAAGGATAGAAGATATATTGTGAATATCTCATGAATTGTGATAAAAAACCTGTCACCAAATTAGAAAAACATCTGCATGAGTAAGTACCTATTTTTTTTGGAGTGGCTCTATCTTTTGATTCAAGTGAAAATCCAATTCCAAGACTATCATGAAATCCATAGTAGTTCTCAACCCATGTTTCAGATTCATTATGTCTGAGTATTGAGGAAGGTGCATAAAAGATTTCCACAAGCAAGGTTTTAAAAAATGAATGAAAGAAAATAAAGGAAGAAGAGGCAAATTCAATATCAAGTGGGTAATCAAGTATCTCTATCGGGGCTATGGATGCCTGGCTGGCAGTAGAGCAATGATTTGAGAGAACTAGAGGTATCTCTGTCAGGGCTATGGACACCTATCTAGCAGCGGAGCAATGCCCAGGATTTTATTGCATGATAGTTAAAGGACTCAACCTATGTAGCTTGAATCTTTGGTATAGTTTTTCTCGAACAGAGAAAGTATCTACAAAGAATGATGCACAATATATGCACACACTTAGATTCAGAAATAACTCATGAGCACATACATCTGAGATTCTAGCTCAAACTTATCCTACATATATCTGATCTTATTCAAGTTAGTATGCTTCATAAACTAAGTAGTTTTAGGGTGACTAAAATTTTCTTTGGGTATCTTGAAAATGGGTAAACCATTTTCCTAGTCGAGTCGCCATTTTTTATGCCTCGCATAACCAACCCATCTTTTTCCTTGGTCAAAATGGGTCCCCCTTTTCATTATTTTTATCCTTGGTTATTTTTCAGACAAAGTTTGGAGTCTTTTCTTTCCAACACTTTGTTTTTCTTTAGTTTAGTCTGTCGGAACCAGAACCGGAGTTAAATCGGGTTCTAAAACTTCTTTCAAAACTCTTTCCAATCCCCATCCCGACAGTCTTTCTTTTTAACCTTTTGTCTTGTCTTCATCGAAGCTGAAATCAGAGTGGATGTTAAGTCGATATTTATTCTAAATTTCAAAATCAAAATCCATTCTATCTCCGCCTCCGCTTTTTGAACTTTTGTTTTAAACTAAGTCCTTATGATAAGTTTTCTTATTTTTGGTCTTTTTGTTTTATTTTTGTGTTTGGTTTTGTTTTATGCTTTGTTGGCGGAAGTGGACCTAGAACGAGAACGAAGTTTGAAATTATTCAAGTTTCCAAAATTAGTTTTCACTCTGATTCTGCTCCCGCCTATTGTGCCTGTTGCACACACGCCCCGTTTGGAATGAGGACCCTCTCTTTCCTCTTTTTCAATTGTTGGGTCCCTTTTGTTTTGCCTCATTTTGTGTGCCCCATTTTTGGGACCTAAAAGGTCAGCACGTTCCCAAAATTCATATTTTAAACTTGACCAAAATTGCCCATTTTGAAAATGCTAAATCTCAGGTTAATTCGGGTTTCCTTTGTCAGAATACCTTTCTGGCGTCTGCTACGTCCTCCGAACCTGGACACTTGGGTTTCCCCTTTTGGATTTTCATCCTGGTTCTGCCATTTCAAATAGCAGCGACCCGACATCCTTCCAGACCCCGAACCCCAGATCCCAGATTTCCCTTCCTGGAATTCCTCTTTTGCTTTGCCATTCTGACGACTGTGGTTGGACAACTTCCCGGCCACCGGACTCCGGGTCGCCCGCTGTCGTCTGCAATTGAAACTCACCAACTTTCTGGTCGCTGTACGACTAAATTTAATGGTTGCATTAATGGTCATTTTGGCTATTTAAGCAAATTTTTCGGCCATCATTATCAACCAACCGAGTGATAGAAAATTCGAAGAGCTCCCCGACGTCCGACATTTTCCACCCCACAGTCCAAGTGCCTTTTTTCGATGTCTCCCGTGCATTCAATAGTTTATTCTTTGAGATCTTGAGGTGGGTTTTCCATCTGCGCACCTCATCCTTCTTTTTTGTGAAATTCTAAGTCTTGAGCATAAAAATGTAAAGTTGGGTTTGAAACTAGGTAAATTGATGCCTTCCCTTGAAAACCCATGTTTTAGAATATCAAAAATCAATTGGTTAGGGCCCTAAAACTCAATCCGGAACCTAACCTCACCGCAGTCGTTCTTCGGAATAGTCGCCGATGCCTCCTAGGCCTGGGCATTCCCGCGGCCGTCCGGGAAGCTAAAATGAAACCTCAAATTTCATGTGGCCAAACTCTCCCCGGACCTCGGCCTCCAAATTTCCCCTCACGAGTTTCTATATCATTTCTACCATTTCATACGGCCGCCCTGGGACAGCTTCCTGACCTTTGGACCCCGACCACATGACGTTCTCATCGAACTCCAAAGTATCAAGGAATCGAATTGTCCTCGGGATCGGACACTCAGAGTTCCCCTCCCGGGATTCCATAGCAACTTCACCATTCCAAATGCCCTTCCCTGAGTGCCTTCCCGAACTTCAGACTCTGGCCACGTGGTGTTTGTGTTGAAAACTTTAATCTAAATGA
This sequence comes from Sequoiadendron giganteum, assembly GCA_007115665.2. Lineage (NCBI taxonomy): Eukaryota > Viridiplantae > Streptophyta > Pinopsida > Cupressales > Cupressaceae > Sequoiadendron > Sequoiadendron giganteum. The sequence goes on along the minus strand of CM021105.1, from coordinate 347,819,762 downwards.
AAATTGATTTGGGAGTGAATTGTCCTCAGGATCGGACACCCGGAATTCCCCTCCCGGGATTCCGTCCCTATTTTTCCATTCTGACGGCCTGTCCTGAGCATCCTCCTGGACCTCAGACCCCGACTACTTGGTGTCTGACTCCCAAATTTGAGAAGAACCAAGCCGTAACCGCTTCCCGGCGACGACAATCCAAGACGAAAAGTTTTGTCTCCCCTGCGCCGTTTCAAATGATTGTCCTGCATCTGATGCCCGAACTCCTAAATGAATGATCAAATGACGTCCAAATCCAAAATGGATTTTGACCCACTTGCTAAAATTAGGTTTTCCTTCATGACAACCTTCAATTGACCAAATCCAACACTGGGAAATGCCTTTGGGAGTTCCATCCTCAATTTTCCCTTTCAAACGGTATTCTGCCAAGGGAATTCCAGCCCTGGGAACCCGATTTGTCTGCCTTGCTTGCTAACAATGAAGTATCAAGTATTACATACTTATTTAATATGAATAATGATTGCAAAGCTAATCTTGATGTGTAGGGACTTGTCTAGAGCCGTTTTGTCATGTTTTTTGTTACTGATTCATGTCCTTTGTGCAAGATTTATGGAATCCAGTGTAGAAACTACCGGTGCCTCCAAAAAAAAAGGGAAAGGAATAGCCAAGACACCTCGAGGCAAGGAGGATAAGGACTTGATGAAGTACAAGTTCCAAGGAGTCCCCATACAATCCAGGATCACCATCCTTTGGAGGGATGTCACAGATACCAACATCATCCAGGTCGATGTTGATGAATTCATACAGAGAGTCAAGATGAATCCCAAAACTAAGAACACAAAGTTGATAAAGAGTAGTGGAATTGCTAAGGCTGCAGGCTTCCCACTGGCCTTGGTGGCCCCAAAACTGATAATGGCATGCGTAGAAGCATATCAAGAGGAGACCCAAACTATAGTGGACTGGGATGGAAATATCCTTGCAGACATGTCCCCGTCAGGTATAACAACAACTTTCCACATTCCTACCTTCAAGAGCATGGAGGGCCCCACCATGGAGGAATGCAGGGAACTATGGGAGCAGGATCCATTGAAGTGCAAGAAGCTAATCAACCAGTATTAGTTAAAGGATAAGCGGGGTAGTATTGGTAAGCTTCCTCAGGAGATTTTTCGCAATGATTTCTTTGAGGATTACCATGACCTCGTAACTCTGCTAAGCCGAGTAATGGGCCTTTTTGTTGTAGCCTTCTTCCAAGAGTGGATGTTCTATTTCATAGAGCAGATTCTCCATGGCGATGGCATCGCCTTCTATTGGGGAGAGATAATCAGTGAATGCTTCCACGAGCAGTTTACAACCGTGAAGAAGACCTCCAAGTTCTTCATGACCTCCTACTTGGTGTATTCCCTCGCTGATTGGTGGCATTATCAGGGATTGGCAGTGGTGCCTAGTGATCCATCAGGGGCAGAGCTCAAACCTTATGATAAGTACCCTCAGCTACAGTTCCAAAATTTTAAAAAGGATTACTGTCGGGTGAATGATACATTCATCACCCACATCATCCAGTCCCTAGGAGGAAAATTTCAAAGGAGAGTTTCTCACAATGCCAGAACCCTCCTCAGGCAATATTCCTTCCTCTACATTCAATTTTTGAAGTTCACGTACATCCATGCCCAGGGATTCACCGAAAGACCAAACAAGCTACCCCGGTACCCCAACGACCGGATTATTCTTTCGAAGCTGACATGGCAGCTGAGGTACATCCAGAACATCTTGAGTAACAAGCATCTAGTAGACAAAGCTTTCCCCATTGGGCTCGATCAAGGAATGTACAAGATTCATACCTCCCAGTGTGCAGGGTATTCAGAAAGGGAGTTGGTCGAGTACCACTTCCGTCAATATACAGCTTGGCCTCGAATGGACCCATACAGACACATCAGGAAGGCACTAGGATGAGAGTATGCCCACCTCCACAATTTCAAAGACTTTTGGGCCAACTGCAAGGATGATCTTGAGGTGCGGTTGCGGCACTACATGCGCATGATCACCATCTATGTGTGAAAGATAAACTTGTGTTTGGTTCCTGACCAGCTTGAGGAGGATGAGGACACGATGATCGACCCAGGATATGATGTCGTCGCCAATTTTCTGCTACCTGCAATTAACTGGAATGAACCAGAACTTGATGACATCAACATACTCACTAAGCCCATTGAGATCCGAACAAGGGCATGGATCGATCAAAAGGTGGCCCAATTGAAACAACAAGGGGTTGCCTTGACATTTAATGAATTTACAAGTGAACATGCAAGTAAACCAAGTGGCTCCAAAGGTGGAGTGGTTGCCGTTGCAACCAGGGAAACATCTAAAACCCCACCATCGATCAAGACCAAGAAGAGAAAGGAGGCCAGTGAACAGCTGCCCACGCCAAAGGTCTATGCCCGAAAGGCTTCTGAGCCCGAGCCTTCCAAGAAGAAGAGAAAAAAAATTGGGGGCACGAGGACGACTGTGATGTCCAAGGATCCTCCCTGCAAGATAGGGGAAGAAGGATCTAACTCGCTGAGGTCTTCGCCTACTACGGTCACTGCTGCTGCCCCTACCCCGCTTACTTCACTTGCAGTTTCCGCTTTCTCCCCGCCTACGGTGGACATCTCCATCCACCTTGCTTCCACTCCTCCAATCTTGCATATTATTCCCATGGATTCATCATCCACCACGACCTCGCCAGTCTCCTCTTCCTCTATGTCTCCTCCCCTTCCCTCTGCTCTCGCTGCCACGGTGTTTGCCCTTAACCTCCCAGAGTCCTCTGTGAAGTACATGCAAAACGTACCATCTGAGCTTTTGGGGATGCTTACTAATCCAATGGTTTAGGCTGCAATAGCTAAGGCTATGGCCTACACTCCAACTCCCTCTCCCTCTATTGAACCATTGAAGATGAAAACAACAATGCAAATATCAGATGAGCTTGAGCAGCAGCAGCTAGAGGTTGCAAAGGCACCAGAGGATGAAGAATTTGAGTACCACGAACATCCATTGTTCAAACATCGGGAGATAGACAAGGTGGCCTATGAGTCTTCTAGTAAGGGTAGCGAGGACCTTGATGCTGAACTGATCCGAGAATCAAATGATCCCAAGCTCAATGCAGAGTGGAGAAAGCAACTCAAAGAGATTGAGGATAAAAAAGCCAAGGATTAGCTTGTGCGAGAAGAAGAAATGGCTGCTCTAGAGACTGAGGGCAGTAGGTCTCCGACTGAGGGAAATGGCCAAACCCTAGAGCATGACAAGGAAGCATCCCTCCATGAGGATGAGCAGGAGGAGAACCCCGAAGAGCATGAATATAATCAGAACGAAGAAGAGGGGGATGCTGAAAAATATGATCCACCCAAGGAACAGTTGCATACTGAATCCCCCACTAGGCAAGAAATGCTCGAACAAGACTCCGATGAGGAGAAAGAAGATGTGGGGACCAAGGAGAGGGCTCTTGTTGTTAGGGCTATTGAGCTTGAGAGGAAGGATAGCGGGACTCAAAGTGAACCACCTAGGGAGGAGCCCTAAGTACCCAACTGGCTGCAGAGACAGCTAAAGCAAAGGAATCCCACCTTAAAGGATCCCAAGGCAAGGCTAGAATCCATTATGGCCAGAGCAAAAATAAGCACCACGAAAGAGAAGAAGTCAAAGATCAGATCAAAGGTAACCATGGATGCCTCAAGATCAAGGGCTATACAGATAGCAACACCAGTGGTTGGAGAACAGGGAATAATTTATAACCTCTCCACCATTTACTTGGGAGTGGCCACGAGGGAAAAAAATGTTGATCACCTCCAGGAGTCGGTCTCCATAGTGGTACATCTTATCCAATAGGATAAGATTTCAAAGGAGGAGCTCAGGGAACAAATGGACGATCTAACGACCTATATTCAACAGTGGTCATCCCCAGATGAATAGCCAACCATGTCATCGGCTTCGCCACAGTTGCTATCCCAAGAATAGATCAACAAGTTAGAAAAGAGAAGAAACTTAGACAAGACTACGAAAAACTAGTTCTGGTAGGTCTTAGACATGGGAAACACAGGTATTAATTTGGTTGTCTAAACAACAAATAAGTTCCTAGAGGTGCAAAGAACCCTTAAGGGTATGAGGCAAGTATGCGAAGAGTTTCCCAGGAAGCATGACGCTACCTACCCAAATATTGAGGCCATACTTGCACTGCCAAGCGACATCTGGGAAAAGGACCTAGCCTTCAAGGATGATGACCACTGGTTAGTGGATGTCTAGAAGCGAGATTTCAATCACAGAAGGAAAAGGCTGGAGCAGGTCTTGGAGCGGATAGTGCCGGACATCGAATGGGCAAGGGAATCCAAGGAGGAGTGCGCTCGGTACCTCAAACTGATGATGGGGTACCGGCTACATGTGGTCGAGATCAATCCAGAAAGTATAAAGCCTCACTTCTTATAAATCATGGAAGATGGGATGTTAGTTGAGGTCACCATGGATTTCATGAGTTTTGCAGCCCGTGCGTTCAGGTAGTCAGAGCTTTTTAGGGATAGTGCAACCAAATATGATGAGGTCTGGAAGAAACTTGTCAGCAATTCCTAGGAATGGAGCTACCAAGTGCTGCGATTAGACATCATGGAGATGGATAAGCTCCAACCGCTGATCCTGAACTTCATAGAGTATGCAGCATTGAAGAAGCGTGAAGGAAACCCTGTCATCGATGAAGAGTTCCTCGAAGAATAGCTACAAAAAAGGGCAAATAGCTAAAGGACGAAATTGCTACAGTGTTGTCACTAGAGGATGAAACAGGGAAAAGACAAGAATGAATTTATAAATGTAATATATTTGGGGGTAGGTGAAACCCTATTGTAAAGTGAATCTTGGCCACACAATAGAATCAAATCTTGGCCACTCATTTTGTTTTTTGGAAGCTATAAATAGGGCTCTCCTCCTCTCATTTTGAGAGAGTTGAGTTGTTGTAAAGACATGCTGTAGAAATTATAATAGAAATACAGTCATTTTTTGGTGTATTCCTGGGTTTCTCCACATGTTTCATGATTCTTCTCCCTTTAGTTAAAATTTTTCTATTTTAGTATCCTTAGATTAGCTTTGGTAGATTTAGTATGTTGTCTCTGGTTTTGAAGATTGTTGTTGTGTGTATGCTTTCCTTATCCATACTTTTGGTCATTTACTGATGCTAGATAACTGTGTAAAGTTAGCCTAGACTTTGATTTCATTGCTGCTCATCAAACTTTATCTTTATTCACATTTCCTTGGCGAATGAAGGATAAATATCTGCAGTCCTTAGAAGATAGCACAAATTTCATGATATTGTGAGAATTCAGATTAAGTGAAATTCTGTTTAAGGAATCTGTCCACAGCAAGAACCTCCATGATCACTGTTCATTGGTAGTTGCAGGTTCAGGAACCATCCTTCTTCCTCGCCCTTTTTTTCTTTTTTTTTTAGAAATGACTTGTGTTAAGGTTCGTTGCACATTGTAAAGCCAAATCTGACGAAACAATGGAGTCCAGGACTGCTGCCTAAACCTGTAGCAAGGCACAGTAATTCCATATACACAAAACTCCATCCATCGACCCAATTCTCCTACAGCTTTGACCACATAAGACCACCTTGTGATTCCAGAAAAATCACATCAAACAACTGATTTATTCCAAGCATCATCATGACCTGACATCCGAGAGACCTTGGGATAGTGTTCTGCAATTTGATTGTGGAAAATTATCTTTCAAGAGAGGTGATGCACCTATGCATTACCTGTGTTGAGAAGTGCATAAAAACACCATCAACACCATTGTTTCTCAATCGTTGAATGTTTATTGAAGTCGCACTACAGTAATGTGTTAGTTTTTCTCCAATTCCGACTCCGCTTTACTGCATTTAATGCATTAATGACAACTGCTATGCGTAGGTAGAAACTCTGAGATTTACCTTGATTAGGTATTAAACGGTGGTTATTATTATTATTAAGAAATCAAAGAGTGAATTGATTGAAGGAGGAAGAGATAATTGCTTGCGGATTTCTTCAGAAGGTTGTTGCCAAGTTTGCGTTTGAGGTAGGGTTCCTATTTCTCTTTTTTTTTTTCTTTTATTTAGCTTTCATGTTTTCTGGTCTCTTTTTAGATCACTTTATTTTTGGGCAAGTTCGCTATCTCAGTGGGTTTGCAGGTTTTGTTTTCCTTTCTTATTTTGTCGTTGTTCTTGATTGCATTTTTTTTACTTTTGTTTTCATTTTCAGTGAGTTGGGGCACGGTTGTTTTTACACGTTGTCGTGATCACGTCGTGCTGTATTATTTTTTATACATCGCGTGGATTAATTAGGGTTCCACAGTAAGATAGATTGAATTCAGGTTTTTCAGTGAGTTAGGGTTGGTAGAATTTTGTTTTTACTTAGGGTTTTTATTGCATGTCAATCTGGTTAAAATAGAGGGTTAAAATCGTGCCCTAGTTTTTATATCGTGTTTTTAGATTAGGGTTTTATGCATTTATGTATTTGTGTTTTCGAGTGATTAAATATGATGCCCTAAAAGTATAGTCACCCCCATGGTCATATGGGCATGGTCTTGTCATGTTATTTTTTAAGCCTCATTTCGTTTTAATATGACCATGGTCCTTAATTATGGAGTTTTGCATTAAACTGATAAAATCATTGATGACGTCATGGTCAACTTAGGAAAAAGCCGGATCAAAATTGATTTAGTGTTTTGGGCGTGTCTTATGATTAGTGTCAATTCCATTTTCCATCCCGTCTCTGAATCCACTTATAGTATGAAGCTTTATTTCAAAATAGCAATAACCTTGGTGGAAGCGGAACCGAAATAGAATATGAAAACAAAAAATTTGAAGGAAACCGAATTAGTTTCCATTCCGGTTTTGATTCCGATCATTATTCCACTTCCAACTCCGAGCCCGCTTCTTGTTAGTCGGAATGCCAATAACTATTTTTTCTTCGAGCCTGATAGTATGTTAAAAGAGGATTGTTTAAGATGTTTTCTACCTAGTTCTGCCTCCGATGTATGTTTGAAAGGTATGATTTTAAGACATATTTTGAGATGTTTATTCAGGGATCTAACTATAGTTTTTTATTTCAGGATAGCTAAAGGATGTCAGGAACATCAGGAGAAGCCTCGCAAATGAACCGGCCTCCAAGAACATCAAAGGCAGCAGCCAAACCCAAGAAGATCAAGCCAGAATAGTTACCTTATACATTGAGGTATAACCACATGAGTCCTACTGTCACACTGTTGTCACAGTAAGCAAAGTGGAATCCGATTGGTCAAACATCACCGACACAAATCTGGGCGAATACAATTTTGAGGAGCTAATTGTAGAAACATTTGCTGAAGATATCAGAGGGAGAACACAAAGAATTGTTGAGTCTGGATTGGCTCATATCACCCTGTTTCCTATATCTATCCAATTCCTAGAGTTAATCTTGACAGTTGCAAGAGATTACAATCCAACTACTCGACAATGCATGGATTCACAAGACAATGTAATCATCGATCTCACTCCCCAAATGTTTCAAAGTATATTTAGTGTCCTGGATCCCAAGAAATTGGTACAGTTAATTGAGGGAGAGGCCCTAGAGAAGTATAGAAAATATAAGTAATCCAAGAAGTCTCACTTGAACAAAAAGTGGTTGAGAACGGAAAAGAAGTCTCTATCCAAGCTAGCAGACCAACCAAAGAGGGCAGATTTCTACAAAGAAGTATCAGATTTAATAATGATGTTGTCTAGGGTTTTTGGGAAAAGAGATGCCTTTCATTTCAAGGAGTGGATGTTTCCCTTCATCCAGATAATCTTAAATGGCACCCATCAATTTGATTGGCCGATGATTGTATCAGATGCTATCCATGATCAATTGACCAGCATTAGGGAGACTGAATGCTTTCTTATGACTTCTTACATTGTGTATGCAACAATAAGAGTAGGTATCTTCCCAGGTCTGAACAGAGTGGGGATAATGGGAGTGTTAGATGGAAAAAATAAGGTGTGGGAGAATTATAACCATCTATCCCTACAAGTTACTGAGACTCAATTCAGAAGGGTTAATGATGCAGTCATTATTGTGATCATTAACCAACTCAACGGAGATGCAGGGTACAAACTGAGCCAAGAGGCCATGGAATTTATCACTGAATGGGCATGTTTGTACATTCAATACCCCAGGTTTACATATTTCAGGCTAGCTGGCTTTCAAGGTCATCCACACTTGTTGCCAAGATGTTGCAATAATAGGATAGTTTTAATGGAATTTTTATATCAGGCTCTAGGGGTTAATGCTCGGCTTGGATTGAAACATAAGACAGGATGTAATAAGTTCCCCATGAAGTTGGGTGAGTATAGTTGTTAGCATATGGTAGGAGCAAAGGTGGTGTGTAGTGAGTTGATACAGTTAAAGCTAGGTTTGTATACAACTCAGAAGCACTTTGACCCGAAGGGTAAGCTGAATGCCTTGTTGCCTTCTGTGTTTGATAGGCATTTCAATTTATTAGAAGATTTCTGGAGTGACTGATAGGATGAGTATGATTTGAGGAAGAAGAATTATGAAAGATTACCTGCCTCACTCATGGAAGAGCTTGGAATAAAAAATGGCATTCCTGACACATTGGTGGATGATGGAGTTGTATTTGATCCACCTTATGAAGCTTTAAACATTGGGACTAAAAGCCTAGATCCAATTGACTGGAATAGTGAGGAAACTATTGACATTAAGTAGATAGGGTGAGCAATATTAGATAGAAGTGTTCAATGGTTGGTTTTAAGAACCAAAGCTCCTCAAGGACCAGCTCCTAAAAAGGGGAAAGGATATAAAAGGCTTAAAAGAAAGAAACTTCCCAAAGAGCCTTTGGAGTTCCTTCCTCTAGACATTGAAGAAATAGAGCTTGAATATGCAGATGATGAACTAGAGACACAAGAAGGAGATGCTCAAATAGGATCTATTGTTTCAACACCTATATTAGGTGAATCTTCTACTCAAATCCCACTTGCAAAATAGAAAAATGAAGAAGTTCAAAAGGGGACTCTTCACAGTATGGTTGAAACTATAAAGGGAAAAGAAGTGGAGGTAGAAATTCATGATGTTGGAATAGATTCAAATGAAACTCTGTCAAATAAAGGAATACAAGAAAATATGCCTCTAGAGGAGGATACTGAACATGTAATGACATAGGAGGATCAGTGGGCATTGTTTAAAGAAGTCGGGAAGGTTGTTGAAGGGCAAGCTGCAGCAATAGAAAGGCAAAAGTTAGTTGATGCCAAGACACAAGCTGATTGTATACTACATCAGCAACAAATTGAAGCTAAGTCAAAAGATGATGAAGTAGAGAGGCGGCAGAGGCAAAAGGAGCATAAGATCAAGGTTTAGGAGGAGAATGATAAGTTAGATTTGATACAAAAGATTCATGACCTTGAAGAAGAGAAGGCAAGGCACCGAAGGGAAAGAGGAGTTCTTCTAGCCAAGTTAAAGCTTGTTGAGGAAGCTCACAAAAAAGAAGAGGAAGCAAAACAATTACTAAAGGATAAAGAGGCCGAAGAGCTGGTCAAAAGGAAACAAGAAGAAGAAGAAAATGCAGAAAAGCTTAAAGCTTTAGAGATAGAAAGATTGGAAAAATAAAGATTGGATAAGGAAAAATAGGAGAAAGAAATATTAGAAGAAGAGAGATTGAAGGAGGAAGAAGAAAAGAGAGTACAAGAGAAAAAATATAAGGAGGAAGCTAAAAAGTTGGCATGAATGAGTGTGGAACAAGAGCAACAACAAAAATAGATGGTTGATTCTCAACCTCAGGTAAATGTGCAACCTCTTATAGCTACTGGTTCCTCTTCTTCAATTATGATGATTATTACTCCAGGTGCTCTGACTTGGTTGAAGTTAGACCTTCAAAAGATAACACTGACACCTTCTCAACCTCTCAATTGGGAGGATATGATGAAGGAGATAGAAAAAGAAAGGCCTAAAAAGAGTTCCAAGATCCTGCACTCTACTAGGTTGACTGACAAGGGAGAAATTGTGGCTGAGTGTGATATACCTATGGTGGACAAAGAGGTAGGAGATATGCAATTAATAGATTATCAGCTAGGCACTATGAATTTTGGAAGACCTACCAGAGATCAACAAATGAATCTAATTGATGTGGTAGCATCTTCAACTAAGTCAAGGATGTTAAAGGATAAAAAAAGGAAGGATGAGCTTAAAGCTGAATTAGATCAATTGCATGTTTTTCTTAAGAATGTTTCTGCTCCAAGATCACAACAGGTTGCTACAATTGAGACCCCAGTTTTGTTGAGCAAGAAGGAAGTAGAGGATTTGGAACAGGTAAGGGGCAAGGAAGAAATGTTGGATTGGTGGGTTAGTAAATTGAATCAAGAAGTAGATGAGGTGTTAGAAGACAGTTTTGAGGTTTACAAAGCAACTGAGGAGCTGATGGAAAATATGAATAAATATGTTAAAACTTTGGAATCACAAGAGGAGGAGTATAAGGGATACAACCAGAAATTGAAAGAAGTCAATAAATTGCCTAAGACTACCCTCCTAGAACAGTCAATATTAGAAGAAGACAATAAAGATTTTATGGAGAAAACTTCTTGTATACTCCGATTTAAAGCAAATTTCCTATACAAACATAGAAATGAGGTTCAAGATTCTGTTAAGGATATGAGGGAATTGTACGAGGAGTTGGAAGCCATTCTTGCTATTATTGTGAACATGGAGGTACTAGAAAAAGAAGGCTTACCTTTAAGCCAAATAAAGCAGAAATGGACTGAAAGATTTAAAGAGGTTATGCATAGAGGAGATGTTGGTGAAGATCTGATAATAGATAGATTGATGGAAATAAAGGAAGAAATAAGAGTAGCCAAGAGAGATTTGATAAAGCTGAAGGATGTGAGAGGGTTTGCTGCAGCAGAGTTAGAGAGAATTAAGTTTGAAGATAGCTGGGTGGATGGGCCTGAATTGGACACATTACAACAAATCTTCTCCAGCTATGAAGAATACATGATGGAGAAAACTTCGCATGCATACATGATTTTTTTTTCTTCTTTGCATGTTGCATGCAACACTGATAGTTTTTGAAGTGCATGGTTTTTCTTCTCTATTCTCTTTTCTTCTAGTTTAACTGAGTTTCCAAAGATAATTGTAATCCCTAAAAGGGTTGGTTGACTTAAAATAGAAGGGGACTTCCAAATTTTGTACATCTATAAATACCCATGTGGTATCATATTGTAAGGGTCGGCTGATAGAGAATAGAATTGGCCTACTTGATATTAGGAGATAGAATTTTCATAGTTGTTACAGAAATACATTGTTATTTCACTTTTGACAGTTAAATAAAATTATAGGTTTACGCAATATGGTATTAGAATTGAGTTTTTTTACTTGATAAGGTTAATGAGTTATAATCTATCTGTATGCCAGTGATTGTGTTGAAGCATGATTGTTTCTAATGTGATGAAAGTCATTAGAAGAATCCAGATTTAAGGATTATCTTGTTAGATTATCAGTGAATTAGATTTGTTGAATTCTATTGATCTACGATCTTGGCAATAAAGGAATATGTGTTCTTTTGGAAGTCTTTGAAATATTATGATATTCGAATTGTGATGTTAAAATCAGCACCTTAGATGCATGCAATTGTATGGCGTAGTCTATAAATTGTGTCATACTTTGGTTTTCTTGATCTGTTTGAAAACATTCATTGTTGGAGATATATGTCCGGATGTGAGATAAGTTTGATTCATGTTCACTGATTTACCCTCTGATTTATCTTTTTCTTTTATTTTAAAAATCCTTTCATTGTGAAGAATAGCTCGATGAACAAGTCATTGCTTGTATTCTTTGTTACCAGCACAGGCCCCTTGAACATTACAGTTACATGAACCAATTGAGTGACACCAGACAGTTGAGAACCAACTACCAGGACCTTGGGAGTTAGGCTGCTATATGTTGTCTTTCTTTTTTAAGAGAAATAGAATAGAAATATTTTGTTTTAACATTTTTTGTGTCATTTTCACCATCAACAAAGAGGTTATCCCAATGGAGTGTACTTTTGTCTCATTTGGTTTTTTTGTCTTGGTGGTTCTCTTTGAGGGTTTTGATTTTGATTCATTTATTGATTGTTTTGAGGGTAAGTAAGTTGGTTGTTTTGCATGTTGGTTTGGGGATTGTTATGAGGTTGTTGTATGTTTATAATAAACTTAACATCAACCACTCCATCATTTGTGACATTTTTGTTCTTTTCCCAAATGCGAGGTCTATTGTTTGAACCTAATGCTTGATCTTTATTGTTTTAAATTTTGATGTCACCTTTCACGATGACAATTCTTTCAATAACTAAACCTTTATCAATGATCTCTTCAAAGGTATTAGGGCATAGCATAGTCAATTGATAGCTTATGTTAGTTTTAATATTTGAGATAAATATTTCAACAAGTTGTTTCTTAGGAACATGCCATTTACATTTACTCGCTTTATGTCTCCATCATTACAATTAAGAAGGAAATGAATCCCCTTGGTTTTGTTTTATCTTATACAAATTAAGAACCATAACATCTTGTTCCATATTATATGAAAAGTGGTTGATGAATTTTTCAAATAGCTCATCAAAATTTTTAATTCCATGTGGTAGATGAGAGAACCATTCAACAGTTATATTGCCTAGAATTATTGGGAAAAGTATCAATAGATAAGAGTCATTGTTTGCAACCTCCATGAAAAATATGAAAAATTATCACATGAGTTCAAATGGGTCCCCTCTTCCTTTGTATTTATCAAATTTTGGAATTTCATTTTTTCCAGAAAGGGGGTCATCGATATACTGCAATCAAATGGATATGGAAATATGTCTCGCAATGCATAGCTCTTCTTGGGTTTCCCAAGTTGTATGTCTGATATCCTTCGACTAAGGCTTTGAATTTTTAGTTATATCATTAGTAGGTATATTTGTTTGAAGATTAATCATGCTATAGCCTTTTTTTACCATAATGAATGACAAATAATATGAATGGTTTTGTGTGGCTGTAGGACCTTGTTGAATGTTTTGTGTGTATACTTGGGGATTGGGTCCTTGTGGAACGTTATGTGTATATTATGAATTGATAATTTGATGTTGTTGATTGGGGTTTTGATATTGTTTATTGGGGTTTGGATATTCTTGATTAGGGTTTTGATATTATTGATTGGGGTTTATTGTGTTTATGTATGCATGAATTTTTGGTTTCGTGGATTGTGGTTTTTTGTGCATTGAGGTTTTATTTTGGTGGAATAGTCATTTTTTTTGTGGATTCACGTTAGTTTGTTGTGGAATGAAATTTTGATGTTGAGGATGAGTATTTGTTTGTTGTTGTGGAACATAAGTTTGATGTTGAGGATGGGTGGTTTTTTGTTGTTGTGGAATTTAAGTTTGAGTTTGAGGATGGGTGTTTGTTTTTTGTTGGGGGTTTTGAATGAATAATGGTCCATATTGATTTTGCATGAAATTAGGATATGGATTTTCTTGTTGTAACCCTTGTTGATATTGTATATTATATGAAGGGTTATAGTATTTTGATTGTTGTTGCATGTATTGTGCTTGTGTTTTATCTTAAGTATTAGTTTGAGACATGCTTTGATCTTGAGGGATGTTAGTTTGTATTTGTTGGTAGATAGATTGTCATTGTGTATGAAGGGATAAATTGTTTTGTTGTGCTTGAGGATTGTTTTGATTGGGTATAGTATAAATGGGTGATGCCATGTGTTGTGATTTTGGGGGGATGTTGGCATGTAGGTGTGGTGGAGTGTCGGGTTGTTGATTTGGTGTGTGTTGTGGTAGTCTAGGTAGAAGGTTACCCATATTTTGCATATTAAATTTTTTTCCTTGTTTCAAGGATGTCTCATATAGGTTTCTTGATATATGTTAGGCCTCCATTTATTTATTGACAAATTGTGTGTTACAAGTGGTGTAGAGAATGGATTGGTCAATTATTGAAGCATGTTTTGGGTTACCATATCATTTGGATTCACTTGACTATGTTGAGAAAACATTTCTTGTTCCACTTGAGATGGATGTCTATCTAGTGGTTTATCAACATGTTATCCATAAGGTTGTTCATTGATTGGTGATATTGACTTGGCAAAGATAAATGGTATCTTTGGATTTACAACTAGTTTTAGGATTTATCTCACAACTGTATCATCACCCATGTGAATGAGATTTTGGTCTTTGAGAGCTTCCACATTAAAGTCCATGGGTAGGTTGACACCATGTTGTCCAAGTTTTAGGAAATTTGTGTTAGGATTTGATCCAAGTAATTTATCCACTATCCTTTGCATCCTAGGTGTTCTAAAATATCCTCTTCAATAATTTTTGCATCACTATCATCATCTTCTATGATTACATCTTGAGGATTAGGGGGTTGGATTTGTTGTTGAGAAAATATTCATTGATATTAAAGATGAATGTCAGGATCATGTTGTTATGGATTGAGATTAGGTGGTGGTTGAGCATTGAACCTTAGTGGTTGTGAGGGAATGTTGGTAGTTGTTTGAGGGGTTGAGAAAATCAGAGGTTCATTAGGATCATAACCCCATGGTGATGGAATTTGAGTTTCAACATTGGTGGTGGTAGGTCCACTAGAGATACTTGGGTTAGCTACCATATTCTTTCTATGTTCTAGTAGTTGTCATAAACCTGCACACTAGACCGTGGAGAATGAGAGATTGTAAGTTATGAAAGTTTGGTAATGTTTTAGTTTGCAAAATAATGTACAAAGGGAATGTTGGTAAACCTTTTGGACAAATGGTGTTGTTTGATTGGTGTTGATCTTGGGATAGTTTGATGAAAAAGATTGATTTTGGATGTTTGGATGTTTAAGAATGAAAATATTTTGGTACTCAACCCTATGATGAAGGTATGAGTGGATTTTGAGAGATTTAAGGATGATCCTAATCTATGAACACAAGGATAAATAAGATTTGGGTGATATTTTTCTAGGTCTCAAAAGTGTTGATGAGGGATAAGTTGATTTGTCTAGTTGAACTAGACTTGTGAGTGCAAGTAAGGAAGGATGATTTTAGCCTAGAAACTTAGGGAGAGGATAATGTACACTAAATTTGGTAAGACTGCAAGATGATACACTGATTGGATTAAGACACTAGCAAGATGATGAGGCTTGATGGTTTGTATTTGATGTGTGTCCAAAGGATAGTTTGATGTTTGATCTATGATGATGATGATGCAAAAGATGGTATAAAAGACTAATGATGTCTAAGGTTGATGAGAATGTCTGATAAAAATTTGATTGATGTTTTTTTAGAGGTCTATGGTGACAAACCCTAGGTAAACCAAATTTGAAAGATAGGATGATGATGTTTGAAGGTGTAAACCAATCGTGTAAAAGTGTAAGCATATCATGATAGATATTTTGTCAGCTGAGAAAATAATTATGACAAGGTTTAAGATAAAGTTTAACAAGTTTGAGCAAGTTTTGAAGTAGAAAAATATGGTAGAAAGGAAAAGGTAGTGGTTATGCAAGTAGTAGTCGTGGTAGGATTACCAAACAATAGCGAGCTTCTATACAAGAAACTACGATAATATTGACAAGAGTGACTCTATTTATACATAGTGACTAGTAGATAAATAAAATAAACAATAGTGACCAATTGTTCAATAGCAACCAGATGCAATGCAATAGCAACCAAATGTCTAAAAAAGTGAGAAAATGTTAAGAAATAGTGGTAGGATTTTGAGATAGATGTGGTAAGATATACAATAATGACTTAATTTTATGACACATGTGACTCTATTTTCTAATTTAGGTCTCATGCCTATTTTGACACTTTACAAGTTGAGCATTTAGGTCTGATGTTTGAGATGGTTTATTTGAAAGATAAAGTGATAAACATAATAGAAAAAGTAAGCAATAATTGAGTCAAACTTGTAAGATTATTTGCACAAACTTCTTCCACAAGGTTCACTAAGTTTAGCTCAAAGAATACACATCAGTCAAGTACAACCTAGCTACTATTAAAGGAACATGTAGTGATGTAATCCATGTCTAAGGAATGGATGAATAGGGTATACAAAGTGTTAGTGTAATTAATATTTAATTACACTTGCATAACTTTACTTAGGTTGAGCTAATTTTAGGTCAACATTAGAGTTGCATACTTTGCTTTTATAAAGCAAATCATCTCATTGTAATATTGAATTATTGAATAATAATATTTTGCACATTACATGCAAAGCTCTACTTTTTTGATGTTTTCTCTTCTATGGAAGGTGTTTACGTTTGCATGTCTGATCTAGGGTTTCTAACATGGTATCAGAGCCTTGACATGCAGCCCCTTCTCAAATTCTGGAGAATTTCATTGCAGAGTTCGTTCGGGGTTCCTCGAGGATTTTATGCCTTGAGTTCATTTATGTAGCATCTTGGATCAGATCGGGCTTCACCATTGGATTCAAAGCACTGGAAAAAGTCAGGTTTGACTTTTATTTTGCAGATTTTGGTCATCATTTGCCAGATCTGTGAGGGTTTCAAGTTCGCTGATTTTTTGGAAGCTCTCGAGGTAGCCATTTTTTTGAAGTATTTTGAGCAGAAACGGAGGTCACCATTGCGTTCGCAGCAGCCAAAAACCCTTAGATCACCTTTCCTTTCATTGATTTTGGCGAAGTTGATCCGGAAGGCAAAATTTTTTTGCTAGAAATGTTGTACGGCCTCCTCGACATGCCTTTCGAGGCAATTTTCTTCACAAAAATTGAGGAAAAAATGAAAAATGCCTCTCGGTTTTGGAACTGCCAATTTTAATGGTTCCGCTGTCGAGCGGCCACCGGGCGGCCACCCGCTAGCCACTCAGCCCGGCGGCGCCACCCCACAACTCCACCGGCCGCACGCCAGCCCCCACGGGCTCCAGTTCGAGCAACCGAGGTCATATGGGGGACCGAGCGCTATGCGCCCAGCCCCCGGCCCCTTCGCTTTAGCCATGGTCATATGGGTGACCAGGGGCTCCACCCCAACCCCCTATCCGCCCGCCCCTGGGCACATGCAGGACCAAGGGCCGAGATTTTTTTAGCCCCCTGGGCTGCCTGCAGGCCTTATTGGCCATTCTGGAGCACTTTTAGAAAATCGGGCGTAACTTTTGTGTACAGTGTCCCTTGTTTGCAAACGAGATACCATTGGAAAGATGATTCCGGTGCCGATCTACTCAATATTTTAGTTTTTCTAGATTTTGCTCCAGATTTATTTTGCAGGTCTTTGAACTCAGAACTTCTGTTTTTCACTCCGGAGGGCATATCTTTTGACTCGGTGATCCTTTTTTCACGATTCTTGTGGCATTGGAAAGCTGGTTCAATCCTCTACACAGATATGAGGTCTATTTTCATTTTCTATTTATGCATGTTAGGAATTCTCTCCTTTTGCAGTCATTGGGGATTGTAATAAATGAACTGATATAAAGTTCCATTGGGGGGGTTTCTTGCATAATAATCTTCATCATGTTTTGATGGCAACTCGCATGGGTTATAATTTGGTTTCTTAGTTTATTTTGGCCACCATATTTTGTCTTAGTTTGACACATACCAGATTCATTTTGGTTCACACTTTAGATTGAGAGCCTATGGTTAGTGATCCGCATCAGATCCATCTCAGTTTGAGGGCCACTAAATTTGTGGTTATTGTTCCCGAGTCTGTATGGTACTTTTTCCCATGGAAGAGTTTTAGTCTTAGTTTGGCATCGGCATCGAGATTCACGGCTTCCAGATTTTGTCATCATCATATCATCTACTGTTGCTCTATGGATTCCAGGTTTGTTCCAGTTTGGTGTTTTCGAGTGTTCCATGACATCAGGTCTGTTGTCACATTATGATGATTCTGATATGGTTTCTTGTAGATAGAAGTATCTTTCCTTGCTTGCCAGATTGCGGTTCTAGTGTTACTCCACAGTGTTCTTCCAGTGCTTCTTTGTAGCAGTCATCTCATTGTAGGGGGGGTTGTCCCACTAGGTTTTCCTTCTCTACCTCATTATTGCATTTGTACATGGGTACCTGATCAGGCCTAGTTGCCGGGACCCATTCATGATTTCTTGCATTCATCTTAGCTTTAGGTGCATGCTTATTTAGTCTCCCTAAGTTGCACTTATGGGGGGGTGTTAGTGTAATTAATATTTAATTACACTTGCATAACTTTACTTAGGTTGAGCTAATTTTAGGTCAACATTAGGGTTGCATACTTTGCTTTTATAAAGCAAATCATCTCATTGCAAATCAGCTTTTTTGATGTTTTCTCTTATGTGGAAGGTGTTTAGGTTTGCATGTCTGATCTATGGTTTCTAACACAAAGGTCATGTACCACCTTGATACCCTCGGCCTTCAAAGAACATGAAATATATCAAGACAACTTATGCCTCAACCATAGACTGTTTGTGGTAAGTAACTTCTTAGGATGATGCTATCTCGATACACTGCTATAACTCGAAACAATAAAAAACTTGGTCTTAGGATTTTGAATACAATGGTTTGTAATAACTCAATGAACACTAGCGGTATACTTCAGACGTGAGACACTAAAGCCTCTAATAAATCGACGTGTGGTCTATACACCGACACTAGAATTGACAAACAAGGTATAACTTAACCAAATAAGTACTACTTGATTTCACTTTTGCATCCTTTATATAGCCCCCTTGAACATGTGATTGGAGGTTGCCTTGAGTTTTTCATTACAGGATGTGTCTCAAGGAAGGCCCCCTCTACACAAAAGTAAGGCTTAAGTGTCTTGATATTTCTCATCACCTAGGATCGTCAAATAATGCAAGAGGAGAGGATACATATACAAGAGGCCTTTGGTGACTCAAAATGTGAAGTCCAAGATGTTTCTCATCACCCATGATCATCAAATGATGCAAGGGGAGAGGATACACATCCAAATTTCCATGAACGACAAAAAAAATCATTTTATGCACCAAAGTAAATGTTTTCTATTATACGAAAAATGAAAACACAATGCTTAAATGAAATGATTCTTTGACAAGGGGCTGCAAGAAAAGTGTTAGTAGTTTTATCAATAGCCTTCAACCATTCAAACCCTATACATGAAAAATAGGATTGGTAGTTTATAATATTGTCTTCACCCCATGAAAAGGCTACAAAATTTAGGTTAGATAAAGCTCAAAACAACATCAAACAACAAGGGTCAAGGTTTCAAAAATCTAAGATGAAAGATTAAAAATTACAAATAAAAAATCTGGATAGACAAAAGCAACTCTATTACCTAACAAGAGTCGTCTTCCTCTGAGATAGCAAAGATAAGATTCTACAATAATGACCCTATTTTGGAGTAGCCACAACTCTATTTTCTACAACAATGGTCTTCCTCTGACAAACACGAACCTGCTAACTAGATTGATAGAAAGTAGGAGTTAGAAACAAAGAAGCAATAGTGGTCAATTTTGCATTAGTGACCATGTTTGATGCAATAAAAGTCTCTTTCTAAGGTAGGTGCAACTCTATTTCTGCAACAACGATCGTTCTCCAAGGTAGAAGCCGACCTATTTTTGTAAAACTAAAAATACTTTGTTAAAAGGTCAAAACACCAAAAAAAAACCATGGCTAAGTTAGCAATAGTGGCTCTAAGAATGGACACATCCATATATTCAAACAAAAGTGTTCCAATGCACAATATAAAATTCTATTTCAGACGACTACGCTCTAGGTAACTGCAACTCACCAAAAACTTGATAAAAATGTTAAATCAAGGATGTTGGTCCCAACAGGCATGCCATTTTATGTAAGGGGTAAAAGTGAAAGGGGATAAAAAATCAATAATTAATTCAAAGAACCCAAAACATGAGATCAAAACCCACTTACCAATGAGATTAGATTACAAATCAAGCCATGACGTCAAACCCTAATGTTAACATAATCAAAACATAATTGAAATCAAAACAAGAACAATCTCACCATCCCATTTTTGGAGAGCTTGGTGTTCTATGGTTTTGGATTGCTCAAACACTTGAAGCCTCCATGATTTCTAGCAAAAGCTTGATTAAATGTGATGCAAAGATGACCTAGATGCTCAACTCAAGAATTAAATTGACATGACTTAGCTATAAAAATTCTAGGTGATGAATATGAAGGATTGAAGGTTATTTTATAGATTTTAGGAAATTAGATCAAGGGTCAATATTGAGATTCAATGCCCACAAATAAGGGTTGAGATTGATCCTCAAAACCGACAAATGAGAGTGAATCAAGGAAGATCAAAGGATATGATTAGTTAGAACTCAAATGTCTCCACCATTTTAGAAAAATGGTTAGGATATTTTAGATCAAGGGTTGAGATTATATTTCAAGATCAAGGGCTAAAAATGGTTGAGACAAGTTAATTCAAGATATTTTGAGGGAAATTATGATAATTAAATAATTAAAAATTATTTAATCATGGAAGATAGGAATATGCCATTCTTTTAAAAAAAGAATTCGATTAGAGGAAAAAGATTTGAAATAAGATAATTAAATAATTAGAATTACAAGAAATATTAGATGAGCCTAATTAAATAATTAAAATTATTTAACTAGGAGGATGAAAGGGGAAAATTAGTGATAAAAATAGTGAATTAATAAAACAATTCAAGATTATTTAATTAATAGAGGGAAATAGGGTTAAATGATGAAAATGATATGAAAATGGGATTAATGATGAAAATTATGTGAAATGATGCTAAATGCAATAATGGTAATGAAAATGATTCCAATGATGGAAAAATACAGTTTCAAGATGTGTGATATGCATTAGGTATTTTTATATGTCTACAAAAAAATGAAGAAACTTAAGTCAAAATTGACATATAAAAGACATGATAAACCTTAACTTAAAAGAAATGAGATAACACATGGTTAGGATAACCTCATCATAACCTGACAAGGTTTTGAAAACTACATTGGAAGTCGATAACCAATCATAATTTTTTTCAAAATTTAACAAGGCTCACAAAGGGTTGAAAAAAAATTGAGGTAACAAACTTGACATGAACACTAATCTTCTAACTAGTTTTGTTTTTTGTGTTTATTTTGTAGGATTACATGATTTTTAAGACCC
The DNA here is from genome assembly GCA_007115665.2 of Sequoiadendron giganteum. Taxonomy (NCBI): domain Eukaryota; kingdom Viridiplantae; phylum Streptophyta; class Pinopsida; order Cupressales; family Cupressaceae; genus Sequoiadendron; species Sequoiadendron giganteum. The sequence continues at coordinate 347,798,695 of CM021105.1, read as the reverse complement.
TTGAAAATTGAAGATGAGAAATAGATTAGTTTAATCTTTTTTGGGGGGGATTTGGGTGTCATGTTTAGGGTTGCAACGACTCTTTCATTACAGAGCCGCGGGGAGGAGGAGAGATGCATCGAGCAGAAATCACTAGGTGGAGAGTGCGGGGAGTAGGGCGCCAAAGGGAAGGATGGGGGAAGTAGGTAAGAGAAATACCAAGTGGAGCCTCTCCTTCAAACGATGAGAGAAACAAAAAAGGCTGTTGAAACTGATAAACTGTCGGTCCTCTTGCAGGAGGAACTGGAGAAAGAGGTATTGCATAATGTGAAAGTTTTCTCCCATTTAGGATTGATAGGACGTTTCAAGGGTTTTTGGCCATGCCTTTGTGATTTACATAAGTGGATTTTTGAGCACTGAGAACCTATTGTGGATGGATGCTTTCAAATCTACCCAGTTGCCAGAGGTTTGTTTATTGTTGTTTGTGAAACTGTGGCTGATAGAAATAAAGTTCTTTGTGAATACTTCTGGAGTTGGGAGGAGAAGTATGCACTATCCCTGAAGCCCTGGAATCCGACTTTTAACTCTGCCACAAAGACCTTTGATAAAGCTCCTCTATGGGTAAGACTTGTTATGCCTTGCATAACCACCCCATCTTTTTCCTTGGTCAAAATGGGTCCCTCTTTTGTTTATTTTTATCTCTTGTTGTTTTTCAAACAAAGTCTTGAGTCTTTTGCTTCCAACACTTTGTTTTATTTTGGTTTAGTCTATCGAAATCGGAACCAGAACTAAATCGGGTTCTAAAACTTCTTTCAAAACTCATTCCGATTCCCATCCCGACAGTCTTTCTTTTTGGCCTTTTATTTTTGTCTTTATCGGAGCCGGAACCGGGGTGGATGTTAAGTTGGTGTTTACTGAAAATTGTAAAATCAAAATCCATCCCGTCTCCGCCTCCACTATTTCAACTTTTGGTTTTAGTCTAAGTCCTTGTGTTAAGTTTTATTATGTCAGTCTTTTGTTTTACTTTTTGTGTTTGGTTTCATTTTGTGCTTTGTTAGCGGACCCGGACCTGGAACAGGAATGAAGTTAGGAAATTTCATAAGTTTCTGGATTAGTTTCCATTTTGATTCCGCTCCCACCATTTTCTGGGTCATTGACTTTTGATCGAAGTCACACTGTAGTGAAGTGTTCGTTCTTTTTTAGTTCTGACTCTGCCCAATTGCATTTAATGCATTAATGACAACAACTTGGTGTAGGTAAGAACTTAGATTTTTACCTTCATTAAGGATTAAACGTATCATTATTGTCATTGTTAAAAACTTGAAGAGTGAAATAGAGCTACTGCAGAGTCCATCTGAGCAAATCGATTAAAGGAGGAGATAATTATTGTGAATCAATTCAGAAGATTAGCCAGGTATTGCATTCGAGGTAGGGTTCTGTTCTCGTTTTTCTTTATTTTTGCTTTCGTGTTCTTCGTTCGTATTGTTTGATTTGGATCTTTGAACAGGATCGCTTTCTTGAAGTTTTGCGTGTGTGTGTTCTTTCTTTTTGTTTGTTGTTCTTGATTTTATGATTGAGTTTTTGGTTTTATGGTGAGTTAGGGCATGGTCGCTTTCACGTTTTGTCGTGATCGCGTCGTGCTGGGTTAGGTTTTTAATATGTAGATTTAGTTAGGGTTTTTCACAGTGAGGTAGATTAAATTTATGTTTTTACAGTGAGTTAGGGTTAGTTGAATCTTGTTTTTACTTAGGGTTTTGTCGCACATTCAATTTGGTAAATTAGGAGGGGTTAAACCCGTGCCCTAGTTTTATCGTGTTTTCTAGATTAGGGTTTCATGTGTTTTGGTGATTGCATTTAAAAGGTTTAAAATATGATGCCCTAAAATACAGTCATCCCCACAATCATATGGGCATGGTCAATTTCATGATATATTTAAGCCCTCTTTTCATTTAATATGACCTTAGCTTTAATCATGGAGTTATGCGTTAAATCAATAAAATCTTTGATGACGTCATGGTCAACATAAGCAGAAGCGGGATCAGAATTGATTTAGAATTTTGGATGTCTTTTATGTTTAGTGTTAATTCCATCTTCCATCCCATCTGTGACTCCGCTTATAGTAAGAAGCTTTACTTTATAAAAAGAAAAACCTAGCGGAAGCAGAAGCGGAACCGAACCAGAATAGGAAAACAAAAAAATCTGAAGGAAACTGAATCAGTTTCATTTCGGTTCTAGTTCCGATCACTATTTCACTTCTGACTCCGAGTCCGCTTCTTATTAGTAGAGTGTTTATTCCCATTCTAACTCTGAGTCCGGTAGTGTATTAGAAGAAGGTTATTTAGATGTTTGATGCCTGGTTCCACCTCTGATGTGGCTTTGAAAGGTATAAGTTTAAAGAAATATTTTTTGGGATGCTTATTCAAGAATCTAACTAGAGATTTTGTTGCAGGAAAACTAGGAAGATGTTGGGAACATCAGGAGAAGCTTCTCAAAGAAACCGACCTGCAGGGACATCAAAGGCAACACCTAAACCAAAGAAGATCAAGCCAGAACAATTTCCTTATACCTTGAGGTATAATCACGGGAGTCTTGTTGTGAAAGTGAGCAAAGTGGAATTCAACTGGTCAGACATCACTGACACAAACTTGGGCCAGTACAACTTTGAGGAGGCATATACTAAAAAATTCAATGAGGATGCGACACCTAGAACAAAGAGGATTGTTGAGTCTGGTTTGGATCATATCACTTTATTTCCTTTATCAATCTAGTGTCCGAAGTTGATCTTGATAACAGCCATTGCCTACAATCCTGTGACTAGATAATGCATGGATTCACAAAACAATGTGATCATTGATCTCACTCCTTAGGCATTTTAAAATATATTTAATGTCCCAGATCCTAAGAACTTGGTGCAGTTGGATGAGGCAGAGGCCTTGGAGAAATATAGCAATTATAAAGAGTCCAATAAGTCTCATTTGAACAAAAAGTGGTTGAAGACGAAGAAGAAATCTTTAAGCAAGCTTGCAGACCAGCCAAAGAGGGCAGATTTCTATAAGGAGGTATCAGATTTAATCATGATGTTGTCTAGAGTTTTTGGGAAGAGAGATACATTTTGGTTCAAGAAGTGCATGTTTCCTTTCATCCAAACAATCTTAAATGGAGCCTAACAGTTTGATTGGTTGATGATTGTGTCAAATGCTATTCATGATCAACTGACCAACATCAGGTAGACTAAATGCTTCTTTATGACTTCTTACATTGTGTATGCAACAACAAGGTTGGGTATCTTTTCGGGTTTAAACAGAGTGGGAATAATGGGAGTCTTGGATGGATAGAAGAAAGTATGGGAGCATTATGACCAGTTGTCTCTTCAGGTTGCTGAGACTCAGTTTGGAAGAGTCAATGACGCATTCATATATGTATTCATTAATCAATTAAATGGAGATGCAGGGTATAGGTTGAGTCAAGAAGCCATGGCATTCATTTCTGAATGGGGATGTTGGTACATTCAATACCCCAAATTCACATATTTCAGGTTAGCTAGTTTTGAAGGCCATCCACATCTGCTTCCAAGGTGTTGCAATAACAGAATAGTGTTGATGGAATTTGTATATCAGGCTCTTGGAGTTAATGCCCGGTTTGGTTTAAAGTATAGGATAGGATGTCACAAGTTTCCCATGAGGTTGGGTGAGTATGGTTGTCAACATCTGGTAGGAGCAAAGGTTGTTTGCAGTGAGCTGATATAGTTGAAATTGGGTTTATACACAACTCGTAAGTATTTTGACCCGAAGGGTAAGATGTATGCCTTGTTGCCTTCAGTGTTTGACAAACATTTCAATTTGTTAGAAGACTTCTAGAGTGACCGACAAGATGAGTATGATTTAAGGAAAAAGAATTATGAAAGACTACCTATTGCACTCATGTCAGAATTTGGAGTTAAAAATGATATTCCTAACACATTGGTGGATGATGGAATTGTATTAGATCCATCTTATGAGGCTTTAAATATAGGAACTAAGAGCATGGATCCAATTGACTGGGATAGTGAGGAAACTATTGATATTAAACAGATAGGAAGAACAATCTTGGATCGAAGTGTTAACTAGTTGGTGTTAAGGACTAAAGCACCTCAAGGACCAGCTCCTAAAAAGGGGAAAGGGTACAAAAGAATCAAAAGAAAGAAGCCTCCCAAGGAGCCATTGGAGTTCTTTCCCCAAGATATTGATGAGATAGAGCTTGAAGCGGCAGGGGATGAAGAGGAAACACAAGAAGGGGATGTTCTAATAGGATCGGTTGTTTCAACACCTACATTAGGTGAGTCTTCCACACAAATCCCACTTACAAAATAGTAGAGAGGAGAAGTTCAAGAGGGAGCTCTTCATAGTATGGCTGAAACTGCCAAGGGAAAAGAAGTGGAGAGGGAAATTCATGATATTGGAACTGATTCAGAGGAGACTGTGCCAGAGAAAGACTTGCAAGAGAATAATCCTCTAGAGGAGGATACTGAACAAATGATGACACAAGAAGAGCAATGGATATTGTTTGAAGAATTTAGAAAGGATGTTGATGCAAAAGCGAGGAAGATAGAGGAGAAAAATGTCATGAATACAAAGACTGATTCCATACTACAACAGCAACAGATTGAAGCAAAATCAAGAGCTGATGAAGTAGAGAGACATAAAAGGCAACAAGAACATGAACTCAAGGTTAAAGAAGAAAATGATAAGTTAGAGTTGATATAGAAGATTCATGACCTTGAGGAGGAGAAGGCAAGAACTCAGAGAGAGAAAGTAGTCTTGGAGACTAAATTGAAACTTGTCGAGGAAGCTCGCCAAAAGGAAGGAGAAGCAGAATAATTACGAAAGGAAAGAGAGGCCAAAGAGCTGGTTAAGAAACATAAAGAAGAAGAAGCAAGGGCATAAAAGCTCAAGGCTTTAGAGGTAGAACGGTTAGAGAAGGAAAGACTAGAGGCTGTAGAGAAGGAAAAGCTAGAAAAAGAAGCTCTAGAGAAAGAAAAATTGGAAAGGAAAGATTGGAAAGGGAAAAGTTGGAGAGAGATCAGTTGGAGGAAGAAAGGTTGAAGAAGGAAGAAGAAGATAAGAAGATACAAGAATAGAAAGATAGGGAAGAGGCTGAAAAGATTGTGCATATGCATGTGTTGCAAAAATAGCAAGAGGAACCAAGGGTTGATTCTCAATCCCAGGTAAATATGCAGCCACCTTCTACCATTACTTCCTCTTCTACTGTGATGATTGCTGCTCCAAGTGCTCCCACTTGGTTAAAACTGGACCTGTAGAAAAGAACAGTAACACCTTCACAACCTCTCAATTGGGAGGATATGATGAAGGAGATTGAACAAGAGGCCTAAAAAGAAGGCCAAGATCCTACATTCTACTAGACTCACAGACAAAGGATAGATTGTTGCTGAGTGTGCCATACCAATGACAGAAAAGGAGGTAGGGGACATGTAGCTAACAGATTATCAGTTGAGTACTGTCAACTTGGGAAGGCCCACTAGGAATCAAAAGATGAACCTAATTGATGTGGTGGCTTCAACAACCAAGTCAAGAATGATAAAAGATAAACAAAAGAAAGATGAGCTTAACGCTCAGTTACATCAATTGCATTCATTTTTGAAAAGTGTCTCCTCTCCAAGATCACAATAGGTAATGACCATTGAGACTCCTATTTTGTTAAGAAAAAAGGAGGTAGATGATTTGGTGTAGGTAAGAGGCAAAGTGGAGATGGTAGACAAATGGGTGGACAAGTTGAATCAGGAAGTAGGTGAAGTTTTGGTTGAGGGTTTTGAGGTTTACAAAAGCACAGAAGAGTTGATAAGAGAAATGCAACAATATATTGAAGCATCAAAGAAACAGGAAGAGGAATATAAATTGGAGAAGGTTAGTACATTACCTTTGACTACTCTTCTTGAACAGTCAATACTTGAGGAGGATAATAAAGATTTTGTTGGAAAAACCTCTCGTATACTCCAATTCAGAGCATATTTCTTGTGTAAACATAGGAATGAGGTTCAAGAGGCTATTAATAATCTGACTAAATAGTTTGAGGAGCTGGAAGCAGTCATTGCTATCATTGTAGATGTAAATGTATTAACAAAAGAAGGCATGCCTTTGAGTCAGATAAAAGAGAAATGGGATGAAATATTTAGAGGACTCATGCAGAAAGGAGATGATGGAGAAGATTTGATGATAGATCGGCTAATGGATGTCAAAGAAGAGATAAAAGCTACTAGAAGAGAGTTGACAAAGATAAAAGGTATGAGAGGGTTTGTTGTAGCAAAATTGGAGCAGATTAAAAATTGAAGATAGCTAGGTTGACGGGCTAGAAATAGACATATTACAGCAAGTTTTCGCTAGTTATGATGAGTTCATTGTAGATCCAGCTTCACATGCATAAATCTCTTGGATGCATGATTTTCTTCTTCTTTGCATGTTGCATGCAACACTGACAGTTTTGAGGTGCATGGCATGTTTCTCTTTTGTTTTTCTATTCTCCAGTCTAACCAAATGTCTAATGTAAGAACTCAAGATCAAATCAATCTGAGTTTCCAAGAAATTTTTATTCCTAAAAGGGTGGATTGATTAAAATAGAAGTGAAGTTCAAATTTTGTATATCTATAAATACCCTATGGGTATCATATTGTAAAGGTCAGCTAATTGAGAATAGAACTGGCTTACCTGATGTTAGGAGATATAATTTTGTAGTGATTACTGAGATACATTGTTACTAGATACTTTATAGTTAATAAAAATTACAGGTTTACACAATATGGTGTTAGAATTGAGTTGTTTTACTTGATAAGGTTGATAAGTTATAATCTATCTGAATGCCAGTGATTGTGCTGAAGCATGCTTTTTTCTTATGTGATGAAAGTCATTAGAAGAAACCAGATTTAAGGATTATCTTGTTAGATTGTCATTGGAGTAAATTTGTTGAAATCTGTTGATCTATGATCTTGGCAATGAATGAATGTGTGTTCTTTTGAAATCTTTGAAGTGGTTGTGATAGGTGAATTAAAATAAGCACCTCAAATGTATACAATGGTATAGATTATTCTGTGAAATGTATCATGCTTTGGTTTTCTTGATCTGATTGAAAAACATTCATTGTTGAAGATATATGTTCGGATGTTAGACAAGTTTTGTTCATGTTTTACTAGTTTTCCCTTTGATCTATCTTTTTCTTTTGTTTAAAACCCCCTTGATTTACCAAAATAGTTCAGTAAGAATGAGTTATTGCTTGTATTCTTTGTTACCAGCATAGGCCCCTTGAACATTATAGTTGCATGAACCGATTGAGTGACACCAGATAGTTGAGAACCAACTACCAGGACCTTGGGAGTTAGGCTACTATATGTTGTCTTTCTTTTTCAGGAGAAATAGAGTAGAAATATTCTGTTTTAAAGTTGTTTGTGTCATTTTCACCATCAACAGGACTCCCAAACTTTCCTCTCCATTTTTGGTTTGAGTCTTACTTAGAGGCTATTGGAAACTCTTTAGGGGATTTTTTTATGGTTGATGTGGGCTCCTCAAATCTTATGCACTCCACCTATGCATGAATTTTAGCAGAGATGGATGTTTCAAAGGTTCTCCCTGAAGAGGTTTCAATTAAAACCTCTAAAGGATGTTGGGTACAACCCTTGGACTATGAAGGGGTACCTTTTGATTGCAAGAGATGTTTCCAGACTGGACATATTGCTGAAAAATGTATAAAGCCTAGATGGTCAAAATCAACAACTTGGTGGCAGAATGTCTCACACAGTCACTATGCAATTGAGATGCAAAGAGGAAGCAAGGAAGAGCATGCCAAGAACAACTCCCAGATGGTGGGTAACTCTGAACTACCCGAGTCTTCAAATCAGGTGGGGGGGATGGGTAATACAAAGGTATTCACCTTGAATGGTGTTGGGGAAGGAAGAGAAAATAAAGTTGAAGCTGAGAAAAATAATAAGGGTGCTAAAACTCTAGAGTGTAGGGAGAAATCAAGCATGAAGAAGATGCAAAAGAAGGGGAACGTAACGATGAGGTAGATGGGCATAATCGATAGGAAATGGTTGAAGAACATGAAGTTCCATGGAAACAACATGATGTTTCAGATGAGTGGCTGAATGAGATGGAAAAATTGAAGGAAGGGGGGCTTGCTGAGCTAAAGAATTCTTATGACTAGCAACAGGAGGCTGCAAAGATAGAGGATGGTTGGCAAGTCATGAAGGGGAGGAAAGATAAGGATTTCAAGAAGAGAATTTTTTCTATGGTCCTTCGGGCATAGACCAAAAAAGACCAAGCTACTCATCTAAGGTTTAAACTTGTTAATAGGTCTCGTTTGGGGTCTTGTGGTTGAAATTATTACTTTGTGGTGTATGTTGTATTGGGGTAGGAATCTTCTATTTTGAAGTCTTGCTGGCTAAAGCCAGAATATTTTGTTGTAATCTTATTTATTTTCCAATAATAAAAAACCCTTATTAATAATCAAAAAAAACAAAAAAAGAGCCTTGAAAATTCTTTGTGTTTATCTTATAGGATTACATGACTTTGAATAGGCTTGAAGAATGATTTTTGAGTTTTATTTTGTAGTATTGCATAAATTTTAAAGAGGCTTGAAAGTTGTTCTTATTAAATTTTTGTATGTTAATATATTTTCCATTGTATATACATGTTAAAATTGTGCATTTTTTTTACTAATCATATTTTAGCCAATGTTGCTCATTTAGTAGCTAAAATTATATGTTTAATAATAAAAATCATGTTTTAATAGCAAAAATCATGTTTAAAATGGGAAGTCATTGTTTTAATAGTTAAAAATCATGTTTGATTTTAAAAAATATGGGTTTTAAGAAAAACCATTGCTTCTAAAACTAAAATCACCTTTTTTAGTCCAAAACCATGAATTTAATGCAAAATAACTCTTGTTGGGTCCAAAAGAACAAATTTTAAGGCAAAATAACTATTTTTTAAGACAAAACCATTATTTTTTAAAGATAAAACCATATTTTGCAAGTTAAACCACTGCTTGAAAATTCAAACCAACTCCCATCACCTTTTTCCTTAGCCTCTAGTCACTTAGGTGACCAGTAGCTAGGTTGTAAGAGCCTAAAAGACCTTAGGCATCTTCCAATTGTAGACACTGAAAAATGTCCTAAGTCTATGAGTGTCATTTTTCTTGGTCTTTGTCTCTGAATAATTACATAATTTTAATTATTTGATTATTTTTTATCATATTCTTTTATTAATTAAATGATTTTTAATTAATTCATTTTCTAATCTTTATTCTATCCTGATCAATTAAATAAATTAATTGTGCCACTAATCCCCCCTCTTCTTCAATAATTAAATGAATTATTATTTATTTAATTATTTCTTTATCACCTTTCATCTATAGATAAATGATTACCACTAATTATTTATCTATTTATGGTCTTTTAATTCTTCTATAGTTAAATAATTATCAAAATTATTTAACTATCCCTTACCATTTTCCCTATTAAATAATTAATATCACTTAATTATTTAATGTTCCATTTTCATTTCCCCCATTTAATTAATTTTATTAATTTAATTATATGCTCCTTTTTCATTTTCTCCAAATAAATAATTTTGATAAATAGTTTATCTTCCACTTTTTAATTTCCTCCATTTTTGAATAAATAATTTAAAATAAATAATTTATGCACCTCTTTTGGTCAAATATGCCATGTTCATGGCCTTTATTAATGTTATAGTCATCTTTATCATAAGCCTTCATGGTTTTTCATAGCCATCAGATGTCATAGCCTTCATTTCCCACCTCTTTCTAGTGCATCGATTCTCAACCGTTGATCTTGGCATCTTTCTAGAAGATTAATCTTGACCCTTCATTTCATAACCTCCATCTTATTGATTCTCATTCATTGATCTTGGAATCCTTCTAGAGGATCGATCTCGACCGTCCGTTTGAATGATTGTCTATAAAAGATACCATTCTCCTCCATTTTCAACTTAACAACCATTATCTCCAACTTTCTTTCTTACTATTTGCAGGTATTTGCACAACTTCAATAACACATCTAAAGGAAATATTGGCATAAGAAGAAATAGGAGAGACAAGGGAAGTGAAGCAAATACAATGGTAAGTGTTTAATTTGAATCCTTTTAGTATTTTCCTCTCATTGTTTGTAGCTTAGAGGTGTTGGTTGTCATCTTATCTAGGTTGGTCATGGGTTAGCCAATTGATGATTGATTAGGGGGCTCATTGATTGATGGGGAATTCTCTACCCTTTCTTACTTCGGGCTCACCAATGTGAGATGGGGTTAGAGAATTCCTAGCCTAGAATGAGTGACAACCAACACTTCCAAGCTAAAAACCAAATCCAAACAAGAGAATACAAACAATGCGTGAGTAAAATGAAAGCATCAAACTAAAATACTCCCCATGCCTGAAGTTGCTTCACTTCCCTTGTCTCTCCTATTTCTTCTTATGCCAATATTGCCCTTAGATTTATTGATGAATTTGTGCAAATACCTACAAATAGTAAGCAAAAAAGTTAGAGAATATTAGTTGTGAAGTTGAAAATGGAGGAGAATGGTCTCTTTTATATACAACTATTCGAACAGACGGCCAAGAAAGTAAGTAGTGGTATCATCATGTCGCTTGATCATATTATGAAATTTAATTAATGAACCCTAAGGATATGATGGAAATAAAATATTTTCAAATTTAAGATGGGGTTAGAGAATTCCTAGCCTAGAATGAGTGACATCCAGAGAGAATTATGAAATGAATTAAAATTATCAATTATTCAAATACTAGAAATAATTTGAATGCATATGATTGTGATAGATACGTCATATCATCAGGTTCTCTTTTATAGAGAACCATTCAAATAGATGATCGAGAAAGTAAGCAGTGGTATCATCATTTCTCTTGATCATATTATCAAATTTAATTAATGAACCCTAAGGATATGATGGAAATAAAATCTTGTCCAATGTAAGATGGGGTTAGAGAATTCCTAGCCTAGAATGAGTGATAGCTAGAGAGAATTATGAAATGAATTCCAATTATCAATTACTCAAAGAATGGAAATAATTTGAATGCATATGATGTCCACTATGTCAATCAATATTTTTCCATCAATCTTGTCATCTTGGTCAATCAATCCTACCTTCATCAAGATGTGTCCTTCCCGAGGCTAGGCGTGGTCAATCAAATCAAATTTTCAACCTTTGTCAAGTTATCAATTAATTCTTGTCAGACTTATCAAATCAAATCTTGGTCATCTTGGTCAACCTAATCTATCATATCAAATATTGCTAATTAATTCTAGTATGGTCCAATACGCTTAGCAATATTGGACAAGATTTTATTTCCAATATTTGAAGCCCTAAGTATGAGTGAAATCAAATTCCATCATATGCATTCAAATTATTCTGCTCATACTGGGTGGATCAAATTTTCACATAACTGGAAAAATACCAACTCAGATTAAATCCAAAGAAATGTGTTTTCGGGGTCCAATCAGGAAAAATTCTTGGATACATAGTCTCACGCAAAGGAATAGAAGTTGATTTTGTGAAATTCAAAGCTATCTTTGAAATGCCACCACAACCCAATATTAGTCAGTTGAGGACGTTACAAGTAAGACTACAATCAATTTGCAAATTCATTTCCCAATTAGCAGACAAGATCCACCCATTCCAACATCTGTTAAGAAAAGGCATTCCCTTCAACTAGACATAAAAGTGTCAAGAAGTGTTTGATCAAAACAAAAATTATCTACTAACTCCACTAGTTCTTATGCATCCAATCGGCAAAAAATATTTGATATTATATGTGACATCAACAACATCAACACTAGGGGCATTGTTAGCACAAAATGATAATGATGGAAAAGAACATGCTATATATTACATCAACGCACCCTAGTTGGATATGAGTTGAATTATAGTCCTATTGAGTGAGCATGTCTAGCAGTGGTATTTGTAGCACAAAAGTTGAGACATTACATGTTGAATCATAAGACAAAATTGATTGCCAAAATTGATCCTCTAAAATATCTTCTCAACAAAGCAACATTGACAGGAAGACTAGCTAAATGGGTTATGATGTTAAGTGAATGTGAAATTGAGTATGCAGATTGAAAAGCAACAAAATGGTAGGTGATAGAAGACCAACTTGTAGATGCACCCATAAAAGAAGATCATCCTTTGATATCCTATTTCCTAAACAAATCATTTTTTGTCATAGACACACCAACTACATGGAAGTTATATCTCAATGGATCTTAGACAAGTCATGGTTTAAGAGCTGTAATTCTATTCATCATCCATCAATGAGATTTTATTCCTAATTCATTTTGAATAGCATTCCCCTACACTAGTAACATAAAAAAATATGAGGCATTGCTGACAGGACTTTAGATAGCAATAAAATGGAAAATCAAGGATCTTCAAGTCTATGGTGATTCTCAGTTAATGATAAATAAAGTCAATGATGATTATGATACTAAGGATGAGAAATTGATGCCCTAAAAATGCATGGTGGATAGCTTCAAACTATACTTTGATAATATTTCTTTTGAACAGATCCCAAGAATCCACAACAAAGCAGCTGATGCAAAGGCTACCATCAGATCTCTCTTGGACATTACCAATAATGCATCGCAATATGAGTTCTTGGTAGAATAGTTGTTGATCCCTGAGTTTGATATCCTCGAAATTGAACTTGTGTGTGAACTTGTTGGTCTTGATTCACCTTGGTACCATGATATTTATGCCTATTTGCATGACTAGATTATACCTCCTAACATGTCCCTTAAACAATGTAAGACCTTTATCTGACAAGAATCTAAATATGCCATCATCACATACACCATTTATCATCATAGCTTAGATAGTACCCTCCTTCGATGTCTCGACTCAAATGAAGCACAAACAACCTTACAAGAGGTACATCATGGTATATGTGGTGCTCACTCTACTGGACCTACCTTATCCAAAAATCTCATGAGAACAAGATATTAATGGTCCACGATGGGACGTGATGCCTATCATTTTGTGAAGAAATATCACCAATGTCAGATTCATGGAGATCTCATACATGCACCAACTCAGGAATTACAACCGCTTACTTCGTCGTAGCCATTTTATCAATGGGGAATTGACCTCGTAGGAAAAATCATTCCTACCTCTTCCAATGGAAATAAGTTTATCCTTGTTGACATTGAGTACTTTAAAAAATGGATTGAAGTCATCCCACTGAATTACATTACTGGTAAGCAGATAGCTAAATTCATCATGAATTATGTCATTTTCCATTATGGTATCCCACAACCCATCATTATAGATAATTGTCGCCCTTTCAAAAACCAGTATGTCTGTGATCTCTATGAAAAACTCCATATTCAACATCATTTATCCACTCCATATTACCCCCAAGGTAATGGTCAAGCTAAGGCATCTAATAATACTATCCTAAACATCCTAAATAAGACTGTCAATGATGCAAGTTTGGTACTTACAACTTAACCCTGCTTTATGGGCCTATCACACTAATATTCATACCCCTATAGGAGCCATACAATATTCCATTGTCTATGGATCTAAAGAAATACTTCCTATAGAGGTCGAGTTACCATCCCTATGAGTCTCTATGCAAGGCCTGATTTATCAAAAAGACTATCGTGTCTCTTGTCTACAAGAGCTAGAGTTACTAGATGAAAAGAGATATAATGCTTTGACACACTTTCAAGCATATCAGAACCTCCTCCAATGCAGTTACAATAAGAAGATTCATCCTAGGAATTTTGACATTGCTGATCTAGTCCTAAAAGAAAATCCAAAGAATCAAGCAGAACAAAAAAACCCTGGGAAGTTTGAGCCTAATTGGTTGGGCCCATACATTGTCACATCAACACATGGATTTATGTGCTTATCAACTTTCTACTCCTAAAGGAGAACTATTGTTTGAACCCATCAACAACATGCACCTTCACAAGTATTATGGTCACCTTGATGAAAACTTGGAAAAGAGGCATCTTGGTGACAACAACACAAAATTAAAAAAAAAACCGAGTACAATAGTAAACAAAAATAATTCATCCAAAAGTGAAAACCACTCCGGTGGTGCTTTGGATAAGTACCATGGTGAAAACTTGGAAAACAGGCACCATGCATAGTCAGTCTATGCTCCTCCATCTACTATCACTCCATCTAGCCTTTCATCCATTCACACTTATTCGTTATCCATAATAAAGCTTCATCATCCTTCCCATGACCTTAAGATCATTGACATTTAACATCCTTCATTTTCATATCCACCCATCACATTCACCACTTCCGCTCCCACATAGTAAACTAGTCCTATACTTGACTAGGGAAAATTCCTTGAATTACATCTTCATGGAAAATAATACATGATATCAACCCTTTAAAACCTTCAAAATCCATAAAAATCATCAAATGTCCTGAAAAAATCCAAAAAAATCATAAAACATCAAAATCCAAAAAAATCAAAACATTTGCAAAACTCCAAGAAAAATTCAAAACATTTCAAAATCCAAAAACATTGAAAAGATTCAAAATCCCCCAAAACAGAGTTTGAGTATGAGTCTGAGTCAGTTTTATTAGAGTGGTTGAACTACATTGTCTCTATGCATTTTCTACAAAGGCAAGGTTCATCTTAAATGGCCCCTGAGACATTGGGTCAATCCTTTTAGGTTGTCCAAATAAAATTATGACTTGATCTTTTGTCAAATATGACAAAGTCAAGTTGTGTCAAATTACAAGGTCTCTACATGTATAACGTAGGGAAGGCCATCAATTGATGAGCCCCTAAGGCCACCTAGGTCAACCCTTTAGGGTTTGTCAAGTCTGGTCATAGTCTTGGTCCACAAATAGTCATCATTTGAACCAAATCATGAATCAACATACAAATATAACCAACAAATCTTTCAATCCGTCAACTCTCAAACCAATCAATCATCAACTCAACTAGGTCACCGGTCTTATATAGAATGGGGCATTATGCCATTTGTCTCATTTGGTCCTATCTCTTGTCTCTCCTCAAGATGTGTCCTTTCTAAGACTAGACTTTGTCAATTTGGTTATTCACTTTAAGCGAGATGTGTCCTTCTTGTAGTTAGGTGTCTTGTCAACAATTATCACTTGGTCAGCTTTATCAAATGTGTTCCTCAACTTAAACAAGATATGTCTTTCCTAAAATTGGGTATCATCACATCGCTTGATCATATCAATCAATCTTTGTCAAACAATCTGATGAGTCCAATTTATGATTCAATTTTGATAGACTTTTTTATCCATTTGTTGTAGCTGTCATAGACTTTGATGCTTGGATGTTGACCTTTTTATGATATTTCATTAAAAACCATAGACATTGGACATGAACTTATTTTCATAACCTTCAAATGGCATTGACATGCTATATGAACTATCTACGTTAATTTTACATGTGAATTAATAAATGTCACTTTAAGATAGTTATAGATATGCAGTTGTCGTGCGTACTAATATTGTCATGCAAATATAATTAGAGGCTTGCAATTGAAGAAGATAAAGAGGGAAATTGAAAAGAGAGATGAAGAGATTGAAGATAAGAATAAATAAATTGTTTCTCTAAAGGAAAAGGTGGATAATATGGCAGCCTTAGTACTGTTATGCCTTGCATAACCACCCCATCTTTTGACTTGGTCAAAATGGGTCCCCCTTTGTGTTTTTGTACTTACTTGTTTTTGGAACAAAGTTTGGAGTATAGTTTTTCCAATACTTTGTTTTTCTTTGATTTATCTGTTAGAGTCGGAACCGGAGATGAATCGGGTTTTGAAAGGTCTTTTGAGGTGTATTTTTGGTTCTAATCCCGACGGATTTTATTTTTTTTCCTTTCTTTGCCTTTGTTTTTGCTCTTTGGCGGAAGCAGAGTGGGAGTTGGAATTGGGATGGTTCTATTCAAAATTTGCAAAATCAAATTCAATTCCGATCCCGACTCCGCTCCTTTTTAATGTTTGTTTGTCTCAGTTTTTATGTTTTGTTTTATTAGGTTGGTCTTTTACTTAACTTTTTGTTTTTGTTTTTGTTTTGTTTTTAGTTGTCGGACGCGGAGGCGGAATGGGAATAAGGTTTGGAAAGTTTATGATTTTAGGATCCTATTTCCATTTTGGTTCTGACCCCGCTAATTTTTGTCATTGACTTTTTGACTGAAGTTGCAATACAGACCAGTGTTTTTTCTCTTACAGCTCCGACTCCGCCTTTACTACGTTTTAATGCATTAATGTTGGTTGCCGATGTAGGTAGAAATTCACATATTTTTCTTTATTAAGGGTTAAAGCTGATTATTATTGTTATTATTACAAGTCTGAGAGCGCGAAGAGCAATAGCAGAGTTCGTTTGAGCAAATTGATCGAGATAGAGAAGGGATTGTGTGCAAATTGATTTAGAAAGTCAGCGTGGCTTTGTTTGTGTTTGAGGTAGGTCTTTTATCTTTGTTGTTCGTTGTTTTATTTGCGGTTGTGTTCGTTGTGTTTTGCTTTGTATCTGTTCACGTGTTCAATCATTGTGTTTTAAGCAATTTTATGATCAACGATGTGATTGAATGAGCAGGTTCTTGTTTTGGTTTGTTTTAGTTTTATTTTTATCTTTGTTGTTTTATTTTGTTGTGTCGTTTCTTTCTATTTTTGGGCATTGTCGTTTTCATGACTTAATCGTGATCGCGTCGTGTCATTTTCGATTTGCAGTAGATTTAGATTAGATTAAAGGTTTTTATTGTGGTGTAAGTTAGATTAAGAATTTATAGTGAGGTAGATTAGAGATTTTTAGAGTGAGTTGAGGTAGATTAGATTTATTGTTTAATTTAGGGTTTCATTGTTTGGTAGAAGGGCAGGGTTTTAAAACCCGTGCCCTAGTTTTATTAAGTTTGTTAGATTAGGGTTTCGTCGATCTCTGCAATAAGTTTTAAATAAATGGTTCTAAAATACAATTGTTCCCCCACGGTCGTATGAGGGTAGAGTTTTTAAGCTCCTTTGCTATGTTATGGCGACCTAGGTTTAATCATGAAGTTATGATGAAAATGAATAAATTTAATGATGTCATGATTAGCATAGGCAGAGGCGGGATTGGAATGGGTATTGGCATAAGAGTTTGTTTTTACCAAAGTTTTCAATTCCATTTCTATGTCGTTTTCGATTTTGAGTTCTAAAAAGGTTTTATTGAAGTATGTGATAATTAGCGGAGTCGGGATCGGAACTGATCTTGAACTTAAGGTTTTTGTTTGTAAAGGTTATTTCCGTTTTCATCCCGTGTCCGGCTCCGCATATTGTGGAAAGTCTTTTGTCGAAGTAACGATAACCAAATCGGAGGCGGAGGCGGAATGGAAATAGAATATAAAATGAGAGGAATTTGAAGAAAACCAAATCCCTTTTTCAGTCCGATCCCGGTTCCGATAACTTCCCCGACTCCGACTCCGAGCCCGTTTGTTACCAGCTGAAGTTCCTATATTGGTTTTTGTTCCGAGTCCACCAGTTTTGTAAAAACGATTATTTTGTGTTTTTGTCCGACTCCGATTCCGATATATATGTAACAGGTATGTTTTTAAAACATATTTTATAATGATTTATTTGAAGGTCTAATTAGAGGTTTGCTTGCAGGAGATTTGAGAGATGTCAGGAACATCAGGAGAGGCTGCTCAAAGGAATCAACCGGCGGGAACGTCAAAGCCTACACCGAAAATCAAGAAGGTGAAACCAGAACAACTACCTTATACATTAAGGTATGATAATAGGAATTCGGTGGTGAAGGCGAGCAAGGTGGAATCAAACTGGTCAGATATCACAGATACCAATCTGGGCCAGTATAGTTTCGAAGAATTACATGAAGAGACCTTTGCAGAAAGGGAAAACTTGACAAGGAGAACTCAAAGGATTGTTGACTCCGGTCTGGCACATATCACTATGTTTCCTTTGTCAGTTCAGTGTCTGGAGTTGATATATACAGTGGCCAGTACTTATAATCCAGCTACAAGATTATGCATGGATTCACAGAATAATGTGATTATAGATCTTACTCCGCAGATGTTCCAAAGCATATTCAATGTTCCTGATCCCAAGAATTTAGTGCAGTTGACTGAGGCTGAGGCATTGGAGAAATACAATAAGCATAAAGACTCCAATAAGTCTCATTTAAAAAAATATGGTTGAGTACCGAGAAGAAGTCTTTGAGCAAACTGGCAGATCAGCCAAAGAGGGCAGACTTCAAGAAGGAGATATTTGATTTAATATTGATGCTGTCCAGAGTGTTTGGGAAGAGGGATGCCTTCCATTTCAAGGAATGGATGTTTCATTTTATTCAAGTAATTTTTCAGGGTGATTATCAATTTGATTGGTCCATGATTGTTTCTAATGCCATACATGATCAGCTCACAAGGGTCAGATAGACCAAATCTTTCTTCATGACTTCATATGTGGTCTATGCTGCAACAAGATTGGGGATTTTCCCAGGATTAAACAGAGTAGGTATAATGGGAGTCTTGGATGGACAAAGGAAGGTATGGGAACACTATGATCAATTATCCCTTTAGGTTGCTGAGACTCACTTAAGAAGAGTCAATGATGCATTTTTATATGTGGTTATCAACCAGTTGAGTGGAGATGCAGGATACAAGTTAAGTCAGGAAGCTATGGCTTTCATTTTTGAATGGGGAAGTTGGTACATCCAATACCCCAAATTTACATACTTCAGATTGTTTAGGTTTGAAGGTCATCCCCATTTACTTCCAAGATGCTGCAGCAATAGAATAGTGCTTATGGAATTTGTATATCAAGCCATCAGAGTTAATGCTAGATTTGGGATGAAGCACAAGACAGGATGCCATAAGTTTCCTATGACACTGGGGGAATATGGTTTTCAACACTTGAAGGCGGCTAAGGTGGTTTGTAATGAGTTGATACAATTAAAATTGGGATTGTATACAACTCGTAAGTATTTTGATCCAAAAAAGAAGATGTATACTTTATTACCTTCAGTATTTACTAGACACTTTAATTTGTTAGAGGATTTTTGGTGTGATAGGCAGGATGAATTTGACTTAAGGAGGAAGAATTATGAGAGATTACCAGTCTCACTTATGGTAGAGCTAGGCATTAAAGATAATATTCCTGACACTTTGGTGGATGATGGAGTGGTATTAGATCCCTCATATGAAGCTTTGAATATTGGCACCAAAAACTTAGATCCAATAGACTGGAGTGAAGAAGAAATGATTGCCATTAAGAAATTGGGAAGAACAATCTTGGATAGAAGTGTGCAACGGTTGATGATGAGGACTCAAGCTCCTTAGGGACCAATCCTCAAGAAAGGTAAAGGGTATAAGAGGATTA
Source organism: Sequoiadendron giganteum (assembly GCA_007115665.2). Taxonomy (NCBI): domain Eukaryota; kingdom Viridiplantae; phylum Streptophyta; class Pinopsida; order Cupressales; family Cupressaceae; genus Sequoiadendron; species Sequoiadendron giganteum. The sequence continues at coordinate 347,779,335 of CM021105.1, read as the reverse complement.
AAAGAAAGGCACCTTCCAAGGAACCATTGGAATTCTTTCCTCCGGATGTTGAAGAAACAGAGTTGGAGGTGGTTGATGAAGTAGAAGAGACACCTGAGGGAGATGTTCCAATTGAATCTGCTGTTCCTATGCCCGCATTGGGTGAGTCATCTACACAAGCCCCACTCACAAGAAAGAAAAGCAAAGAAGTTCAAGGAGTGCTTTATGCCATGGCTGAAGCTACTAAAGGAAAAGAAGTGGAGGAAGAGTTGGTAGAAATTGAGACAGATTCGGATGAAACTCTATTAGAGAAGGACTTGCAAGAAAACATGCCTCTAGATCCTACTATTGAGCAGATTCTTACACAGGAGGAGCAATGGAAACAGTTTGAAGATGCTACTAGAGAATCTGATGCAAGGGCTGCTGTGGAGAAACAAAAGGAAATAGAGGCAAAGTTGCAATTTGATGCTCTACTTCAACAGCAGCAATCAAAGGAAAAAGAAGTTGAAACAAGGGCAGCAGCTGATACAATGGAGGAGCAAATAAAGCAACGAGAGCATGAGATCAGCGTCAAAGCTGAAAATGACAAGCTGGAATTGATACAGAAGATCCATGATCTCGAGGAGGAGAAAGCAAGAAACCGAAGGGAAAAGGAAGCCCTTGTTGCTAGATTGAAGCTTGCAGAGGAGACTCGACTGAAAGAACAAGAGGTTGAAGCTCTAAGGAAAGAAAAAGAGGCCGAAGAGCTGGTAAAGAAACAACAAGCTGAGAAAGAAAGGGAAAAGGTAGAGAAACTCATAGCCTTGGAAGTAGAAAGGATAGAAAAGGAAGAAATTGAAAGGAAGCAAAAAGAAGAAGAGGCCAGAGCTGCAAAACTTAAAGCTTTAGAGGCGGAACGGTTGGAAAGAGAGGCATTAGAGAAAGAAAAAGAGATGGATCAGATGGAAGAGGAAAGATTGAGAAAAGAAGAAGAAGACAGGAAGATGCGGGAACAAAGAGATAGAGAGGAGGCTAAGAAGTTGGTGCAGTTGCATGTACTACAGGAGCAACAAGAAAAGGCAAAGGTTGATTCTCAACCTAAGGTAGATATTCATCCATCCTCTACAGTTGCTGCTTCCTCTTCCATGATGATGAATTCAAGTGCTCCTACATGGTTGAAATTAGATTTGCAGAAGAGAGCTAGAACACCTCCTCAATCTCTTAATTGGGAGGATATGATGAAGGAGATTGAACGGGAAAGGCCTAAGAAGAAGGCTAAAATTTTGCATTCTACTAGATTCACAAATAAAGGAGAGATAGTTGCTAAATGTGCCGTGCCTATGACTGAAAAGGAGGTAGGGGATATGTAGCTCACAGACTATCAATTGAGTATGGTTAACTTGGGAAAACCCACTAGAAATCAATAGATGAATCTGATTGATGTTGTGGATTCAACGACAAAATCAAGAATGATCAAGGACAAACAAAAGAAAGATGAGCTTAAGGCTCAGTTAGATCAGTTACATTCATTTTTGAAGAGTGTCTCCTCTCCAAGGTCACAAAAGGTTGCAGCAATTGAGACTCCTGTTTTGCTAAGCAAAAAGGAGGTTGATGATTTGGTGCAGGTTAGAGGTAAGGCGGAGATGGTTGACAAATGGATAGACAAAGTGAACCGGGAGGTAGGTGAGGTTTTGGAAAAGGGGTTTGAAACCTATAAGGAGGCGGAAGGAGTAATAAAAGAGATGCATCAATATATTGAGGCCTCCGAGAAGTTAAAAGAAGAGTACAAAGAGTATAGTGAAAAGTTAGAGAAGATAAATACATTGCCTCTAACTACTCTTCTAGAAGAATCTATACTCGAAGATGATAATAAAGATTTTGTAGAAAAGACTTCTCGTATCCTTAAGTTTAGGACTGGCTTTTTGAGCAAGCATAAGGATGAAATTCAGGAAGCAGTTAATAATTTAACTGAGCAGTTGGAAGAGTTGGAAGTGGTTATGGCTATAATAGTAGATGTGAATGTAATGACTAAAGATGGCATGCCGTTAAGTCAGGTTAGACAGAAATGGAATGAAAGATTCCAAGGACTCATGCAGGATGATGGAGAAGACTTAGTGATAGATCGACTTGTACAGGTCAAGGAAGAGATAAAAGCTGCAGAAAGAGAGTTGGTCAAGGTAAAAAGCATGAAAGAATTTGCTGCAGTTGAGTTGGATCGCATCAAATTTGAAGATAACTAGATTGATGGGCTAGATATGGATATGCTACAACAAGTCTTCACCAGTTATGATGAGTTCATAGCGGATCCAGCATCACATGCATAAAATCTTGCATGCATGATATTCTTCTTCCTTGCATGATGCATGATGATCTTCTTTCTTGCATGTTGCATGCATGCAGCACTGGCAGTCTCAAGGACGTGGGATCTTCTTTTCTCCTATTTTCTATCTTCTATTGTTAGATCAAACTGAATATGTAATGTAAGAACTCAAGATCGAAATTGATCTGAGTTTCCAAGACAGTTGATTGTTCCTAAAAAGGTGGAAAACCTAAGAAAGAAGTAAAGTTCGAACTTCTTTTTTTTTGTATTCTATAAATACCAGTGGGGTATTACATTGTAAGGGTCGGCTAATTGAGAATTGGATTGGATTACCTAGTGCTAGGAGATAGAATTTTTATAGAGCATTTTGCAGAGATACATTGTACCAGATCTTGTTTACAGTTAATAGAATTGCAGGTTTAAGAAATATGGAGTTTGCATTAAATTGTGTTGATTGATAAGGTTAATGAGTTATAATCCACTTGAATGCCAGTGATTGTGCTGAAGCATGATAGTTTCTTATGTGATGAAAGTCATTAGAAGAAACCAGGTTTAACGATTATCTTGTTAAATTGTCATTGAATTAAGGTTATTAAAGTCTGTTGATCTATAGTTTTAATGATGAATGAATGTGTGTGATTTTGAGATCTTGGAAATACTTGTGATAGGTGAATAGAGGAATTGAATTAAGCACCTAAGATGTATACGATGGTACAGTTATACTGTGGGTTGTGTCATACTATGGTTTTTGTGATTGGTTAAGAAAACATTCATTGTTAAAAGTATATGTCTGGATAGTAGATAAATTTAATTCATACTTACTGATTTACCCCTTGGATCTATCTTTTTCTTTTATTTTAAACCCCTTGATTTACAGGAACTATTTTGACAAAGAGAGTCATAGCTTGAATCCTTTGTTACCAGCCCAGGCCCCTTGAATATTACAGTTGCATGAACCAATTGAGTGACATCAGATAGTTGAGAACCAACTACCAGGACCTTGGGAGTTAGGCCACTACATGTAGTCTTTCTTTTTTCAGGAGAAATAGAATAGAAATATTTTGTTTTAATGTTGTTTGTGTCATTTTAACCATCAACAAGTACCTCAGATGTAGGAGTACAAGACTCCTCCAAGGGTTTTTGCTCTATATTTGAAGGAGAAGCATCTTTATTTTAAACTAGCAAGGATTGTTTCAGTTTTGAATCCTTCTATTGAGACTCCTCTTGAATTTTTCAATGCTTATCAGATTGCTCCTCTTGAAATGAAGAATTTGTTGTGTGAATTCTATTTGCATAATTATGTTGTGACCCAAGACCATGATTGTAATCCACTATTGTATGTTGGTGATGTCCAATTAAAGGAATTTATGTCTTGGATATAGAATGACGTTAGTTGGGGAGAACAGTTTAGGACTTATAGGAAAATTGAATCCAACACTCCCTTATCTATCAAGGCTGAATCTAGAAATCTAGGAGACATTTTTAGGGATTGGCACATAATTCTTTACCGACCAAGCTATGGCAATAGGATTCTGTCTGAGAGAGAAGCGGTTTATAAAGAATATGAAGAGGTAGCAAAAACCACAGGGGAATTTGTAATGGGATACCTGTCACAAAGGTGGAACAACCTAATTGATGAATTGAAACAAGATGAGCCTCATTCTATGTAGATCTATGCTACAAAACTCAAGAGAGTTGATAGATATATAAAGATTGGAAGGACAAAGGGACAATTTTGGCTTCCACTAACTTTTCAGCCACCTATCTTATTGTGGATTGTGCCAAATTTCAGGTATTATCGGTACAATATAGCTACAGAGAGACAAAGATGGAGCAAGTTGGACGAACAACAAGGGTTCTATTGGAACCCTAAATCACGCACAACAAAAATAATGTAGGACAACTGGTAGTTGCAAATTTTAGGGTGTTGACCAAGCAAAAGAACAAATCTTCCTCTGTTGGAGAACCAACAAAACCTTAGGTTGGGGGAGTGATGAGTCCATTTTATGGTTCAATTTTGATAGATTTTGTTATCCATTTGTTGTAGTTGTCATAGAATTTGATGCTTGGATGTTGACCTTTTTATGATATTTCCTTACAAACCATAGACATTGGACATGAGCTTATTTTCATAACATTTAAATGAAATTGACATGCTATATGAACTATCTATGTTAATTTTACATGTGAATTAATAAATGTCACTTTAAGATAGTTATAGATATGCAGTTGTTGTGCGTACTAATATTGTCATGCAGATATAATTAGAGGCTTGCAATTGAAGAAGATTCTGCCAGCTGGTCATTCACCATAATGGTCAACAAGGTGATCATTCAAGTAGGGAAGACTCTCGATGGTGGGAGATTCCTCATTCAAATTGAAATTTTAACCGCCTTGTAAATGGTCTTAATTGTCTGTTGAGCAACTATAGGTGTTACTACTATGCTAAGTTTGTGTTCAGGAAAACACACTTGACTAGATTTCGTGCATGCATAACCACCTCTCCACTTTTCATGCTTTCCATAAAGTGGCATCCTCCTAATCTGTGGGAGTTGACCACCTTGATAGGTGATTATTTAGTAGATTCCTTTCCTATAAATAAGACTCGAATGCTCCTTCTCAGGAGGTTGCTTAATCTGATGGTGTACTCACATTCTTAGTTTTTCAGTAATATAGTCATGTTGCTTGATTGTACTCATGCTTTTCAATGAATGAAATGAAGTTATAAGTTTGAGCAATTGAGTTTATATTTTTTTTAAGGGATACTCATCCAAGGGGGACCACTTGGTGATTATTTTGTCCCTTAGTTTAGTTAGTCATTATTTTTTGTTCAGTAATTAGTTAAGAATCTGGCTCTGTTTGCTCCTGCAGCCACTAGAATTACATTTTGTGACTGTTTCTATAGACAAAGTATTTTCTTGCTTGTTCACTCAAATTTTCATTTCTATCATGCATTTCATTTCAGTTTAGTTATTGGTTGATGCTCAACACTTATGGTATTTCCTTCCAAGCAATTTACTTTTAGCATTTTGTCTTTCTTAGTTGTAGGATGAATATGGATACTTTGGATTCCTAGTGAACATACTATGTTGACCCATTTCAAGTTTACGTCCCTAGGTTGACAAGTTAAATTCACATTCATGATGATTGAAATAGCTATTCAGGTTAGATGTCAAATCTCTGAATCACAGTTGTAAGGGATTAGTCGTTAAATCATTGTAGGAGGCCAAAAATTTTGGTGTCGTTGTTGGGGATGGTGTCAAACTAGGGATTTCTTTGGAGTCATTGATAGTCTTTCTTGTTGTAGTATTTCTATATTTTTTTCTTAGTATACCCCTCATTTAGGAAAGTAATGACCCTGCTATTCTTTTTCCAATTATTTGTGTGAGCTCGTTGATAGTGAGTTGATACCATATGCATAGAGAAAGGAGGAGAGATGCTCATGGGAGATTCCTTTCTAACAATCCTGATCTATTCTAGATAATCAAGTATCAGAACCTTCCAAGAGACAAAGAAGAAGAAGAGACACACCCCTTTGCTAATACATTTTTGGATATGACCAGTTCTGAAGTTTCCTCTGAAGATCAGAATCTGATTGAGAACCCCCTTGCTTTGGAACTTCATCAGACAAGAATGGGTGATGCAAATAGAATCAAACCTAACCAACCAACTTTTCCTTTCTCCATTTCTCATCAAATTGAAGTAGACAACCTCAAAAATATCCCTTATTCAATCCTTCCTTGACTATACCACTAATGCCCATAGGCTTAACCTATTCCTTGCCACCTTGAAAGAAGCTACATTAAGATGGTTCATGAGCCTAGGCAGAGATACTGTGGAGACTTGGGAGGACATGAAGACAAAGTTCCTTGAGAAATACAAGGAGTATTGCAAGGGCAGTGACATCAGAGGAGATGAAATTTTTAGGATGCAACAAAAGGAAGATGAGGGCCTAAAAGATTATATTTCAAGTTTTTTTTTTCTTACAAAAATATCCACACCATACACTCAATGAAAAATCACATAAGCTTCTTTTCTTAAGAGGAATTAATGATAGATGCACAGATGCCTTGGACTTGATGGGATGAGGAGATATCACCCAAGTTCCTTGGGAGGACATCAAGAAGATATGTCAGAACTATTCTAGGACAACTTCACAGAAAGGGAGAACTTACCAATCCTCTATGGGTAATTCATCTACCGGTGGAGTTTCAAGGATGGAGATTACTCACTTACTGGTAGACTGCAAGAAAGAAATCATAAAAAATCTAGCTACTCAATTAGATACACTTCAGGCCATGAAGAAGCAAGAGGAGGTAGAGGTAATGTTGGTAGAATATTACCCTCATTGCAAACAAAAGAAGGACTATAGATGCAATATGATAACTAATATTGACAGAAAGTAAATGGCACTCGATTTCAAGCCAATCCGAGGTGAATATGATCAATTCTACTATGTTGCACAAAGGAGGCCATGGGCTCCAATACAAGGCATGCCACCAGATCGAATATCTTTTGTTGGGCCATATTTCAATTCTTATTCATCTAGTAACCAATGGCAACCCCCATATTTGTCCAATTATGGAGGATATCCACTACAACCTTGGAATAACCCTCCAAATTCCTAACCCAATCACCAAAACTCTCCACCCCAGTGGCATAAACCTCAAGTGAATTGGCAGCCACCTCTAGGAAACTGGTAGCAAACATCTCAATGGAGGGGAGGACAACAATGGCCAAACCAGACAACCAATTACATGCAACCACCTTCTCATCCCCAACAACCTGCTATAATGCCTCCTTCTAGTTTGAGGTCAAATGCACCTAAAAATATTCAGCTACCAGCTCAACCCACACCCAACCCAAATAATAAACCACAACAATAGCCAGTATACTCTGCTGATCCAAATCAATTCCCTACATATGTTGTGAGTGTAAGTAACATCCGATTTCATTCATGAACTAATTTTCCAACTCCTTTCACACCCATTATCATTGAGATTCCTGTGGAAGAATAGGAGATTTTGAATGTACCCATTCAACCAAGTGCACCTAAAAATACTGAACTAGTCCCAGTCAAATAGACTGAACTAGAACCACCATTTCCCCAAAGGTTGAAAACTGTTAAACAAAAGGAAGAGAAGGAGGATACAAATTTTGACATTTTAGATCATTTGAAGAATATATGTGTCCAAATAACTCTATTTCAGGCTATAAAATATGTTTCCATATATGGAAAATCAATCAAGGAAGCGTGCCTTAAGAAGCCAGTCAAGAAGAAAAAGGACCCCACTACGGTTCATGTGGTGGGACAATTGGCTGACATCATGCTTGGGAAAGTGATTGTTCCCAAATATAGTGACCCACGAAGTCCTATGGTAGGAGTTGTTATAAATGGGATCCAGATAAAGAATGTTCTCATTGATTTGGGAGTAGCAATAAATGTAATGACTAAGGACATCCTGCAAAAACTAAATGTTGTAAGCATGAGACCTACTCCTACTGTCTTGTAGATTGCTGATAGTTATACTGTTAAGCCTGATGGGATAGTAGAGGATCTTGTGGTAACTCTAGACTCTTGGGAGTACCCAACATATTTTATGATTCTTTCTCCTAAGGCCACACTAGGCGGGTACCCCATTATTCTTGGAAGGCCATGGTTAGCAACTACAAACACCTACATTGGATTTCAAACAAGATACACGACCATTTCTAATGGAAAGAGCACTAAAAAGATTGTTCTCTACCCTCATACTCAGTCATCCCATGATAGGAACGATCCCGTATGGCCACATGTTGGTGAAGAGTTTGAGGACGTTAATTATGTGGCACAACTTATGATGTTAGGAAGAAGTTATTTCATGCAACTTCAAGATGAAGATGAAGTATTGTCTAACATAATTCAAAACCATTGTGAGGTAGAGAAAGCATCATCCTCTCATGCATCTAATTCTAATGATCCAATAAAGACACTCCTGCCCGCTCTTCCTACAGTCGAATTTCTTGTAGAAACATGCATGTCTCATACATTGATGCCACATGAACTCAAGGTACCAAGAATTAGTGAATCAACTATGGTAGATTTAACTACACAAGTGCAGGTGTCAAAAAAAAAATATCTAAATATTAACAAAAAACTGAGTGAAGAACAACAGTTGTCATTGGAAAACTTACTGAGGGCCCACTAGTGTGCATTTGCATGGGATTATCATGATATGAAGGGATTGTACCCTAAGATTTGCACTCATAGGATATACATAAGAAATGATTGTGCACTAGTGAGGCAGCCTCAAAGAAGAATTGACCCTGCATTGAGAGAAATTGTAAAAAGGGAACTACATAAATCGCTAGATGCAAGATTTATCTACCCCATTTCAAATAGCCAGTGGGTGTCCCCATTGGTGATTGTTCCCAAAAAAGGAGGGAAGTGGCAAGTTTGTGTTGGTTATAGGGAACTTAATGCTGCCACCAAAAAAGACCATTTTCCCTTACCTTTCATAGATCAAGTTTTGGACTCAATTGCAAAAAAGCAGTACTTTTCTTTCCTAGATGGATTAAAAGGCTATAACCATATCCAAATTGCACTAGAGGACCAAGAGAAGACTGCCTTTACCTATCTATGGGGGACCTATGCCTACCTAGTACTTCCATTTGGCTTATGCAATGCACTTACAACTTTTCAGAGGGCAGTCATTAGCATATTTTTAGATATTTCTTTTGATTGCATTGAAATCTATATGGATGACTTCACTACTTATGGAACTGATTTCAATGAAGCATTGGAAAATATTAGGAGAGTCTTACAGAGATGTGAAGACCACAATCTATCTTTAAATAGCAAAAAGTGCTTCATGATGATGTAGGAAGGTGTAGCTCTTGGCCACTACATCTCTCACAAAGGAATTCAAATAGATCCTGCAAAACAAAAAGATGTTAGGAGTTTCCTAGGACATGCAAGTTATTATAAGAGGTTCATCAAAGACTTCAGAAAAATGGAAACACCATTGTATAATCTCCTAACTAAAGATGCTAAATTCCAATGGATAGAAGACCGTGACAAGGAATTTTCTGACTTGAAAGAAGCTTTAACTCATGCTCCTATACTCAAAGGTCCTAATTGGGAGCTTCCTTTTCACATCCATATAGATGCATCAAATTATGCTATAGGAGTAGTCTTAGGACAAAAAGAAGGAGCTACTGAAAATGCTATTTATTTTGTCAACAAAAATCTGCATGGAGCTAAATTCAACTATACAGTGACAAAAAAAGAAATGGTAGTGATCTATGCCCTACAAAAATTTTAGGCACTACATAACAGGCTACTAGATCTTTGTGTTCACTGATCATGCAACCATTAGATACCTCATGAATAAACCCTTGATCTCAGGTAGGCTGGCAAGATGGTTATTGTTGATGCAGGAGTTTGACATAACCATTGTGGATAAATTAGGGAAGGCCAATGTGGTTGCAAACTTTCTTTTGAGGTTGACTACATCAAAGGACAATCAAGTCATAGATGACTCTTTCCTTGATGAGCATTTATTTTCCATCAGTGTGCAAACACCCTGATATGCTGACATATCTAATTATTTGGTCATAGGGAGAGTTCCTCCTCACTTCTCTTCAAAAGAGAAGAGGGTGCTCACTGAAAAATATTTTCCTTTCTCATGGATTACTGGATGTTTTTTCTACACTAGAACAAACCATGTCATGAGGAGATATGTGAGGGAAGATGATACATATGATATTTCGCATGCATGTCACAATAAACCCTATGGAGGGAATTTTGTAGCCAAGAGGACAACAATGAAGATTTTGAACATAGGATATTACTGGCCCACACAACACAAGGATGTAGGGAGATATACAAGGAAGTGTGACAAATGCTAGAGGATGGGTCAACCAACCAAATCTGATGAGATGCCACTTTACTCCTAGGTAGTAATCACTCCATTTGGTAAGTGGGGATTGGATTTTGTAGGACCCATTGATCCTCCATCAAATGGTAAATCCTATATCTTGGTATGCACTGATTATGTAACCAAGTGGGTAGAAGTTAAATCCATGAAGCATGCAAGAGATAATAAGGTTGCAAAATTTCTTTATGAGGAAAATTTCACACGGTATGGGGTTCAAAGAAAGATAGTGACTGATCAAGGGGATCAATTCACTTCAACCCTTGTTACAACACTGGTCAATGAGTAAAACATTAGGCACATGAAGTCTACTCCTTATCACCATCAGGTCAATGGCCAAGTTGAGGTGACCAACAAAGAAATTGAAGCCATTATGACCAAAATAGTGGCTATCCATAGAAATGATTGAGCAAGCAGACTACCAGAAGTTGTTTGGGCCTACAAAACTACCTGGAAAACAACTACATGATTCACTCCATTTGAGTTTTTGTATGGAAAGAAAACTATGGTGTCCATTGAATTTGAGCATAAGACTCTTAGGACTATAGTAGACTTGGGTATGGATATCTCTGAGGCACAAAGGGACCGAATCATGTAGCTGAATGCTTTGGATGAGATGAGGAAGGAAACCTTGCATCACACAGAGGTACTGCATAATCAAAGAATAAAGTGGCATGAAAAATTCATAAAGGATAATAAATTTAGACCAGGTGACTGGGCACTACTCTGTGACTCAAGGTATCAATACAATGCAAGAAAATTGCAAACAAGGTGGCTAGGACCGTATGAGGTTGCTGAAGTCTTTTCCAATGGAGTTTTTCAACTCACTACCATTGACCCAATCAGATTTAAGCTGCTTGTGAATGATCATCACCTCACGTTGTATCACAAGCCAACTTCTAAGGAGGAATTATTGCTCACTTAGCATGCAATACCCAAACTTTATCCAACCGAAGGAAGCATACCTAGTGTCCCTCCTTCTAGCTAACTAAGGTATGTAACTTGTCATAATAAAGACTTCCACTTTTGTGGGGGTCCACTTCTTCACCCATCCGCCCATCCATCTCCACCTTTCTCTCTCTTCCATCACACCACCATCATTTCACTTCATTCCGTTCCACCTCATTCCACTCCACTTTCATTAATTTCTCAACTGATTTCTTAAAAAGTGACTAATACTTTCTCCATAATCTTTGCAATAAATCTTCCATGAATTCAAGTATGTGTGCATCAATTTGTTATATCTTAATTGTCTTTTAGTACATTCATTTAATTATTGTACATTAATATGGGCATTCTCCATAGAAATTTAATTATTCCCTGCCCTAGTTAAATCATCATTACCACCTCACATGTGAGGACACATGCACAAATTTAGGTTGGGGGGAAAAGTGTGAATACCATGTCCACATGTTTGACCATATTGGTTTACATTAGCAAGTTTAAATAATTGAGCCAATTTGAATTCTGAGTGAGATGATGAATCACATGTATGAAACGACATCAACCACCACCATTTTCCTTGATCATAGCCTTCATTTATTACTCCTTTATTGCTCCTGTCATAATCTTAAGCCAAAAGGGTAAAATTCAGATGACACTGGCTTAGGAAATTTAGTAGCATTGCAAGAAGGAGAAGTTTAGCTTTCAAACGAAGATTACAAGAAGGGAAACTTTGCAGAGTGATTATTTGATTGAAGGCAACTAAACAATGGGAGGTGGGTTAATTTGAAATGAACCCATGGTTCATGATGTATTACTGTAGGATGCACCTTGCTTGGCCGAGTTCAAAAATTGTAGATGGTTAGATTATTTCCTAGAGCTGAGTGGTTTTGATGAATACATTGCGTTGGAATTTTCCTAGACATTGTCTGAAGGAAAGGCCATGGTAAAAGGTTTGGATTTCATAGCCACTAAAGTGAGGATTGCAGAAGTTATGGGGTTGCCTATGCCAATTCAATTAGGGTTGAATTTACAGGACCTGACAACCCTCCATTGAGTGTGGACAAACAAGGTGTGAAGAGAATCTCTCTGCCCAAGCCATGGAAGCAAGTAGTTGTTTATGTTGTGAAGTACATTACCTGTGAAGGTCGTTAATCGAATCTACATTCTATGCATTTCAAACTTTTGAATCACATGAGGCATGGGAGAAGAATGAATGTTCCAAATGTGCTATACCACCTTCTTTCAATCATGGAGGTCAAGACCCGAAAAGGTAGGGATAATTCAGTTTCCCACCATTGTCTGATCAAATTATTAGTTGAGAAGTCTCTGCATAATGTTTTTGATATGACTTGGGAAGAATCCTTGAATATTGATCAAATTAGATCAGAGAATTTGTGACCTAGGGTTTTGCCTCAACCTCATAGGGTTATTAGGAGAGTGAGAAATGTTCGAACCGCTCGTAGAGCCTCAACATTTGGCGCGAGCCCTAGTGTAAATCCTCATGCAACCAAGCAAACCATAGAGATTAGTTCTTCTGAGACTGAACATTCAAACAAAGAAAGCTCCTCTCCAGATTATGATGATGATGTTCCTCTTGGAATCCTAATGAGAACGAGGGCATAGAAGAAGGAGGCATAAATAAGAAAGGGAAAAGCTAAAAATAAAATGACATAAAAAGAAGTGTCAAGCTCTGAGAAATGAAAGGCTGACACTGTTCTTCCTGCAACAAAAGAAAAAAATGAAATCCCTGCTAGAAAATCAAGACCACCTGGGCCAAATTTTGGTGTATCTCCTCAGGAAAGCCCTAAGCTTAGAGAAACATCATGGGAGGATACAAAATCTCCAATGGGGCAAGTGAACGTCGAGGAAAATGACATATTTGAGGAAGAAATAAATGTAATGCTGACAAATCTTGTTGACATCACATAACAAGTTGAAATACAAGAGTATGAGGAAAATTGGGAGATCCTACAACAAGAGAAAGAACAAGAACTAGAGGCCCTGCAACTAGAACTAGGAGAACAATCAGCACCGTTGCAACCGGAATTGGCTAAACAAACAAAATGCTTGTAGTTGGTACTATATGAAGAGCAAGAAAAAGTGCTAGATTTTTTGGTAGGAATGCATAGGACCTCTGATTCTTCAATACACATGGTAGCCATGAACTTATGGAAATAAGTTAAAATGAGGGAGGAATAATGGAAGGAGGAGAAACACAAGATAAAGAGGGAAATTGAAAAGAGAGATGAAGAGATTGAAGATAAGAATAAATAAATTGTTTCTTTAAAGGAAAAGGTGGATAATATGGCAGCCTTATTACCTCAGATGTAGGAGTACAAGACTCCTCCAAGGGTTTTTGCTCTATATTTGAAGGAGAAGCATCTTTATTTTAAACTAGCAAGGATTGTTTCAGTTTTGAATCCTTCTATTGAGACTCCTCTTGAATTTTTCAATGCTTATCAAATTGCTCCTCTTGAAATGAAGAATTTGTTGTGTGAATTCTATTTGCATAATTATGTTGCGACCCAAGACCATGATTGTAATCCACTATTGTATGTTGGTGATGTCCAATTAAAGGAATTTATGTCTTGGATATAGAATGACGTTAGTTGGGGAAAACAGTTCATGACTTATAGGCAAATTGAATCCAACACTCCCCTATCTATCAAGGCCGAATCTAGAAATCTATGAGACATTTTTAGGGATTGGCACATAATTCTTTACCGACCAAGCTATGGCAATAGGATCCTGTCTGAGAGAGAAGTGGTTTATAAAGAATATGAGGAGGTAGCAAAAACCATAGGGGAATTTGTAATGGGATACCTGTCACAAAGGTGGAACAACCTAATTGATGAATTGAAACAAGATGAGCCTCATTCTATGTAGATCTATGCTACAACACTCAAGAGAGTTGATAGATATATAAAGATTGGAAGGACGAAGGGACAATTTTGGCTTCCACTAACTTTTCAGCCACCTATCTTATTGTGGATTGTGCCAAATTTCAGGTATTATTGGTACGATATAGCTATAGAGAGACAAAGATGGAGCAAGTTGGATGAACAACAAGGGTTCTATTGGAACCCTAATTCATGCACAACAAAAACTAATGTAGGAAAACTGGTAGTTGCAAATTTCAGGGTGTTGACCAAGCAAAAGAACAAATCTTCCTTTGTTGGAGGACCAACAAAACCTTAGGTTGGGGGAGTGATGAGTCCATTTTATGGTTCAATTTTGATAGATTTTGTTATCCATTTGTTGTAGTTGTCATAGAATTTGATGCTTGGATGTTGACCTTTTTATGATATTTCCTTACAAACCATAAACATTGGACATGAGCTTATTTTCATAACATTTAAATGAAATTGACATGCTATATGAACTATCTATGTTAATTTTACATTGTGGTTAATGAATGTCACTTTAATATAGTTACAAATGTGCAATTGTTGTGCGTACTAATATTGTCATGCATATATAATTAGAGGCCTGCAATTGAGGAAGATTTCGTTAGCTGGTCATTTGCCATAATGGTTAACAAGGTGATCATTCAAGTAGGGAAGACTCTCGACAGTGGGATATTCCTTATTCAAATCAAAAATTTAACCACCTTGTAAATGGTCTTAATTTTATGTTGAGCAAATACAGGCATTACTGTTGTGCTAAGTTTGCATTCAGGAAAAAATGCTTGACCAGATTCCACGCATGCGTAACCACCTCTCCACTTTTCATGCTTTCCCTAAAGTGGTGTCCTCCTAATCTATGGGATTTGACCACCTTACTAGGTGATTAGTTAGTAGCTTCCTTTCCTATAAATAAGACTTAGATGCTCCTTCTCAGGAGGTTTCTTAATCTGATGATGTACTCACATTCTTAGTTTTTCAGTAATACAGTCATGTTGCTCGATTGTACTCATATTTTACAATTAATGAAATGAAGTTATAAGTTTGTGCATCTAAGTTTACATTAGTTTTAAGGGATACTCATCCAAGGGGGCCCACTTGGTGAGTATTTTTCCCCTTAGTTTAGTTAGTCATTATTTTTTGTTCAGTAATTAGTTAAGAATCTAGCATTGTTTGTTCCTACAACCACTAGAATTCCATTTTGTGACTATTCCTGCAGCCGAAGAAGACAAAGTAGTTTCATGTTTATTTTCTTATATTTTCATTTTTGTCATTCATTTCAACTCAGTTTACTTATTGGTTGATGCTCAACACTTATGTTATTTCTTTCCAAGCAATTTACTTTCAACATTGTGTCTTTCTTAGTTGTAGGATGAATATGGCTACTTTGGATTTCTAGTGCACATATTCTATTGACCCATTTCAAGTTTACGTCCTTAGGTTGACAAGTTAAATGCACCTTCATGATGATTGAAATAGATATTCAAGTTAGATGTCCAATATCTGAATCACAGCTCTAAGGGCTTAGTTGTTAAATCATTGTAGGAGGCAAACACAATCAATAAATCTTGTCAACCTTGTCAATCAATTTTTCCTTAATCAAGATCTTTCTTGAAATCAGGCGCAATCAATGAACTTTGTCCACTTTTTCAATCAATTTTCATCATCTTGGTCAACCAATCCTGCCTTCATCAAGATGTGTCCTTCCTGAGGCTAAGCGTGGCCAATCAAATCAAATTGTCAACCTTTGTCAACTTATCAATTAATTCTTATCAGACTTATCAAATCAAACCTTGGTCATATTGTTCAACCTAATCTATCATATCAAACAATCTTATCAATATTATTGACAAACATTGTCTCTTTGGAAAACACTTTGTTGGTCTAAATTTGTCTCTTCTTTTTTATTGTTTCTGGATCATGTTAGTAGTCTCCTCAAGGATGTCCTATTAATGCATTTAGAGGGATGATGATGGATCATGGCCTCTTTTCTTTGTTTGTTGTTTGTGATTTGTCTTGGCAAAAAGACTAGGATACTTGGATCCTTAGTATGAGCTGGGACATTCCTTGTATTTTGGCTCTATCTTTTGAACTACTTGTCTCTCACAAATGGTCACCTTGCACATCTTGGTTTATGTCATACCATGGTGTTTGTGGTCCATCTATGAAATTTTTGACACCCAATGATGATAAATATAAAAATGTAAGCATGAAATTTGATTCCATTATCATTTAATATCTATCTTCTTTCCCCTTTTCACGCTAACATCATTTCTCCCTTATCTTTTCTATGCTAACATCCATCTCCTTCATGCTAATGTTTACTCTATCCTTCATCCTCTATTCTTATCTTCTAATTTGAGAGCACATTCATGTTCTTTGAACCCACCTACCCTCTCGAGGGGGCATACCACAACCCTCCTAGTCATCCTTCCCCTTTCTCTTTACATTGGGGCATATTTTAGAATTAAATTTCTTTGACACAACATAATGAATTGCATTACGTCAAAGAGGGGAAAAATGTAGACACTGAAAAATGTCTTGTCTGTGAGCGTCATTTTTCTTGGTCTCTGTTTCCAAATAATTAAATAATTTTAATTATTTGATTATTTTTTATCATATTATTCTATTATTTAAATAATTTTCAATTATTTAATTAATTCACTTTCTAATCTTTTTTTTTTTTTGATCAGTAAAAGGATATATTAATTTTATTGATATAAATTTGAAAAGATTACAAAAACAAATCCAGTACAACTTGCAAGGAAGGACCTTTCACACCCAAGCAAAAACCATGATGACATCAAGACACCCCCCCAACATCATCATAAACCCAACCAGCCAAAGAAAAAACATAAATACATGTTAATAAACTTCAACCCAACATCCTCAAAGGTCTTAAAACAGCTCAAGAGCTTGAAACTGTTTTAAATCTGCCTTTGGATTGAGAGCGCAAAACCATTGCAAATGCTTTCTTTTTCACCTTCTTTGATTTCTTTCCCAGTATTGTTTGTCACCCATCCTCCACCCTTGCTGCCTCCCATTGCCAGTCCAGTAGAGGTTCTTGTGGGCTCCTCCAGGCTCCTACCTCACTGCAACCTGCTTGCTGAAGTTGTTGAACAACCATCCATGCTCTGACCTTTAACTCCTGTGATCTCTTCTCACCTTTCTTTTCTCTACATTCAGGAGTTGCAACCCCATTTTTGGTTTTTTCTAAAGCACCCTTCTCTACCATCATTTCCTCCTATATTGGGGTCAATTTCCCCTACTGTGCCTCCATCTTTCTAACCTCCTGACTTGGAGTCTTCCCATCTTGCCTTGGGGCCTCTCTTATTAGAGGCTCTTCTCCTACACTTGCCTGATTCTCCTCCACAGTGTGTATAGGTTGTGGGCTCACGTGTTTGTCCCCCTGATTCTCCACCATGTAGTGTTGGGCAGAGGCACCTTTCCACCAAGAAGCAAGTTTTTTGGTTTTGATTTTTGCACATATAGCTGCCATATGTCCCGTCTGGTGACATATTCTACACCTAAACTGTATCCCTTCATAGTCCAAAGGCTGCACCCAACACCCCTTCAAATACTTCAATCGAATATCCTCCGGAGGCATCTTGGACACATTAATTTCAACCAAGATTCTTGCATAAGTCGAATGTAGAAGATTTGAAGAATCCTCATCCAGCATTAAAAAAGTCCCTAGAGAGTTTCCAATAGCTTCCAAACAAGAATCAAATCAAAAATGCAAAGGGAGATTGGGAAGTCTCACCCAAATGGGAATACTCTCAAAAGTTTCAATGGTTGGGTTGAAATCTGAATGCCATGGTTTTAACATCAAAATGTGTTTATCATTCCAGTCCCAATGAAAATCACAAAGGATCTTCTTCTTGTCCATTTCTTTTTCAAAAACAACAATAAAAAACCCTTTGGACATTGGATAGATCTGAACATACCCATCTAGAAGAGGTTTCCAAAATTTTGAGATCCATTGGTGAAGGTCATTCAATCCTGGCCAAAACCCCCTAAACCTTCCAATCAGCCCCAACCCAGAGAACACCTTTTCATTACTGATGACTTCTTGCTCCAGCTCCCTAGCTAAATCCATCGTGATAGATTTCGAAACTATATGGGAAACATGAGCCCCTCCTTTCACCTCCCTAGAGCTCATGATTTGGTTTGATCTCTACTCTGATTTGGGCTCTAAGGGCTCCTTGTCCACGTCAAACCTTCCCACCTTCACTAGATCCTGATGCCCCTGCATCTATTCTTTGTTCTCTATGGTCGGGCCTCCATCGCATCCCACAACCTTCATGTGTAGATCTCCTTTCTCGTCGCCAACGCTGCCAAAGCCTCCACTGTTATTGAATGTTCCTTCCATTTCAAAGAGACCAAACTTCCCCTGTGAAGCCCTAGTTTGGCGCAACAAAACTGGTAGAACCCCCTCTATAGCCGCAGAGGGCAAATGCCCGTTGGAGCTTGACATCACTCTTCCAATATGAATTCACTTTCTAATCTTTATTCTATCTTGATCAATTAAATTAATTAATGGTGTTGCTAATATCCCCCTTCCTTCAATAATTAAATCAATTAATATTTATTTAATTATTTGCTTGTCATATTTAATCTATGATAAATAATTATTAATTATTTAACTATTCACTCCTTTTAATTCTTCTATTGTTAAATAATTGTCAAAATTATTTAATTGTCCATGTGTCTTTTGTATTAAATAATTAAATTAATTTAATTATTTAATGCATCTTTTCACATTTCCTCTCATTTAATTAAAATAATTATGCAAATTATTTTAATTGAATCTCCACTTGTCCATTTCCTCTTTTTCTCAAATAAATAATTTGAATGAATTATTTATTATCCACTTGGTCAAATATTCCTTTCTCATGAGTTCAATATTTTTCAATTTTTAATTCATTTCATTTCCTCCACTTGCTCATTAATCTTTGTCATAGTCGTCTTTGTCGTAACCGTCAGTGTCATAGCCCTCCCATGAATAGAATTATTCTGGTGCATCAATCCTCCACTATTGATCTTGGCATCTTTTTAAAAACTCGATCTTGACCATAAATTTCATAACCTCCCTCTCATCCATTCTCATCTGTTGATCTTGGAATCCTTCTACAAGATCGATCTTGACCATCCATTCAAATGGTTGTCTATAAAAGCAACCTTTCTCTCCTATTTCCAACTTAACAACCATTATCTCCAACTTTCTTTCTTAATATTTGTAGGTATTTGCACAACTTCAATAACAAATATGAAGGCAATATTGGCATAAGAAGAAATAGGAGAGACAAGGGAAGTGAAGCAACTAAAATGGAAAGTGTTTAATTTTAATGTTTTTAGTATTTTTCTCTCATTGTTTGTATTCCTTTGTTTGAGATTGGGTTTGTAGCTTAGAGGTGTTGGTTGTCATCTTATCTAGGCTAGAAATTATTTAACCACATCTTACATTGGACAAGATTTTATTTATGTCATAGTCGTCTCTATCATAAGAATTCATGGTATGTCATAACTGTTGGACATCATAGGAACGAAGATGAATAAAAATGAAATGCATTCAAATACGTTTAGCAATATTTGAAATAAAATATTGTCAAAAATTGGTCTCCTTAGGGTTTTGTTACTCATTAGCAATATTGAACAAGATTTTCACATGACTGGAAAAATACCAACACAGATTAAATCCAAAGAAATGTGTTTTCAAGGTCCAATTAGGCAAAATTCTTGGATACATAGTCTCACGTAGAGGAATAGAAGTTGATTCCGTAAAAGTCAAAGCTATCTTAGAAATGCCACCACCGACCAATATCAGCTAGTTGAGAACATTATAAGAAAGACTACAATCAATCTGCAGATTCACTGCCCAGTTAGCAAACAAGATCCACCCATTCCAACATCTGCTAAGAAAAGGCATTCCCTTCAACTGGACATAAAAGTGTCAAGAAGCATTTGATCAGATCAAAAATTCTCTACTAACTCCATTAGTTCTTATGCCTCCAATCAACATAAGATATTTGATATTATATGTGACAAAAACATCAACACTGGAGGCATTGTTAGCACAAAATGATAATGATGGCAAAGAACGAGCTATATATTACATCAGTCACACCCTAGTTGGATATCACTTGAATTATAGTCCTATTGAATGAGCATGTCTAGTAGTGGTATTTGAAGCACAAAAACTGAGACATTACATGTTGAATCATAAGACAAAACAGATTGCCAAAATTGATCCTCTAAAATATATTCTCAGTAAAGCAGCCCTAACAAGAAGACTAGCTAAGTGGGTTATGATGCCGAGTGAATACAACATTGAGTATGCAGATCGAAAAGCAATAAAAGGACAAGTGATAGCAAACCAAATTGTAGATGCACCCGTAAAAGAAGATCATCCTTTGATATCCAATTTCCCAAATTAATGAATTTTTTTTAGAGACACACCAACTACATGGAAGTTATATTTTGATGGATCTTACACAAGTCATGGTTCAGGAGCTGGAATTTTGTTCATTACCCCTCGAGGAGATTCCTTTCCTAAGTCATTCCAAATAGAATTCCCCTACACTAATAACATAGAAGAATATAAGGCATTGTTGACAAGACTTCGAATAGCAATAAAATGGAAAATCAAGGATCTTCAAGTCTATGGTGATTCACAGTTAGTGATAAAACAAGTTAATAATGATTATGATAATAAGGATAATAAATTGATGCCTTGCATATGTATGGTGGATAGCTTCAAACTATACTTTGATAATGTTTCTTTTGAAAAAATCCCAAGAATCTAGATCAAAGTAGTTGATGCAATGGCTACCATTGGATCTCTCTAAGACATTCCCAATAATGCATTGCAATATGAGTTCTTCATAGAACAATTGTTGATCCCTACATTTGATGTCCTCAAAACCAAACTTGTGTGTGAACTTGTTGGTCTTGATTCACCTTGGTACCAAGACATTTATGCCTATTTGCATGACCATATTATACCTCCTAACTTGTCCCTTAACCAATGTAAGACCTTTATCCGACAAGCATCTAAATATGCCATCATCAGAGACACCCTTTATCATCATAGCTCAAATAGTAGCCTCCTTCAATGCCTGACTCAAATGAAGCAAAAACATCCTTACAAGAGGTACACCATGGTATATGTGGAGCTCACTCTGTTGGTCCTACCTTAGCCAAAAAGCTCATGATAATGGGATATTACTAGCCTACGATTGAACGTGATGCCTATCATTTTGTGAAGAAATTTCACCAATGCTAGATTCATGGAGATATCATACATGCACCAACTTAGGAATTATAGCCGCTTACTTCATCGTGGCCATTTTCTCAATGGGGACTCGACCTTGTAGGAAAAATACATCCCACCTCTTCCAATGGAAAAAATTTTATCCTTGTTGCCATCGAGTACTTTATGAAATAGATTGAATCCATCCCACTGAATTACATTATTTGTAAGCAGATAGCCAAATTCATCCTGAATTACGTCATTTTCCATTATGGTATCCCACAGTCCATCATTACAAATAATGTTCACCCTTTTAAAAACCAAGATGTCTGTGAGTTGTATGATAAATTCCATATTTAGTATCATTTTTCTACTTCATATTACCCCCAAGGTAATGGTCGATTTGAGGCATCTAATAAGACTATCCTAAAGATCCTAAAGAATACTGTCAATGACGTTGGTCATGACTAGCACTTACAACTTAACCCTACTATATTGGCCTATCACACTAGTATTCATACCCCTACAAGAGCCACACCATATTCCATTTTCTATGGATCTGAAGCAATAATTCCCATAGAGGTCGAGTTACCATCCCTGTGCATGTCTATGCAAGGCCTGATTGATCAAGAAGACTATTGTGTCTCCCGTATACAAGAACTAGAGTTACTGGATGAAAAGAGGAAAAATTATTTGACACACTTGCAAGCATATCAGAACCACCTCCGATGCAGTTACAATAAGAAGGTTTGTCCTATAATTTTTGACATTGCTAATCTAGTCCTAAAATAAAATCCAAAGAATCAAGCAAAATGAGAAAAACCTAGGAAGTTTGAGCCTAATTGGTTGGGCCCATACATTGTCAAAGCAACATATGGATCTAGTGCTTATCAATTTTCTACTCCTGAAGGAGAACCATTGTCTGAACCCATCAACAACATGCACCTTCACAAGTATTATATTTGGCTCTCAAAGTATCCCTTAAAAAAGTCAAATACAAAAAAAAAATGGTCACCTTGATGAAAACCTGGGAAAGAGGCGTCTTGGTGATAACAAAAAATATCAAAAAAATAAAAAATAAAAAAAATAGTAAAGAAAAATAATTATTCCAAAAGTGAAAACCACTTTTGTGGTGCTTTGGATAAGTACCATGGTGAAAACCTGGCAAATAGGTGCCATGTGTAGTCAGTCTATGCTCCTCTATCTATTGTCACTCCATTTGGTCTTTCATCCATTCACACTTATTCCTAATCCATAATAAAGCTTTGTCATCCTTCCCATGGCGTGAAGGCCATCAAAATTTAGCATCCTTTGCTTTTATATCCATATGTCGCATTCACCACTTCCCCTTGCACATAGTAAGTTGGTCCTATACTTGATTGGGAGAAATTCCTTGACTTACATCTTCATGGGAAATAATCTATGGTATCAACCCTTGAAAACCTTGAAAATCCATTAAAATCATAAAGTGTTCTAAAAAAATCTAAAAAAATCATAAAACATCAAAATCCAAAAAATCAAAACATTTCCAAAACTCCAAAAAAAAATCAAAACATTTCAAAATCCAAAAACATCGAAAAGCTTCAAAAATCCCAAATACAGAGTCTAAGTCTGAATCTGAGTCAATTTTGTTAGAGTGGTTGAACTATGTTGTCTTTGCACATTTTCTATGTAGGTAAGGTTCATCTTAAATGCCCCCCGAGACATTAGGTCAATCCTTTTAGGTTGTCCAAATAAAATCATGACTCGACTTTTTGTCAAATACGAAAAAATTCAAGTTGTGTCGAACTAGAGGTCTTTGTGTGTATAACATAGGCAAGGCCATCAATTGATGAACCCCTAATGCCACCTTGTTGGAAATAAGCTACACTTTGAGGGGGGGGTGGTGGGGGGTGAATCAGTGTTGTGCAAAAATTAACATTATTAACCTTTATCTTCAAAGTACTTGCAACATTCAACCAAAATGCATGAACAAGAAGAAAACAATCACAACACCATAACAAAAGAATTTTTACGTGGAAACCCTGTTAGGGGAAAAACCATGGTCGATGGCCAATCCACAATATGATCTGAGTATACTCAAATAAAGTTTACAATATGGGGAATGCACTTGCATTCAGGTGCACTGCCTAGAGCTCACTGCTCAAAGGGAAGGCTCACTACCTTACAAAGAGAATCAAATTAAAACCATCTGAGAGTTTGAACTGAGAAAAATAGCATCTAAATATGCTTGATTATAGTTCTGATTAGGCACAATATTCAATCTTTTGTCCTACAGATTGATTATGTACTTCTACTATGTTCTTCTCACACTCCCAACACAGATCCTTCATGCACAATTGAAACTGTGCATTATCGCTCTTTTGTTATGCTCTTATTCACAATTCGAATAAAATAACTTCATACATTCATCAAAATCATGTGAACGATCTCGTATATATCCACAACCAAGAATTTAATTGCAATATGTCATCTTCAATAGAACAAAACAATATTTTACAAATGTCGGCTCAAATCATGAGTAAAGTATAATGTGCATCCACAACGGTTGGCTACAACTTAGCTAGGACCCAAACAAAGATGCATGGACACAAAAATACTTAACTAGTTACTTCCCATAAATTCACGACATTATACATTCACGAAGTTGGCTCCAGTACTGATAAAAGAGAGAATTATCCAACCAGATCTTCTAACTTGCACATGGATCAATATGAGGCATTGAGACTTATGGATAACACTAAGAATGCATAGATCAATATTCCATGAGATACGCAAAACAAAATATTAACTGAAGATCTGTGTGAGAATCGATGAACCCAAAAATTTTGGATGCTTTTTTCTTCCTTAACTGTTTGCAATCTGACTATAGTGTGATCAAATGATGATGCGCAGATCCAATCACCAACTAGGGTTGCCATCAATGAAAAAACCAAATGATATTCATAGTGTCTCTTGCCAATAATCTCCCCCTTTGGTATTGATGGCAACACTTAGTGAAAAATGACTAAGTGTCGGATCAGTACCAACATTAACTACACTGCCCAAAATTTCAAAAACCAAACTCTTCTCCAAACTACAATTCTCCCCCTGAGATGATTATGCATTTTTCACTCTTCTCTCTCCCCCTTTGACATCAATGGAAAAGGCAAGAATCTGCATGCCAAAATTTTAACAAAAATGAACAAGTTGCTTAAGTATAAACAATCTTACTTAAACTTGAAAATGTTTGAAAAATATTTCTTCAACAAAGCCAAATTGGTGTCCCAAACTCTTTTGAGAGTCTCCAAGATTGTTATGTGTCCAAAAACCAAGTAGGATTGTGTCTTTGCAGACTCTAGGTTTTTTGGATCACCCACTACTTTAGCATCTTCTTCTTCTTTCAATGCACTTGACATAATTTCTATCTTTGGGCCAATTAGGCCTCTAAGTTCACATGCTCTTGCAACAATTTTTTCATTTTCATACTTTAAGCTATTTATTTTGTCAAACAAAGATATCACTTCTCCTTCTAACTTTCCAACACTACCAGTTAAAGGATCAAAGGCATCAATAGTAGCTCATTGTAATAAGTAAATTTTGAAAAAAGACAAACAAGACTTGTAAATCTTCCCACCTTCAGATAGAGAATTTTGAATATTTTCCACACAAATGGCTAGCAAATTTTTATCCTTAGCAATCATTTCCTTCAGCCCATTTAATCTTTTAACATCAAATTACTTTATCACTTTAATCATGGCTGATTTCTCAAGTGAATCGAAGTGAGTAATTATTGAGTTTATGAGCCTCTTTAGTTCACTGGAGGAGGAACCAACCGGATCTTTCACATGAATGGGAATTATCTTTTCCAAGACTCTAGATGCAAGATTTAGAAGTTTATTGTCCTCAATGTGGGACTTCAACAGTTCTTCTTTGGATTTTTCTTGGGCGAATGATCCTACTTTCATTTTCTAAATTGGACTCAGAGTAGATAGATTGATCAGACCTTCAATCAATTAAGGATCAAACTCTTCTTTTTGTTCTACCAAAAATTTCTTCACTGCCTCTGCAGTGTCTCTTGCTTCTATAGGAATTTCCTTTACATCAAATTTATTCTCTTCAACCATTACTTCCCCAATTTTAGGTTTTGACTTATCTTCAAGGATCTCCACTTTCTCAATTGATACAATTTCCAGAACTTCAATTTCCATAGGTAATTATGCATTGTCCACTTCAAGAGGGATTTGAATATCTTTAGTTGCATCTTGTTTCTCCTCTTCTTCTTTTCCTGGACCAGATGAAACATCATGAATTCCTTCAGAGATAACACCAATTCTGTTGTTTACCAAAAAAATTCTCATAATTTGTTCAATCTCTTCAATGACTTCTTTGGTTTGACCAATCATCAACTTATTCACTCTTGTTTTCCTTTTGAATTCCTTCTTGGCTTTATTTAGTATTGACTTTATTTCTTCCACAGATGCTAATGGACACAATTCAACAAGAATTCTTTCTCTCATTTACTCCTCTTTTGATCTGGCATTAACTCTCCTCATCTCCAAAATGTCATATAAGCTTTTGGGTAAATTAGGCATTATTTCAATAAAAAAATTATTGAAAATATTCAATTTTTTTATTGCTGCCTCTTCAAGAATTCTCTAATCAGATTTACCAAAAGACTCATACCATTTGAGAAGTGGCTTAATATTTCCATCCTTAACTAAATCTTTTTCAACTTCTTCCACTGACATACCTGGTTGGTTAGTTTTTTCCTTCTTCTTTGCTTGATCATCTCCACTGGAGGGTTTGATTTTTGTAATAGTTGTTGCCTTGGTGCCT
Source organism: Sequoiadendron giganteum (assembly GCA_007115665.2). Classification (NCBI taxonomy): domain Eukaryota; kingdom Viridiplantae; phylum Streptophyta; class Pinopsida; order Cupressales; family Cupressaceae; genus Sequoiadendron; species Sequoiadendron giganteum. Next base: position 347,753,223 of record CM021105.1, on the reverse strand, counting down.
TGATGCTTGATTTCTCTTACTCCTTCATCATAATTTGTTTCTTCATCCTCAGAAACTTCTATATAGACTCTTTTTCTTTTATCTTTCTTCCTTTTTCCTTCCTTACCGGATCCCTTAGATTCAGTTTTCACAAAGATTGGTTATGTTGTAGGGGTAGATAGGGATGCAGAGCTTCTAGTTGACCTAACTCGAGTAGATGGTGCTATCAGACTAGCTGATTTAGTTTTTACTGCCTCTTTTTCTGCTTGAGCTTCTTCTCTTTTCCTTCTAGCTTCTTTTAATTTTTCTACTCGTATCCCCATACTTTATGCTAAAACTTCCACCTCTTTTCTAACTCTTTTAACTATTACAGGTTTTCTGAGCTCATTGTGTACCTACATATTATTTTTAGCATAAGTACCAAATCTCTCTTCTAATTGATCTAGAGGCTTGCTCAATAAATGTTCTACATACATTTCTAGAATGTGATCCTCAACTTCATATCCCATCGGTATGATCTAGATTATTCTGGGATCAATGACTTCCATCATACACTTATCAATATCTACCATAAAGAAAATTGTATCCTTATATTTCTCTACAATGGAAGTGGGAATCCTTTGTCTGGCTTGAATCATACTTTGAAAACTTTTGAAATATCCCTAGATAGTGGCATTCTTTGTCTTAATGTCTACAAATATGTGAAAGAGATATCTGATTTGAGAAGCTACCAATTTATCTTTTTGCCAATGAACCTTTCCAAATCCTGGAACCTCATCCATGAAGTAAAAGAATAAGAATAATAGAAAGTTACCATATTTAAAATAATTTTTCTTATCCTTCTTGATCTTCCCAAGATTTTCCATTAGCTGACTTCTTAACAATTCACAAATATCATAGTTTTCATTTTACTTTACCATTTGATAGACAATGTAAATGGTTGTACCAGACATAGAGTTGTCTTGGATGGAATGATATATTTTGTACCCAATAACCATAGATGCAAATTTGACATCTACATCAACAATGTCATCAATTTTCATTGCTCTTCCGTCATACTTAGAACCTATTGCATCAATGACCATTTGATTCTTCACTGATTTCAAAATTGGTAATCCACCAGAGGAATTTAGACCTGTTACAACACTGATAGCCTCCTTTGTGATTTTAAAGGGTATTCTTAACCACATGAATTCATCATGGACTCGACTCAAAATGTAATGAACCCATTCACTCTCCTCAAACACGAGGAATTTGATAATATGTGTAATTTTATTTTCTTCTAGGGTTTTATATTTCAGCTTCACACATAAATATTCTCCTATGATGTGATTATTATACAAATTCAGTAGTTTTGAGCTTCCTATCTCTTCAATATTCACGTGAATATAAGCCTTAATATCATCTGTGTGTAACACACCATACATAATAGATGAAAAAGATCCTAACAGATCAGTCTCAACAGACTTGTAGGGATGCCATTTGAATTTTGGATGGGGTATGTCCTTAACTTCAACTACTAATGGAGTAGCCATTATCAATTCACAAGTTCACAGAGTTTTACTGATAAATACCTTTTTTCAGTCGGATCATAGTTTGATTTCTGAAAGCTTCTTTGCACTTGAATTTTGCCTTAATTTGCCTCAGAGCTCTTCAAAATTCTTTTTTTCAAAATGCAGAGTGACAAATGAAAGATGGAAATGACTTTTTATCACTCGCATACTTAACCCTTTTTCTCACAATAAATTATTTTACCCTAACTCATCCGGTTACAATATTTTCATAAACTGTGATAGATAAATCTTCTACAAACCTCCAACATTGCATAATACTTTCTCTAATAGATTCAACAACATCTGTAGAGAATCTATACACTTACTAGAATTATCCACATCCCAGTGTTAGTTACCAGTAGGGGGTTAAGAGATTTTCTTGACAACTCCCCTAGGCCAAAGGCCTGAATCTGATTCTTAGATGAACTACTAGAAATAGGTGCTGGTGCTGGTGCATTTTCTTCATTAGAGGGACTCTTCTTCACCCATTTCTTCTGCATTGTCTTCTTGACCACATCTATAGTGACTTTTCCTTTTCCCTTAACATCTTTCTACGTGTTCCTTCTTTGATTTACTAGACCTCTTCTATTCCAACAAAATATAGCAATATGTCCATTTTTTTGTAGTTATAACACACAATTTTTTTTTGTCTAGATCGGTTGTTCCACTGATTTTATTTTGATCTACATTGGTTAGTTGTATGCCCAGATCTATTGCATGTATAACATCTGACATTTCTATGAAAATTGTTCATCACATTTTTGCATTCATTTGACTTGTGATCAAACTTATGGAAATTAAAACACTGAACTGAGAATGATGGACCACTTTGATTCATCCTACTTCTACACTAAGAATCCATGTGTCAAAATTTATTGCAACTAAAACAATATCCATTAAATTTTTGAGCATTAGGTTTCCTTACCGGATACCTTCCAAAATTGTTCATTTGATTTCCTTTCCTGAATCTCCTTTGACCGGATCTAGAATTTTCTCCTTCTTCATATCCAAGACCTTACTTGTCACCATTTGTCCTTTGTTTGCTAATTAGTTCATAAAGCTTGGCTAAGCTAACTTTGAACTTCTCCTTGTACTCATTTGCAATAGTAAGTTCATCTTTGAGATCATCAATCTTCTTTTCAAGTACTTCCTCATTGTTTTTAGATTGTTTGAGTTCATTGTCCAGATGACTGCATACTTCATATTTTTCTTTCAGATACTGTGCTAGGTTCTCTTCATTCTTCTTCCTATCTTCAATCTCTTTGGTCATCCTCATCATGATAGATTCAATTTCATGCTTTAGGACTGTATTATCTTTGGTAAGCTTTTTACATTCTTCTATCTTTTCCTTCAGGGCTTGACTAATTTGTTCACCTTCAATGCTCTTACTATCATTCTACTTAATCTGATCACAAAGTTCCTTTCTCTTCTCTCTAGAATTATTGATTTTGTCTTTCAAAGACTCAATGAATTTCTCAGCAGTCATGAGGTTTGCTTGCAATTTCTAAAATTCAGACTCTATCTAATCAAGATCATCTAGGGCCACCAATTTTTTTTGTTGAAGACTGCTTGAATCCATTGAAACACTTTCCAAGATCTCCCCAAGTTGTTAGACTTCTTCTTCTAAGGAAATAGATTTGATACCAATTGTTGGAAACAAGCTACACTGAGGGGGGGGGGGTGAATCAGTGTTGTGCAAACATTAACATTATTAACCTTTATCTTAAAAGTACTTGTAACATTCAACCAAAATGCATGAACAAGAAGAAAACAATCACAACACCATAACACAATAATTTTTAAGTGGAAACTCTGTTAGGGGAAAAACCGTGATAGATGGCTAATCCACAATACGATCTGAGTATACTCAAATAAATTTTACAATATTGGGAATGCACTTGCATTCAGGCGCACTGCCTAGAGCTCATTGCTCAAAGGGAAGGCTCAATGCCTTATAAAGAGAATCAGATTAAAACCATTTGAGAGTTTGAACTGAGAAAAATAGCATCTACATATTCTTGATTATAGTTTTGATTAGGCACAATATTCAATCTTCTATCCTATAGACTGTTTATTTACTTATTCTCTGTTATTCTCACACTCCCAACATAGATCCTTCATGCACAAGTGAAACTATGCATTATCGCTCTTTTTCTCTACTCTTATTCGCAATTCACATCAACACACTTTAAACATTCATCAAAATGATGTGAACGATCTCATATATATATCCGCAGCCAAGAATTTAATTGTAATATGTTAGCTTCAATAGAAAAAAACAATATTTTACAACTATTGGCTCAAATCATGAGTAAAGTATAATGCACATCCACAACGGTTAGCCACAAATTAGCTAGGACCCAAACAAAGATGCACAAACACAAAAATACTTAACTAATTACTTCCCATACATCTGCGACATGATACATTCACAAAGTTGACTCCAATATTGATAAAACAAATAATTAGCCAACCAGATCTTCTAACTCGCACACAGATCAATACGAGGCACTGAGACTTACAGATAACACTAAGCATACATCGATCAATATTCCATGAGATATTCAAAAAAAATTATTAATTGAAGATCTATATGAGAATCGATGAACCTAAAACTGTTGGATGCTCTATTCTTCCTTAATTGTTTGCAATCTAACTGTCAGTGTGATCAAATGATGATACATGGATCCAATCACCGACTAGGGTTGCCATAAATGATAACATCAAATTTTATTCACAGTGTATCTTTCCAACACACCTAGGTTAGTCCTTTAGGGTTTTTCTATTTTGGTCGCAGTCTTGGTCCACAAACAATCACCATTTGAACCAAATCATGAATCAACATATAGACATAAACAATAAATCTTTCAATCCGTCAACTCTCAAACCAATCAATTATCAACTCGGTCAAGTCATTGGTCTTATATTAAAATGGGGAATTATATTTTTTTCTTCCTTTGGTTCTATCACTTATCTTTTATCAGGATGAGCCCTTCCTCGGGTTAGAATTTTTGAACATGTTCATTCACGTTATGTAGGATGTGTCTTTCTTGTAGTTAGGTACCTTGTCAACACTGGTCACTTGGTCAACTTTATCAGTTGTGTCCCTTTCCTTAAACATGATGTGTCTTTCTTGAAATTGGGCATCATCACATCACTTGGTCATATCAATCAATCTTTTCAAACAATCAAACAATCAATCTTGCCTTAATCAGGATGTGTCTTTCCTAAAATCAGACGTGATCACCAATCTTGTCGCCTCGATCAATGAATCTTGCCTTAATCGGGATGTGTCCTTCCTAAAACTAGGCACAATCAATAAAATCAATTGTTCAACCTTTTTCCACTTATCAATTAATTCTTTTCAACCTTATCAAATCAAATCTTGGTCATCTTGGTCAACCTAATCAATCATATTAAACAATCTTATCAAAACTATTGGCAAACACTGTCTCTTTGGAAAACACTTTGTTGGTCTAGATTTTTCTTACCTTTTTGATTGGTTTTGGGTCATGTTACTAGTCTCCTCAAGGATGTCCTATTAATGGATTTAGAGGGACGATGATGGATCATGGCCTCTTTTCTTCATTTTTTGTCTGTGGTTTATCTTGGCAAAAAGACTGGGATAATTGGATCCTTAGTATGAGCTAGGGAATTCCTTATCTTTTGGCTCTGTCTTTTGAACTACTTGTCTCTCACAAATGGTCACCTTGCACACCTTGGTTTATATTATACCATGGTTTTTTTGGTCCATTTGTGACATTTTTGACACCCAATGATGATAAATATAAAATGTAAGCATGAAAGTTGATTCCCATATCATTTCCTATATATCTTCTTTCCTCTTTTTGTGCTAACATCCCATCTCCCTTGTCTTTTCCACAGTAACATCCATCTCCTTCATTCTAACATTTCTTCTATCCTTCTTCCTCTAGTCTTATCTTCCATTTTGAGAGAACATTTGTGTTCTTTGAACCTGCCCGTCCTCTCAAGGGGGCATACCACAACCCTCTTGGTCATCCTTCCCCTTTCTCTTTACACTGGGGCATATTTTAGAATTAAATTTCTTTGACACAACACTATGAACTGCATTATGTCAAAGAGTGGAAAAATGTAGACACTGAAAAATTTCCTTTGTTTGCGGGCATCATTTTTCTTGGTCTCCATCTCCGAATAATTAAATAATTTTAATTATTTGATTATTTTTTATCATAATCTTCTATTAATTATATAATTTTTAATTATTTAATTAATTCACTTTCTAATCGTTATTCTATCCTAATCAATTAAATAAATTAATTGTGTCACTAATCCCCCTCTTCTTCAATAATTAAATGAATTATTAATTATTTAATTATTTCTTTATCACCTTTCGTCTATAGATAAAAGATTACCACTAATTATTTATCTATTCATGGTCTTTTAATTTTTCTATAGTTAAATAATTATCAAAATTATTTAACTATCCCTTGCCATTTCCCACTATTAAATAATTAATCTCACTTAATTATTTAATGTTCCATTTTCATCTCCCCCATTAAATTAAATTGATTAATTTAATTAAATACTCCTTTTCCATTTTCTCCAAATAAATAATTCAGATAAATTATTTATCTTCCACTTGTCAATTTCCTCCATTTTCGAATAAATAATTTAAAATAAGTTATTTATGCACCTCTTTTGGTCAAAAATGCCATGTTCATGGCCTTTATTTTTGTCATAAGCCTTCATGGTATGTCATAGTTGTTAGGCGTCATAGCCGTTGGTGTCATAGCCTTCATTTCCCACCTCTTTTTGGTGCATTGATTCTCAACCTTTGATCTTTACATGTTTCTAGAAGATATCTTGACCCTTCATTTTGCAACCTCCATCTCATTCATTCTCATCCATTGATCTTGGAATCCTTTTAGAGGATTTATTTTGATCATACATTTGAATGGTTGTCTATAAAGTGAGATGAAGTGGTGGATGAAGTGGGAGGTGAGGCATCTCGATTGATGGGAACTTGACATTCAATAGTTCCTCTTAAGTTTGAACAATACTGAAAAGTGTCGGGGTCACCTAGAATAGTGATTTCAGTGCCATTTTGTGGAAATTTGAGGAATTGATGGTAGGTGGATGGAATAGCTCTCATAGCATGAATCCAAGGACGAATAAGGAAAATATTATAATGTAAATCTAGATCCAAGACATGAAATACTATATATTGTATTGTTGGGCCAACTCTTATAGGAAGTGAAATGACACCTTCAGATGAATGCTCAACATCATCATAAGCTTTGATAGTGATTTTCTTTATTTGGTCTATGCAATTTTTAGAGTATCCCAATGCTTTCACTAATTTTACTGAGAAAATATTCAGACCTGCTCCACTGTCTACTTGGACTCGTCTGATCTTGCATTTATCATTGCAAACTTTGAGATGTAAAGGGTCATTATGATCATATTTTGGTGCGGAAAATTCTTACTCAAAGAAGGTTACATGATGTGGCATGGCTAAGTATCCGAGCTTGACATGAAATGGATTGACATATAGGTTGGCAGGGACGGATGCCTCTTGTAATCCTCTATCAAGTATAGCTCTATGTTGTGGGAATGTGCGAAGGAGCTCCAAGATAGAGAATTGTGTGGGAGTTTTTCCCAACTACTCCAAGATATTATATTGGTTCTTAGGTTGAGAATTAGGTGGAGGTCCTGGAATAGTTATCTTGGTTCTGTTAGTAGCAACAACATAGTTTAAGTTAGTCTTGTTTATGGTGATGGTAGCAATGTGATCATTAAAGGGTGTTATTTTAAGAATAATAGTTCTATAGTCGTGTTTGACTGTGACATAGTTGGCACTATTGTTGTTCCTTGAATTGGAGGCTTTCCTTTTATCATGCTCTTGCAAGGGAGTATTGAATATGGTATGATCAGCATTGGTTTTTCCTTGTAAATCTCCCACTGATATGGTTCAATTTTCAATGATGTCTTGAATGATGTTCTTGAGTGTCCAACATCTTGTTGTTTTGTGTCCTTTTTCATAATCATATTCATAATACTCATCTTCTTTTCACCAATCAGGTTTGATCAAGGTAGGTTCATAAATCTTGGTGTTTCGAAGTGAGATGATATTAGATTGCAATTTTTTTTTGAAGATTGATTTAATGGGTTCACCCAATTGAGTGTATGTTCTCTTGGCATGAGGAGGTCCTCTTCATTGTTGATTGTTTTGGACAACATTCAGTTTTTAGTTTTCACTTTGGATCTATGTATTTGGAATGGTTGGTGTATTTGACAAGGAGGTACCTTTAAGTTGAATGGTTGTACCTTTGGTTATTAGTTTGGCATCAACAACTCTGTCATTCATGACATTTTTATCGTGGGACCAATATTTTTTCTTGTCATTGTTAGATTTTGGATTTTCTTTGTTTATCTTGACTAGTTCTTTAGCGATAAGACCTTTCTCAATAAGAACACCTTTCTCAAGGATATCTTCAAAGATTGTGTAACATTGGATTTGAATTCGACTCATGAGTTCTTCGTTAAGATTTTCCACAAACATGGTGACCAATTATTTTTCAAGAATGTGACAAGGGAATTTGCTAACCAAACCTTTCCATCTTTGGTAGAACAAGGTGAGAGATTCCCCTTATTATTGTTTGTTTGTACTTAATGTTGCAAGGGTGACATAATTTCTAATGTTGAAGGAAAAATGATTGATGAATTTTTTAGCTATTTCACCCCATGTTCTTATTCCTAGAGAAAGGTGTGCAAACCAATCTAGAGCTGCCCCTATAAGACTTCACGGAAATAATCTCATTAAATAAATTGGACCATATGAGACTTGCATACATGATGTGTTGAATTCTCAAATGTGCTCTATTGGATCCCCTATCCCCTTGTACTTAGGCAATGGCGGTGTTGTAAAGTGAGGGGGGAAGGGTGGCATGTATAAATTTCAATCAAATGGAAAGGGGCACAATTCCTCCATGAAATAGTTCTTTTTGTTGGTCCCCAATTGCATGTTTATCATATTTTTTTTGAAGGGCCTGCACTTGTTGTATCAAGAAGTCTGCTAGAAATGATGTTGCATTATTTTGATTTGGTGTCACAATGTTGGTATTAAGGTCATAGGTTGGATTTGAATTATAATTGATTCCTTGTGATGTGAGATATTGGTTGTAATATTGATTTGTGTTGGTTTGACCTAGAATGAAATTGGAATTTAGGTTTGTTCCAAAGGTCATGTTTGCATGTGGTGTGGTGTTTTGGAATTGATGTGTAGACCCTTGATTTGTGTGTTTTGAAAATTGGGTCCCTGGTTTGCAAATGAAGGTGTTGGTCCTTGGCTAATGTTTTGTGATGAAGGGTGGGTACCTTGGTTCAAATTTTGGAATGAAGATGTAGGAACTTGATTGACATTTTGGAGTTATGAGATAGATCCTTGATTTTTTTTTTCTTTGGAATTTTTCGTGAGACAATATGAATCTTTCTAGGTTGAATTAATGAAGGTGTACTTTAAAATTGAAATAAGGACCCTTGATTTGTGTTTTGAAGTGTAGAAATGGGACCTTGATTTTCAGTTTGAGTCAAAGGTGTAGGACCTTCTGAAGTGGAACCTTGATGTTTGTTTTGAAAAAGGGGATTTGTAAAGGTCTTACCCATGGAGTTAGAGGTGCTTCCAAGTGTAGAATTTTGTCCTTTTGTAGTTGTATGGGTTACCTTGTTTCTAAATGTTGGGATGCTTGGGATATGTGTGGTAGTGGTACTCATGTGTGAAGTTTTCCTAGGGGGTATGTTTGATTTTTGAGATGACGAAGGCATGCCAAGTGCAAATGGATTTTCAGTTTCCTCTTCTACAAGGGTTGATACATCAAAACCTTGAGGTAGCTCGACACCCTTTTTAGCTAGGGTGTAGAATAATTTGTTAGGGTTGGCACTAACAAGTTGGTAAACCATGCTTATGATTCTTATATCTTGATAAGCCCTTTAGATTTCTTGAGGATTCAACTATTTTTTGAATTCTTCTAGGCTCATGTCTTCCCATGTGTTGGTTTGGTTTTCTTGCGATGTGTTTCTTGTAGGTATAGAGTGATTTGAATTTTTTCCAAGGGTAGTGTCATGAAAAGGGTCATTTAAATAATTCATGTCCTTTCTCTTGGATTTTGACCTTGTCTCTGAAGAGAAAACAAGCATGGATCTAGAGACCCAATAGTTCAGAATACATTCTCTTAACACTAATACAACAAAGGAGAAGAGCATAAATAGGTTTCAATAGCATCTAAAATACTTGAGATGAATACAACATGTAAAATAGAGAACACAAAATTTAGCATTCACAGTTGACACAAAATTTAGGCTCGGACATGAAGATTTCTTCTTCCAGCTCACCATGGAGAAACGTTGTCTTCACATCCATCTGCTCAATTTCAAATCATACATAGCTGCCAATGACAATAAAAATCTGATGGATGTCAGCTTTTCTACAAGGGAAAAAATCTCTCCATAATCAATTCCTTCAATTTGAGAAAAACCCTTTGCAACGAGTCGTGCCTTATACTTTCAACACTGCCATCAAGCCTTGTCTTCTTTTTGAATATCCACCGTCATACTTCTCGTATTTAGAGAACCATTCTCTATTGGATGTCCTGTGAAAAGAAGCACCTGAGTCAACCAACCAAACATCATCTGATGCCTAAGTTGTCAAGGCTATTATAATGAAGGCATATGCATCACTTTGAGAAGATTTGTTGTTAGAAGCATTCTTCTTCTTCTTCTCCTTTCAGTCCTTCCGGATATGTCCAGGTTGCACACAGTTTTAGCATCTCACGTTGAACTTTTTACTAGGAGACTTTGATCTCCCTACATATTTGGATTTCGACTTCTTGTCCTTCTTCTTGCTCGTCTCCTTTGGTCTACCTCGAACAACAAGAGCCTCTTTGGCCATTTTTGAAGACTTCCTCTGCATCTCTTCAGATAGCAATGAGGCAACAACGTCTTCCATCTTGAAAGTGGTGGTAGTGCTTCTAATGGCCATCACAAGATGATCCCAACTATCAGGTAACAAACACAATAGGAGCATGCAACGATCCTCCTCCTCTATCTTTACACCTACAGATGCCAGCTGAGTAACACTCATGTTAAACAAGTTTAGATAGTCTGCAATAGATGCACCTTCTTCCTCAAGAATAAATTATTTACCAGAGACTTTCCCTGATAAATATCACCAAGCTTCTTCCATAATGAAGTTGCAGACTGCTCCTCATGGACGTTCAGGAGTACAAAATCAGCTAGACTCAATCTTATCAAACCTTTTGCTTTTCTATCAGCAAGATCCCAAGATTCTTGTGTTGTACTTTGTGGCTTAGTTCCAGACACTACAATCTAGAGGTCTCTATCCACAAGCAAGTCTTCTATCTTGAGTTTCCATAACTCAAATTTACTGCCATTGAATTTTTCAATGTCTACTCTACAGATGTACTCGCCATCTCAAATAGAAATAAGTTTCAACAATGCAAGACTCCCACTAAAATAGTATTAGCACAAAAAGCTAATCTTTCCTACAAGGATAACACAACTGGTCAGGCTCTGATACCACTTGAAGAGAAAACAAGCATGGATCTAGAGACCCAATAGTGTAGAATACATTCTCTTAACACTAATACAATAGAGGAGAAGAGCATAAACAGGTTTCAATAGCATCTAAAATACTTGAGATGAATACAACATGTAAAATAGAGAACACAAAATTTAGCATTCATAGTTGACACAAGATATACGTGGGAAAACCTTTTTAGGTACAAAACCCACCACACAAATTCAAGACAATTGTATTATAGTAACAAAATAGTTACATACAAATTATAGTCTTCTCTGATCAACTCACAACAGCATTGCTTGAATTCTTCTCACTGTTACAATGTTCATACAACATACAGTTTGAGCAAAAAACTCTTTTCATCCAACAACACACAGTCCATATAATTTTGGCTAATATATACAATCATGTACTCAACTCAGAAAGTCATACACAACATTCAATTCTATCAACCAATCGCCGACCATCAGGTTCATGAATCTTTCATCCAATCACGCAACTGATCTTCCCATACCGATCTTCCTGCATCGAGCCACCCATGCATTAATGCCATCACCCATATCGAGTTCTGTTTTTCCACCCTGGGTTGACCTACACCTGCTACAATTGCTCTTTTGGTTTTCGTCCAATCATTGTTCAGACACTGAGCCACCTGTCCAAATATCATTCGCCAACCGCTTCTGACACCGAGTCCAACTCGATCAAGACTAGCCCTGAGCTCGACCAAGCTCTCCAAGTCTTTACTGTGCTACCACTGAACCCATCTGATCAGCTCATGGTATGGAAGTAAGCCAACCGAGCTCATCTGATCTCTTACCGCTCTACCGCCAAGATCGATCAACCAACTCGCGATATGGTGGTGAGCTTATCCGAGCTCACACCAACCATACCCGTGCTACCATTGCACTACCTGAGTTGTCCTGCGGTATAGCGGTGAGCTCATCCGAGCTCATTGACAACTTCACCGAGCTTGCCCACCTCACCTTTGAAAAGACCACCATGCTACCACTGCAGTCATTGGACAGGACCATGGTGTGGTGGTGACCGGTCTGTGGGACCACTGACGGTCTTACCGCGCTACCACGGGGGCCAACAGACCACACCGCGGTAGGGCAGTAATTGTCAGCCAGACCACTGGCAGTCTTACCATGGCCACCGCTATCAGTCTCTTGACTGGCTGCGGTAGGGCGGTAACCACCAGACCTAGCCATAGGCGGTCTCACCATGCTACCACGGTGAGTGGACCCACCGGCTACGGTATGGTGGTAACCACCAGAACTGCCACCGCCAGAGCCAGAATTAGCCACAAAGAATGATACCATGGCCACCACGGCGAGGAAGGATACCGCGTGCGGTATGGTGATAAATGCTAAATCCTTCACCGTGGTACCGCCAGAACAAAAAGGGAGACCGCTTAAGTATGGTGGTAAAGGCAGAAAATAACATTTTTCACGCCAAGTATGTAAAGGTGGGGCTTTAGGCTAGAAGTTGAGACATAGTTTCTCAACATTCTCAAACATGTGACTTTTGCAAGTTGAGGGATAATGCAAGATGTAAGTGATACTAAACTATGTTTTTCGGATTTTGATTTTAGGATATGAAAATGAAAGGATGCTAAAGTAGGGATGATAATGCAAGGACAATAATGACCAAAGGATGGGGATAATGAATGCTAAGGGATGCTAAAATCTGATTGATGATCAAAGTGAGTGACAAGGTGAAGATAATGGTGCAATTGAAACTATGTTATGTTTTTGTATTTTTAGAGTATAAGGATGTAAAGTGAAATATAGGCTATATAAGTCTAAATGAGAGTAATGTGAAAGAATTTCAAACTAAGGGTGGAAATCAAGCTAATGTGTGATGAGACAAATTTTTGGCACATTTAGATCATACTTTTACAAATACTTTTCTGCTTTTTATTATGCTAAAACAAACATTTAGTGCTGATTATGGGACAAGACATGAACTTTTTATGTTTAATATTAAAAGTATATTATGCTAAATCTTTCCATAATTATCACCTTGAAATATTTTATTAGTTTGATGAATGCCTTATGACTCTATGTGATGACAAACCCTTCCTGCAACCTCTATTGTTGAACTTCCTGCAGCCATGTCTGAAATAATGTTTGCCTTAGTTTAATGCTTAATGAATGTATAAATGAAGTGATGGATTGTCTTAAAGGTTGAACGTGTTGAGCTAAATTTCTGCCTCAGGAATAGCTGGCAAGATATTTTGCAAGTACCACAATTGGAGGAAGGAATTCAATTCCCACTTGAAGGAAAGAATACCAAATCAAAGAAGACTGGTTCAACAACAGAAGAATAGGGAGACAGTTTCAACTCATCTGCAAATCCAAGGGAAGTGTTTCAGAAATCTAGCTCAGGCATCTTGATGGCACATAAATCTAGGATGATGACACTTTAAGACTGATGAACTGATTTTACTTAGTTCTTTCATTTCCATCCACCTCTTTACTAAGTTAGTTAAATGTAATAAAAAACCCGTTTTATAAGGGAAGGTTAGTTAGTAGTTGGATTCAGTTTTCAAAAAATATTCCATTCTCCTTCGAAGAATGGGCTAGAAGATTGCTATTGTAACACATTTTCAATTTCAGAAATACAGTCAAGGGATTGTGTGCTATGTACTTGTCTACCTTGAATCAATAAAGTTTATGAAGTTTTCACCCTAATCTTTTGTCTACTTTTGGCATTACCTAAGGGGGCCCACTTAGGGAACTGTCCATACTTTCATTCTGCAAGTTAGAATAGTTGCACTTCCTTTCATAGAGGTTAATGTGATTGTTCTTGTAGCTGGCAGAAACACAGATCTATCAACTGTTCTTGCAGCCACTAGATGCAGAATAGTTTTATCTTTCAATTTTTATTTCCTAGGAAGTTATTCAGTAAAGTTATTTCCAGTAATTCAAATTCTAGTATAAAGCATCTTAGGAAATCATGCATGTCTGGGAAAGGTGATTAGTGCATATATTGTGCTGACCCATTTCAAGTTTACGTCCCTAGGTTGATAATTAAATAAGGTTCTTTAGTAGGTTATGACTGTTGGTTGTGATGTTCAATTCCCGAGTAGAGGAATTCATGTTCCTAGTTATTGAGCTGATTAAAGAACTCTACATTTTTGGTGTCGTTTCTGGGGATGGTGTCAAACTAAGGACCTATTACAGGCATGCTAGTAGAGATTTTGAAATTTAATTGCAAGTATTTAGTTTAGGATTCTACATTCCAGCATCTTCATAGTTAGTTTACTTTTTGCTGTATGCATAGAAGAAGAGACCAATTTGGAAGATTCCTTCTTGGAAGAATAGATATTGAAGAGATTGAACTAGACCTTTTCCAAGAAGACCCATATCTAGATGTTGGCCAAGACTTGGTTACCTCATCTTCTTCCTCAGAGCTAAGCTTCAATCTATTTGAAGAGCCAGATGACCTTAACCCACTTGCTCAACATATGAATAATCTACAAACTTCTAACAACTAGGACCCATCAAATAATTTGCTTTCCCTTGTCATTTATCAGCCAGGAGCTAGTAGAGAGTTCAAAATTTCATTGCAAGTATTTAGTTTAGGATTCTGCATTCTAGCATCTTCATAGTTGGTTTACTTTTTGTTGTATGCATAGAAGAAGAGACCAATTTGGAAGATTTCTTCCTGGAAGAATAGATATTGAAGAGATTGAACTAGACCTTTTCCAAGAAGACCCATATCTGGATGTTGGCCAAGACTTGGTTACCTCATCTTCTTCCTCAGAGCTAAGCTTTAATCTATTTGAAGAGCCAGATGACCTTAACCCACTTGTTCAACATCTGAATAATCTACAAACTTCTAACAACTAGGACCCATCAAATAATCTGCTTGCCCTTGTCATTTATCAGCCAGGAGCTAATCCAAGGGCACCACCAAGAATGGAAACTCCTACTTTTCCATTTCCAATTCTTGACTTGCATGACAATAATAACCTCAAGAACATCCCTGCCTCATTACTTCCAAATTTCTATGGACTTATTACTGAGGACCCTCATACCTTCTTGTTCGAATTTGACATCCTTTGCAAAAGCTATGACTATACAACCTCAACACACAAGTTGAAGTTGTTCCCTCCACTCTAAAAGAGTCAGCCTTGAGGTGGTTCATAGGATTGGGAAGCAATGTAGCTACCACTTGGGGTGTAATGATGAATCTGTTCTTGAGAAAATATAAGAATATTGTAGAGGGAATGATATGAGAGGAGATGACATCTTCAAAATGTCACAACAAGAAGATGAAACCTTGGAGGATTATGTGTCAAGGTTTTTGTTTAGTGTGCAGAAGAATACTCAACATGAGTTGAATGAGGAATCCCAAAAACTTCTCTTTCTAAGAGGAGTTAATGATACTTGCATGGAGGCCCTTGACCTCATGGTAGGAGGTGATGTCACCCAAAGTGATTGGGATGATATCCAAAAAATCTATCTCAATTACTCTAGAGTAGCTGTAAAGAAGGGGAGGGGGTTTAGACCCTTTGCTATAAAAGGAAGTGGCTCTAGAGTATCTAAGGGGGAGATTACTAATCTCTTGTCCGACTTCAAGCAAGATATCATCAATGATGTAGCTACTCAACTTGACACTATGCAAGCTAGAAGGAAGAAAGAGGAAGCTGAGGCAATGCTAGCTGAATATTGCCCTCACTGCAGACAAAGAAAGATGGACTGCAGATGCAAAGCAGTGGCCAATTTGGAGGTGCAACATCTTCCTAGTGAGTTCAAAACCATTGAAGGAGAGGAAGAAGTGTTATTTGTTGCTCAACGCAGGCCATGGGCCCCAATACAAGGTATGCCTCAGGACCCTTTGCAAAATTTTGGTTCATATAATATTCAGTGGAAGAACCAGTACCCTCCAAACTATGGGCCATACTCCCAACCTCAGTGGAATAATCCTTGGCCAAATGCCCAGAAAAACCATTGGCAATCCCCACAAGGGAATTGGTAGTCACCACAGCAAAATTAGTGGCATCCTCCACAAGGGAATTGGTAGCAGTCTAACCAATGGAGGGGAGGCCAGCAATGGTCAAATCCACCCACTGGTTTCCTACAGCAACCCCAAAAACAACCCCATCAACAATCAATTATGCCACCTCCTGTAGCTAATCAAAACCAAAATCCAAAGCCAACCCAACTGCCTACTCAAGCAGCACCCAATCCAAATAACTAGTAGCAGCAGTAGCAAGTCTATTTTACTGAACCTAATCATCAACCTACCTATGCTATCAACCTGAATAATATCAACTTACGTTCAGAAACTGTGTTTCCCACACCATCTCCTCCCATAATCTCAGAATTTCCATCTGAGGAGATTGAGAAAGAAGAAGATACCAATGATCTACTCCAACCAAATGAACTAATTCAGACTCCGTCATTACCTAAGGTATCCAATAAACCATCACCTCCTTTCCCACAAAGGTTGGAAGGTGAAAATGTGAAAAAACAAAAAGAGCCTACCTTTGACATCCTTGATCAAGGATGATCCCACAATAGTGGTTTACAATTTTAGGCCAAACTGGACACTGAAATTATTATTTTTAACTAAATCTTCACATTCAGGCACCTATAGTGACTAAACCATGAGGAATTTGAAGATGATGCAAACTAGAGTCTCATCACATTTTTTCTGTAGATTCTAAAAATATTTTTTTCAAAATTTTTGGAATAAGATTGCATTTATTTTTCCATCTCCCATGAAAACTAGTTTTTTTCAGAAAACAACATTTTTAAAAAGTGACGCTCACCGTATACAACATAACTTCTTTTGTATGAAGGATAAAATTCTAATTTTTTCGAATTTAGATTTTTAACTATGATATCTAGCACTTTCATTTGGTCTCATATTTTTTTATTGAATATTTTTTCCTTAATAAAATTTTGAAGTCAAACCAATTGCAATTCAGAAATAGGCAGACTATATACAACATAACTTTGTCTGTATGTATCGAAATCCAATTTTTTTTTTTCAATGGATCAAGGACATCAATACCCAACACAAACATATTTTTTTTAAAATTATTTTGATAATTTTCTATTTTTCCACATGTGTAAAAACAAAGAGCTTGATTTTCGGTGAAAAACATATGTTTAATAAAACTAAAAAAACACATACATAATAAAACCAAAACATACTAGAATTATATTCATGGGATAGCTCATTTTGAGGACTACCATAATCATTTGAAATGAATTTTAAATGAATTCATTTGATCCCCCAAAAGGTAAATCAAAAGTGATTTTTTATCAGCATTTTGATAGGTGTAAAGGAGACTCATTTATAGGCATGGTTTAAAACTAGTGAGGTTATATCCAAGGGGGTTTGATCTAAGGTGGTTTGATCAAACCCTCTTCAATCGAAATCCTTAAAATGGAAATTTTAAAGGTTTAAATCATTATATTTTCTAAAAATATGTGATTTCAGCAAAAATCAGTTTCTCTTAGAAATTGTAAACCAGCTTTGTGGGATCACCCTCAACTAAAGCATATATGTGTGAAAATTCCCTTGTTCCAAGCAATCAAAGAAGTACCTATCTATAGCAAAGAAATTAAGGAGGAATGTTTGAAGAAATTGAGGAGGAAAAATAAAGACCCTCAAACTATCCATGTTTTAGATCAACTCTCTGACTTAATGCTAGGGAAACTTACCATCCCAAAATATTCAGACCCAAGCAGCCCTGTTGTGGAGATCTATATTAATGGGGTATAAATTAAGAATGCTTTAGTAGATCTTGGTGTAGCTATCAATGTCATGAACAAATACCTAGTGGTAAAACTTAGTATTTCAGACCTAAGGGATATACCTACAATACTGCAGATCGTTGATAGCTCAACTATCAAACCTGATGGGGTAGTAGAAGACCTAGTAGTCACCTTGGATTCCTGGGAGTATCCTGCTGACTTTATGGTTTTGTCTCCAAAAGCATCATTAGGGGGATACCTTGTTATACTAGGAAGACCTTGGTTGGCCACTACTGATGCTTACATTGGTTGTAGGTTGGGAAACATGACAATATCTGATGGGTATAACACAAAGAAGCTTACCCTCTATTCTCCAGCCCAACCCCAACTTGAGTCTGGAGAGGCTGTTTAGCTAGATGTGGGAGAAGAGGAGGAAGTGAACTCTATGGAAAATTTAATGATGATTACCAGAGAGCCTTTTATTGCACAACAAGAAGAGGAAGATATATTGTCCAATATCCTACTGAATAAATATGGTACCGAATACCCTCATTGTGAAAAAAATCCATGTTCCTTGCAGACCATTCTTCCTCCACATACATCATCTCATTATCCTGCAACAATTGACTGCTTACACACCTTGTTACCCCATGAGGTAGAAATTCAATTTCTACCTGAAGTATCTATGGTTGAGTTAACCTCACAAGTGGAGGTAGCAGTAGGAAAAAATTTAAGTAACAAAAACCTCACCAGTGAGCAACAAGAATCTATGGTCAAAATGTTTGCTAAATATAAGTCAACTTTTTCTTGGGAATATGGTGATATGAAGGGATTAGATCCAAAACTCTACACACATCGCATATTCATTAACAGTGAGTTCAGACCTGTCAGGCAGCCTCAAAGAAGAATCAACCCAACCTTGAGAGAAATTGTTAAAGAAGAGTTGCATAAAATGTTAACAACTAGCTTTATCTACCCAATCTCAGATAGTCAGTGGGTCTCCCCATTGGTTATTGTTCCTAAAAAATGAGGAAAATGAAGAGTATGTGTAGATTATAGAGAGCTTAACTTGGAAACAAAGAAATATTACTTTCCTCTTCCCTTCATTGACCAAGTTCTAGATCATTTATCTAGGAAAAAGTACTTCTCATTCTTGGATGGCTTCAGTGGATACAATCAAATCAAGATTTCTTCAAAGGATCAAGAAAAGAATACTTTTACATGACCTTGGGGAATGTTTTCCTACTCATTTTTTCCTTTTGGTCTCTACAATGCACCTGCAACTTTCCAAAGAGCAGTAATAAGTATTCTATCAGACATCTCATATGATTGCATGGAGATATAGATGGATGAATTTACTATTTATGGTGCAACATTTGAGGAACCTCAAGCCAACTTGAAGAAAGTACTACATAGATGTGAAGATCATAACCTATCACTGAATAGTCAAAAGTGCTTCATGATGATGCAAGAGGGAATAGTGCTTGGTCACTATATTTCTATTGCAAGAATACAGGTTGATCCTTCTAAGATTGAAGTCATCTCTAATCTACCCTTTCCTACAAAGCAAAAGGAATTGAGAATATTTCTAGGCCATGCTGGATATTATAGGAGATTCATCAAAGACTTCAGCCAAACAACAGGCCCTCTATACAGTCTGCTGAAGAAAAATGCAGATTTTGCTTGGATAGAGGAATGTGAAAAAGCATTCCTTGATTTGAAAATTTCCCTTACACAAGCACTATTTTGAAGGGACTTGATTGGTAACTTCCATTCCATATTCATACTGATGCATTAGATTATCCCATTGGTGTTGTATTAGGACAAAAGGGTGGTTCAGCAGAACATGTACTCTACTACATAAGCAAAAATCTGTAGGGGGCTGAACTAAACTACACTATTATAGAGAAAGAAATGTTGGCAATCATCTATGCCCTCAATAAATTCAGGCATTACATCATAGGTTATCAGATATTTGTCCATACTAATCATGCAGCAATCAGGTATCTCATGGAAAAAAGATCAATAGCAGGAAGATTGTCAAGGTGGTTGTTGCTGATGCAGGAATTTGATATTACAATTGTGGACAAGCTAGGTAAAGCCAATATGGTTGCTGATTTCCTATCTAGAATTCAAAGGCAAGATGACTTTACACTTATTGAGGATTCCTTTCCTGATGAGCATCTATTTGCAATCAAGGTCATTCACCCATGGTATGTAGATATAGAAAATTATCTAGCTGTAGGAAGAAATCCTCCTCAATTCTCCCCTAAGGAAAAGAGATTATTGGTAGAGAAAAGTTTTAACTTTTCTTGGATTGCAGATTGCATGTTTTATACAAGGCCAAATCAGGTTATGAGGAGATGTGTACGAGAGGAAGATACTTATGATATACTACATGCAAGCCATGATGAACCGTGTGGTGGACATTTTGTTGCCAAAATGACAGCTATGGAAATCTTAAATATTGGCTACTATTGGCCAACTCTACATAGAGATGCAACCAAATACACCAGAAGATGTGATAGATGCCAAAGGATGGGAAGACCAACCAGATCAGATGAGATGCCTCTATTTCTACAAGTTATTATTACACCCTTCGACAAATGGGGACTGGATTTTGTGGGACCAATTGATCCACCTTCAAATGGTAAGTCCTACATCCTTGTATGCATAGATTATGTGAAAAAATGGGTAGAAGCTAAACCTATGAAGCATGCTAGGGATAATAAAATAGCAAAATTCCTCTATGAGGAAATATTCACCAGGTTTGGAGTCCCTAGGGAAATAGTGACAGATCAAGGTGTAGATACAGAAAATTGGTCTAGGCCTACAAGTACATATTTGACATAATTTCCTATAGCCCGTTGTCTTGATTAAATAATGTTAATTATTTAATTAACCTTTCTAACACATATTTCCTCTATTAATTAAATACCCTTTTAAATTAATTCATTAATTCATTATTAACATTTATTCAACTTGATTAATTAAATAAATCATATTTATTTAGTTATGTCGCTAACTAATTAATTCTTACCCCTTTATCATACTTTTCCAACTATAATTAAATATCTTTATTTAATTATTCATTTAACCCTCTTTATCTATAATTAAATATTTATTATTTATATTATCCTCTTCAAACAGTCAAATTAAATAAATTATCTTTATTTATTTAATCAAAGTCTCTTATTTTCGAATGCTGAATTAAATTAACATTTAATTCATATTTAATTATTTATGTCACATTCCTCTATCATTCAATTATCTAAGTCATTCACTCACCTTCTGACTTGAGATCTATTTTTAGTTCTTCAATTATCTCTGAATTCAACATCTGATTGTCTCTGCGAGAGGACTCTCTGTCATAACTAGTCAATTAACTAGTTCCAACTCATATGCATGATATGTTTATTAATTAAATATCTTTATTTAATTAATTAACTCCTGTTTGCATTTGAATGCATTAGTCTTTGAGTTCTAACTTTGGATTTTGCATACAAAGTCTATTTCTTCTATTTTTGGAGATTAAGATATTGAACTCGTGTTCTAACTCATGTTCTAACTTAGTCTCTATCAGCAGTCTTTCCTAAACTTATGTTCTAACTCATGTTTTATTTGACACAAAACTCACATTGCATGGCATTCATCAATCTCATCCGTCGATCTCTCTTTCAATTTGAGCTGATCGTTCGAAAACCCAAAAATCTATAAAATGGCCTGTCATAATCATTATTCCTCCTCTCCTGAAATCACATATTTTTGACAAGACACAAATCTTTGATATTTTGCTTAGACACTCGACGAAGTTATGCTTGCATTCAAACACTGAAATCTGAGGGCAAGAATATTGAAAAGGCAAAATGGAGAAGAGCAATCAAGATAATTTGAAGGGGTGAACGTTATTCGACGAGAGCTTTCCATTAATTTTTTTAGTTTGTTTAGTTTATTTCCTCATTTTTTGTTGTTAGATTTTAGATTATTGTTTAGATTAGGATTTAACTTTGTTATTCTAGTTGTAGATTATTCATCATCATTTGAAGATACATCTACTTTTAATCTACTGCTACATTTGGTGAACCTGACGTGAACATGCTTCAAAATCCGCACATATTTTCGTCTTTCCATTTTTCCATTTTTCTTTCTTTTTTGCAAGTTTTTCGTACGGTGCACCGCATCTGTTTTGCAAAACGACGCATCTATATCCATGAGCCGCATTTGTGAAAAATAGTGACGCATTTGTCATCTCAAACCACATCTACGAAGTCATGAACCGCATCCGCCTGTCAACAAAATTTGCGAACCGCATCCACCTGTCAACAGTCGAACCGCATCTGCTTGGTAAAACTTTTTCATTTTTTTTAGTCATTTCCGTACATCCATATTTTTAGTTTTCACTTTTTGGGTTGTTTGGGATTTTCGCTAATGTTTGTTTCAGTTGTGTTTAGGAGGAATAACATACTGTTTGCAGGACAAAGCTTTGAAGACAATTAAAACCAAAGATAATTTTTTTGCAGGATGAAAGTTGAAGAAAAATAAACTACTGATAAATTTGCATGCAGGACCTAATGCCTTTGTGTTAATTTACTTATTTAAGCAAGCTTTTGTTTGGTAGATAGATAATCATCGTGTGGGTTTAAAAATAATTTCTTGTTTGGTAGATAAACAATTATCGTTTGGATTAAAAAGAACCATTGTCTTCTTTGTCTGGTGCTTGGCACGCATTTGCAACCCTTACGATTCAGTATACCAAAGTATTCTCTCCCCTTACGTAGTCATGCAATTCTGGGTGTAAGAGAAACGGTTACTGACTCTAGAACTTGGGCCTATCTTGGTGGGAAAAAGTACCCACCCCAAGATGACTCAGACCGGTAGCACGCTAAAGCCAAGCGACTTCCAGCCGATATATAAAAGTGGATTCTTGGGGAAAGCCCACGAATCACGTGCACTATTTCGATGAGATGGATAGAAATGGACTCTCGCCAATGTTGGATAGTGTCCCACGAATGGAATGCCCTTATTAAATACCTTGTTGTAGAGTTACCAAAATCCTACCTACTTGTTGGCGTAGTAGGGTCGGCCCTGTGAAGCCGTCTTATATTCTTACGATTTATTTGTGGAAATGAAATGTATGCCATGTGAGTTTCATGGATACAGTAGCTTGGCTGCCCTGTATAAGTGAGTGTCATGGAGGGGAGCCAGTGGGGTCAGGCTACTAGTCATTCACCATAAATATGCGTAGCTGGAGAAATCCAAATAAGAATTCAACAAGTATTGTCCTAAAAGCCTAGGTTGTAAATGTTTTTGATTCTTAACAGTTCTCACATCATAAAAACTGAAAATACATTGATTGTTGTGTTTTTTCTCTACTGTATTCATCAAAATCTTGATCAAACAAACAAAGTTAGTCAACAACTTTCGGGAAAATTTCAATTTTTGAGAAAAATCCAACTATCAGAAAACCGAGTCGCAATTGTCAGTTTAATCGCCACATGTGTATTAGTGAGTCGCATCTGTTAGGGGAAAAGCCACATCTATCTGTCAAAACATTCAATTTTCATAGTGTGCATATCACGAGTCGCAACTGTCATATTCTGAGTCACATGTGTGCATGCAAACCGTATCTGTTAGTTTTTGAGCCACATGTGTATCGGTAAACCGCATTTGTCATAGGAAAAATTGCAACTGCTAGAAACACCACATGCACTGTCAAAAAAACTGCATCTGCCAGAACCTGAACCACAACTGTTTAGTGAACTGCATTTTCCTGTCAATAGAAAACATTAAAAACCATGAGCTGAGTCCGAAAAATCATTGTCGCTATTTGCTTTAGGTTCTTAAGATCAACCTTGGATTAGAAACTGGTAAATTTTTCTCAAAAACCTTGCATCATTAGGTGTCATATATGTCTTAGTCACAGTAAATTTCTTAGTCATAGTCATCCTTAGTTGCATGCATATAGATACTTCCTAGAAAATTTCATGTCACAGAATAGATAACTTTCCTCGTCATTGGAAATGTTCATGTTTCGGTTTGTCACAATCATTGAACCTAGTCATTTTAGTCCCATCTACTAGATCTTTTCAACTCAACAGTCTAGTTTGAAAAATTCACCTTATCAACTGTCCTTGTCATACAATCAGGTTCCTTGGTCAAAAACAAATCTTTGCATGCATTTACTCCATTAGGTGGTAGGTTATACTCATCTTAGACTCATTTATCGTCATAATCTACTCGAGATTTTTCATATTGTCCATCCTATCATACGTCACCTTAATATACGTCTTTTTAGAAACCATTTTAGCAACGTCATTTAGTGTCAAATTCTTTTTCCAAAAACATAGACATAGGTCATATCAGTTTTTAGACATAGTCTACATTACCCATTTTGAGCAACTTTTTCATGGTCGAAAAAAGGTCCAAAAAGAAACACAAAGCAATGACAAACCCCAATGAATTTATCAATCCATTTAGAAACCAACCGTCAGGAAGCAAATGCCCACACAAGCCTTTACTTGAAAAACATGTCACTAGAGACACACATGGGCAGATTTACATAGAAGACATAGACGCAGCAGTACAAGATCCTGAATTTGCATCCTTTATGGATGAATGTTTGTTAAATGATCCCCAACTCTATCTAGCAAAGTTGCTAGTAGAAGGTGCCACACTACCACCAGGATTTGATATTCATACTTTGACAAAATAGTCTACTCAACCAACACAAACTGCGACATCAAGTGTCTCTATTCCCCAAATTACCGCAGCAATACCGACTAGCGTATCTACTCAGAAATCATCAATTGTAAGCACAATCCCTTTCAATGTCACACAAGGTTTACAATTTACTGCGAGGGCAACTTTCTCCAACCCCTTTGGCAAAAACACGACTGGTAAGAGATCCAAAGTTGGCGGGAATATACCTATACCAAATCAAATCATTCAGACAGGTAGCATTCCTATACCAAATCAAACCATTCAAACAGGAAGCATTCCTATAACAAATCAGACCATTCAGACAAGGAATATCCCTATACCAAATCAGCACATCCTAATAGGATATATTCCCTCGCCAAATCACAACCCGTCACAAAACATGGTATATCAAAACATCTACATTGATCCAAATAACACAAACACCATGTCCTTGACACAAGTTGACATCCTTCAAAACCAAATGCAAACTCTTCAACAAAAGATGGACGACATGTCCATGTCAGGCAAACGAACTATCTCAGTGCAAGACCTATGTCCATGTCCATTCTACAAAGCACTCTATATGACACCTTTCCCCCATGGATATATTATACAAAATATTCCTAAGTATAATGGGAGGAAGAATCCTTTAGAACACATTAAAGAATTCTCAACGACATGCATGGACATATCATATGACCCCACGTACTTGATGCGCCTATTTCCGTGAACCCTCATAGGGATAGCATTGTAATGGTTTTTTAAATTGCCATATGGTATATGATCCTGGGGAGAATTAGTTGAGAAGTTTGTTGAACATTTGGCCTTTAACATAGAAAATGAAGTAACCATAGAAACCTTGTCCCACATGACACAAGAAGATGACGATAAATTCATCACTTTCTTCTAGAGATGGAGGAGTCTAGCTAGCCGTTGTCCAGTCGAAATACCCAAAAAAAAAAAGGTCACAATCTTCCTCGAAAACAATAATCCAAAACTGAGAGGTGACTTACGGGTACACTGTTATACTTCATTCCTCGACTTGGTACAAAAGGGGATCATCCTTGAAAAGTGCCTTATTGACAAAGGTGAAATAAAATTACCAGGCAAGAGCCCAATTTTCCAACATCCAAACGCATCGAATGATCGAAACAAATTTTGGTCTAGGAATAAGAATGTCATGAATGATGGCATTGTTGATGCTAAACACATACATATTGGACCGGTTATCACACTTAGAGGATACAATCAAAATGCAGACGTGATGAATAGTCTAGATCAAATGACTAATTATGTCCAGAACTCACAACAAAAACCCCAAAGGAGATTTCCTACGCGTGAATTTACACCTTTAGGACAACCAATCGAGGTAGTTTTCAAAGAATTGTTCAAACATAATCTCATCAAACCTTTGGAACCAAGAGAGTATGATCTTGGATAGTTCAAACCTTCATGGTGGGATGATAATTATTTCTATGACTATCATCGAATGAAAGGGCACAACCTAAAACAATATCGCTAATTAAAGAATATCATTCAAGACTTTGTTGAAAATGGATCCATAGAGGTAAACAGGCAGAAAAATACTAAAAACAGTGATCATAAGGTCTTCATAGACCCATTACATGACCACACAAAAGGAAATGCCTCTGGTTTGGGAACCAAGAACAATCCCTCTACCAATTACACAAACACCAAGTATGACTATAGGAAAGGAAAGACCATATAGCCTCTGAGCCACAAACGAACATGTTGATACCGTCATCATTAAGAAGCACTCTGAATGCAATGTGAACACAGGCAAGACTAAAATAATTATTCCAGGTCCTTCTTCTGAACCACCTACATAGAGGCCCAAGTATAGATACAATCTCATTGACCAATTGAGCAAAACCCCCGCATAAATATATATCTTGGAACTATTGACTTTGTCACCAGAACATCGAGCCATACTTGACAAAGCATTACAGAACACTACTATTCCCACAGACTTGGATGTCAATCGCTTCGAAAAAATGGTGGGATATGGTGGGATATTTGACCAACTCGCATCATACCACATTTTCCCAACAAGACTACTCAACTGAAAAGTCTGATCATAATGACCCACTACATCTTGAAGTTCTAGTCCATCAAACCAAATTCTGACGAGTCTTGGTAGACGGAGGAGCAGGTTTGAACCTGTGTACCCTAAAATTGGTTAAGGCATTAGGATTCTCATAAGACTGTGTAGACACTTCTAAGAGTATAGTCATCAAGGCTTATGATGATGAGGAAAGGTCATCCAAAGGAGTTGTCACACTCCCTATCAGAATTGGCCCAGCGATCATGATAACCAGCTTCCAAGTATTGGATCTCACCCTTCCATATAACTTATTGTTAGGTAGATCTTGGATACACGCTATGAGAGTTGTACCTTCAACATACCACCAATGTCTTAAGTTCTCGTATAATGGCACATAGATCACTATTGATGGTGATCCAAATCCTTTCCAATATTGTACAAGCCTAAGGGACCTTCTACAATGACAAGTACTAGTTAACTATGAAGCTTCATCATCCACTTTATCCCAATACATTGACCCATCACATCTCACTAAATCCATTTAATTCAAACCATCATCATCCACTCCTAAGCTCGAGATCCAAGACAAGGGTTGTGGCGAATATAATATAAAGGAATCATACTATGTCAGTCAATTGATTCCACCTAAGGCATATGGCCTACCTATGGCAGATAGAAGATAGTTAGTGGTCACATTTCATGTCCCCCCCACAATGACATTAACCAAATGGGGAGAGTTAAGTGAAGAAATTATGGATCAAGGTGATTCCTGGTTATATCAAGAACATGAATACCCCTCCCCGTCTATTCAAATAGCTAAGGACCACTATGGAAAAGGCTTTAAGATAATGCAAAATGAAGGCTATGACGGGCACTGTGGGTTAGGACTATATCAAAATGGAAGGACAAAACCGATCACTGTCTACCCATGACCAAAATACTTAGGGCTAGGGTGTCAACCGCTTAGAATAGGGTTTCCTGGTACTTCATCATCTTATCAAGAGGAAGTGAGTGCTTGTGCAGACATCGAGATATCTCATGAACCACTTCCCCTAGTTTATGACAAACCCCCAGTTTATGACAAACCTCCATTTTATGATGAATCCCCTTACTCAAGCGATGGTGAATGGGAATCCTTTTCATCTACTAGTACCATGAACATAGATGCCCTATTTAGAGAATTGGACCTCAATGTGAAACCTGTACTAGAACAATCTAGTTCTCATCCTAAGAAACACTTGTCCAAAGCAGAATGGAAAGAGAACTATTATTGGGAAACCCTTGATAATGTATCTTGGGCACCTGACAAACCATCTTCAGATGAATCAGCCCTTACTATAGTCCCACATCAGAGTATACCTACCTCTAGGAGGAAAAACAAGGAGTGGTCCAAAACTTCTGCGACCATGTCAACCATTTTGTACTCACTTTGTTAGCAGCTACCTTTAAGAACTCTGATGATGACATGCCCCTTATATATCTCGAACTTATCGACTGAGATCAACAAGGTACACCTATCATAGATACATTCGAGAATGACGAAGCAATTGCTGAGTTCATGGGACTTAGAGAAGGCATACCAAGAGGGGATCATAAAGTAGGTTTTACCATAGACTTGGACAATAAAGCATATTTTGGGGAGTCTATTTACACCTCTAGTCACAAAAATGAGAATGAAAAGAAAAAAGACAATGAAAATAAAAATGATGAGTCCCTAGGTGAAAATCGAAAGGCGTGTTTGAACGATGAAAAAGTCAAAATAAAGGACGTATCTGAGGGCGAAAACCTCTCTGAGGCACCCAAGGATAGAGGTTTAAATATTCTCCCCATTGAACAAGAAAAGTCACTGATGCTAGTATAAGAGGTTGTTGCAATCAACATAGGTACAGAAGACAATCCTCGGATGGTATATTTTGCAACTTCTTTAATAGAGACATAACAACATGAGTT
Source organism: Sequoiadendron giganteum (assembly GCA_007115665.2). Lineage (NCBI taxonomy): Eukaryota > Viridiplantae > Streptophyta > Pinopsida > Cupressales > Cupressaceae > Sequoiadendron > Sequoiadendron giganteum. Next base: position 347,724,678 of record CM021105.1, on the reverse strand, counting down.
TAAGGACTTCTTCAAAAAGAGACAGATAAACTTTGCATGGTTGTATGCTGACATGCCAGGGCTGGATCTAGACCTAATATTGCACCATTTACCATTACAACCAGGTATTAAGCCAGTCAAACAGAAGCTAAGGAAAATGCATCCGCAAATCGCTCTACTGGTGAAAGCAGAACTTAAGAAACTCTTGGATGTAGGATTCATAAGGACAATAGACTATGCAGATTGGATATCAAATCTTGTACCAGTGACTAAAACAACTGGGGGAATTCACATTTGCACTGACTTTAGAGACATCAATAAGGCATGTCCTAAGGATGACTTGCCCTTGCCGAACATAGACATGATCGTGGATCTGATAGCAGGATACGAGATGCTATCCCTCATGGATGGTTTCTCTGGATATAACCAGATTAAGATAGCACCTAAAGACCAACACAAGACAGCTTTCACGTGTCCATGGGGCACATACTATTGGAATGTTATGTCGTTTGGACTTAAGAATGCAGGAACCACCTACCAACGAGCAATGACTACGATTTTCCATGACTTTGTACATACCTTCATGGAAGATTATGTAGATGACATTATAGCCAAATCAGAAACAAGGGAAGATCATTTGAAGGTTTTAGACAAGATATTCCAGAGGCTAGAGAATTACAACGTTAGGCTAAATCCGAAAAAGTGTGTCTTTGGGGTAAAATCAAGGAAACTCTTAGGGTATATCATCTCTCGAAGAGGCATTGAAGTAGATCCAAAGAAGGTAAGAGATATCATAGAAATGCCTCCTCTAGTCAGTATTGGTCAACTCAGAACCCTACAGGGGAGATTACAGTCCATTAGGCATTTCATAGTACAACTGGTAGATAAAATACACCCATTTTAGCATCTACTCAAGAAAGGAGTACCATTTGTGTGGACACCTAAATTTCAAGAGGCCTTCCCAAAAATCAAGGACTATTTGCTTACTCCACTAGTCTTAATGCCACCTACAGAGGGAAAACCATTGATACTTTACATCTTAGCAACTCAATTGGCATTAGGGGCTCTTCTCGCACAACACAATGATCAAGGTCATGAGAGAGCAGTCTATTATATCAGTCGTACCTTAGTGGGCTATGAATTGAATTATAGAAACATAGAACATGCCTGTCTAGCAGTAGTTTTTGCTACCCAAAAACTACGGCACTATATGCTCAATCGACAAACAATGTTAATTGCAAAGATTGATCCACTTAAATACCTCCTAAGTAAGGCAGCTTTAACAGGCCGATTGGCTAAATGGGTTATGATACTTAGTGATTATGACATTCAGTATGTCAAGAGGAAGGCTATAAAAGGACAAGTGATTGTAGATCAATTAGCAGATGCACCTATAAAGGCGGACCATCCATTAGTGGCAGATTTTCCAAATAAATTTCTCTTCAACATTGATAGTAAAATCGAATGGAAATTGTACTTTGATGGGTCACATACAAATCGTGGTTCAGGAGCCGGTATCTTATTTGTTACACCTCAAGGTGATACCATTCCCAAATCATTTAGGATTGCTTTCCCTTGTACCAATAATATAGCAGAATATGAAGCCTTAGTGATAGGCTCAAAAATGGTAGCTCAATGGAAAATTAAGAGCCTACATGTTTTTGGCGACTCTCAACTGGTAATCCGATAGGTAAATGATGATTACGAGACTAAGGATGAGAATCTTGCACCTTACAAGTGAATGGCTGATAGTTTCAACAAATATTTCAATGATATAACTTTTCAAAAAATACCACATATCCAGAATAGAGCTACAGATGCTATGGCAACCGTGGGTTCCTTGTTGGATATTCCAAGTAATGTGCCTAAGTTTGAGTTTCTGGTTGAACAGTTGTTGGTCCCCGCTTATGATGTCCCCAATACTGCAATAGTGTGTACCATTTTTGGTCCTATGTCTCCTTGGTATAAAGACATATTTGACTACCTCACTGACCAAACCTTACCCCAAGACTTGTCCAATAACCAACGTCGAACCTTCATCTGAAAGTCAGCTAAGTACACCATCATCGGAGAAACCCTGTATAGACGTACTTTAGATAACACCCTAATGAGATGTCTTGATGCTGAGGAAGCACAAACAAGTTTGCGAGCAGTACACGAGGGTATATGTGGATCTCATTCGAGTGGTCCTACTCTAGCCCATAAGATTATGAGACTAGGTTACTATTGGCATACAATGGAGAAAGACTCATACATCTTTGTGAAGAAATTTAGACAATGTCAAATACATGGAGACTTGATAAGAGCGCCAACGCAGGAGCTTCGTCCAATTACTTCACCATGGCCCTTCGCCCAATGGGGACTTGACCTCATAGGTAAGATACACCCTTCATCATCCAACGACCATAAATTCATCATCACCGCCATCGAATACTTCACCAAATGGATTGAAGCTATTCCCATGACCTACATCACCGACACACAAATATCTAAGTTTATCCTAAACTATATCATTTTTCAGTATGGTGTACCCCAATCCATAATCATAGACAATGGCCGTCCATTCAAGAACTAAGAAGTATGCCATTTATGTGAAGAATTCCACATCAAACACCATTTCTCCACCCCGTATTACCCATAAGGTAATGGCCAAGTTGAGGCATCTAATAAGACAATTGCTAGAATCCTTAAGAAGATTGTCAATGACGCTGGTTGTGATTGGTACCTACAGCGTAATCCTGCCTTATGGGCTTATCGCACAAGCATTCGTACTCCCACTGGCGCCACTCCATATTCCCTCATATTCAGTTCCAAAGCTATCTTACCTATTGAGGTTGAAATTCCTTCTCTACGAGTATCCTTGAAGGGTCATATCGACGATGAAGAATACCGTGTCTCTAGGTTACAAGAGCTAGAATTTTTGGATGAATGAAGACATAAATCATTAGATCATTTGCAAGCATATCAGAATCATCTTCGTCATAATTACAATAGAAAGGTTCTCAATAAATACTTTGACATTGGTGACCTGGTATTAATGGAGAATCCTAAGAACCAAGCTGAATGCGAGAAACCAGGTAAGTTTGAACCTAACTGGTTGGGGTCATATATTGTCACAGAAGCCTTTGGATCAAGAGTGTACCAACTCTCTACTCCTGAAGGAGAGCCGATTTTGTCCCCTATCAACAGTCTACATCTAAAGAGGTTCTATGCTTAGTCTCTGAGAATCTGTGTCTTAATCTTGAAAAATACAAAAAAACAAAAAAAACAAAAAAATGGTTACCTTGATGAAAACCTGGCAAACAGGTGTCTTTGTAACACCAAAAAAAATAATTTGAGAAAAACAAAAAATTAAAGAGAATTAAATCCTTCCAATAGTGAAAACCACTTTCGGTGGTGCTATGGATAAGTACCATGGTGAAAACCTAGCAAACAGGTGCCATGTTTAGTCAAGCTCGCTCTTCCGTCTACCATCATTCTAATCGGACTTTTTCATCATCACTCATAATAAATGGTTTTCTTATCCATTACTTGGAATGATTGACATCTAAACGTCCATTCCATCATATTACCCACTCCATCTTCCAAATCTTATTCCTGACTGGAGGAAAATCTGTGTTCTATGCCCTAACACCTTGTACATAATGTCACACCATCGAAAATGTCCTAAAAATCCCAAAAAAAATAGAAAACTCCAAAAATCCAAACAAAAAAATCAAAGCATGTCAGAAAATCCCAAAACTAGAGTCAAGTCAGTCATGTCCAGTCATCATGTCAAGTCAATCATGTCAAGCCGGTCATGTTAAGTCAGTCGTAGTCATAGTCGAACTACATTGCCTCTACGACTGGGACGTAGGCAAGGTCATCAATCGATGTGCCCCTGAGGCATTAGGTTTGTCAGTCTAGGTTTGTCATGTATCACACACATTAAAATCATGACTCTTTGTACATTCAAAGTCATTGGTCGTGTCGAACTATGAGGTCTCTGCATGTACAATGTAGGCAAGGCTAATCAATTGATGAGCTCCCGAGACCATACTAGGTCAATCCAATAGGGTTCATTCATAATCACTATCACACAAGTTGCATATCATAGTTTAGGGTATCATCTCATGTCATACATTGTCTATGCACACACTTTTATCAGTCAAGGAATCAAAACAAGTCATGAATCAACAAGGAAAAACATCTCAAACAGTCATCCAGTCAATATCAAACACATTGTCAAAGCGATCAACCTATGTCTTACACAAGATATGTCTTTCTTGTCAACAGACGTCATCAAATTTTCATAGTCTCATGTGGCTTGTCACTTCAATGTCATCAGACTCCAACATCTTATACGACAGGTGTCTTTCTGAAACCAGGCTTTGTCATGCCTTATACAGAATTCACCAAGTCAAAACTAGACTCAACGTCTTAGGCGGTATGTGTCATTCTCTCACATTAAGCTATGTCAAACATCAACATCAAACAATCCCACAAGATCAAGTTTTGGCGAATACATGTATTTGGCTTTATGACTTTATATCTTATTTTGTCTTATCTTTTTATCGATTTGTGCAAGATCCTGTTACTAGCTTTCTCAAGGATGTCCCTTGAAGGATTTAGAAAAGCAACGATGTCTCAGGACTCTTTTTTTTTGGCTGTTGTCTATCAACTGTCTTTTAAACATTGGTTTTTGAGTCATGTTACTAGTTCCCTCAAGGATTTCCTATCAAGGATTTAGAGGAGCAATGACGTCTCATGACCTATCTTTTATTTGTCTGTTGTCTATGGTTTGTTAAGACAAAACGACTGGGGCATCTTGTCCTCAGTCTGAGTTAAGACACTCCTTTTCTACGAATGTCTATTTTTCACAAGTGGATAAATTTGTACATTATGGTCTATCTCATATCATGGTGTGTACTATTCATTTGTGTCATGTCCCGCCCAATGATGATAGCAAGCAAGCATAGCGTATTTGGCAATATATCAAAGATTATATCTTTTTTTCAATCAATCAACCTTAATTATTTCTTAATAACATTCTGAATTCATTTTCATCCTAACATTTCTCTTATTTGACATTAAGATAATGTCTTGTGACACAATAAAATCATTAGATCATTTGCATTCACATACATTCAATAATCATTACATAATAGGCATTGCATCATCATAGCATAAATAATGTAAACATTGCATGTACATATCACCATCACATATAAATAAGCATCATATAGATCATTGCATCCATTATCATAAGTAAATTAAGACATCCATAACATCATTATTAAATGCATAACTCATAAATATATAGAAACATTCATTCATAACACATGTATATACATCATTTAGGAAATATAATCATGTAGAAATAATGCATCATCCATAACATAAACGACATATCATATAGAAGCCGCCAAAATCATATATATATCGCTCAAAAAAATAGTGTGTCACAGTACAATGTCTGAATATAACCATAAATAAAACATGAGCTCGCTGGCTCTCTGATCAAAACTAATGTCTACATATGTAACCCTATCATCGTGTCCTACTACCACTCTTGTCATGTGGTGATGGTGGTGGGAAGAGACTCGAAGGTGCTCTCTACGAGGTGGAAGGCCTCTCATATGGACCTGTCCTTGATGGTCCTACCACCCCCTCCGTACTCTATGTCCTCTGACTCCTAGTATGGCCCCTGCTCTGACTGTGCACCTCTGAAAATGTAGGAGCTCGTCTCTCTATTGGTACTGCGGCCTCATAAAGATCCCTGTAATAAGTGGCTCTCTCCACTGATCTGACCAACTCTCGTACCATACCATCAGATGAGGACCCACTGCAAAGGCATCTTACCTTTGTGAACTGCTGCTCTATCTCATGTCTCTGAGCTATCACCTGCTCTCTCTCCATAAGAGCACTATCCCTCTCTGAGTGAGAAGTGTCCCTCTCTGCGAATGCACTATCTCTCTCTAGCCTCATCGCATCAAACTCTACTGTCATGAGTCTGAGTCTCTCCTCCAAAGCCTCCCTGTCACCATCTCTAGGAGCATCCTCCTCCCATCTCCCCTCCACGATCTGATCTCGGAGCTCTCTCTCCTACTCCTCCATCGGTGCATCCTCCTCCACATCGTCCTCATCGTCATCCTCCACATCATCCTCTCCGTATCCTGCCAAAACACCTAGAGGGTCTACAACCATGTCAACATCTAAATCCTCTGCAACATCCTCTACTCCAAAATCTACCTCTGCATGCTCCTCAACCAATACCTCTGCTACAGCATGCTCACCCCTAGCTTGTACATCCACTCCCCCTCCGATGTCCAACATTAGTACATCCTAAACCGCTGCCTCACGAATAGGTGATAGTCCACTTGCCCGGCCCCCTCTCCATCCTCTCCGACCTCGTCTACCACCTCTACCATCACCATCTCTCCCACCTACTCTCCCCACTCTGGCACCTCCACCTCTCTGCCATCCTCTAGGCCTTGTGCCTTGTCTCTCTATAGGGGTTGGCTGATCTGGATCCATGTAAGGAATAGGTTGATGCTCTACCCACCATGCGTCATACGCAGCTGTCGTACCTGGGTCTGGTAATCCATCTATCCATCCCCACTGTACTAGTTGTAGTGTTTGTATCTCTGCCTTAGCTGTGGCTACTGGAATCATAGGTCCCCAATACATAACCTCTCTAGATGAATGAGAAAACTCTACTCTGCTTCGAGGCTCATCTTGAACCTTGCCGAATTGTCTCAGAACTCCACTGGCAAGTGTCGCTCAATAATGTGTACACTAGAAACAATCCTCCCAATGAGATACTGTGTCTATCTACAGAATGCCAAATGTATATCCTCATCAATCCACTCCTCACAATCCATGTAAGGTCTCCATGTAAACTGATCTAAAATGTCAAGTGCATGTCTCCAATACCTTGTGTCTGAGTAATGTGTCTTGTATATCAAAACACATAAGGATGTCTCTTCAGTATCTCTACTATAATTGGAGGACGAAAAATAGCTATCCTCTCCCAACCCCATACCATCAGCAGTGTAGTCCCATAGCTTAGTGACTGTGCATCTCTGTAGGCAATGTCATGTAGATGAAAGTATAACATCTCGAGCAGACATGGACCCCATGCATATCTCGTCTTGCTCTCTAACATGCCAACCAACATAGCTCCCCATCCCATTGGAAATCCATGACCCCATATGTCTGGCAGAACTATCCCCCCAAGCAATGTACATAAGATATAGTCAATCCTATCATATCTGTCTGCTAAAACTAGCCATCTAATCTCATAGTGCTTGATCCCGAGCCTATTGATATCATCGACCTGATAAAACCATGCCAGCTCAGTCAATCCTCACTGGGTATCATACATGACCCACTCTCCTCTAATAGGTAGTCTCAAAATCCTATACACATCCTCCAATGTGGCAGTGGCCTCCCCAGTCGGTAAATGAAACGACGATGTCTCTGAATTCCATCGCTCACACAATGTCGTCAACATACCCCTGTTTGCCCGAATAGTGGGCATCGACAAACAATGGCATAGACCCAGAGTCCATAACAACCGAATCTCCGCACTCATCAACTGATCTCTAAGATCAAATGCATTTGGTCATGACTCTCACGTATAAATAGGATCTAGAACCGCTTGCATTTAAACCATAATGTCAAGAATTTTCAAGTTTTCCTTAGAAATTTTTTTCAAAAATTTTACCAGTCAAATGCGGCTCACTTTAACAAAATGTGGTGCATTTTTGCAAATGCATTGCACGAAGCCTCACATGCAGTGCATATTTTCCAAAACCCCTGCTACCCTACTGCACATGCGGTTCACTGAACCACATGCAGTGCATTTTCAGCAAATGCGGTGCAGTTTTTCATAGCCTACCTATCTACAACATATGCGTTGCACAAATGCATATGCGGTTCACAACCACACATGCATCTATTCCTAATGCAAATGTGTTGCATAACTATAGATGTGATGCATTATGCTTCAAATGCGTTCATTCCCTGAACCGACTAACCTAGCCTAGACATGATTTCGCAGATGCGTCGTTTTGCAGTCAGATGCGGCGATTACGATGGCATATGCGTCATTTATGACTCACCGCATTTGCTTAATTAATTTTCACATGCCTAAAACTACGTGCAAAATTAACTTTCAAGAGTTCATTTTTGGGTACATATTGGTGGTCCTGCGTCGGTTGGCCTCTTGAACGTCTGGATCTGATAACCATGATGCGCAGTGTATGGAATGGGTGCCATTTCGTCAGCTAGTCTGAGCAAAAATTCCTCTTTTCTTATCTTCTCTGGGTGAAAATGAATTGAATTTAGCCCTAATTCCTATTTATAGGTGGATTAAAAATGGAATTTCTTCTGACCTATCTATTGGCCGCGTTACCTTTCAACTTCCAATGACCCATATTCGTCTGTAGCAACTCCAAATTCAATTCCGTCAACTCCATAGCATTTCTGACTATCAAATTAACTTATCAGGAACATTTCCTGATTTTTTTGAAATTTTTCAAAAATTGTCAATTTTCCTGAGGGGGCATACCTTAACCTATTTCATGTTGGGGCACGATCGGGGCATATTTTATTTGACACAACACCGTAACAACATTGTATCAAAGAGGGGTAAATTATAGATACCGAAAATTGGTCTAGGCCTGCGAGTACATATTTGACATAATTTCCTATAGTTCGTTGTCTTGATTAAATAATGTTAATTATTTAATTAACCTTTCTAACACATATTTCCTCTATTAATTAAATACCCTTTTTAATTAATTCGTTAATTCATTATTAACCTTTATTCAACTTGATTAATTAAATAAATCATATTTATTTAATTATGTCGCTAAGTAATTAATTCTTACCCCTTTATCATACTTTTCCAACTATAATTAAATATCTTTATTTAATTATTCATTTAACCCTCTTTATCTATAATTAAATTTTATTATTTAATTATTTATATTATCCTCTTCAAACAGTCAAATTAAATAAATTATATTTATTTATTTAATCAAAGTCTCTTATTTTCGAATGCTGAATTAAATTAACATTTAATTCATATTTAATTATTTATGTCACATTCCTCTATCATTCAATTATCTAAGTCATTCACTCACCTTCTGACTTGAGATCTATTTTTAGTTCTTCAGTTATCTCTAAATTCAACATTTGATTGTCTCCGCGAAAGGACTCTCTGTCATAACTAGTCAGTTAACTAGTTCCAACTCATATGCATGATATGTTTATTAATTAAATATCTTTATTTAATTAATTAACTCATGTTTGCATTCGAATGCATTAGTCTTCGAGTTCTAACTTTGGCTTTTGCATACAAAGTCTATTTCTTCTATTTTTGGACATTAAGATATTGAACTCGTGTTCTAACTTAGTCTCTATCTGCAGTCTTTCCTGAACTCGTGTTCTAACTCACATTCTATCTGACACAAAACTCACATCGCATGGAATTCATCAATCTCATCCGTCAATCTCTCTTTCAATATGAGCCGATCGTTCGAAAACCCAAAATCTATAAAATGGCTTGTCATAATCATTATTCCTCCTCTCCCAAAATCACATATTTTTGAGAAGAGATAAATCTTTGATATTTTGCTTAGACACTCAACAAAGTTATGCTTGCATTCAAACACTGAAATATGAGGGCAAGAATATTGAAAAGACAAAATGGAGAAGAGCAATCAAGATAATTTGAAGGGGTGAATGTTATTCGGTGAGAGTTTTCCATTAATTTGTTTAGTTTGTTTAGTTTATTTCCTCGTTCTTTGTTGTTAGATTTTAGATTATTGTTTAGATTAGGATTTAACTTTGTTATTCTAGTTGTAGATTATTCATCATCATTCAAAGATACATCTACTTTTAATCTACTATTACACAAGGAGCATAGTTTACTTCTACACTTATAACAGCCATAGTAAATGAATACAAAATAAGGCACATAAAATTCAACTCCTTATCATCCACAGGCTAATGGCCAGGTAGAGATCACCAACAGGGACTTAGAGGAAATTTTAACTAAAACTGTAGATTTGCATAGAAAAGACTGGGCTGCAAGGTTACTAGAAGCTATATGGGCCTACCAAACTACATGGAAGACTGCTACAGGATATACACCTTTTGAAATGGTGTATGGAAAAAAAGATATGATGCTAATAGAGTTTGAACATAAGACTCTCAGAACAACATTAGATATGGACATGGACTTAACAACTGCATAAAAGGAAAGATTCATGCATCTCAATGCCTTGGATGAGCTCCAAAATAATGTCCTGTAGCACACTGAGCTAATACAAAACCAACAAATAAGGTGGCATGATAAATACATCAAGGAGAAGAAATTCCAAGCAGGAGATTGGGCTCTGCTTTATGACTCACGGTATAAGGATATTCAAGGAAAACAACAAACTAGATGGTTAGGTCCATATGAGATAGGAGAAGTATTCACAAATGGTGTTGTACAATTGAGGACCATCGATGAGGTCTGATTCAAGCTATTAGTAAATGGGCATCGCCTAAAGATCTATTATAAGCCCATTGACAGAGAAGAATTTTTGAATCAGTTTGAATTAGTGCAGGAGGCCATTGATCCTCTAGCCAAATGAATTGAGCCTCAACTCAATTCCCTAGGACATGCATAAAAAATACATGCAACTATCATAATAAAATGGGTCATCCACCAGATCCCCATTCCATTCAATCACTTCACCCATAATCCGTACAGTCACACTCTTACCACCACATCATCTACCTGTCATTTTCTATATCATTCACGTTTCTCCATGTCACATATTGCAATAAGGAGGGAGGTCACATAAGGTGATTACGGTGATTCTATCCAGGTGAGCTCCACTTCACTTTAAGATTGCTTAAGTTGCTTTATTTATTACAATTAATTTAGTATTAATTAGCGCAAACAAATTTCCTATATGGTTTCCATTTCCTTTGGCTCATCCGAACGAATGAGCACATTTCTCTATGTCATAACTTCCTACCACATCCTCATTGCTGCCGCCACAAGCTTTTTCACGTCAGTTGTCACGAACCCTGAATATTTAAAATCTACAATTCATGATCAAACAATATTTACTTCCTGAAATAATAAACCTAAATGTATTATGTTTATCCATGATTACTCTCTCCTTCAATAAGATTGCATGATCGAATTCCTTTCCCTATTTTTCTGCAACTTTTTTAAGAGTGGTTCAAAAGTTTTGGTTGAGGGGGGAGGCAGATTGTTGTAGAATTGGGTTGCAGGAATTTCATTGGTTTGGTTACAAGAAATTCAGTTGCAAAATCCTGGTGAACATTTCTTAAATCATTTAATCGCAGAGAACTAAGGAGATGGGAGGTCAATCGATTCAGCACAAGCCTATAGACCACAACATCCTATTGTAGGATGTGTTGCATGTGCTACCATTCAGGAAATATGGGTGGCTCAATTACTTCCTGAAGCTCGGAGATTTTGATGTAGACATTGCAGAGGAGTTCACAAGGACATTTCAAGAAGGGGAAGCAAAAGTTAGAGGTATAACGGTGAATGCATCAATTGACAGAATTGCAGAGATAATGAGATAACCTCAAGTCGAAGAGCCATTTCCTAGAGGAAGGGATGCAAGGAGCGCTAGGGCAGAGTTTACTCGGCCAAATGACCCTCCTCTATGGGTAGATAAGAAATGTGTGCAGAGGATGAGTATGCCGCAGGACTGGGTGTCATGGGCAGGATATATAATCAAATACATAACCTGTGAAGGCAGGTTTTTAGTCCTGCATTTTCATCACTTCAAACTTTTGTTTCATTTACGCCATGGATTGTTGATGAATATTCTCGAATTCCTTTACAATTTTCTATCCAATAGTGCTTCTGAATTTAAAAAGGGTAGGGTTAACTCTGTATCTCACCACTGCCTTATTCAATTACTTGTTGAAAAATTTGTTCAAGACACATCAGGAATGACCTGGGAGGAATTCACTATCAATTTCAACCCTAAAATTCAAAATGTTGGACCTAGAGGTGAACCTCTTACCTTCAAGTAAAGAACCTCCCATTCCATAGGCCAAACCTCTGCTACTATGTCCCCTACTCAGGAATCATCCAATTCACAAGATGGCATTCCTCTTTCTGAAAAAAGTTCCAAGCAAACAACACAAACCCCTATCAAAAATCCTGAGCCTTCTTCTAAGAATAAGAAAGGGAAGTCACCCATTGTGGCAACCCCTAAACTTGTAAAAAGAAAGCAAAAGGAAAACTTATTTGTTCCTACAACAAAACCCTCCAAAAAGCATAAGACAATTCCTACTTCCATATGAAGGAGCTCTAGGCTCCAGAACCAGGCAACCTGCCAATCACTTCATACTACTCCAGCCACACCACCTTTAGATCCTTCCAGTCTTGTACTGGGAGAAGAAGAACCTATTATCAAGGAAGTTGTGAGTACACCTGAAGGAGCTAGCCTGGATGAATTGGCTTCCATTGCAGAGCAACTACAGGAAGGAATGGGATGTGATGAAAAGGAGGAGGTAATAGTTGTGTTTCCACCAGAAAAAGAGCATGAAAGCATTGGCATGACTGACGAGATTCCTGCTGCTTAGGAAAAATAGGAAGGTTGGCAACAGGATGGTAATTCAAGATAGGAGAACTCTCAAAAATCAAATAATACAGAGGTAATAGGAGAAGAAGAACAAGGAAAAGTAGATATAACTGAAGAAATACAGGGGTCACCTATAGTAAGCTATAATAATAGACTATCGCTCCATGTCACAAAATTTTTTGTAGGAATGGCATGTTTTGAAGAACTCCAGCAACAACAGACTACTTTTGGACTTGAAATTGAGAGATTACAAAGGATAATCCAAAACAAGAATCTGGAAATTGCTAACTTAAATGATACTCTCAACTAGGTGGTAGAGCTTATTCCACGACCGATGCAATGTCGAGCACCTTCACCTATCTATGTAATGTACCTCAAGGAGATATATTTGAACTTCCAACTAATTAGAATCTGAAAAGGTAAAAACCATTCTTTAGATACCCCGAAAGAATTTTATGAAGCATACAAAGATTCACCTCTGCACATTAGGAACCTCCTATGTGAATTTTATCTACACAATTTGGTTGTATCCTAGGATAAGGAATGGAACCCCTTATGTTATGTTAGTGATATTCATATCAGCGCTCTGATCTCTTGGATCACCAATGAGATAAGCAGGGGGGAACAATTTGATAGTCATATGCATGATGAAGTCAATATGCCATTGTCTATGAGAAATGAATCTAGAAATGGAATGGGTATTTACATTGATCGGAAGAAATTATGGAGAGATGAAAGAGCAAGGCCATTGATTGTGCCTTTGAGACAAGAGGTATTTTCTCAATATTCCCAAATTATAAATAGTGATCTTAATGTTGCAACCCTACACATTCAAACCATATGGGAGCATCTTCCATTTCAATTAAAAAGGGAAGAACCACACACTCCCAATACCTTGTATGCAGCAACCAGAAGGGCAGAAAGATACATGAGGAATGCCAGAACAAAAAGGGAGAATTGGTTTCCCTTGGTTATGCAACCACCTATTCTCCTATGACCATTACTGGCTATATAGGGGGAAAACAACATATATAATAGGATTTATGAGGATAACAGATGGCAAAGGCTGGAGGCAATGCGAGCTCACTTCTGGAGTTTCCAGCATGGAGAGTGTCGACAATTGCAGAATGTTGATTTAAGAGAATTTGCCAGAAGAAGAAATTCTAGACTTGTTGAAGGGTCCAGCAAGTAGATGGTTGAGGGGAATGATGAGCAAAGTTTTTGGCACATTTAGATCATACTTTTATAAATACTTTTTAGCTTTTTATTATGCTAAAACAAACATTTAGTGCTGATTATGGGACAAGACATGAACTTTTTATGTTTAATATAAAATGTATATTATGCTAAATCTTTCCATAATTATCACCTTGAAATGTTTTATTAGTTTGATGAATGCCTTATGACTCTGTGTGATGACAAACCCTTCCTGTAGCCTCTACTATTGAACTTCCTACAGCCATGTCTAAAATAATGTTTGCCTTAGTTTAATGCTTAATGAATGTATAAATGAAGTGATGGATTGTATTAAAGGTTGAATGTGTTGAGCTAAATTTTTGCCTTAGGAATAGCTGGCAAGATATTTTGTAGGTACCACAATTGGAGGAATGAATTCAATTCCCACTTGAAGGATAGAAGACCAAATCAAAGAATACTAGTTTAGCAGCAAAAGAATAGGGAGACAGATTCAACTCATCCGCACATGCAAGAGGAGTGTTTCAGAGATCTAGCTCAGGCATCTTGATGGTGCATAAATATAGGATGATGGCACTTTAAGACTGATGAATTGATTTGACTTATTTCTTTCATTTCCATCCACCTCTTTACTAAGTTAGTTAAATGTAATAAAAACTTCCCATTTTATAAGTGAAGGTTAGTTGGTAGTTGGATTCCGTTTTCAATAAATAGCCCATTCTCCTTGAGAGAATGGGCTGGAAGATTGCTGTTGTAACACATTTTCAGTTTCAAAAATACAGTCAAGGGATTGTGTGCTATGTACTTGTCTACCTTGAATCAATAAATTTTATGAATTTTTCCACCTAATTTTTTGTCTACTTTTGGCATTACCTAAGGGGGCCCACTTAGGGAACTGTCCATACTTTCATTTTGCAAGTTAGAATAGTTGCACTTCCTTTCATAGAGGTTAATGTGATTGTTCCTGTAGCTGGCCGAAACACAGAGCTATCAACTGTTCCTGTAGCCACTAGATGCAAAATAGTTTTATCTTTTAGTTTTCATTTCCAAGCAAGTTATTTAGTAAAGTTATTTCCAGTAATTCAAATTCTAGTATAAAGCATCTTAGGAAATCATGCATGTCTGGGAAAGGTGATTAGTGCATATATTATGTTGACCCATTTCAAGTTTATGTCCCTGGGTTGATGATTAAATGAGGTTCTTTAGCAGGTTATGACTGTTGGTTGTGATGTTCAATCCTTGAGTAGAGGAATTCATGTTCCTAGTTATTGAGCTGATTAAAGAACACTGCAATGTGAACCCAAGGAAACAAATTCCAAATGTTATTGACCATAAGAGAACAACCAAGACTAGGACAGAAGACCAAGATCAAACTTGACAAAGTGAAAAGACAAGACAATGGCAATGACAATGGTGAATGAAAGATAGAATGTGTAACCCAGAATTTTCAAAAGCTCAAAGGTCTCCCTATGTTCAAAATTTAAAGATATAAATGCAACCTAAGGGTGAAAGTCTGATTTGTGTAATGCAAAGAGTGGATGAGTGCAACCTATAATGCAAGGAAATTCTAAAATTAATTATAGGATGGGAAAGTGAAGCTTGCAAGTCTCTAGTTTATCAGTCATAGGTCACTATAAAATTGTTTTGGTCAAGTTTTGGACACAAATTCTAGAAGTTTTTGTGTAGAAAACAATTGCAACTCTATTTTCAGAAGATGCATTTCACAGTTGTCGTTCAGGTTGTCAAATGCAGTTCATATTATTAGATGTGTCTATGTTTTTGGAAAATGCAGTTCAGAAAGGTGATTATGGTTTTCTAGTTTACAGTTGCGGCTCATAGTGATAGTTGTGGTTTCGTATCTGACAATTGCAGTTCCAGAATTTTGTGTTTGATAGTTTTGATTTTTTTCAATGGTTTTGATCCGAGTTTTTGACTATTTCTAATGAAATATGATTGAAAAACATAGAAAACAATATCAAATTTTTTGTTGAAGTTGTCAATGCCACAAGTTTCCAAAGACCCAAGATATATAAGCCACACGTGCTACCTGTAGATATCCAAATTTGACCACTCCCATATGGTCAAAATCCTATCATTTATCCGTCTAATTCATCTATAATTAATTAAATGACACATTTAATTAATATTATTCCATTCTCTAAGGTTTCTTAAAGTATTTAATGAAATACTGTATACTTTACCATTTCCTCTCTAAAGTAAATAAATGTGTCAATTTATTTAATTTAGTCAATTATCCTCTTCAATTTTAAGTTCATTATTTCTCTCTCCTTGTCCCATCCTCCATAACCTTTTCACTAATCTAGATTAATATAATTAATCCTTGACTAATATGTGCATATCCTTAATCAAGATTAATGTCACATCCTCCATATTTAGCCACTTGCCTCTAATCTTCATTAATTTACCTAATCACCTATTTGCACAACCTCAATATAATCACTTACCTTTTCTAGCATGTCCTTAATTCAACCTTTCATGGTACTTACTTTATCAGGTATTGACCTCTTCCCCATGTGAATTAAAAATTCACATTTATTCCCCCCATGCATTTCTCTTCACCATGACCTCTCATGGGTCATATCAGGCACATGGGACAAGGACCTCCTTTAGGAGGACCTTGTCTTATCCATTGGGTTCTTCAAAGAATGTGAATTAAAAATTCACATTTATTTCTCCAACACCCTCTCCAATCCCCATGGTGGCAAGAGTGGACTTTCTAAAAGTCCTCACTTGTCACTATCAACCCCATATGGGGACAAAAAATTCTTTTTTGAGGAAATCCTCTTCAATCCCAAGGTACTTTCAAGTACCTCCACATCACATGGCAATTTCCATGTCACTTGTCCTTTTTCCATCTCACCTTCCACATGGAAAGATGTGATGACTTGTGAGTCCTCAACTCACCACAACCCTCCATCTTGTCCATGGTGGCTCAATCTCAACTGTTCGTTTTTCTTTAAATTGAGAGTCTTGGCCTCAAGTTAAAGAGGTTAAGAGATTAGAGAGAATTCAAGTCATTTTGCATTCAAGATTTTAACATTTACAACCATTCTTGCAACTATTAGTGTAACTCACCTACCATCTTCCATCTCCCCACCCACCTCCATTATTGCATTCATTTTTTCATCAAGGAGCATACATCTAAGCATCTTCAAGGGCCAACCAACTCATCAGTCTAAGCAAGAAAAAGGTATAACATTTCCATTTGTTTTTGTTGTTGTTTGTTTAGATTCAAATAGGTCTAATCTGAGGTGTTTTTTGTGTTTTCTTTGTTGCATTTCCATTTGTCTTGAATTTTAGACTTAGTTAAAACACCTGCACATATTGTTGGCATGTCTAGTGGGACCCATGTCATGGATCTGTTCTTTCACATTTTTTGTTGTTTGACGTTTTGTAGGTTCGGGAACACAAAGGTGACTCCGCCCATAAAGGGGTGAACCCGCCCACTACCAGGCAACTCCGCCCACAAAGGGGTGACCGCACCCACAAACAGGCGACCCCGCCCACAAAGGGGTGACCTCGCCCAGTTGTTGTTTCTATTTTTCTATTTTCTTATTGTTTTTGTAGGTTCTGATACAAACAAGCGACCCCGCCCATGGATAAGCAACCCCACCCAACTATTGTTTCTATTTTTCTATTTGCTGACTATTTTTGTAGGTTCTGATACAAACAGGTGACCCCACCCATAAAGGGGTGACCCCACCTAGCTGTTGTTTTTGTTTTTTTTTGTTTTCTGACTGTTTTTTTTTTGTTTTGATACAAAAAAGAGACCCCGACCATGGATAGGTGACCCCACCCAACTGTTGTTTCTATTTTTCTATTTTCTGACTGTTTTTGCATGTTATGATACAAACAGGTGACCCCGCCCTGCTGTTGTTTCTATTTTTTTGTTTTCTGACTATTTTTGCAAGTTCTGATAAAAACAGGCCACCTCGCCCAAAGATTCGGCTATGCCCAAAACATAGAGGTGGCCCCACCCAGAATAAAGGTAAATTAGGTAAAACAAAGGGTTAATATTTCATTTCAGAGTTCAGATTCATGTTGTTTTTCGTTACTACTGACCTGCTAATGTGTGTTTGTTGGTAGGTGTTGTTTTTTGCTAACATTTTTGCAGCTCAATTGTTGAAGAACAAAAGTAACAAACTACTAACGTATTTACTACAGGGGGAGCAAACAACTTTCTTTAGTTAGATTATCACTTGTTGTTTTCATTTTTAACTAGGAACATAGCTCTAATTAGAGGGTCAAAGAAATTGGTCGAGTGTTTGAATGATGGACTATTGACATATCCAATCCCCTTGCACTATTTGGTGATCCTAGGTGAAGAGAAATTGTAGTCCACTTAAGTCCTTTTCTCCTTTTTTTTCTCTTAGCGAGACCTTCTTGGGGATTTCATCACCCCAAGGGATGATCCCAGCCATGTGTTACTAAAGGGGTATATAAAGGGGGGAGAGTGAAATTTCTACCTCAATCCAGTCACGTCATGTCTGTTAGAGCGTCAAAGCTAGGGTGATACCTAGACAAGATGTGAAGAGTTGGTCTGAGCTTCCAATACCTCGCTGGCTACTCCCAACTCACGCCTATAGATGGGCTGGTGTTCACGGTTGTGCCCCACATACCGTGTGTATATTGGGGACTCCCTTAGAATCCTTGTGCATCCTAGATAGAGGATCATGTTGACCATACCCTTAACACTAATCTTAGGATTGTGTTGTTTGGAACTATCTTCTTTGTGCAAAACCATTGTATATTTGTTTTAAAAAGTCATCCTTGGCCTTTTTCTTATTGTTTGTTGTATTTTTGGTCCTTTTCCATAGCTATTTTAACCTAAGTCAAGTCTAGACCAACACATAGAGGTGACCCTTCCCTCAAAGGGGTGACCCTGCCCTCAAAGGGGCAACCTCGCCCTTCTTGTTTTGGTTTTTTTCCACCTGGACCAAGTCAAATTGGACAAATTTCCTTAGAACAAGTGACCTTTCCCTCAAAGGGGTGACCTTGCCTTTCTGTCTCAACTACTTTTCACCTTATCCAAGTCAAATCTGAGCATTTTTTCCTAAAAAAGTGACCGTACCCTCCAAAGGGGCAACCTTGCCCTCTAAAGGGGTGACCCTACCCTCCAAAGGGGTGACTTTTCCCTCAAAGGAGTGACCTTACCCTCTGGACAACCATTTTCATATTTTGTTTGTTAGCTATTTTCCTGTTTCGGATACCTATTTTCGTGTTCTGAGTGTCGTTCTCTCATTCTGGGTATTTGTTTAACCATTCCAACTATCTGTCCATCCATTCTGGGTATCCTCTTGTCCGTTTCGAACATCATTCCCTCATTCCGACCATCCATTTTCCTATTTCGGGTATTTGTTCTCCCGTTCCAAGTACCCATTTTCCCATTTCGAGCATCGTTCACCCATTCTAGGTATCTATTCACTCATTCTAGGAATTCATTCACCCGTTCCAAGTGTCATTCCCAAATTTCGAGCAGTCGACATCCATTCACCCGTTCTGAGTGATCGTTCACCCGTTCCATGAACCCGTTTGTTTGTCCTGGAAGTCTATTTATCGATATCACTTGACCATTTTTTGGACTAAGTCAGATCCAAAACCTGTTCAGGTGACCCTACCCTAGTTTGGGTGACCCTACCCAAGTTTGGGCAGCCCTACCCCAAAACTGAATCCGTTACATGAGCTTGACTGGAAAAGCTAGCCTATTAAGATTCTGAAAATCTTGTTGTTTTCCTAGTTGTTTGCACATCTCATCCACACATAATCCTCACATCATTCCATCTGCATCCCAACCCATCTGCATCCAAAATCATTATCCAAATCATATAGGTGCATCCTTAATCATCTTTAGGTTACACATCCATTATCACTTTCTTGATCCAAATCCTTTGAACTTCATTTCAAGTTATTATCCAAACTGACCTAGGTGCCAAAACCTGATCATCGTCCTTGAATATCTACTTACGACCACCATCCATCCTATGTCAATCATCATCCTCGACCCTATAAATCCCCTTCCATCTCAAGGTAGATTTGGTGTCGTGATCATCAGTTCATCCTTTAACCCGATCAATCAGCACCTTAAGTCACCTAGGGTGATCTCTGAACTAAGTTTAGAATCCCTTCCAATCCTCCAATCCTATCAATAATTTTATTGATTAATCTTATCCAATCCAATCCAATCACATCTTTATCCAATTATCCAACCAATTGATCCCTCATCCAATCCAATCAATTCATCCAATCATCATTTAGATCATCTTTGCATTGCATCCTATGAGTTTAGCTACATCTAAGTCCACTAGTTGTTTTGCACTTTCATGCCCATTTAAACCCACTCACAACAAAAATAATCAAATGGCAAAACAACAAGCCCAAGGTTCCCAAAAAAACATCCCATAAGATCCCCATAATGGTGCTTCATCAAATCTAATACCGACATTCAAAACACCACACCACCTAGTGATGAAAACATGGTCAATCAACCTGAAGTCGCTATTGATGAATACCTTAGTGATCATGCTAATGTTCAGATGATAAATCATCTCCTCAAACAACGTGGGGACAAGATTCTCACCACTCTAATCATGAGAGGAATCAAGCCACCATCTAATTTTGATGCATCACAATATGTCGATACCCACACTCTTCCATCACCTATAGATCCACAAACTTCACAAAATGTTCCAAGGAATTCATATGTCCCCGAAAGGAACCCACGAAGAATTGGTATCATCCTATGTTTGGAAACACTGTACTACACCAAGTTTCTAGTTATCCTCACCTCCCAACTATAACTTTTGTATCACAACTAGAGCATAATGACCCCTACACCTATGGCATGCCACCATACATTCCATCAACTCCACCACTTCCATCTCAACATCCTAGTCAACCACCTGTTAATACTGGGGGCACACCTATCCTCGCATTGATGCCACCTCCAGGATCTACACCTGCTAGCAACTTACCACCACCTGCATTTCAGCAACCTCCCTCTAATCCTCACTAATCCGTTGCATTGCAAGAACCACCATAACACACTATTACTATTTTTTCTTCATCCCTACCACATCATCAGAAACCTCAATAGTACAACATCCCAATCCCACCAAAAACATCTCAATTCCACCACACCAAGTGACACAAGCTACATCCCAACCTCCGCAACTACTGCATGGAACTTCTGTAGCAGTCCCACAACAACCGCATATTCCATCTCGCCCATCTTACCAACAACCACCACAACAACAACCTCCACCATAGAATATACACACTCCTACGTAAACACATCATAATCCTCTTACGAAATATCTTTATCATCCATCCAACACGTATATTGCTCCATCCCATCCTAATCATCATCAGGCTTCTCAGAATCAAACACGGACTCAACCACCACTTTACACCAACCCTCTGGAATCACACACCAATCCTTATCAACATCCATCAAATCCACAACCACCCCCATATGTCATGCAACATCCCACCATTTCACATAAATACCAATCCTATCCATCCTATCTCCAACAACAATAGTCTTATCAGTAGGGTGCACCATCCACCTCTTATTATCAACCACCACCATACCAACAAGGGGCTTCCAGCTCTTCCTACTATCAAAATCCTACACAAAATCAGTAGGGTGCTCCACCCACTTCTTATTACCAACAACAACCACCCTACCAATAAGAGGATTCCACCTCTTACCATCACAATCTGTCATCTTCCTATCCAACATACATTAATCCACAATCTGATTACACCAATCAGAGTCAACAAATGCTTCCTTATACACCTCAACCTGCCTATGATCCAACTGATTTTGTACCATCCTCATCATACCAACAATATCATTCATACAATCAGCCTACTTTGACTCCTGCATCACCTATCAACAAAGACTTGGAAGAGGTCAAAGTTGTGTTGAAAGACTTACAAGCTGGAATGAGAAAACAATCATTCAAATTTGAGGACATTTGTCCCTATCCATTCGATCCCTCCATTTCCTTGGTTCCCTTCCCTAAACACTTTGAAATACCAAAATTCGATAAGTACAAGGGAAGAAAAGACCCCAAATCTCACCTTCAGGAGTTTTATGCCCACTGTCAAAAAGTCATGCACAATGAAACTACCTCAAGCGATTGTTCCCTAAGAGCCTACAGGGAGTCGCTCTTATCTGGTTCATGGGTCTTGAGAAGGGATCCATCAAATCCTTTGTGTAGCTATTGAAAGAATTTATCTCCCACTTCTCCTTTAATCTGGATAAGGATATTGATACACTTGATCTCCTAAAAAAAATGTGAGTGAGAAACATTTGCAAGCTATCTGCAAAGATGGTGAGCCTTAGCCAGCTAGATGAAATCCTCACTGAGGGAAAAAGACATGGTTACTTTTTTTATTGAAAATTCCCATCCGGACATGGCTCACAACTTTTGAATCCACTATATCATGACCTTTGCAGCACTAGTGGAGAAAGGTCCTATCCTGGAAAGAGCCCTTGTTGCTAAAGGGCAAGTCAAAAATTTCAATTATGATAAAGAGAGGTCCTCTAGAGATAAACCTCATTATTGGAATAAGAATAATAATGCTATCAATGATGGTGTCATAGACACAAAACATGTCCAAGTGGCTAATGCCTCACAAAAGCCGCAATACCCTCCTTGGCAGCAACAGTCAATCCCAAACGTCATATATGTGCCACAAGGAGCACCTCATCCTCAAAAAAAGTCAAATCAAAACAACCAAGGGGGAAATAAACGTTAGTTTACTCAGTTGGGAGAACCCCTTAGTGTCATTTTTAACAAGCTCCTCCAAGCTAACTACCCCATCACATATCCTATAACCAAGCCCCTTGACGAGTCCAAGCCTAAACTAACTTGGTTCAAAGAAAACGAGTATTGTGAATTTCACAAGATTAAGGGACATACATTAGATAAGTGTCAAGGTCTAAAAACCTACATCCAAGGTCTCATAGATTGGGGTGAAATACATTTGGATGCTAACATGACAACCTCATCTAATGCTCAACTATAAATATATCATAATGCTTTTCCCAAGCATAATCAGGGTCCTAGTACATCTAACTCAAATCCCGACCCTAGCAACACCAACAACCAGAATAACAACACTAATAAAATTAGTTATAAAAATGTGTCATACAATTACCAAGGCATTGTTATGCACATCGAACAAGTGGATCCACGTCTATCCATGATATGCATCAAGGGTAAAGACCCACAATGTTTTGTTACCACCCATCGTACCCACATCACAATCCCAAGAGCCTCCGCATCTACCTAGCTGCCATCTGTCAGTTCATTGTACAACATCGTTGATCACTTAGGAAAGACCTCAGCCCAAATCTCTATCTTGGATCTACTTAGGTCTTCTCCCATGAATCAAGACATCCTAAATAAGGCTTTACAAAGAACTCAAGTTCCCAATGACATAGATCCCACATAATTCCAGGCATTGACAAGAAATCTCTTCATGGCCTATCAATTAGGTTTTAGCCAGAAAGATATGCCCCACCTTGACTCATTCATAACCGTCCCCTTCACCTTGAGGTGGGTGTGAATTTTCCTAAAGTAAAAATGGTACTGGTAGATAATGGTTTTTCCCTAAATATTTGTACATTAAAATTTAAACAAGTGGGATACACCCAAACTGACCTAAATAATCAAGTTATCACCATCAAAGAATATGATAACGTAGAGTGAGATTTTGAGGGAACTATTTGTCTTCCTATTCAGGTGGGATACATTGTGCAATACACAGTGTGTCATGTTCTGGACCTTGATCTTCTATATAACATCCTTCTTGGCCACCCATGGATTCACTCTATGCAAGTCATTCCATCAACCTATCACCAATGTCTGAAATTCTCATTTCAAGGAATGGAAGTAACTATAGAAGTTGACCCTTAGCCATTTGAATACTGTCATGCACTAGAGGCTTCCTTTCCCCATTCTCATTACTTCCTTTGGGTAGAAACGGGGGAAACTCAGATATCAATGTCTCATCCATCCACCAACACACTAACCACCACTTCAGCCATGCCATCATCCACACTTGATTCCACCATTACTAAGGTCTAGATCATTGATAAGGGGTGTGGTGAGTGCAAAATGTATACAATATTGAACGTGGAAACCATACCACCCTCACCATGTACATATGGTCAACCGGCTCAGTCTATTCCAAAAGATGAAGAGAAGACAATCACCCTCAATGCTCCAAATGTGGGGTCTAGCACCTTCCACTCTCCTGGATTACAAAAAGATAAACCTGAAGATGACATCAGCCAGTGGGTGTACCATGAGGAACCTGAACCATCTCCCCCCTTAAAATAATACTTCCAATAGGTCTATCCTTGGCCTTCTAAGTTTGCATAAAATCATAACTATCGAGGGGGAGGCCTTGGTATAGAAGAGCAAGGTAGATGACAATCGATAGAAGCTTCTATGCATCCAAAGAATATGGGCTTGGGCTATGATGATAAACAAAAGGGTATTGTGGCATCATCTAGTGCCTCTAACAATGTTAGTGTGGACGAATATTCCCTTGAGGACATACCAGAGGAGGAATCCATCATACACGCATACGATGATGTTGATCACATTGACCTCCCTTCCATGTTCGAATGCCTATCTATTTGCACCATCACCTTATCCATCAAACACCCTGAGCTTATAGACTATGATCTACAAGGTAGTTCACCTCTTAACACCTTTCCCTCAGTGTACCAATATGTACATCTCATGAGATTGGGGGAAGATGAACTCCCCAGCCATAAAAATAAAAAGAAATAAAATCAAAATGGGTCACCTAATTAAAAACCTTCCTGAGGCACTTTACGACTTTGAAAAAGTAAAAACAAAGGGTGTATCTACTATTGAAAACCTTGGCGAGGCACTAGAAGATGGGGACGTTCATCTTCCCCTTGTAGGGACTCAACTATTCGATCGATTGTCCATCTTAATCAAAGAAACACAAGAAATAAACTCGGGAACTAAGGAGAATACCAAGATTACCTATGTGGCTAAGGCACTATAAGAAGAAGAAAAATATACCATCACCAAGCTCCTCAAAGAGGGAATCATCAACTTCGCCTAGACATATTCAAACACATCTGGCCTTGATCCTGCTTTGGTGGTACATCACCTAGATGTCCATCTCGATGCAAGACTTGTCAAGAAGAAACTCTGTAAAATGCACCCTCAAGTGGTTCTACTGGTTAAAAGATAATTGGAAATTTTTTTCGAGGTAGGATTCATCTGGCCAATTGATTACTCTGACTGGATCTCCAATATAGTCCAAGTCACTAAACCCAACGAAGATATCAGAATCTGTACAGATTTTTGAGACCTTTACAAAGCTTTTCCCAAGGATGAATTTCCTTTACCAAATATTGATATGTTGGTCTATCTCACCGTAGGACATGATATTGTATCCCTCATGGATGGTTTCTTCGGCTACAACCAAATTAAAATTTCCCCCGAGGATCAACACAAGACTGCCTTTACTACACCTTGGGGTACATTTTGTTATAATGCCATGCCTTTTGGCCTCAAGAATGTGGGGGTAGCATATCAATGTGCCATGAAAGTCATCATCAATGACCTCATCCACATCATAATGGAAGATTATGTTGATGACCTATTAGGAAAATCAAGAATGAGGGAAGAACACCCTGAAATTCTCACAAAGATCTTTAAACGTCTGGAACAATACAAGCCACACCTCAATCCAAATAAATGTGTCTTCAACGTCATGTCTAGAAAACTCTTGGGGTTCATTGTCTCCCGCAAAGGAATAGAGGTCAATCTTGCTAAGGTCAAGGAAATCATGGAAATGCCTTCACCTCGCAATCTAAAACAACTAAGAAGCTTGCAAGGTAAAATCCAATCCATCTAAAGTTTCATTGCTCAACTAGCCAACAAGTGTCACTCGTTCATGCATCTACTCAAGAAATATATTATATTTAAGTGGAACCAACAATGTCAACTCGGCTTTGATCAAATCAAAGAATATTTGGCTCCCCCACCTATTCTTATGCTGCCTATTCTGAGAAAACCACTCCTACTTTATATTTCAGCTACTTCCATGGCACTGGGGGCATTGTTAGCACAACACGATGAGTAATCCAAGGAAAGATAAATTTACTACATCAGCCAAACCTTAGTAGGCTATGAATTTAATTATTCCCCAATGGAAAAGGTTTTCCTCGCTATGGTCTTCAACTCACAGAAACTCTGACACTACATGCTTAGTTATTCGGTCAAGCTAATCTCTAAGGGTGATCCACTTAAATATCTATTATCTAGAACAACACTGACTGGATGCATGGCTAAATGGGTCATGTTGCTAAGTGAATTAGACATAGATTATGTGGATCACAAAGCAATCAAAGGACAAGTAATTGTAGACCAGCTAGCAGATGCTCCACTAGTAGATGCTTATCCTTTATTAGAAACAAATTTTCCTGATGAAGGGGTCTTTGCAATTTCAGAAGCCACCACATGGACACTATACTTTGATGGATCACACACAAAAAATGGATCAGGAGCAAGAGTCTTTCTCATCACCCCCCAAGGTGACTACATACTGAAGACATTTGGATTAGCCTTTCCTTGTACCAACAATATTGTTGAATATGAAGCTCTTCTCACCGGCCTTAAGATTGCAGTCCAATGGTGTATCTCCCACCTACAAGTCTTTGGTGACTCCCAAATTTTTATCAAGCAGGTCAATGATGAGTTTCTAAAAAAATATGATAAGTTATTACCATACAAACATATGGTAGATGACTTCAAAAATTACTTCACCTCCATCCAATTTGATCAAATCCCTAGAGTACAAAATAAAGCAGTTGACACCATGGCCACCATTGGTTCTCTCCTTGACATGCCCAAAGATCTAACTGGATGTGAGTTCCTTGTGGAAAATATTTTAATCCCTACATATGACATCCCTGAGAGTGAAATGGTATGTGACATTGTAGTTCTTGAATCCCCTTGGTACCAAGACATCTACACTTATCTCCATGAAAACACCTTACCCTCTGACCTCACACGTAACCAACAAAAATCATTTATCCAGCTCACAACCCATTACACCATCATAGGTGATATGCTTTATCAACATGGGTATGATGGAATCTTCCTCCGATGTTTAAACGGGACTGAAGCCCACACCACATTGGTAGAAGTACATAGTGGTATATGTGGAGCCCATTCTAATGGTATGGCTCTGGCCAAGAGGATTATCAAAGAGGGATATTACTAGCCTACTATGGAACATAATTCTTTTGAATTTTTCAATAAGTGCCTTCCCTATCAATAACATGCTGATTTGATTCATGCTCCTACACAAGAGTTACAACCCATCACAACACCATGGCCATTTTCACAATGGGGTTCCGATTTGGTCGGCAAGATTTACCCTCCATCCTCTAACGACCATACTTTCATCATCACCACCACTAAATACTTTACTAAGTGGGTGGAATTCATACCACTCACCCAAATTACTAGTGCTCAGATATCCAAATTCATCCTTTACCATATCCTTTGTAGGTATTGAATCCCCTCCGCCATCATTACCGACAATGGAAAGCCATTCAAAAATAAGTGCATGAATTTTTTCTGTGAGACTTATCACATCCAACATCATTGGTCTACCCCATATTACCCCCAGGGTAATGGTCAAGTAGAAGCAACCAACAAAACCTTGATTAAAATCATTAAAAATATGGTCAACAACACTGGTCGAGATTGGCATCTCTACCTCCATCTCGCCCTTTGGTCCTATCGCACTTCCATCCACACCCCCACTGGCACCACTCCATATTCACTGGTTTATGGTGTCAAAGCTATCTTGCCTATTCAAGTCGAAATCCCATCACTTCGCATATTTATGAAGAATCTAATCAGTGATGAAGACACTTGAGTTGCACGACTTGCTCAGTTGGAACTGTTGGATGAAAAATGAATTAAAGCCTACAACCATCTACAAGCCTATCAACATCGACTCAAGAGAAGCTACAATAAGAATTTCCTCCCTTGTCAATTCAATGTTGGTGACTTAGTCCTTAAACAAAATCAGCAGAACTAGCAAGATAGGGATAAGAAGGGCAAGTTCAAAGCAAATTGGTTGGGCCCTTACGTCATCACTGTAAAATATGGTTTTGGAGCATACAAGCTGACTACACCTGAAGGAGATCCCATGGAATAACCCATCAATATCATGCATCGTAAGAATTTTTATACTTAGGTCAGCTAGGGTATCCTTCCTGTTAAAATCTAAAAAACACAAAAAAAGTAAAAAATTATCAAAATAAAAAAAATCAAAAGAATTCAAAAATAGTAAAGAGAAATAATTCATCCTATGGTGAAAACCACCTTTGGTGGCACCTTGGATATGTACGATTGGTGAAAACCTGGCAACATGCCCCATTCATATAGGACTTAATCATTATCTACCTTGCATCCTAGTTGCTTTACGATTTATCCATCCTGATCTCATATCCACATCATCCTATCAATCCTATCCCTCCATCTGCTTACATCATCAGGTCGCTTGGTATATTTTGGTTGAGCATTGGACAAACTTCATCCGCTATCTATCATCCTGAGCTTTTATCCTAATCTAAGCTTGTGTCATCTTGTTTCTTTGGTCATCTCCATCTAGGTTCATTCATCATGTCGGTCTTCATTTAGATCCCATCTTGTCTTTGGCAAACTACTTTTCCCCTACGCTTTCACATAGGCAAGGCCGATCACTTGATCTGCCCCATGGGCTATTTCTTGTCTAGTTTGTCATCTTTTCCCATCCCTCTTTGGAAAACTATGTTGCCCATGCGCTTTCACGTAGGCAAGTCCGATCACTTGATCCACCCCTGGGGATATTTCTTGTCTAGTTTGTCATCTTTCCCTATCCCTCTTTGGCAAACTACGTTGCCCCTACGCTTTCATGTAGGCAAGTCCGATCACTATATTTGCCCCTAGAGTTTTTTGTTGTCTAGTTTGTCATTTGATCCACCCTCAAGGCTTTGCTTCTTATCGTCTCCCTCTATTTGTTTCCATCCTTGGTAAACTATGTTTCCCCTATGCTTTCGCATAAGCAAGGCGAATTATTTGATCTGCCATTGGGGCTGCTCCTTGTCTGGTCTATTGTATGTCTTTGTCTTTGGAAAACTACGTTGCCCCTGCACTTTCACATAGGCAAGGCCAATTATTTGATCTGCCCCTGGGGCTACTCCTTGTCTGGTCTGTCATCTATCTTTGTCTTTGTCAAACTACATCACCCCTGTACTTGCACGTAGGCAAGGCCGATCATTTGATCCACCCCGGGGTCATTTTTTTCTTCATCATTTGTCCCCATTGTCCTCTTTTTTCCCTTATCCATCATTGGTCTTTCGTCCTTTTCGAACTATGCTACCCCTGCACTTGCACATAGGCAAGGTCAATCATTTGATCCACCCCCAGAGCTTTTCATTTTTGTTGTCTTGTTGTTGGTCTGTCCAGTCATTGTCCTCCATCATTTGTCTTCATTTTTCTCTTTCTATTTTTATACATGGTCTTTTCCTGAACTACGAGGGCTCTATGCTTTCATGTAGGCAAGGTTGATCTTTGATCAACCACTGAGCCCCTAGGTCTTTAGGGTATGTTTTTCTTGTGTCTTGCACCTTGTGTTGTGGTGTCAAGTATGTCCTTATCTAGCTGGTTCTTCACAAATGGAATCCATTGGCGTCACGTGATTTAATTGAATTTTGAATATCCTACATCATTATCGATCTTTTAGTTTAGCACCCATCTTTGGTCTCAATAGGATGTATCCTTCCCAATAGACCTCATCAACCCTATCCATCCTCTTGATCCTATGGTAAAGGAAGTTTTGAAATTGATTGCAATATTTTGATGGTTTTGGATTTTTTTTATCATTTGAGCTCCCTATCATCACTTGTCAAGACCGCCATGATCTATCATATTATGGTGTGTTTTGACTACTTTAAATAGGGGCATATCTTGATTTTTATTTTTGTTTATTGTTTTCTTGGTTGTCCCACATAGTACCCATTAAGACCCTTGAGGTCTTGTGTTACACTGGACATCCTTCTGTGCTTGTGGTTATCCCAATACCTGGCCCAACCAAAGTCATCGCGACTTTGGGTTATTGGGATAGACTTCTTGTTTGTTGTGTTTGTTTATGCATTAGACACTAATCCACCTTGGTCCACATACCATGGTACCAAGTGTCTTATGCTATATCAAAAATCAATGCTCCAAAGATGGAAAAGTGCATTAGGATTTCATTTTCTCCTCCATTGCATTCATGTATCCTCCATCCCTTTTTCTTCCAACCCCTGACTTAGTATTTTGGTTGTGCAAACATTGATCCCATTTTTTTCCCCTCTTCTTAGGACTCCCATGGTTCTTGATAGGTGCAGTTGCACACCCATCACCTCCTTTGCTTCCATCATTATGCAGGCCCTTATTGACATTCATGATCACATTGCATTTCATTTACTTCTTAGAATTTAGTTGCATTCTCATACCGTATTTTAGGATCGCTAAATTGTATTTCATTCCTTGTGATTTTTTTAAGTTGTTTAGATTAATTTTAATTGATTATTTCTATACATCTTAAAATTCATTTCATTCATTAGCATGTTCATCTTAGTGCATATCATCTCTCATGCATTATCGCCTGCATCACACATTGTTAGGTTCATTTCCACATCCATAGCATATAAAATCATGAATCATCCATTGCATTTTGCATCATAAACATTAGACATCATAATATCATCCACATAGAAACAATCATAAATCATCCATCACATCCTACATCATAGGTGTTAGAAATCATACATATCATATCATATCATCCACATAGAAACAATCATAAATCATCCATCACATCCTACATCATAAATGTTAGGCATCCTACATATTATAATCATAAATCCATATAGGAATAAACATCAATCCTTATAGGCATGTCCATCCATCACATCATAATAACCATACACATATGCATAAATAAATCATCCACCACATACACATCACATAATTTCAATAAGGGATCTCGCACATCATATCAAAAATAACAAAAATAAAATTTCCATCACATCATCCATAATAATGTCCATCATATATCATATTACATATCCATCACATACATGTCATCAAATAAAATATGAGTACAAAGCTATGGCTCAGCTTTGATCTTCGCTTCTCCGTACTAAATCCCATCCTGTAAATGTCAAAAACTAGGATCTTGTCCCTCTGATCCTCTAAACCATGAGCTTCCTACATCCGACCTCTGTGGTGACTCTGGCACTAGCCCTCTGCATGGAGGCATCTCTCTCATGCTACTATATCCCCAAGTATGCATCCCTTCTGACTGGGATGGCGCTGGCATCTGTGGCACCGCTTGAACATAGGCGGGTACACTCTATCCTGGATCTAGCCCTACCGAGAAATAGGCACACATATAGTATCTCGCCTCTCTCATATACTCCTCCCAATCTCCCACCTATTGTCTGACTACATCTTGCTTTGCCCTATACCTATCCCAAAATCCACAAATGGGCCTCCTCTCTCGTGCCCATGCACCTCGTGCTAACTGAAGCTACTCAATCTCCGCTCCCATCCACGACATGTGATCCATGACTCTATCCCTCTCCTCCTTCTATGGCTACCCCTGGCTCTCTCCTCTACTAATCTCCTCCTGCTATGGATGCCCCTGGCCCTCTCCTCTACTTTCCTCTTGCCTACCTACCCTCAACTCTCTCCTTGGCTATCCCCTCCCTCTCCCTCTCCCCTGTCCTACCAATCTAACCTCATCCTCTTATCCA
Source organism: Sequoiadendron giganteum (assembly GCA_007115665.2). NCBI lineage: Eukaryota > Viridiplantae > Streptophyta > Pinopsida > Cupressales > Cupressaceae > Sequoiadendron > Sequoiadendron giganteum. The sequence goes on along the minus strand of CM021105.1, from coordinate 347,693,001 downwards.
AATCCTAGTGTACCTCTGATCAGCTCCTCTAGTGTAATATGTAAGGGTTGGTGTCATGCAAACCATGCAACATATCTAATGGTCACTCCTGCCTCTACTAGCTCCCTATTCCTCCCTAGATAGGTCACTAGACCCTACTCCAGTGTCTCCCAATGCTTCCTTGCAAACTATAGCAGAATCAACTCCCCCCATGGTCGCTCCTATGAAATCCGTCTGAACCTCTCTGTTGCACCTGGAATATCCTATGTCAACCCAAAATACCTCATCACTCATTTTGGCCTATGTGACTCCACTATATGAGGCTCCTTCCTGACTATATAACATCAGATCATGAAGTGTCTCCTATGTCTCACCTCATCCTCCTTCCACCTGGTAAAGCGCCATTTCATATACAACCTCCGCACTATCTCCTTCTCCTCCAACTCATCAAATAAAATCATCCATCCATCTAAATATCCATAGCCTTGATACCACCACACCCAGTCATACTCAACACCATACCAATACGCCACCGGTAGTGTTGCATCCTCTAGTCCCACTCTCACTACATCTGGCCTGGACACATTGATGTGCTCCCATGCCCATATCTGAAGCAACGTCACATGGGCCATGTTGAGTCCCTCTTGGTAGCATACCACATGTATATCACTGTATAATTGCACAAGGATTCATGGATCCCATGCGAAATCCCCATCGCTCCCCTCGACAATGTGTCAAATCACCTCCATGTAGCTAAGGCTACAAAATCGTCCACTCCTATACGGTGTCAATATCCTGCTAATCAATCTACATAGGTATAATGGCAATGGTGGTAATCTCAAACCCAAACATCTGTCAATGTCCAATCCCTTCTTCTACACAGGCAGATCCTCTCGCCTGAACATGACCCATACGGTCTGATCCAATGCCTCCCCCTCTGATCTCATAGCACTCACCTTGCGACATGCTATGGGAAGCCTCAATATCCACCAAACGTCCTCCAATGTCACTATCATCTCCCTTGTCGGGAGATGTAAGGTCGAGGTCACTGAATCCCAATGCTCGATAAAGGCTATCAATATTGCTCGTCACATTGCCTCCAACACCTTTGATCTCCTCTCTTGATTCCGCTAACTATCGAACCACTGCAACCACATACCGTACCCTATCAGTCATCAAATCCCTTCCTTCATTTATTTCTCGGCCTTGGATTATCTTCTCACTAATTTGTTCTTCCATTCTTTGGACACAAGGTTGTCCCACTTCAAAAACTTTTTCTTTCTAAACACTTTAACCTTTCTTCCTTTTTCCCCACCTTCTTTGCCTTTGGCATCCTCCCTTCTTTGAGCGCGGTCACCCCTTGGGGCGGGGCCACCTCTTTGGGGGAACAACCATCCCTTTGAGCAGAGCCGCTCCTTTAGGGGCATGGACAGCCCTCAGGGCGCGACCACCCCCACTAGGGGTGCAGTCACCCCTCGGGGCACGACCATCCCCAATAGGGGTGCAACCGCCCCTGCATGGGTGGGTTCATCCCCGCTGGGGTGGGGCCACCCCTCATGGGGGCACGACCTCCCCTCCTAGGGTGAGGCCACCCATTATGTGGATGCGGTCACCCCTCTTAAGGCATAGCTGCCCCTATTTAGGGCTATACCACATTTGTTTTTCTATCCTCTAGTGTTTTTTTTCACAAAACACCCCTCTTTTCTCCCCCACCTTTAATTAGCATTTCTTCCTACCTGGTGGGAAAAATTGATTTTCGCCCTCTACCTATTTTTCTAATTTACCCCATACTTAAATCCATGTTTTTGAATAGCATTATAACTTAAAAATAAATCATAAAATGCTAAAAAACACAAGGGTTTGGGCCTAACCTAGCGTGGGACCGCACGCTTATGGTAGAAACTCCACACCTCATCTCCTCAGTAGATGATGTCATCGTCGTAATCCTCCAACATCTTCTCTCCTTGTTTCTTTCCTCTCCTCTTCTCTCTCACTCAACTGCCCGTTGTGCAAATGAGAAATAGTAACTCTAAAATTTCTATTTATAACTTCATCTCCCCCTTTTTCCCTTTTTTAAATAGAGGATATTTTTTCCCTTTATTTAACTTTATTCTCCTTCAATTAATCCTCTAACTTCTCGGGGCCGCCATTTGTGCCCCGTGTGTCTGTTTGACTCCGTTTAAAATCCAATCTTCATGGTTTTTTGAGCTCTATCCAATGGTACCTTCCATTTCTTTATATCGAGAAGTCGCTTGAGGCCCATTTTTCTTCCCCAATCGCCCTCTCGAGGGGGCATACCCTACCATATTCATACATACCGCCTTCTTGGTCACTTTCCCACGTCATTGGGGCATCTCCCTTCACTCCCCTCTATTTGGGCAGCTCACACAACCTCTCCCATGCTAAGGCATCTTTTTCCTAGTCGCTTCCTCTATAGAGTCATTTGCATTTTATTTTTCTTCGAAACATCATTATTCTTACAATATTTTGAAGAGGGGAAAATATAGACATCCAAATTTGACCACTCCTATATGGTCAAAATCCTATGATTTATCCATCTAATTCATCTATAATTAATTAAATGACATTTAATTAATATTATCTTGTTCTCTAAGGTTTCTAAAAGTATTTAATTAAATACTTTATCCTTTACCATTTCCTCTCTAAATTAAATAAATGTGTCAATTTATTTAATTTAGTCAATTATCCTCTTCAATTTTAAGTTCATTCTTTCTCTCTCCTTGTCCCATCCTCCATAACCTTTTCACTAATCTAGATTAATCTAATTAATCCTTGATTAAGATGTGCATGTCCTTAATCAGGATTAATGTCACATCCTTCATATTTAGCCACTTGTCTCTAATCTTCATTAATTTTCCTAATCACCTATTTGTACAACCTTAATATAATCACTTACCTTTTTTGGCATGTCCTTAAGTCAACCTTTCATGGTACTTACCTTATCAGGTATTGACCTCTTCCCCATGTGAATTAAAAATTCACATTTATTCCCCCCATGCATTTCTCTTCCCCATGACCTCTCATGGGTCATATCAAGCACATGGGACAAGGACCTCCTTTAGGAGGACCTTGTATCATCCATTGGGTTCTTCCAAGCATGTGAATTAAAAATTCACACTTATTTCTCCAACACCCTTTTTAATCCCCATGGTGGCAAGAGTGGACTTTCTAAAAGTCTTCACTTGTCACTATCAGCCCCATATGGGGACAAGGAATTCCTTTTTGAGGAAATCCTCTTCAATCCCAAGGTACTTTCAAGTACCTCAACATTACATGGCCTTTTCCATGTCACTTTTCATTTTTCCATCTCACCTTCCACATGGCAAGATGTGAGGGGTTATGAGTCTTCAACTCACCACAACCCTACATCTTGTCTATGGTGGCTCAATCTCAACCATCCATTTTTCTTTAAATTGAGAGCCTTGGCCTCAAGTTAAAGACGTTAAGATATTAGAGAGAATTCAAGCCTTTAGCATTTACAACCATTCTTGCAGCCATTAGTGTATCTCACCTACCATATTCCATCACTCCACCCACCTCCATTATTGCATGCATTTTTTCATCAAGGAGCATACATCCAAGCATCTTCAAGGGCCAACCAACTCATCAATCTAAGAAAGAAAAAGGTATAAAATTTCCATTTGTTTTTGTTGTTGTTTGTTTAGATTCAACTAGGCCTAATCCGAGGTGTTGTTTGTGTTTTCTTTGTTGCATTTCCATTTGTCTTACATTTTAGACTTAGTTAAAACACCTGCACACACTGCCAACTAAGCTTCGATGCAAATATTAGCCAGTCACATGTATAATGTAATTGTCATTTAACATCAGAATTAAACCTGATACGATATTCAAATGATTAAAGTGAGCCAAATAATATCGATCACCTTGTCACTACCATGCGACTTTTCAATAAAATCATCTTCCTTTGATAATAAGAATTGTAATGAGACCCAATCGTAACTTCATTCCATATTCCATGTTAATCAACAATAAACCAAGATTATTATAATCATATCAAATGTCGATTACCTTAGAAAATCCATGTAAATTAACCAATTTCTCATAAACATTGACACAATCACATTGTCAAGTCAATATGTCGTAATGATATGTAATAGCAGTGTCACAAAGGAAATGTGAATAATCAATCACATTAAAATGTAAGAAGGAAGACTAAGAACCTTAGAACAAATGAATATAATGACCTTTGTCACCTTAAATTATACAAACAACCTAAGCCTTCATATGATCAAACTAAAAGACCAGAACTATCTAAGCATCAATTTGTAAATCAAATAAACACTGTCAGCTAACATCATCATATATATCAAAAGATCAAGAAATTTGGATTATCACGCAATTGTAAGGACAAGCAAATTCATAATCTTGTTATTAAAAAACCTATCATCATCCATCAAGCATATCAAATCAAAATCTTGTAACTACATGTAATCTTCATATCATGTCACCAACCATATGTGAATAAACCAATGTAATTGAATATCATATCATCAACTAAGTTGAGAATCCAAATCCAAATTAGAGAACCAATTTTTTCATCAAGGACAAACCACAAATCATAAACAATTGAAAGCCAACATCTAGCTTATAGTCCATGGGAATGAACTATATTTTTAATTTTTCCACCATCCAGTCCCATCTTGTTATTATCTCTTTTCCTCTTTGATTTATTTCTAGTCGTACCTCTTTCCACCAAATATTTGCATGACCCTTTAGCTTGGTCTTTGCAAATTTGACCCTCTCAAGATCTTCCACCTCCTCATACTCAAATTACTCTTCCCTATTGTTGATCCAATCAATCAAATATTTTGGGTTAAGATTTCTAAAAAATGTAGAAACATTGATCTTTGGCCTTTTCCTAACCTTGGACATGGCCTTAAATAATTTGACTTGCTCCGGATCTACTGGATCTTGTTCTTCTTTGAACCGTTCCTCATTTTCAGCTTCATCTTCACTTTCATCTCCTCTTCTTGGCTCAAACCCTCAATGAAACTCCTCTTGTAGTGCTTCAACTTGTCTTTGTAGGGCTCTAAAACCCTCTTTTTTTACAATAAAATTTCTTCCACTACCACAATTTCTTTATGGAGGCATTCTAATCACTTTTCTTACAAACCCACAACCACAAGTCTTGGTACAAACTACCTCACATTCGGTGATTTGTTTACATGCTCAAGAAAACCCTCTCTAATACCACTTAATGAAGGGTACTCCCCTTCCAATCTGAAACTCGCAACAAAAACAAAGAATTTCACAAACAAAATGCGAGAAGGAAACAAGGATTTTCTATTATCACTAAAATGAAAATGAAATTACAACATTACAACAACCATCACATGGGCTTTCTGATTACATAAATCTACAAATTTGTAAATTGGAGCCACCATCTATGCTTCTCTTCCCTCTCTCTGTAACCCCCATTCACATACTTTATTTGGAAGGTGTAACCACCCTATAATCTTCTAGAAAGTGTAACTTCCTCAAGAAGATATTTCAAAATTTCATTAATTTTGGTAGTACAACTTTGTGGGGTCATAAATTTCAATCCAACTTTTGGATTTTCTATTATAATACATTTTTAAAAAGATCTCGAGAAGGCGCACCCCCAAAAAGTAGTATTGATAGGTAGAATACTTTCATTTTTCTGCCAAATTTAAGGCCCATTCAAATCTTCTAAGGGCTTCAAAATTAACTTTGAATATTTTAACACGAGTTTCAGAAATTGAAATTGTAATCTCTCAAATGACAAATTATATCAAAGTGATTTCTTCACCATTGGCTTCAATTTACCATTATGGAGGTTTTTGTAAGATTTAGTGCCCAACAGTGCATAAATGAAAGCATACTAAAAATAGTAACCCTACTAAATTTAGCCCTTATTGAAAAGAAATAATTTTGGGTGATGAAATATTTATCTTACACCCTAGATGCTCTTGCATCAACATGTCATGAAGTGGCTTATAATGACACTTATGAGACTATTTCCCAAAATTTTATGAGGAAAAAATCTTGAGTGGTTTATGCCTTTACCTCATGGGTCCATTATCACTTTTCCACAACTAGTCAAAAAATTATCAACCATTTCTCCTACATCATAGAATATGGAATTTTGATGCTTGAACCTATAATACTAAAAAAATAAAAGGTGAAATTTTTTCCTCCTTCCTCCAAATATGGAGAAGTCTCACTAGTGTCTTCCCATGGGTTATACCTGAAAAATAACTGATCAATATCTTCATCACAAACCTTATCCCAAAAATGGCCTTTCATTTACAGGTCCATTGTATCAAAAAATTTGATGAGATAATCGAAAAAGGAATTACCGTAGATAAATCCCTTATTGCTAAGGGACTAGTGAAAATATATAACAAGGACAAAGACAATATAACACAAACTAATGAAAAGCCCAAATTTTGGCATAGAAATAAAAATTTCATTAGAGATGGGGTAGTTGACACTAAAGTTGACCAAATTGTACCCATAGTGCCAAAAAAAAACAAACTCCTACATTCAAAATGTTCTACAAAAAAACCATGTTATTATACAACAAGGATCATCAAGAACCTCTACAACTCAAAGACATACATACACTCCTTTAGGTGAATCAATAGAAATGGTGTTCAAAAAAATCATCAAGGTAAGCATGATTAGACACCCATACACTCAACCTTTTGATGAAATAAAACCAAAACCCTCATGGTATATAGAAAATTAATATTATAAATACCACCGAGTTAAAGGTCATACCCTCTTAAAGTGCATGCAACTAAAAATTATGTCCAAGATCTTATTGATCGAAGTGAACTTATAGTGGAAGATCAGTCCTCCTCCTCACCTAATGAGTAATTAACTATCTATCAAAACCCATTCCATAAGTATGACTAAAACCAACCTCCAATGTAAAATAAAAGTAAAAAACAAGGTAATAAAACAAACCGTGTCCATATAACACCCTCCTCATATGACTAAGTTGTGGGCCATATCGATGAAGTCAATCCACAGACTAACATTGTTGCTACTGAAGGTCCTAATTGTGCTATCACTACTAGGTGTGGCCAAGTCACCATTCAAGGAACACCTTCGTCCTCTCAAATACATACCCAATATGATTTTCTTGAGCACCTTGAAAACACTCCAACACACACTTCTATCTTGGAGCTTCTTAGATCCTCTTCTCTTTTTAGGACATATTGGACCAAGCTTTGAGAGAGTATCATGTTCCTAGTGATAGAAACCCTTATCAATTTCAAGCCATTGTAGGAAACTAATCCTCTTCATACCATTTGACTTTCATTCCTAATACATGTTGTCTTTAGAGTCATCCCATAACAAAGGACTTTATATAGAGATAATTGTTAACAAATATAAATTCAAATGAGTCCTTATAGATGGTAGATCTGCTTTAAATCTATGTACTTGCAGGCTCATAAAAATGAGGTATTCAAAGGATGACATAAAATTTGAAAAAGAAGATGACCATTAGACAATATGACACAAGAGATTGAAGGAATAAGACAACTTCCCCTACATGTCGATCCAATTTTATAACACATAACAATCCATGTTCTTGACCTTGATTTGGCATACGACATCCTCCTTGGTCACCCATGGATCCATGCCCTACGAGTGGTCCCTTCCACCTACCACTAGTGTATCATTTTTTTTTATAATGATGAAGAAGTCACCATCCCAACATATTCTAATCCCTTCCAGTATTGCAAAATAATTGAAAGCTTCCTAAACCAAGTCACATTATTTCCCTAGTGAAAATATTTCCATACCTCCACCATTATTTCCATCTTCATCATATGTTGATCCTAATACTTTAGCATCAACATCACCTACTGAACCAAATTCCCCAATCAAGGTCAAGATCATAGATAAAGGTTGTGGGGAGTGTAAGATACAAAATACCTTCCATGTTGGTTAGCTGCCTCTATCTTCAAATTCTTATGGAAAACCACAAAATAATATGCAAAATATGGATCCCAAGATCATCCAGTATGGTACAAAACTTCCATTCAAAAGGGTTTCCTTGATGATTAAATCACATATAGTTATATAGATGGATGGTTATACAAAGATGAAGAATTTGAACCATGCTTTATTCAAGAGACATATTCTAAGGCATTGAGAATGTGTAAGAACATGGGTTATAAAAGACAAGGATTAGGGTTACATGAACAAGATCCTCTTGAAACAATCATAATTAAGATCAATTAACATAGATTTAGTCTAGGGTACATGTCTCTAGTGGAAGACTCTTATGATGCCAACTATACCTTTGATATTGGGGTAGGAGCCTCTCTCATTGATAAGAGTGTCAAGGAACATAAACTTAAAGACTCCTTTACTAAATTACCCACCCTCTTTAATGAGCTAGACATACATACTATTGAACCAATCATTGTACCTTCCATTAATCCTCCATTTGCTCTTCTAGACTTCATTTCCTAGGACCAACAAGATCCTATGTATTGGGACATATTTGGAAATGACCAAATTATAGTTGAGTTCATGGTACTTGGTGAAGGTGTTCTAATAAATGACCATATAAAAGGTTTTGATATAGAACAAGATCAAGTTTAGTTCCTTAATCTTAAAAATCCTAAAAGATCAAAAATATTAAAAGAGAAAAATATGAAAAAATGAAAAATTCAAATCCCCTAGCGAAAACCTTTTTGAGGTGTTATTGGATTAAAAAAACACCAAAAAATACTGAGTTTACTGATGAAAACCTCTTTGAGCCTATCATAGGGGAAATATGTGAATTGTTTAGAAAGCATAATTCAAGCAATTAGAGTACAAAACACCAAAAACCAATGAAATATTGATCATATTAGCCCATACTCAATGAAATTGAATGCAAAATTCTTCAACGGTTAAAATTAAAAGACTTGAAATATAATTCAAACATAATTGAACCAAAGAAAACATGCAAACCTATAAATCCCATTGGTGGATTATGCTCCAAATGTATGTGGATTGCTCTATTAAGCATCAACCATGATTGAAAAATCATGATTGATGATAGATGGATGATTTTCATTTGATTCACATGATATTGATAAAATTATTCTTAAGATTGTTACTGATGTTTTGATGGAGAAATGACTTGTTTTATAGATTTTTAGGATGTCTGATCAATGGTCAAGATTGAATATGAGGATCAATGGTTAAGAGGAAATCAAGGAGATCAAGGGTGGATGATGATTGAGAACCTAAAATATCCCTATTTTTCATGGAAAATTGGTTAAAGATATATTTTGGAGGGAAAATATTTGTTCAAATTTGAATTATGGAATATTCCTTTTGGAGGGAATATGCCATTTAAATATTTTAGAGGGAAAAATATATTTTGAAAAAGGAATATTCTCTTTTGAAAAAGGAATATTTTTTGTGTAAGTTGGAGGAAAATTAGTGAATAAATAATCAAGAAAATTATTTAATAGTGGAGGATGAGAGAAAATTAGAATTTTTAATTAAATAATTTATTTTTTTTTTATCAGTAATAGAGTTGATTTTATTAATGATAAAAACAAATTACATAGAAATTCTCACTACAATTTTGATTTAAAAACCCCTTTCCAGAACCACTAAGCTCCTCTAAAATAACCCCTAACCCTTCCCCCTAATCATAATATATTCAGATCCATGAGTAACATGTATCCCAACATCATATACAAAAACGTCAAAGGCAGCTCTACATAACAATCCTAAAACCTTCATCCCCTAGAGAGATATTTAACAGGTCAGGGATTTGGTACACCATTTGGCCTTCCCTTTGTTTGAGATCAAAGGACCATTGCAAAAGTTTCCTTCCTAACTTTCTTTGATTTCTTCCCCTTAACAGTTTGTCAGCCATCCTCCACCCTGGCAGCCTCTTTCTGCCATTCCAATGATTTATCATGGGGGTTCTCCACAACTTCAATCAGAATTCCACTTGCTTGTTGACTCTATCCATCATCTTTTCTTTTCCCAATTTATTTCATTGGCGAGTGCACTACACCTTTTTTTCTCCTGACATTCTGGTGTTGCTGCCCAATATTTGGTGAGGGCGGTATTATCTATATTCACAATGAGACTCCCTTCCTATGTCTAGATATCACTAGCTAGATGTTGATCCTCCCTTATATCAGCTTCCACCAATACCTTCCCTTCCTGACCCCCTTCTTCCCTGCTTTTCTCCTGAGAACTCACATGTTTCTCCATTATGTAATGTTGGGGAGCAATATTTTTCCACCAAGAGGTAGATTTAGTTGTTCTATGATGAGAACATTGAGCAACCAAGTGCCCCATTTTATAGCACACTCTGCATCTAAAGGGTAACCCTTCATAATCCAGGGGCTGCACCCAACAACCTTTCAAAGTTTTTAAATGTATCTCTTCTAGAAGCTCCCTAGACATGTCAATTTCCAATAGAATCTAGGCAAAGGTTGAGTGCATAAGATTTGAGCACCCTTCATCCACTATTAAAAAGCTTCCTAAGGAGTTCCTTACAGCCTCTAAGCAGAACTCAAACCAAAAGTGTAAGGGAAAGTTAGGAAGTCTCACCCATATAGGGATCCTCTGAAAAACTTCAGTGGTTGGGTTAAAGGCCGAATGCCATGGCTTTAACATCAATGTATATTTTTCTTCCCAATCCTAGTGATAATCACAAAGGATCTTATTTATGTCCCACTCCTTTTCAAAGACAACAATGAAAAAACATTTAGCCATGGGATAGATTTAAACATACCTTTCCTGAACCTACATCTAATGGTTAGAAATCCACTCGTGGATTTCAATCAAGCGTGGCCAAAATCCCCTGAATCTCCCAATCAGACCTAGCCTTGAGAATTTTTTTTCATTAAAAGCCACATCTTGATCCAGCTCATCTTCTAGCTCCACTGTGAGTGTTCTTGATGATTGAGGTAAGGCAGAATCCCCACCTCCCCTTCCTGTCGCAAGTTTAGATGAGAGCTTCAGAGTCTGAGAGTGTCCAGATTTGTTCCCATCATTCTGAGTTGCATTAGACCCCTTAACACATCCCTCATTGTCTATTATGAGGGCACCAGGGTGCCGTCTCCTCTATCTTCTTTGTGCAGATCAAGCTCTATTCTCAAACTCAAAATCAATACCATTGAGGCTTTCTTTCTTCGAATCAATCTTTGTTTTCGAATTCCTCGCATCATTTCCTATTTCCCGTCTAACATTCATTCCACTGCCGATGCAATTATGCAAAAATTCTCTGATTTGTTCCTGAGACTCCTCTCCCAAAGATCACAAGCCAAGAGAAACCCTAGTCGCAACAAAAACCAAAAGTCGACCGTTGGTTTCCATCTCATAATTTAAAACTATTTAATCAAGTGGGATTGAAGAAAAAATAGAATTTAAGTAATAATTGAAATTATTTAATCATAGTGGAAAGAGGGAAATTGAATTTAACTAAATTATTCAATTAAGGGGAAACTAGTGAGAAATGATGAATTAATTAATTAATAGAAGAAAATACGTGAATTTAATCAAATAACTAGAAATTATTTAATTAAAATGATGAATTAGACGATAATGAGGAAAATTATGTTTAAAGGTGAATTCAAGAGGTACGATATGCTTTGATAATTTTATGTGTCTACATTTTACCCCTCTTTGAGACAATGTACATGTTATGTTATTTCAAAGACCTTATGTTGCTGAGAAAAAAATAAAAATTTACCTGATGCCCCACTGTGCCCCAGCGAATGAAGGAAGGATGGTAGGATACCACCTTAAGAGGTTGACTGAAAAAATTAATTTTTGAGTCAGGGTCATGACAAGATGATGGAACTAGTTCCACTAAAAAAGGACAAAAAATTAAGTCCTAGGAAGCCTAGAAACTGATAAGGATAGAGAGCTAAGGATAAAAAATATATGCTAGCGGGAAAAACCCAAAGGTTTGAGGGGCATATATATGCCTTTAAAGACATTTTTTCAGTTCCTTTGCACACACATAGTTATAGATATTTAGAGCTTTGAGCCTTTAAGCTTCCTAGACACATTCATGAGATTGTGCTTGTACCTCATGCTACACATTGTGTGGATCGATTTTGATAGTTCTAGTGGCCTGTGGGATCAAAGCTCTGGTACGTATTCGACTACTTCACTTTTAAATGTAGTTTTAGGATTATTAATTACTATCCAAATGTAGGATAGCAAATGTGTCGATTTAGGATTGGCACTTATGTAACCCATCATGCCACACTTAATTTTGTGAAGCATCACATTTATGTTACCATGCCACGTTTGAGACATCATATTGCATTTGTAAAAGCAAATCACATATGACTATCAATGAGTGGCACGTTAGTGAAAATGTTTTCTTTTGAATTGGGAAATGATGCATTTAAAAAATTGATCACTTTTGGTTGTCATAAAATAATGCATTTGCATAAAAGGTCACTTTTTCTTTATGGCTTGACAGACTTAGGTTTTTTTTATAAAAAGTGACAAATTGATGTTGTGGGTGCTATTCTTGCAGGCGGTACTACATCATATTTATTCTCAAGAGTAGAGACTAAGGATTCTAGACCAGATGGCTCTCTTGGGTGAGGTCGACATAGAGTTCATGTCATCGGTTGGCCTCTAGTACATCACCTACATGCCCGATATTTAGGTGCATTGATCTTTCATGATTTATAGTGTTGAGCGATGACACTCAAAGACTTCAACCTTCAGATTATCTATAGGAGAGGCCACCATCACTTTAGAGGATGTTTGGTTCATTTTGAGGATTTGCATTGAGAGTGTTAGAGTGGTATATGACTTGGATAGAGGTATAGAGTCATTGGAGAGACTACTAGGAGATGATGACCTGGATATTGATGATGGATAGATCAACTTGAGACCTTACATTAATGTTGTCAATGATATTATCTTAGTACTGGCAGGGCTGATCAATGGTTAGCTCATGACTGATTGATGGGCCAAAGGTTTTCTATTGGATGGAGATTCATGATTGAGATCATGATTTAGGATGGAACCATGTTTGTGTGGGGACCTTGCATCCTTACACAATTATACCATGATATGCACTAGGTAGTTTACAAAGAAGCTACCAGTCTACTTGCATGGGTAACACTACTTTATGTTTGGGCATGAGAGAACATATTAATTACTTGGCCTATTAGAGAGGTAGATAGGGCAGTAGGTGATCCATACATTTATATCTATGACACCATGCTTACACATTGGTGGATGGGTGATCTTCACTTCTAGAGAGGGATTTTTGATGATATGGAGCAATTTATATGGAGGCCTTGGCTATGATGTGAGGCTTGAACAAATGAAAATATCCACCTAGCATACTACTACCAAACATGATGGATCATCAAGTGGACTACACATATATTGGAGAGACATATACCAGATAAGGTGTGTTGATATTTTGGAGAGATTTAGGATGTTCCCATAGATGACTATCATGCCATATATGCCAAGACTACCAGAGAGATAGTTGAGTGGGGTCCTATGGCAGTGCCACAAATAGAAATCATAAATTTTGCACAAATGGCCCCATTAGCTTGGATTTGGGTAGATGGACCCAAGGATCCGAGCACTACACCAAATTATGATGCGTGGTGGGTCTCTAGGAGATCATTGATATTTACCCATCCATAAGGTGGGGCCAAATTAGTAGGTGTTTGAAGGTGGTGAGAGATAGAGCCAAGGCGAGCTTGTCACTAGAGACAAAGAGTTGAGGCTGAGGCATATGCAGATAGAGAAGATGACAGAGATGGAGGAGGTCAAGGAGACTAGGGAGATCAACAATATGTAGTGGTTAAGGTAGCCCTACGAGTAGAGGAGATTAGGGGACATGAGGACTAGGATGTATGCCTTGCACTTGTGTTATCATAGAGAGACCAAGATCATTGAGAGTGAGATATCTTGGGAGTATAGATCATTCAAAGAACCTCAAAGAGAGATCAGGTGATAGTTGATAAAGAATAGTGTATTACAGAGAGAGATTAGTGTATCACATAAATGGATGTAAACATTACTCATCGTCAACAGGCGAAGGCATAAGTTGCTCAATTGAAATTTGAGAGGGGTGTTGAGAGATCCCAAAGGATGCAACTAGAGATTAGGCAGGGCAGTATGATCCTTCTGGCCTAACACATGCATAAGTTCCAAGTACTAGAGAGGGAGGTGACATATTATCATACCCTCTATCAAGTGGTTGTACTGCCAAGACAAATCCAACCTATGTTCTTTTTGAGGAGGGGCACAACAGGTGGGTCGGGTCAATTTGATGGTGGATCAATGGGCATACCCTCACAATAGGTATAAGGGTAAGGAAAATAGGGATATCAACAACAATAACAACTGATGGGTCCCCCACCTCCTTAGCCTCCTCTTGATCGAGATTAGAGGGGGAGTTCCATGTAGATATGTTGTACAAATATTCTTGAAGTAAAAAATTTCTTGATGTAGATAGATTGATGATGCATATACATTCATTGGATATGGATAACCTCTTGTATATTTATTTTTGATGTATATATTATATCACACATTCAATGTACCAAATGATTTGTATCATTACATTCATTTTTTACTATGATATATGAGATGATCCTTTTTTGATGTGACTATGATTATGATGTTATGATGTAATGCATTGATTATGGATGCACATGATATTGATGTATGCTTATAATATTTCATGCTTTCATGATGTGATGATTATGTATGATGATGTAATAATATGATTATGCATGTTTATAATGGTGGATGTTTATGATTCTATATGCTCATGATAATGAATATGATGGATTATGATTATGATGTGGATATGATTATGAGATGGTTGATATGATTATTCTTATTTTGTACATTTTTTGATGCAATATATAATGATGCAATAATTGGATGATATGATATGACTAATGTTTTGTGGATGCAAGATGAGATGCATGTTTTAATGCGTTGTGTATATAAGGTGAGACACATGTTTTTGTGTATGTCATTATACTTGGATATAAATGTTAGTATGATAGATAGATAGAAGAATGGATGATTGGATAGATATAATAGAATGAGATGAAATGAAGTTGATCAAGAAGAAATCTATGATCGATGGATGGATTTCAATATTTTATTAGATATGTGACGAGATATGATAAATGAATTTTCTTTTTCTTCTAGGTTATGCTAATTAACATTGAATAATCTTTATTTTGATATAGCAAGTAGATAGTATGCACCAAGGTATAAAGAACTAGGGTGAAATTATATCTATTGCATGGATTTTGAATTTGCAAACAGATAGGAGTATCCTTGTTCATACCTGACATACAAAAACCTTATTTAATCATGTGAGAGAATGAAGACATTGAGACAAGTAGAATAATACACAAAAGGTATAAAGAACCTAATATGCACATGTCCTTGTATTACTCGAGATATCCCTACATGTACAAGGAAAGTATTTGATAGGAATATCGTTGTTCATACCTAACATACATAAACCTTGTTTGATCATGTGAGAGAATGAATCCATCGAGGCAAGTAGACCAATACACAAAAGGTATAAAGAACCTAATATTTACAAGTCATTGTATTACTTGAGACTATCCCTATACGCACAAGGCAAGTATTCGCCAAGTTTGTATTACAAGAACATCCAACAAACACAATAGGAAAAAAATGACTATACCCCATTTATGTAATCTTCTAGACATACCAATATATTAAAGATAAAGGTAGCTTCGAGTGAGCGATGGAATGAGATCAAATATCAAAGAAAAAGAAAAGGTCGAATACCAAAACACATCAATGTCATCATATCTCTTGCTAGAAAGAATTATTTTAATTGATAACCAAAATGATGTCTATCATAGGAAAGATATATCCATTAAGACATTCATTGCATGTTGATTTAGATTATTTTAGACCATTGATATGAAAGCTAGTTGATAGATTTTGATAATGATCAAGACTTATGATTTTGCATGAATATTTGTGTTTCTATGATTATTGAATTTGTTTTTGTTTGCTTTGTCAAAGATGAGGGTGATGATAGGTATATTATGGATGGAAATTTTATTGTGGATGAATGATTGGCGATGGATGATTTTATCCTTTTTGGAACAATTTTCCAATTTTTTTTAAGCTTTTCAAATATTTTGAGGTTTTTTTGTCTCTTTTGATGTTTTTAAATTTTATTTTTTGGTATTTTACACTATTTGAATGTTGATAAGTAGGAGGTATTTTATATAATGTGTCAAATTGTGCTATTGCTATTAGGATTCAACCATGTAGTTTCCAAGTCAAACTCATTAACCCATGTTTCATGAGTAGTGGTTCAAAAGAGCCCATCTCTCATGATAATTCATGGTCCACTTAGCACTCATTGCATCTAGGTGATTCTCACAGAGGTGAACCATTGGACCTTCCTGGGAGGTTACCCATCCCAATACTACTCCAGCTCAAGTGCGCTTAGCCACAAAGTTTTCCCCAAGGTTAAGCCCACTTAGCTTGCAACCCCATTTGCAAAACCTTCAACAAGTTTTGTGCCTTACAAACCATTCATTATAGAGGCCCTTTAGCTCATCAACTGATAAGTAGGAGGTATTTTATCAATTGATGAGCTAAAGGGGCTCTATAATGAATGGTTCATAAGGCACAACACTTGTTGAAGGTTTAGAAAATGGGGTTGCAAGCTAAGTGGGCTTTAACCTTGGGGAAAAAATTGTGGTTAAGTGCACTTGAGTTGGAGTAGTATTGGGATGGGTGACCTCCCGGGAAGGCTCGGTGCTTCAGCTCTATGAGAATCACCTATAATTAATGGAAAATACCTCCTATTTGTCAATTGATGAGCTAAAGGGGCTCTATAATCAATGGTTCATTAGGCACACCACGTGATGAAGGTTTTGCAAGCTAAGTGGGCTTAACCTTGGGGAAAAATTTGTGGTTAAGCACGCTTGAGTTGGAGTAGTATTGGGATGGTGAACTCCCGGGAAGTCCCAATGCTTCACCTTTGTGAGCATCACCTAGATGTAATGAGTGCTAAGTGGACCATGCATTATCATGAGAGATGGGTTCTTGTGAGACAGTACTCATGAAACACGGGTCAATGAGTTTGACTTGGAAACTACATGGTTGAATTCTGATAGCAATATCACAATTTGACACACTATGGAAAATACCTCCTACTTATAAATTGATGACAAAAAGGGGCTCTATAATGAATGGTTCATAAGGCACAACACTTGCTAAAGGTTTTGCAAATGGGGTTGCAAGCTAAGTGGGCTTAACCTTGGGTAAAACTCTATGGTTAAGTACACTTGAGCTAGAGTAGTACTGGGACGGGTGACCTCCCGAGAAGGTCTGATGCTTCACCTCTGTGAGCATCACCTAGGTGAAATGAGTGCTAAGTGGACCATGAATTATCATGAGATATGGGTTCTTGTGAACCACTACTCATGAAACATGGGTCAATGAGTTTGACTTGGAAACTACATGGTTGAATCCTGATAGCAATATCACAATTTGAAACGTTGTGGAAAATACCTCCTACTTATCAATTGATGAGCTAAATGGGCTCTATAATGAATGATTCATAAGGCACAACACTTGCTAAAGGTTTTTTAAATGGGGTTGCAAGCTAAGTGGGCTTAACCTTGGGGAAAACTCTATGGTTAAGTGCACTTGAGCTGGAGTAAAACTGGGATGGGTGACCTCTCAAGAAGGCCCAGTGCTTCACCTCTATGAGCATCACCTAGATGCAATGAGTTCTAAGTGGACCATGCATTATCATGAGAGATGGGTTCTTGTGAACCACTACTCATGAAACATGGGTCAATGAATTTGACTTTGAAACTACATGGTTGAATCCTTATAGCAATATCACTATTTGAATTTTTTTAATATTATTTAGATGTCTTTATATTTTTGAGATTATCTAGATGATGGTGATGGATGATAAAGATATACCAGTGTAGGGATATCAATTATCTCTCAATATATTTTCAATATCCAAGCTAAAATTGCTTGATTTGATTGATCATTTGTTAATAGTGATAACATTGTTGAGGACGCACAACAATGCAAGGATAGTGTTGTCAAGATAGGAACAACATGAGGATTTGGAAGGATACATCCTGAGATGATGATTGATTTATCAAATAAGATTCACCAATATTTATAGCCAAGCTATGAACAAATTATCTTAAATTTTTTGATATCATAGTGAAGTGTCAATAAGATGCAACTAACATGTATTGTTTGGATGATTCCTAGATCACAATGTGAACTAGAAGACATATTAATATTTATTATGAATAAATATGAAAGTGCATGTCCCCAATATCTAGAAATGTATGGAATGCTATGAATGGATGCACAAATCAATATGATAGATGAATATGGAAAGGATGTCAAGGAATACCTTGTGATAGGATAACATGTTCAGATAAAACATAAGTGTTTGGATAGTGCTATATGTAGGTGATGGTATGGCATGTAATAAGATATGATCAACGACTATAACCATGTCGAGATTTTTCCAAAAGTATATTGAAAGTGTATACTCCTAATCTTTATCAAGATAAAGATGGATGAAGAAGATGAATAAAAATTGATTAGATGGACCATGGGTTTATTATGGATGAGATGGATATGATGTTGGATTTATTATGGATGAGATGGATAAGATGTAGGATTTATTATGGATGAGATAAGATGCTTCCACCTGGAATAGCACACATAAATGCTTAATTCTACACATGGCGCCTATTTTCCCGGTTTTCATCAAGGTACCTACCCAAAGCGCTATCGAAGTGGTTTTCACTAGAGGAAAAAATTTCTCTTTACTATTTTTTTTGGAATGATTGGATTATGTTAAACCACATGGTGGTGCTGATGTAGATGTTGTTGTCATGACATGCCAATGATTATCCTTCTTGGAGGATTTTTTTTGCCAAGATATGGGTGCTTGTATATGACCCCTGAATGCTCTTATGATCTTTTTCAATACCACAATTAGCCTTATCTAAATGTGTACATAATTATAGAGCTCCCTTAGATTCATTATGGTAAATAGTTTCTATTAGGAAAAAGCTAATGCTAGAGTTGGATATTCTATATTTTAAGTTGGATGGTGGATTTGATGAGAGATATGATACAAGGATGGATTAGTTGATAGTTTGGATAGTGGATATTTGATTCTCCAAACTTGGGATGATGAGAAATGAAAGGTGGATATGGAATTTTGATTGGATTTGAGACCAACATTTTCATATACTTTGTATGCTGATGTTGAAGCCTTATTTTGAATTGATAGACATATTTGATGGATGAAAGTCCCCTTTTGATTTTACCCCGTCGTTTCATGGACTAATGGAGTTTGATATGGATTGTTTGCTTTATTTTTCTATGGGATCCATTTTAATTTAATTTTTCCATTTTGAATTTTTGATTCTTTAGCTTCAATAACTTTCTCTTTTTCTTTGTAAAGATTTTTCTCTTGTTGGACCCAATTAATAGGTGGAAAGATGCAAGGACAAAATTTCATGATATGGATGGCTAAAGTGCTAGCAACCGTTTCACTATAAGGACTCTTCATGACTCCCATGTTGATATTTGCATTAGATCAAGTTTCCCCCAGTATCGCAAAGGTATCACTAACATAATTAGATTCCTTGATTGTTGAATAATGAATACTTTGATGTTTAGGATTATCGAGATATTTTACTAGTTCTAAGATACCTTGTTCATGTAGGCCTAACTCTTTTCCTTGATAATGCATTTGCTGAATATTTTTTTGGTAACTGAATATGATTTATCTTGGAAATAGGGTGCTAGTCCTTCTCTGATCTATTGGGAATCTTCAAAGGTGATAGTCTATCCATTAGTAAGAGGGTTTTCTTTGATGAAGGTAAGTTATACAATTTTATAAGTCTTTGATGTTTCATCAATATGTAGGATAGTTTCTTGATCAATATATTTGACCTAAGTTTGAGGGACATTGGATTCTAATTGGCCTTCAAAATGAATTATTGCTTCAAACTCGATATAGAGACCTTCTTCATGGTCACTTTCTTAAATGTCACCATTAATTCTTGTGAATTCAATGATATCTTGATCATTTGAAAATATGTCTAGAGTAGGAGATTCTTGTTTTGGATGAAGATCATCTACATGTCTAGCGGAAGAAAGTATCTCATGGATAGATGCAAGAGTAACTAGTGTATGGATATGTTCTTCTTTTGTGAAATCTTGTATGGATTGGAAAATACTTATAAGATCATTGTAGTAGTTTGGAGAGATGGATTCTTGATCTTGACTCATTGTAGAGAAGTCTTCGTTATGCTTAGGATTATGTCATTGACATCGATCATGTTAAAAAATGGATTATTTGCAAAGGACCTTTGGATACCTTCAAAATGTTGGTATGTTGGTAATATATTTTGACTTATATTGTTTGTATTAAGAATGAGAGGGGGGTGGGTGCATGATAGTGTTGGTTTAAAGAATACTTGATCACCAATCTGACTTGTATTAAATTTTTAAATGATTTGACATGTATCTATCGTGGATAGTCCTTGGAGGAAATTACGAAAGTTGTCACTATTTGATTGATTGATTGATGGGGATGGTACAGATTGAGTTTGTGAAGAAATTAAAGATGATGGATTGGAAATAGAGGTGGAATAATTTTATGGGAAATCTTCTTCAATGTGTGTTATCATGAAGTCACATGGTGTAAATGTTTCATGGGATGATGCATTGCTAGACATATATAGATAATTTTGATCATGATTTAGAAAAGCATCTTGATATATTTCAACTTTATCATTATTTGAGGTATAATGTTTTTTATTTTGATTATTTATGGATAGATTTTGAATACTATCCTCAACGTTGAGTGCACCTTGGTCAATAAGGTCTTATATGAGGTTATTGAGTTTTATGCCCTTTTTTTCTATGGTATTCACAATAATCCTTGTCATTGTACCATGTAAGTTTAAATTGAGGTTCATAATAACCTTGTTACTTTGGAAGATTGATAAGATTTGATTGGATTAGCTTGTTCAACACAAACTCGATTGGCTCCCCTAAAGGAGTGTACTCATGTTTGGTGGTATTTTTATTAGATTATGATGTTTTGTTTAGAGGATTCATGTTTTTATGATTCAGTTAATTGATTTGTGAGGTTTGATATTGATTAAAATCTAACAAGAAAAAATGCATTCCAAACTCTTGTTTAGGGACACCCATAATTGTTATGACATTTAAGTTAGTAGGATGTGATGACCATGTGGATGAATAAAATGGAAACGAATGTTGATAATGGAGTGAAGTTGACATGTTTCATTGATTTCAAGATGAACCTTATAGAGGATATGGTTGATATCTTTTTTTTTGATAAATTAGCAATGATTGATGTTGGGTAGGGAACCTCAAGAAGTCACGATTTCACTAGATCTCAATAGGACTGATGTTGATTTTCACTTGGACTAGACAATAAGTTTAAGTGAAGAGGAGGATGGTGATTTTCCTATCTTAGGATTAAACTGTATCACTAAGATAGTTCACTCACAAGGATTTGATGTATGATTTAGAGATCTAAGATAAAACAAGACTAATTTTAGTTGTTGATGGATGGTTGATTGATTAGTAGATGATGGGATTTTGATCATTTTTTCGGAAAGATATCCAAGTCGACCTCTATTAGTTTCAAGATGAATGATGGTATAAATGTGAATTTGCCATTAGTTGTTTTTCAAATGAAGGATGAAGGTCTATCTTTATCATAGGTATAAGAGTCCTATATTGAATGATGATGGATTTTTAGAATTTGAGTTTTTGAGAATTTTGGATTTTTGCAATAGAAAATCAAATGTGTCACTTTACAAAACATGCCAATTTAACGGACATAAGTGATGCACTACCCCTTACATAAATGATAGGACTTTTCAAAAGCACAAGTTTACTAGAAAACAAAGTACTATGTGATAGTAAAAAGCATCGTTGTATTATGTTTTAATATTTTGATAGAGGAATATTTTGAGACAAAATCATTAAATTGCATAAATGTGTCTTTTTGCAAAAAGAAGCACCAATTTAAAAAATCAAACGAGTCGAGTTGAAATAGAAGTGGTGGAAGATGATAGTAAAAATAATTTATTTGACTCAAAGATAGGGGTTCTGCAATTTGATCCTAAAAAAGTCTAGGTTTTTGAAATTTTTTGTTTATTTGAATTCTTATTGTTTGTTTATCTAATTTGGCAAGTGATAAAACCAACAAAGAATAACATAGAGGACTGAATCCATGGATTTGTGGGTATATTTTGTGTGCCTTCTTCAACATGAGCACACTAATTGGTGTCACAAGTATTTGAACAATGAAAAAACACCACAGATACACAACCTAACTATTAGTAGACCAGGTGTATTAACTTAGGATAAGCCCACACGTCAAAGAAAATACCTCCATAATGAATGGGTGACTAGAGTATACGAAGGTCATGTACCTATTATGGAATTATATTAGTGTTCACATAGGTTAGAATAATAATTATTATTATGTTAAAATAAAAGTGATTTATACTAATAACTCACGTAGCTATTCTAGGTATGAGAAGAATTGGTTGGGATTGCATTTAGAATAAATTAATATTATATTATAGTGTGTGAGCATAAAAATTTAAGTGAGTTGTTAACAAAACTCGCATAGATATTTAAGAGTTAAAATAGGAGGGAGAGAATAAAGGTGGTTAAACAACCCACCTAGATTTAGTGTGAGAGTTTGGTGGAGTTGTCATGGGAGTTGGAAAGAATTTCATATATATGTAATTTGTATCATTGACAAAATGGGAAGGAATAGAAGAATAATATTATTTTTTGTGTGAAAATCTTTATTTAGCTTCAATAATTTCTACCCTTTTTTCTCATGGTATCAGAGTTGGGCATCCAAAAATATCTTTCACTATTGGTTCAATAAAATCGTAAGATCACCCTCAATACTAAATGAAAATTAAAAATTAAAAATATTCTAAAAAGATGATGAATAGTAAAAAAAAAGTAAAAATTGTTTTGATGAGGCATTTACAATTCAACGAGAAGTTTTTTGTATAAGAAGACGAACAAAATGATGGACGTGATTTTTTGCTTGTTTGATGAAAGCACTTTTTGATACAATTATTTACTGGTTCGAGATTGATTGGCCAAATTTTCATGTGTTTGCTTCTTAGTGGATAATTTATTTGAAAACTTTGTAAGTTTTATGTGTTTTCTTTGGCATTGAAAGATTATTACTTTTCCATGAGTAAAAACAAATCATTTTATAATGATGAATAGAGGGAAATAAGGGAATTGTGGAGAAATAAGTGTTTTCTTAAAATTTTGTGATTGGAGGAATAAGGAATTTTTTTGAGGAGATTTGAAGTTGAAAATTAAAATATTTTATTTTTGGATAATTTTTTGAAAATTTTATTGTAAAGGATGCATTTTTAGTTGAATTTGACATCCTATTATCTCATGGGTTTTACAGATATGTTTGAAATTCTTGTTTGTGCTTTTTGGACCATCCATATTAAATTTATTTGGGCTCTCAAAAGATTGGGTGAATAAAGAGTAACATATAATATTGGAGGATGGATGCATAAGAGGTTGGAAGAAAATAAAACCTCTCATTAGCCACTAATGATGAGGTTGCCTTTTGTATTAATGGCATTACCTTTCATTTCTATATTTGTGTGAGTTATTTCCTTATGTAAAATATTGTATTGAACAAAAGCACTAAAGTAATGTAGTTATGGATCTTGAAATGGTTAGTGGTAATCCAAAACACCATTTGAGGAGAGAAGATGAGTGTGTTCTCATTCATGTCCAAGTTTTTGATAAACCTATGTAAAAACCATGAAAAGATGATGAGAGGTGTCTTTCATTTGAATCAAGATCATGAGCCACAAGAGTTGGCTTATTATAGTTGGAAGTGATAAGGAGAATGTGGACATCATTGATGTTGTAAATATTTATATGAGAGATAAACTAACTACAAAGATCCTCTAACTGTCGAAATTCTTGGAAGTGTGATCATACGATGATGAATTCACTGGAAGTGAAAATAGGATAATGTATCATATGTAGGTTATCAAGTATAGAAAGATCCAAATAGGAGTGTGCAGACCTAAAAATATGCATAGGCATATGATTACTTTATAGTTCATGTGATTTACTTTCTTCCCATGTTCACACTAAGGGGAGGTGTTAGGAAATTATATTAGTGTTCACATAGGTTAGAATAATAATAATTGTTATGTTAAAATAAAAGTGAGTTATACTAGAAACTCACATCGCTATTCTAGGTATGATAATAATTGGTTGGGATTGTATTTAGAATAAATTAATATTATATTATAGTGTGTGAGCATAGAAATGTAAGTGAGTTGTTAACACAACTCACACAGAGATTTAGGAGTGAAAATAGGAGGGAGAGAATAAAGGTGGTTAAACAACCCACCTAGATTTAGTGTGAGAGTTTGGTGGAGTTGTTATAAGAGTTAGAAATAATTCCATATATCTATAATTCATGTCATTGAAAAAATGGTATGGAATAGAAGAATAATATATTTTTTTGTGTGAAAATATTTATTTAGCTTCAATAATGTATGTCTATTTTTCTCACAGTACCACCTTCACAACTCTCACCTTAAAAATGACAAGGTCCTAATCAAGGAATATCAGTCACCTCAACAAGGGGAAGTACATGGTGAGTTACTTCACACATGATACTATATGTTGCACTATCCCAAGCTAACAACTAAAATTATTAAAGGCTACTAATAAACAAGGTTCATAGTAGGGGATAGGTGAACAATGAGCCTACCTGTGGATGCCCGAGTCAAAGGAGGTCTCCCCTTTTCTCATCACCTATACATGTCTCAATGAACCAAGCGTCATGAGGCTTGGCTTGAAGGGCATATGCCACACCTTTGGGTATAACTTTCGTTCTCCCCCCATTGTATACCCTACCCAAAAACATGGTTGAGGTCGAGCTTGATGAAATCCCCAAGTACACCTCTTAATTGAATTAAACAGTAATGACACTATTTTTGATTCCCGAGATCATTCTTAAGAGTTGCGAGGGAAGAGAATACACAGACAAAAACACCTAAGGTGTACAAACAAAGATTGTAAACTAATAGTTCTTTTGATTTCCAAGATCACATGAAGCACAAGGAAAGAGCATACACGACCACTAGCTTACCAAACATGACATATGATTCATTTTAGTGCATATAATTCAAAATGAAAGTCGTTTCTTCAATTTTAAACACCAAAATCAAATGTGCAAATTCTTCATTTTAGAGCACCAATTGAAATATGTAAGTTATGGGTTAATTTTAAACCCAAATCAAAATGTGCAAGTTGTTCTTTTTAGATCACCAAATTAAAATATGCAAGTTGTCTTGTCCAATTTTAAACCCAAATGGAATATTAGAGTTGTATTGTTCAATCAAAAGAATCAAGTCGCAAAATCAAAAGTGTCAATTCACATCAAAATTGTCGTGTTGCATCCAAAGCATCTTTGTAACCTATGGCTTCACAAAAAACTCTGAATGACATCAAATCAAAGATGTGGGTCCCATTGAGCATGCTGAAACATTGTAGGAGAAATATGGGTGTTGGTTAGAAAGCATAATTTAAGCAATTAGAGTAAAAAGAACTAAAAACCCATGAAAGATTGATCATGTTAGCCCATACTCAATGAAATACAATTCAAACATAATTGAACTGGTGGGGAGTGCTATCTCTCAAGAGCACTTTTGCTCTTCCTAAGACCTACTCTTTGGTCTTGCTAGGGTATTCTTCCCTACCCTACTCATAGGTCACTCCTAAGACCCCTATCTCCTTATAGAACTCTCCACGAATTTCACACACTCACCTTTACTCTCACACCCCTTCTCAGCACCTTTGGGCTCAATTTTTCCACAACATTCCCCAAGCCATTCTTGGGATTAGGAATGGGTCTTCCAACTATTCCTAGGGTGATCTTACTCCACTTTGATCCTTCTTGTACAATTATTTCTTCATTTATCCGTCGAATTCTCTTAAACCTTGTTTTTAGGCCTTGTAGCCTTTTTGACCAATTAGGCCTCCTAAAACCAGTGTTCTTGGCATAACTCCAAAACTGCCTTAACAAACCCCCAAACTCTACATGGATTCTCTCTATAGACCTCCTAAGCTCTAATATTTTCTAGGACTTAGACCTCCATGGTATCCGTACATAGGACTTTCACCAAACCCCTATTTTTAAGGGTTTCTAGGGTATGTAACACAGTCCGGTTTCTTACATCTAATTGAATGCTCTAATGGCCTCCTCTTCTCTTCGCCTTGCATACCCATGTTCAATACACATACCCCTACACCCCTACACCACAAATTGGCACAAACCAATCCATTTAGCAAGTCTTCTTGCTGTTGTTTTGTACAAGCAACTAGCCAGAATGCCCATGCACTTGCCTAAAGCTTAATGGTTACATCAACTCCCCTGCACACAAAGAATCCAAAACCTATATTTACACTATGTACACAATCCCCTACTTGATTCCAAGTGGCCATGGAAGCTTTGCCACGGGAAGTCAAGTGGGGATCATTATTTACAAAATTGTCCCCGAACCGAACAGTGAAACCAAGAACCAAAAGAGCTTGCAAAACCTTAACTAGTCAAACTAAATGACTAAACCAATGCTACACAAGGAAAGAACAGGTCACAAATGAAAGACTCAAATCATAAGTTCAGTCCTTTCAATCCATAAATTGATTGGATGAAGCCTCTGTCATAGAAAAACAAGAAAACTTGCTCTTTTCCAAGTCACAATCTCTTCTTCCCAAATATCAATCCGTACAATAGCTTTCCCACATGTCATATTAGGGATTTTCTAACCTTATATACCTTATGCCCACATGTTAGGACCCTTAGGTCGGGCTTAGAACATCATTAATGCCATTTTCAAACTTTTAGGACAAATTGCCAAGACAACATTGTCAAGATTTGCTCATTAAGACTTCTCCAAACCTCAAGGCTCTAAATTAACCTAACTTTGCCACAACACACACATCAATTCAACCTTGGGACTTTATAACCTAGTCCTTATTACCTTGGTGGTTGGCTAGAACCACCTACAAGCCAACATTTGCAAAGAATTCTCCAAAAGACCTTAAGGTGCTCCTGCACCATGAACCAAAGAAAACATGCAAACCTATAATCCCATTGGTGGATTATGCTTCAAATGTATGTGGATTTCTCTATTAAGCATAACCATTGATTGAAAAAGCTTGATTGATGATAGATGGATGATATTGATTTGATTCAAATGATATTGATAAAATGATTAAGATTTTGAATGATTTTTTGATGGATAAATGACTTCTTTTATAGATTTTTAGGATGTCTAATCAACGATCAAGATCAAATCTGAGGATCGACGATTGAGAGGAAATCAAGGAGATCAAGGGTGAAGGATAAATGAGAGCCCAAAATATCCCTATTTTCATGGAAAATTGGTTAAAGATATTTTGGAGGAAAAATATTTATTCAAATTTGAATTTGAATTATGGAATATTCCTTTTGAAAGGAATATAACATTTAGATATTTTGGAGGGAAAAATAGATTTTGAAAAGGGAATATTCTCTTTTGAAAAATGAATATTCTTTGTGCAAGTTGGAGGAAAATTGGAGAATTAAAAAATTAAGAAAAATATTTAATTGTGAGGGATGAGAGGAAATTAGGATTTTTAATTAAGTGGGACTGAAAAAATTAGAATTTAATTAAATAGTTAAAATTATTTAATCATAATGGAAAGAGGTAAATTGAATTTAATTTAGTAATTTAAAATTATTTCATTAAGAGGAAATTGGTGATAAATGATGAATTAATCAAATAATATTAATTATTCAATTAATAGAAGAAAATATGTGAATTTAATCAAATAATTGGAAATCATTTAATTATAACAAGGAATTAGATGATAACAAGGAAAATGATGTTAAAAGGTTAATTTGAAACATGTGATACACTCAGACAATTTTAGGTGTCTATAGAGGCATCACTATACAAGGAACTTGGCCTTCCTCAAAAAATTTAATGTGACAAAATCAACCAACAATACAAGAAAAAGAATCTCAAATACCAATTTGGATACAAATATTGATATTAGAATCTTTCAAATTGCCATCAATATATCAATAGAAGAACACATATTCATCGAAAATTATAAAGGAGAAGATGCCATTGCTTTACTCGAATCCCTTTTGAATGTGCCACAAAATGATCTTCATTACAAATCTTATGTCAAAAACATTTTGGTACCTATGTTTGATGTCCTAAGATTAAAATTCACCCATATTCTTGTTGGTCCCAACCATCCAATATGTCACAACATCTGTAAATACCTCTGTCATTAGACCTTACCACCCAATCTATCTCACATACACCATAAATGCTTCGTTCATCATTTATTCGATCTCATCATATGTGATTAACAGTGACTATCCTTTACAAATATTCCAGCTATTTTTCCTTTATTTCAATCACGGAGGAATATCATACCATAATGGTCGACAATGTCATCCTTGTACAATACTTTATTTTAAGTGGAAAACATGAGGGTCACCATGACTTCACACTCCAAATTTATATTTTTTGTACAATAATGATTCCACCACGTTGTTGCACTATCATCCATGATCCCATTCAAGGATTCACCATCTCCCGATGTCTGGTAACAAGTGAATGTAGGGTATGTTGAAGATATTGTAAAAATCCATTATGTATTGGTACTAGTAATAGTGTTTGATCTTCTTTTGGGCAAATCTACCAATATCTGGATCGTACCATTCTCCAAGAATAGAGGTCTTTGTATGCTTGATTAACCATTTTAGTTGGGTGGAAGGGAAATGAACTGCAAGATATATAATATCTAACAGTGTCATATATTCTGAAGCAGCTTTATACGGAGTCATTTGAGACAATAATATTTTACATCCAGTATTAAATATACTAGGTAAATTATCAACATTATGAAAACCAGGAGGAAAATGATTGATAATATCTTTGCATCTGAAAATAATGTGAGCAATTTTGTATTGTCTCACCAAACTTTTAAAAACTATTAATTCTACATTATTGAGAGCATGTGGCAGGATTACTATTTGCTAAGTGCGTAGAACAAGTTGGATATTTCCCCATCCATCATTCTAGAATACAGAGACTGGATTTTTATATAGAAAATCTTCCAAAATTATTCTTCGACACCTGCTTCAGGGAGGTCGTTGATCCTACGTATAAGAGAAGATTGTGGATCTTCTAGGAGAAGGTTTCCTTGATCATCAAATCTTCTTATCATATAAATTGACCGGATTTGTTTTGGGAAGATATTGAAATGGAATTTCCTTATGATTTCTTAAGACTATACCAAACTCAAAAAATGAAAAGGACTTAAACTGACTCAGAAAATCCCATCCTAAGATGATATCAATTTTCATATTCTCTTGTTGCTAAAAAGAACATAAAGCATTGAAATCTCATAAGTTTACTAGTATATTACTCGCCTTTCTTTTGATAGTCTGGATAATACCAAGACCTTTAACATAGATCTTTTGTTGACTCCAATAAATCAAAGGTAAAACATGGATTTTAGCTAAACTTATACATGAACTTGTATCTATTAAAGTTGTAAGACATTTATTGAATCCTTCTAACTTGACACTTATGACTAGATTTGTAGGAGAAGACATGACTTGAGACAGTTTCTTAATGAAGAGTAATATATAGAGAAAACTACAATAGAAACATAAAATAATCGAGAAACAATAAAGGAAAATAAGATCTATAACAGACTAGGAATACATTACATGGTCTTGTTCTTCTTTCTTTTTCTTTTTGAAACTTTCTTCATTAATTTGTAGCAAACGAGGAACAAATTCACCATCCTTCTCATCATTTTATTTAGTGGCCTCAGACTTTGATGTAGTGCTAGAACAAGAGCATATCCTTTATAATTTTTTCAAAGATCTTGACTCTAAAACTTATATATCTTTTGAATTTCCTTCTACACTTTCTTCAGTATTTTCTGCCTCCTTTGAGTGTTGGGAATCAAGGTGTCTCAACCTTGGCAATTCCTAAGTTATTTATTTATTATTACTTTAGTTTTTTTCTATTGATAAATATCATTTATGTTCTAAATATTTGTGCTCCATCAAAAGGGGCGTGATATTTTGAGTTGGCACTTTTGCCACATGTCTATGCCTTGAAAAATATGTTATTAATTGTCAAAAGATGCCCACTTAGTGGTATAGCATGGAAAGCCTGTTTTTAAGGATGTTATGACGGATTCTATGATAACTATAATGACTAAAAGTGGGGGATATCATTTTGGACGCAAGAATCTTCTATGACACATGTAAGAGAATCTTTGCAAAAGCTATTGATGGTTTATGACACATGTAAGAGCATCTCCTATTTTCTAGGGATTCTTATGACAATTTGTAAGAGAGTGTAATGTCATGTAAGAGACCAATTTTAGTATGTAAGGAGTCGTATGGATTTTTACCATGGTATTTTCAAACCTTGTTTTGACCCATAGTAATGCTTTATGGTGGTATTTTCAGCCCCCGTGAGTCTATATATTGAGGGGTTGAGATGGAAACACTATGAGCTATTTTACAAGTACACAGATGTTGTCAGATTAAAGGTTGAAGAGGAGTAAGAGTGGATGTATTGTAAACATATTTTTTATTAATACAAGATATTCATCTCTTCTTTGGTGGAGGTTTTTACCGAAATGGTTTCTCCGTGTTAAACACTATGTTATGTGTTCAAATTTTCATTCTTGTATTTCTTTATTATTGCCGATCTAAACTCCATATGGTTAACACTGTTAAATTTGATTTACAGTTGTTTTAAGCTTCTATTATTGTTGTTCACCTATCACTTTCTAATATTGAGTAACTGCTTGAATATGTTTCTTTTTCTTATTCTTCATCTAAATAGCCAATGTCTGAGCATGCTTCTTTTTATTGATTACTGTATTCATCATAGTTGGCTTCTAGATATTCTTCATAAAGAATAAAATCACTACAAAAATATTCTCTTTTTGAAAAAAAAATCATCAAAACCATAGGGAGTAAAACTAAAGATCTCAATCATTTCTTTTAGGAGTGAGGATTTAGGACAATCTATAGTAAGCTTATAATGGTTTTACGAGAGAGCAATAACTTAATCCAATAAGGATAGAAAGATAAACAACCATTCAATAGACAACATTAATTATATGATAAAAAGGCTCAACTATCAACACAAAAGTGAAACCCTACAAAGATGACCTCTTCGCTTTGTAGATGACTTCGTCAATTCACCTTATTCAGAAATAGACAGTCTCACTAGGCTAATGGTTTCAAAGAAGCTTTCACTAGATAGTGGTTCAGGGAGAATTCTTTTCAAAAAATTGCATATGGTCACTCCAGATTAATGCCAAGGCTAATAGGATTCTTGCAACATATAACACTATTATGATTAACTTGATAGTATTACAACATTCTTCAGACATGATCCTACGCTGATGATAAATCCTTAGATCATGGTTTTGTATAACTAGACTTATAATGACTTAGATTTGTGGCTTTAGGCTCTATTATATGGGTCTATTGTATGGGTTTGTTATATGGGATCTATTGCATGGGATTTATTGTATGGCTCTGATACCATTATTTTTAGAGGGTCACACAGCTAGGCAATGTTGGGCTCTAATAACTAGCGGATATGGAAGTAAACAACAACGAAGGCTGACGACTGAATGGCTATTGCTTCTGAATATTATAAGAAGAAGAAATATTATAGAAGATATACTTATAAACTTATTTGCATTGTAATTTATGATTCTCAAGATCACTTTATGGTGTAAGAGAAGAGCATACTAATTTTTTGTTGGAGTCACTCAAACTCTAATCCTAAAACTCCAAATACTCGATGCCTTCTATGCCTCTATTGTGACTTATTTATAGTATTTTAGCATGACCTGACTAGAAGGTAAAAATGAATATGACTTGTGCTACCAAGTAAACTAGTTAGCACTAAAGGAGGTTTGTTGATCATGCACGATCAACAATGACTGCCCTTTACAAAGATTCCCACTATTTTTCCTTTATTTCAATAATAACGAACTATCATATACAAGAAGCTTCAAAGTCGCTTTACTAAGATACCTTAATTTGAGAGAGGCTTCTATTGTAGCAAAGGAAGTGTCCAACAATGCCCATGGTGCAAACACTAGGGGTATTATCGTAGAAATCCAAATTTTTAGAACATGTTTGCATGAGTCGAAATATTTAGATTAGTGTTTCATCAACACCATTAGTCACTTTCAGTCATATTGAAATCCCCTTAATAAGAATATTCAAAATATTAGAGCTCAAAAGGTTCAAATTGATAGTCAACAACATGCACTTCAAGTGCTTTCATGCTTAGTATGATGGATATCTCAATTTCAAAAATATCTAAAACAATTGAAAATGAAAATTCTAAAAATTTAAAAAATAGAAAAAGTATCCATGATGAAAAATTGGATGTTTGATAGTTGAGAATTTTTAAAAATTCAACAAAATAGAAAAAAAAGAATAAAATAGTAAATATAAAAATTGTCTTTTGGTGAAAACTGCCTTTGATGGCACCTTGGACAAGTACCATGGTGAAGAATTGCTCGTAGACACCATGTATAATAAATAAAACTTTTCCATCCTATAGGTCCTCATCATCATCCATTTTTCCATCCTATATTCATTCCATTTAGTCCAGTCTTCCATCCATCCCATTTTGCACCTTGTCATACACTAGGGGCAAGTGAGTACATCCTATTTCATGAATAAATCTTGGTCTATGCCTTTTGGCTCATTTAGTGACTAGGATACCTTCCATAGTTAATGAGTTGCATGCACTATCCACAAATCTGTCAATAAACACAAGAAAACGTCCAAACATAGATGCAAGTTTCAAACAATCAAACAACACGCTTGAAACATGTGTTTTTAACGTTAAATCTTAGAGATCAACATCAACTTCGATAACATACAATAAAAACAATCCTTTGCCATTGTGAACATTTCCTTATTACCCATCACTTGTCTTATACGAGACGTTTCTTTCTCAAAACCAAACATTTATCTTGTACGAGATGTTCCTAAAATCAGACATGATCCACATCTATCATGTAATCCTTTTTGTTCCTTGGTAGAAGATAATATTGTTGTTTGTTTATTTATAGTTTCTTGTCTTTTTATTTGGTTTATCTTTTTGATCTTTAATCTTTATTTTGATTTTATCTTTTGACCCATACCATGCCTACACAAGGTCACCATGATCACTTCATGTCATGGTGTGCTTTGATATGGTATAAACTGGGGAAAGGTCTATTATTTATGTGTGTTGTGTTTGATGGCTGTCTCATCACAGATCCACCAAGAGCACCATACACCTTGTAAGTGTTAGAGCATCCTATTGTCTATTATTTATTTTCTTGAGTGTCAATGTGTGCATTGGATACATAGTCACCTTGAGTTTATATACCCTGGTGCATAACATCCATTTTTATATCAAATAAAGGTTGCTAATTTTAAAGTCAACAAAACACATCATCATTACTGCATTCATGGTCATGTTTCTTGCATCCATATTTTAATCTTTTCCATCCATCTTTTTTTTATTTTTTATTTAACACTTTATTCTTCTTCTCTTCTTTCAAGAGACCACCCATGTAGTTAATACATAGGTAATCTCTCAAGGGGGCATCTTTCATTTCATCTTTTCTAATTATCGTTTCTCATCTAACTGGGACATATCATCATCTTCTTCATCTCTTCTAATTTTTCTTCTTAGCTACTCTTATTTTATTTGAAACAATGTCACTTCAAACATTGCTTCAAAGAGGGACAAAATGTAGACACCTAAATTATTCTAGAAAGCCCTAATCATCATGTCATCATTAATTGCATCTATTTATCATTTATCACCTAATTAGTTAATAACCATTTAATAATTTCCATTTATCACTAAATTAATTAATATCGTTTAATAATTTCCATTTATTATTATTGAATTAAATGTGAGTTAGTTATCCATGTTAAATGATAATTTTCATCCGTACGTCTCTTCAATAAACTCCATCATTACTAATATGTTAACTTAGTCTTCATTAGGAAACTTAATTTTTTTATATCCATCACTTCAAGTAACTCTTTCTTCCATCAAGTTAACTCTTCTTCCATTTTAAAAACCTATTCACTCTTCATCATTTAACTAAGCCTGAAATTGGAAACTTCATGTGCACATTTATCCATCACTTTAATTAGAAAATTTAATATTATCCTCTCATGACTTGAATTGAAAATTTTCTAATTTCACTTGAGTTGACTCTAGTGATTTTCTAGTTAACTCAGGTCCTAATCTTCATCCACATCTCTTATTTCTATAAATTCAATCATTTTCTTCATCATTGGAATTCCTCATACATCTAAGCATTCACATTTTATCGAAATTATTCAACCATACATTAAACAAGTCCATTATGTCAAATCTATCACTCATTTTCTTAATATTGTTAAATGGTATTTGATATTACATCCACATACCTTCAAGGCGAATCAACATCATCAACTTATTTTGAGGTTTGTTGTGGCGTTTGTAAGTTAGATTAGAATTTGATTTGATTTCATTGATTTCAAGTTTTCTTAATTTCTAGCTTATAATTTTCAATGCTTACAATAAGAAATCTAAGTTTATGACTATATCTTCAAATATGGTGTAGATGCTATCATATAGAATAATAAAAACTAACATACTGTGGCTCTTTCATTAACATAAGGTGAGTATAAAAGTGGAACAAAAGTAGCAAAGAAATCAATGTGGCTTAGGAGATTACAAAAAGAGATACATATGGGTACTAACTTGAGAATACCATTTTTCTATGTGATAGGTATTTCTCTTACCAATGATCTTGTTTAAAACTAATGAATATAGCACATTGAAGTCCTTGCACACTTTATTTGAGAAAAGTTTTGAATAGTGAAATTACAATTCAATTATTTCAAAGCAATGGTTAGGTGTTAAATATGTATACAAAGCCTCCGTGAGATGCTAAATTCTATACATTTATAATTCTTAGCCTCAAGGAGTTACCATTAAGGGTGAGTGTACATGATAATGACACTTCCTAGTGGATAACATTGTATTGCAAGACCTATAGGCATTACGTATCTCATCTTTTAGATTCATTCTTCCATTTGTAAAAAGCATTACATATAAGTCCTATAGGAAAATCGAAGGCCTATGAGAAAAATGTATTGTAAATAACCCATGGGGATGTTTTGAGGAGGTTCTTTAAAAAGAGCTCTAAAAGAAAAATTTAAAAACCTCTTTTTGTACTATTCAAAGAAAATTGAGATCTAAACTGTGAAAATCTAGGTTATTATGTAGCCTAGAATGAATGGTCTTCACCATTGAATATATTTTATCCACATGGAATTCCTATCAAAGAAATCTTGTGTGACTAAGAACACTTTATCTTCTCTTTTAACGAATTTTACAACATGAACCCCTTGATAATTTTAAGGGGAAGTGTAAGAGCATGAAATTTATTACGGGATCACAATTAGTTATAAGTGGTACTTGTAATATTAATAATACTATATTATAATTATATGGTTTAGCCTTATAATGTTAGTAAAATTATGAGCATTCACTAGGTTATTGTTTTTCTTGGTGAAACCCTAGTTGTAGTTGACGTTTCTCCTTTGTATTGGATCCATTATGGCCTCCAACTCCTTTAGAGATGATGTTTCCAATAAATTATCTATTGGAAATATGAATTATATTCTCAATCAAAATTATTCTTGAGGTCAAAGCTTCTAAAAACCCAATTAAGAGTAGGTAGATCTATGCATTGTTCAATGCTAGGAGGAAGTTCCCATGGTCAGTATCCCCCTAGATTAGACTACAAACTTGCTCATTATAATATTTGAAAGAGATATACTTGTAAATTTTATGGGAGCTTGGCTATTTCCTAAGCAATTGGAGCAATGACAAACAAAGAGTGACACCCAAGGATTTCTAGTTTAGTTGAAATGGAAATATGTGGTTTTGGGTTCTTTGTGGTAACCTTCACTAACAAAGATGACATAGATCTCATATTTTGAAGTGAACCATGGTTTTTGGGCCCCTGTGGTCTCTAAAACAATTGGAATTTAAACTTTTACCCTCTTGAGGATAATTTTTTGAAGGTCTATGTTTGGGTCAAGCTTCCATTCCTTCCATTACATAGATGGCATGAAGAGGATCTTAAGACAATTAATAATGCGATTGGAACTTTCAATACTTGGGGTAAACCCTTAGAGTGGACTTTATTTGTTGCACATATTTATGTAGAGGTTGACATAGCGAAAGGTCCTTTGGAATTTATTGCTCTCAAGTTGAATGAGCTTGTGCTCACAAAAAAAATATGTTATGAGATAATTCATTTCAAATGCAACACGTGCCATGATCATGATCAATTTCAAAGATACTATCCTAAAAATACAAATGAATCTAAGAACCCTAAATGAAAAAACAAGGTTTTCTAGTAAGCCAAGAAAATAAATCAAAAACATGTAGTAAGATTGGGGCCTTCTAATAGTGTTACTAAAATTTCCAATTTTTTGAAGCTTTGGATCGAGAGGAGAAAGTTAAATATAAATTCTCCCATCTAGTTATAGAAGAGTAGCAATTGGAATAAAATTTAGAGGTTATTTAGGAACAAAATATATGGACAAGTTCTACTCTCACACCCAAAAAAAAAAGGGATTATATCCATCCCTTTTTAGGAAGAAGAAAAATAAATAAATGAGGAAGAGATCCCAATCTCTCCATCTCCTCACCAAAACCATCATTTTGAAAGGGGAAGAAATAAAAACATAAAGATAAAAACTAGGGAAGTAGCTAAAATGTAGTAGCAGGCAAGTAGGCAACAATCAACTTGACCATGAAATCTAAACCCAAAAACGTAAGCAATGAAAGTTTTGTCCAAGAATGTTAGAGGTCTTGATTATAATCACAAATGTCTCTACTTAAAAAAATTCTTAAAAAAGAAAAGATAATACTTTTTTATTCAAGAAGCAAAAATGGATTCTCCTTTGGCCAAGCTGATGATGAATAAAATTTGGCAAAATAGTGAGTGTTTGGCCTTGACCTTTAGGGGAGCCTCTAGAGGTATTTTAACTATTTGTTCTTCAAAATTCCTCCTTGAAAATTATTGTACTCCTAGATTTAGAATCAAAATAGGAAACAACAAATTTTAGAATCTATTCCAAATCGAGAAATATCTTAGATAGAGTGAATGGAGACAAAAGGATAATAATGCAAAATCAAAGCAAAAATACACCAAAACTCCATGATTATTTTGATGTGCTTTGTGATGTTAAAATGTACATGCTCAAATTGATAAAATGTCTCTCCAAATAGATTATTTGTGCACATGGAGATGAAGGATGAAGGGGTTGATTTATAGTTTTAGATGAGAATGTGAATGGTGGAGATTCAATCTCAATGGAAAATTGAGATTGAATGGTAGAAGTAGGGAATCTTCATTAACTAAGAATAGTCAAGGGAGTTCTAGGGGGCGATGATAATTATCTTTTAACTTTTATTTATATTGGATAAATAGGTGTGCATGGGATACAAATTGTAGAGAATAATGAAGGGGGTTATATTATTATTAAATTTAAAAAAAAAAAATTATCAACAACGAATAATAGATAATATATTATTTGGAAGTGGATAATAAAATAGATTTTTAACTATTTAATTGGAAAAAGGGATTTATGGAGATACTATTTTCTTAAAGATGGAGAATGAAAGGGAGAATTTAGGACGGGACAATGAAATGTGAGTAGGTTACAACTATGATGTGACATAATGTTATAATGTTAAGTGACATTAGGCAATGACTAAAATAAGTGTCTATAATTACATTAGAGTTTCTCTTAGAAATTTTCCTTCAAATACTTTGATTACCATTACAAATGTCCACTCCCCATTAGTAATATCAATAAAAAACTTGATAGGACTCCATAAAAGAAAATACAAATATGGCCAAACCTAGGAACTGGTTGATTGAGGAAGATTCAAATGTGGTTCTTATCCAAAAAGAGAAGATTGAAGACCTCCTATCAAAGATAGTGCAAAGGATGATGCAAAATAAATAATTAGCTATTTATTTAAACTAGGAATTAGGAAAAAGACTATGGAGTTGATTAAAGCCTACATCGGTAATCCTTGGATGGCCTCTTTGGTAAATGATAGTCCTACCCCTTTCTTCAAGATTTCTAGAGGCCTTCATCAAGACTTATTTCTCTCCCCTTTCCTATACTTAATCACTACGAAACTACTTGGTAGACTGCTTGAACAAAA
This sequence comes from Sequoiadendron giganteum, assembly GCA_007115665.2. Lineage (NCBI taxonomy): Eukaryota > Viridiplantae > Streptophyta > Pinopsida > Cupressales > Cupressaceae > Sequoiadendron > Sequoiadendron giganteum. Next base: position 347,654,521 of record CM021105.1, on the reverse strand, counting down.
AAGAATTCAAATACAACTTTTAGGAATCCCAACATCTTGGGAGGTAAGGAAATTAATCATTCTTAATTTTCCGATGATACTCTTTACTTAGAAGATCCTCTCTACAATTGCTAGAAGGTTGACAATGCTCTAATGGTCTTTTTGAAAGATGTGAGTAGCAAAGCCAATAGTTTCAAATCTATCATTTATTTCTCCAATTGTTTGCTTGAAGAAGTTAATATATCCAAAAAAATTGGCTTCAAGGTAAGTAAAGATAGTTCTTTTACCTATCTTAATATTCCTATTTCCTTTGACAACTTTTAGAAAAAATCCTTAATAAAATGGAAGTTAGGCTTAATAGTAGGTAAAAATATTGGTTGAAACCTTTTGTTAGAGTTATACTCATTAATTTAGTTCTCATTTTATTCCCAATCTATTAAATGAACATTATATATTAGTCCTATTGGGGTGATAAAAAAAATAGAACAACTTTTTTTAAAAAATATGTGGGAAGGAGGTAAATATGGTGATAAAAAGAGATCATTAGTTAATATGGACTAGATAACTAAAAGTGAAAAAGGAGGTTTGGGTGTGGTGTCTTTTGTCATCATAAACATTCCTCGGATGCTAAGCTTATTGAGAGGATGATCACAACCAAAGTCAAATGGTGGGTTAGATGCCTTTAAAAAAATCACATTATTAAGAATAACATAAAAAAAATTGAGACGTTATTAAGAATAACATTATTATTTGCAATTATGTAAGGACTATATCTTCATTTTTGGAGGCTAGTTAGGTTTATGCATGTCATTTCTCTTCATTTATCTTGGATGTTAAAAATGGAGAGAGAATCAATTTTTCTAGAAGACAAGATAATGTGTAACTTTAGGCCTTCAATATTTGATCAACTCAAAGCCTATTTTTCCTCCAATAACCTTACCTCCTTGTCTCAAGTGGCTAATTATGGCAGATGTCCTAGTGTCAAAATCTTATATAGATATTTCAATCTTTGGAGATCTTATAGAAATTTGGAAATCCTTAATTACTTCTATGGACAGACATTTCCCTCTTGATCCTTTTTGAGAATGATAGATTAATATGGATAAGTATCAATGGATCTAGCTCCTACTTTGTGTGTAAGGGATATAATTTGCTTCAAGGTTCTTCTCCTCAACTATCAATTTGGAAGCACATTTACCATAACTTTGTTATACATAACATTAATTTATTTTTATGGTTATAGTATTGTAGAATCAACACATGACTATCTTCAAAAAGGAATTTGGTAGGCCTACATAGATGCTCCTTATGTTAACATTCAAATAGTGATTCAAAGTATAGTTTGATCTTGATTGATTAATTTACTAAAAAGATAGGTTTAATTTTTGAAGAATGATGATGTGTTGTCTACTTTCAAGGACTTTAAGGTAGAAGTGGAAAACCACACTCATAAGAAGATCAAGAAGTTACAAACAAATAAAGGAACAAAATATATCTATCGAGTGTTCACAAAATTCCTTAAACATTGCATAGTGAGAATTGAAAATTCTTCATACTCCACAATAGAATTAGTCAAAGTTAAGAGAAAGAAACATGCACTCATGATGATGGTTTGTATGTTACAAGCTCATAATTTGGTCATGGGTTAGTGGGAAAAAGCAATGAATTGTGCTCATTACATTAGTAATTAGGTTCTAACAAAGGTTGTGAAGGAGGTGACTGAAGAAAAATGGAGAGGAAAGAAGTCTTTCTTATCTCACTTCAAATCCTTTAGGAATGTTTCACACACAAACACACACATTCTTAATGAGAACAAAAAAAAACTTGACACAAAAAGTTAAAAGTGCACCTTTGTTAATTATACCGAAGAATTAAAAGCATAGAGACTATATGATCCGATGATATAGAAGGTGCTTATTCACAAAGATATATTTGATGAACGAAAATTTGATTCAAAAGTAAGTACACTTCAATTCCCAATCTACTAGCTCCTAATATATGTTCTACTAAGGGTTCCTTCTAGTTGAATTTGTGCAATAAAGATGATGGAATGAAAGCACAATCATTCATCAACTTAAAGAAGTGTGAGATATACACAATAGTAGAAAAATGCTCCTAGTAGTGGCAACAAAATACTTGAATTTTTCATTTAGAATTTTCATAATGCTTCAATAGAGGTAGATGTGACAAATTCTACAAAGATAAGAAGTTAATTTGTAAAGCATGCTTTAATTTTTCAAGTACACGATTTACATGATCTAAAGACATTTGGAAACCAAGGTCAATTCACGTCGAGAAGAAACAATGCAAGATGAGTAATGCTTCTCATAAAGAATCAAACTTGGAAGTGGTGTCAACTATTGAAAGGTAAGGTCATTGACTATAAGTGGATCTACAAGAGCAATTTCAATTCAAAAGAGGTACTTTTTGAAGTACAAGGCTCAACTTGTAGCCAAGGGCTAGTTATAAACTGAAGGCATTGACTTCAATGAATATTTTCTCTAGCTACATGGTTCACTACAAGATGACAATTTGTTCCATTGTAGTAAAGTGTAAGTGATACAAGCATCAATTTTATGTCAAGAGTGCATTTCTTCATGATAATTCAAAGAGACCATGCACCCACCTCCTATGCTTGTGGAGAGGAACATAAGATTTGTAGATTGAAGAAGTGATTTTATGGTTTGAAACAAGCACCTCATGTGTGGCATGAAAAAGATTGATAAATAGCTTCAAATTTTAGGTTTCAACAACTTTGAAAAGGTGATCAATCTATAAGTTATGATGACTAATGGGAAAATTCTTATTATTGTTCTCTTTGTAGACGATCAAATTCTTATAGGGAACATTGTTGATTTGATTACTAAAATGAAGAATTAATCAACAACATGGTTAGAGATGATAGATTGAGCATTGCTTCTCTACTTTTTGGTTTTACAAGGTTGGTAACAATAAGATGGGTTTATTCTCATAATTAAAGTATATCAAGTAGTTGTTGGCATCATTCATGATGTAAGACACAAAACTTGCCAAAACTCCATTTGAGAATGGTATATAGTTGATAAAGAATATATGGACAAACAATCGAAATCCTACGAAATATCAAAACCTATAAGTTGTTTAAAAAATGTAGGCAAACAACATTGTAGATGTAACTAATCCATAATGTGCATAACAAAATATAAATAAATTCAAGTTATTGTGCAAATGCTTATAAAACATTGCATTCTCATATTAGTCTCATACAACTTCCCAAACCACCCTAACTTCTAATCAACTACTAAATCACTAAAGCCACTTTATTAAAATGTAAAACCTTATTTTTTCCAGCACTGCCCATTAAGGTTTACATTACACACAAAACATGCTAATTAAAAAACACAAAAACATATTCTTTAGAAGTTTTTCTTTGAAGAAACATATCTTGGACTAGGTAGAACTTCAAGTTGCCTTGAAACCCTTATAAAGGTGTATCTCTTGAGTTGAATTCTCGAGTTCACAAATTAGCATCCCCCTAAACTTTGAGATCACAAATCTCCCAAATTATCAAACAATCCATGTTGAGTTACATTCACAATGTTTCATCAAGTTCTATCATGACACTCAAAAGGGTATAATTCCCAAGATCCACATACTCTTAAACTACTTGCACAATAATCCATATTGAGTAAGTTTACACTAGATCCTTTTTTATCTTCAAAAAGTAAATTTATATATGCATTCTTCAATATTGTTAACATCTAAAGAAAATAACACACATGAAAAAAATGCTTCTCATGCAAAGTACCAACTTTGAGCAAGAAACTAGTTTGAGATGATGAAAATCCTCTAGCCTCTAATGGATCCAACATCCAATTTGTCCTTTATTACCCTTCATTCAATTGATGTCACATTCAACTCTAATAGCACAAGCATGTGACTATATGGAGGCCTTATCAAATATAGGAAAAATGACCCCCAAAATACAAGCATTATGTGTGATCATATTTAAATGTTGAAAATAACAAGTATCGATTTTGATTGATAATACACCCATACACTAATCAACTTTTTTCTCCATTAAAAAAATGACTTTAACCTTTGAAACCTTCATCCTATCTTCAAGTGTATAAAAGGTTGTCTTAAGGATTATGAATTACACAACTCTTAATTCCAAATGAAACTTTTACCAATTGAATTATCATTGGACAATTTTTCTTTCAAAGTGCTTTTGGATATTTCTCTCACCATCTGCAACTACCACTTTTTTGTTTTCATGCTACATTAAAAAACTTCTCCTAAAACCACTTAGTACTACAAGTTACATTTTATGGATTTCTATGACATTGTATAGAATTTAAAGAAAAATGAATACATTGATACATAGGTGGTTGAAGCTTGCTCGATGTAATTGTGAATATGCAAAACTAATTACTAAAGTATAGACCCACACCTCAAAAATTTACACACAACCTTTTGCTAGTCATCTATGCCTTATCAAACATTGCCCTCAACAACTTTAAAAGTTTCAACACCATTTTTAATGGCTTCAAGGAAGTGTTAGAAATTCAATGCCATTTCATTTCTTATGATGTAGAAATAGTTATCAATGCCTCTTTTGCAACAAAGTGTACCACTTCAACCAAAACTTCAATGTCAAGTTTAACAATAAATAGTAAATATTGTTACCAACTGCTTATATAATGTAGCAACAAGAAAACAAATTAAATGGCCAACACTATTTTTTCTTGTGCATTATTGAAAATACATCCTCCATGAATTTAGGAGACTCCTTGAGCAAGAAATCATAAAAATATTTTAGCCATTAGCTCTAATAACATGTTGAAAAAATGCAAGCAAACAACGTTGTAGATATAACTAATCCATAATGTGCACAACAAACTATAAATAAATATTTTTGACTATTTGAGCTAATTACGGGGCATAAAACATTGCATTCCCATATTAGTCATGTACAACTTCTTAGACTACCCTAACTTCCAATTAACTACTAAGTCACTAAGGCAATTTTATTAAAATGTTAACCCTAATTTTTCCAACATTGGGAAGCTTGTTGTATCTTACCCATACTTGGCCTAATATCCTTTTTGATGTTAGATTGGTGGCTTAGTTTATGCAAGAACCACACAATAGCCACATAAAATATGCAAAGCATATATTGGTGTATGTGGAAAGTACTCTAGATTATAGACTTGTTTAAAAGAGATGGATGCATTATGTATAACTACAAAAATTATCATTAGGCAAAGGATATAATCATGATAGGTCTACTTCAAGTTATGTCTTCATGTTGGGAGATTCTTTAATTTGATATTCTCTAAGTATAATAGTGTTTTAGAATCAACAACAAAGGCAAAGTGCATTGAATGCAACAATGTGGCTACGAGAATTGCTAGATTGCTTGCATGTGCTAATGTTTTGTTGTGACAATTTAAATGTTATTTGTATTGCGAAGAATCTTGTCTTTCATTTGAAGATTGAGCATATTAAGATCAATTATCACAAGGTTTGTGAACTATTGGAGCCTTAAAAGATTCAAATTAAGTATGTTGCAACTAAGGATGAAGTGGTAGACATCTTCATCGAGCCATTATAGTAGAATAAGTTTGTCAATTTTCGACAATAGTTGTCTCAAAAAGCTTGTCATGAGGGGGTCATCATCATAACATCCTCTTTATTCATCTATTATCTACAATAAATGCATTTTTAATCTTTCAATTTCGCATAAGGGGTGTTAGAATAATGATGTTATATTGTATTTATGTCATACTACTTTAATGCCTATAATTAGGGGGTCCAAATTTATCCCGTGGAATGTATCTCATAGATCACTAGTTTAATTAGTATTTAAAGACATCAGTTGTACTGTGATTACTACCATAGCTATGTTGTGTAACTAAAAATTCAGGTAGTGAATCAATGAAGTTGCGGTACCTAATGTAGTCATTTTTAAATTTGTTTATATAAGTGGTTTAACCCTTTTTCATTTGACACACAAGTTCTAGTAAGTGTTTTTCCTAATATACTATTAATACTTTGTTTTTTTGCTTCCAAGGAAAAGCCACCTACCCTTTTGATGCACCAAACAATTTTGACGAGTTTGACATATATTATTTCAAGGCAATTGATCCCTAGCAATGCTTGCATGCTAGTATCCAATGGTGGAGGTAACTAGAAGAACTTATCAAACCACCTGACCCTAGTTTCTCATCAAGGTATTGGTTTTTGCCCTTAGACAATAATGAGTTTGGACACACAAAGCTTCTGCAAAACCAACCTAATTACAACCACACAAATGACAATTTTTGTCAAATTTAAACATGCATTTTATTAAATTTCACAATCATACAACATAAAATGATATATCAATGAATAAGCTTCCAGGTTATATGATAGTATAAAGAACATCTTACTTATCAAAAAACTCTAATGGTTCCCTTGGTCGTCGAGTTTTTCGCAAGGCTACCCATATTGACCTCTACCTCCACTCTGCTTCTCACCATCATCCCTACCAAAAAAGTGGTGTCCTTAAAACCCTAGCCTTGAGAACATACCAAATATGTGATGAAGAAAACTTAAGCCAAGGGTTGGCCCATCTACTCAAAGTCTTCATCCTAAATGGGTACAAAAACAAACAGATCTCTAGAGTCTTTAACCATACCAAAGCTATTTTCTTTTCCAACTTTGTTACCTCTAAACCCGAGCTCCTCCCTAGTGCTTCTCTTCCCTATATTGAAGGCCTCTCCCAAAAGATCTCCAAGATTCTTCTAAAGAAAGGGCTTCATTTCTCTTTCAAACCTTTTTCCACTGTGAGACATTGTCTCCCCTCTTAAGGACCCGGGGGACATTTTACTTGAGTTCGAAGTTTATAAGGTGGTGTGCTCTTGTGGCATCCCTTATATTGGTGAAATAGGTTGTTCCTTTTGCACAAGAATAAAAGAGCATAGTGCAGACATCAAACGTGACCGTGTTTGCAAATCTACACTTGCAGACCATTCTTCTTCCACTAAACACCACATTTGCTTGGAAAACACACAATTTTTGTGCAAGGAGTACAATTTTTTCAAGAGGAAGCTTAAAGAAGCCATTCATATTAACAACCACCCCTCCAATCGTGATGAGGGTAACACTCTTTGTATTGCTTAGCAACCCTTGCTTTCTAACCTTTGCAACCAAGATCTTGCCTAGTTTGTTCCTTTCTCTTAGCCTTTGTGCTTTGTCCTTAACCCTTGTGGCCCTCTTTTCATTTTCTCCCTCTCCTCCTCCACCCTACCTTCTCTCTCCCCCTTTACTCTCCCTCTCCCAGTATCTTTCCTCCTATCCTTCTTCCTCTTTGGTGGAACGACGTATCCTTTCCTTCTTTCTTTGGGCTCTCCTCCTCTTTCCCTCTCTCGATGCTTCCTCTTGTGATCCTTTAGCTTTTTCCTTTGTCTCTTCTTTGGTAAGTCTTGCTTTTTACATTTTAATTTCTTTTCATATATATGTATGTACATATCTATGTATGGATGTATATATATATACTACATACATACATATACATATATTCCTATATGTGTATTTTCTTTTTTCGTTTTTACTTTTTCTTGTTTATATATATTTATTTTATATTTATTATCTTTGTGTAGTTCATTAGTGTGTGTGTGGGTGTGTGTATTCCACTATTAAATATTTTATGTTCATAGTATTTATATAGCAAAATCTCTTTTTACAATTTAATAATTGCAATTTTTTAATATTTTGTCTCTTTCTTATATATCTATCTTTACATTGATATACTTTATTTTCTTTCGAATTCTTGATAGTTTTAATCCTCATTTAATTGTTTTTTTCATTTATTGCCTTCTATTTTTGCATTCTTAGTACTTGTTTTATGTTCTTCTTTTTCTTTTGTCTTTTATGTTCATTTTCTTATCTTCCTTTCTTTATGTTTAAATTAGCTATATATATTTATATATAGTTGATTTAATTATATAGTTATACATCTAAATCAACTATATGTGTGTGTGTGTGTGTGTGTTTGTGTGTGTGTGTAAATCAACTATATATACATACACATATATAGTTGACACACACACACACACACACACACACACACACACATATATATATATATCCTTTAGCTTTTTCCTTTTTGTTTATTTTTGGGTTAGTCTTGCTTTTTTCATTTTAATTCTTTTTATACATATGTATGTACATATCTACCTATGGATACGTATATATATTACATACATACATATACATATATACCTATATGCGTATTTTCTTTTTTCATTTTTACTTTTTCTTGATTATATATATTTATTATCTTTGTGTAGTTAGCTAGTTTGTGTGTATGTGTGTATATATATATATTCCACTATTAAATATTTTATGTTTATAATATTTGTATAGCAAAATCTCTTTTTACAATTTTTTATATACTCTTTTTTATAAATTTGTCTTTACATTGATTTACTTTATTTTCTTTTGAATTCTTGATAGTTTTAATCCTCATTTAATTGTTTTTTCCTTTATTGCCTTCTGTTTTTCCATTCTGATTACTTGCTTTATTTTCTTATTTTGTTCTTTCTTCTTGCTTTATTTTCTTCTTTTTCTTGTGTCTTTTATATTCATTTTCTTATCTTCCTTTCTTTAAGTTGCGTAAGGCAGAGTTTGGTTTTTTAGGGGTGATAGTGGAAAAGTTGACAGATAAGTTACCTTTACTGCCACTATACAAAACCGTACATGAGAATTTCACCTCATACGGCTTCTCGTTCAATTCTTTTGAAGTAGGACATTTTTGTTTTTCGAGTATTCCCTTTCTTCATTATGAAAACTTGATTAGACAGTTTTCGTGTTTTAACATGAATGATTATATATATATATTCCATTTTTTTATAACAAAAAAACTATGCGACTCCTTCGGGATTCATTTTTCTTTCTCTATTAAAAAGAATAAGAATGACAACCTTTTTTTTATCCATTATTGTTAATATGCTCATTTTTTATTTATATCTCGAAATATCATTTTTTTTTTTTGAATCACAAATTCAATTCAAAATTGACGGGTTAATGTGAGCTTATCCGTGTAGTTATCCATTATTTAAACTAGGAATCGATTTGATAAAAGATTTTGACTTTCGTGCTTTGGTTTGGGTGGCATGGTTTGGCTGCTCAGGATTATTTCGATGGCCTATGATAAAATGTATCAATAGAATATATTCTTCGTTCCGAGCGGCTGTGCCCGCCAATCGGCAATATAAACTGAGAAAGTCTAGGGAAAAACAGTTCTTTTTTTAGTTAGTTAATTACTTCACTATGCTGCTGGCTCAATTTTTGATTTTTGACTGAATTGCTAGTATCAGTCATCTTGTTTATTTGGATCGAGAGAAAAGTGATAACTCAATAAGAAAAAGATTGTACTACGATAGAAGATGGTTCCACTTGTTTAAACTCGACAATCAACATGAAGGCAATTTAATTCCATTATGTCGATCCAAATAGAATAAGTCTATCCAGAATATAAAAAACTCTTTACCTACTAGGTTACATAGTTTAGTTACAAATTTTCTTGAAATAAAAGGTCAATCTGAAATGCCATGTCATATCTGGCATATACTTCTCCTCTGATTCCATTCTTTTTTCTTTTTTTTGACGAGGTTTTGAAAGAGTATGAAAGCAAGATAGAATTTCCGGAGAATAATGATAGAGTTTCGTGGAGTTTCTCGATTCTTTGGGAAGTTCTTACAATTTTCCTTCTAGATGAGGATAGGAAAGGGATATAACTCAGTGGTAGAGTGTCACCTTGACGTGGTGAAAGTCATCAGTTCAAAACTGATTATCCCTAAACCTAATGTGAGTTCTTCTCTTTTTATTTCTGTTCGCTCGTTTTTATATCGTGAAAAAAAGAGGCTAGGGGGTATAAAAGAGGCTAGGGGGTATAAAAGAGGCTAGGGGGTTTACATTTATAATAATATTAGTTGAAATGTCATTTCATACCCACCATAAAAGATAAAGTCTAACGTGTCATTAGAAGGTTGATACGTATCAACCTTTCAATGAACATTCTATCCTATAATGGAGGACAAAAACTCATAATTTCTCACATTGTTAGATAATATTAGAATATATACATGTATATTTAACAATAATAACGGGTATATGGTTTGAACTAAACAATACAAATGACCAAAAAAATTTTCATATATAAAAAAAACTATTTATTTTCTATTTTCTTCCTCTCATTTGCATATATATATTTGTGTTTTGCTCCTTATTTATTAATCTTTAAGGTTTGTTGTCTTTTATCTTATTATATTGTTGCATTTTTGTGCTTCTTTCTTATTTTGGGTTTATTCCTTTAAATTCATTCATTCTTAAAGCTTATTTATATTTATGTTTTTTATTCTTCTCCAAATCTTGTCTTACTTTATTTTTGGTTTTTATAGTGTTTTCTTTTATTATTAAGCTTTGAGGCTTAAGCTCTCCATTCTTGTGTTGTTTTTATTTGCATACTATATTGTTGCACTTTTGTGCTTCTTTCTTATTTTTGGGTTTATTGCTTTAAATTCAATCATTCTTAAAGCTTATTTATATTTATGTTTTTTCTTCTTCTCCAAATCTTGTCTGTCTTTATTTTTGGTTTTTATAGTGTTTTCTTTTATTATTAAGCTTTGAGGCTTAAGCTCTCCATTCTTGTGTTGTTTTTATTTGCATATTTATATTCTTGCATTTTTTTGGTAATTTAGTTGCCTCATTTCTTTTGTTTGAATTTTTTAATTGTTCTTTTTTCCTCCTTGAATCGTGTGCTTCTTAACCTCCCCTTCCCCTCTCTTTTTATCTGGTGTAAGTCTGCAATCAACCATTTTCTTCTCCTCTTGCTCTCTACCATCCTGATAATGGATCACGGAATGTGATCCGAAATGTTGATGCAAAAAATTTAAACACAGTCAAATCCAGAAACAACATTGAACCATAATATGGATTGTGGAAACTTGATATCATTAATAAAGAACATTTTTAGAGTCCAACAATTTTTGTATTGAAGTGGGGTTGGTGCAAGTGACGGAGAGCAATACTAATCATTATGAATAATATTGTTAACAATTCAAACTTCTCTCAGTAATATCGTTGTATGCTTCCATCATTATTGAGCTCTGTATAGAAAAAGAATTGCACAAATGCAATAAAATTTCTGATTGTGTTTCACCAGTAATATTCGGTGAAAGATGAGCCTAGCCATAACAGATTGAAAGATTTGTTTGTTAAATAATTTTTCATTTGTTTCAAAAACAATAATTTTATCTTGTTAGAAAACATTTGATTATCTAACGAGGATAAGAGAAATGCAATAATTAATATCAAATGCCTAGTTGAGTCATGTTACTGGTTAAGGCAAATGAGGATATGAAATTCTATTTACTGTGGGACCTAAAACATCCAATCGAAATATTTTGTATTTAGTACAGTGCTTAAGATGAAAGTTTTGAAGAATGATCACGAGGCAGAAGGAAATGTTTGGTCAAAGGCTAAAAACTAAAGTTCTGTTTAAGGTTTACAAGGCTACATAGCAATCATTGATGCAGTTCATACTGCCACTAAGCTTGCACAGATTCTGGCACTTTATAAACTATTAAGCCATTTGGACTCTGCAAACACAAACTCATTATTAACATGATATATCTAAACTGTGGCTAGAGAGATTAATTCTGATGAAAGAAAAGAAATGTGAATAACATATTTTTCTACATTATTGCTTGTTGCAAGTTTAGAGTCAAATATACATATTTATATTCTACATATTAGACACGCCTGTGAAGTTAAGCAGTTTTGGTAGTCATCCATGTCTTAAGTTTAACAAAAAATGATCACATGAATAAAAACTTTGCTGTGTAAATAAACCATCATTTATCGTGAAATTAACTTGAAAGGTGCCTGATATTATTTCCATCTAAAATATTGAATAAGAATGTTGACATATGCTGCACTGCTCTTGTGCAATATGGAATAGCATAAATTCTAAGTATAGGTTAGCAACCTCATCATAGGCACACTCATCAGGCTGTCTCCTAATTATTGGTTCACAAATTCTATCAATATATTATCCACAATATAAGATGAGATGTTTTAGAACAAATACAAGAATTACATCAAATCATTTTCATTTTTTGAAGTTTATTAACCATCTCGACATTCATGCAAATCTGAGTGAATTTTCAACAACAATACTTCTCAACTATTTACCAGACGAACAGACATGCACACCATTGACAATACTTTGCAAAGCTGCTGGAAGAACCGATTCTTCACTTCCAAAACTTCCCAGAGGCAGAAGCATCCTACCAATTTCAGTGCCACATCCATCTGTGAAAGGCAACTTGCAGCTAATTTTAGTTGCAACTTTTCAATCACATTCACATTTCTTCAACTTCTTCAGGTTTTGGTATTCCCTTACTATTTAGTTTACATCTTCCTCTCGGCGCCTTTGATCCCAATGACAAATATAAAGCATAAGAACAAATCAGCTATTACAATATGCTAATCACAAGGTATTTCCTTCTCAGAAAAATTTAGTCAAACTTCTCTTCTGATGCCAATCAATTACAAGCAGCTATGCAACAGGGTCATTGGTGTGTACCTCAAAGCAAATCATATAAAACTATTTGATTTTATGTTGCGGACTATGCTTATATTTTGCAGACTGTGTTCTGCACTGATGTTCATACAATCAAGGCAATGACTAGACTAACTCCTAATAAGTGAACATGGAAGTATGGTACAGAACAGTTAGAGGGCAGAGCAGTCAGTGATATGCAACTTCAGAGAACCATCATGGATTTTGTTAATTAATAATTATTGAATCTTGGGTCGAAATTTTCATTATAAATGGGAATCAAAAAAATGAATCTACCTTGTATGTGGAAGTAATACAAAACTTTCAAATTTGCTGTGTTGACCAGCTGTCCTTCTACAAGGTCTGCCAGTTGCTGTCAAGGGGTTATCAGTTTGAATTTTGGCATCAGATGGCAGCATGCACACTGCATCCAAACAATTAGAACCCAAATTTTCATTTATTCTTTCCTGCAAGTTTGATCTAGCTTTCCCAGTCGTTCTGCTCCGTCGCTTTCCTTTTGTAAATTCGAAAGATGGAGTAACTCCATCTCTTTCATGAGAAATCTCCTCTGATATGAATTCACTGTTTGCAAAGTAAAAAAATTCAATTTACCATATTTGATATCTAAATATTTAAATTTTTTATATATGTATACAGGGAGATTAAAAGAGGTACAAGAAAATCACTGATATTCTGTCAACCAGACTGCAAAACTGACAGATAATTGACCCGCCATTTTAGAAGATCAGACTTGAATTTGCAAAACATAATCATCAATTCAATTACCATGGCTGTGCTCCTAAAACAAAAGATCATGAGTGAAAGAAAACTAGAAAACCTTTTCTTCAATAGAAACATTCAAAATCAAGAGAATACCTCTTGAGTAATCCAGAAACAGTTCATCCATCATTTTGGAAATTAGCTTGTAAAGAAGAAATAAAGAACCACATGGATGTAGGCTAATGTGGGCTTAGTAGTTCAAAGTGAAAAATGAAAAAGAAAGGCTTGTTACCTTTTTTAAAATTGTTTCTAAAGAATGAAAGAATGGCTTATTATCTAGAAAGCATTTAGTTGTAATAGGGGGTGTCTTTTTTGTTTTGTTCGTCTCCAAATTTGCTTGGGAAATCACATTGCCTCTGTTGTTTATGCTGAATTTAAATCATCACAACAAGGGGAAGTGTCGAACATGGATCTTCTCAATATCACATGTGATGATCTGCTTTTGACTCTAATTTTTTTCTTTTATTAAGAGACATTTGCATTTGCTTTTAGCTAAGAAGCCAGGTTTAGCAGAGACAGTCTATTAATAGGCAAAATACTGTTTGGGATGGCCTGCAGGTTCACCCAGGGTCTGGCCTGGGCATCTCGGATTTGCTGTTCAGGATACCTAAGCCAGACCCTGGGCGAAACCAGACCATACCTGGGCATAGTGAACATGAACCCACAGGTGATGATGGAAAAATGTGGCAATTAAAGCATTTTTTTAACAAAAAAACACATTATTAATTCCTAATTTGATGTAAAATGACCCAATATGGCCTGTTTTGGCTTGAAGTGAAACAACATTCATTTGATAAATACAAGAGACCAAAACACAACTTTGCCTCCAAGCTGCCATTTTGCATTCCTAAAGCTTGTTGTTTAATTTTTTGAAGGTGAAGGAATGACAAAGGGATGAAGAGCAATATGAAGATTATTGATTACAATTTTGTATTTAACATTTGACATTGAATCAATGAATTATGAGTATTTTGATCTTTTGCAAATTATGGATGCAGAATTTGAATCAACTTTTTGCATATTATTGAGTATAATTTTGTATTGACACAACCGTACCCAGCTGTACTGGACCTGGGGAAAAATATTGCCATTGGCAAACTGGCAACTTAGGCTTTTAGCAAATATTTCATTTGAAACTTGATTTACTTATCTCTCTTTGCTGGACATCTTCTAAATGAAATGACCATGGTAGCAGTTTTCTTGAAAAAACCTTATGTCAAGTACCCAAACCATCACTTTACGGTTATCTTGTTGCATGCACTAACCAACAAATGACATACTCTACTTCCCTATATGCCTCTAATATGTGACTAGTTCAATACAAAAGAATTCCATATGAAACTATATGCAATAGGAAATAATTCAGAAGAATTTTGACTGAAATCACCAAAACAATGATATATGGTACTTCCCTATATGCCTCTAATATGTCATTAATTCAATACAACAAAAATAGTCTATATGAAACCATATGCAATAGGAAATAATTCAAAAGAATTCTGACTGAAATCGCCTAAAGAGGTGGAATAAATCTCCATGGATCTAGCACTAAACACAAACCCAAAAAGCGCATAAGCCAACAATAAGATTCATGCACTGACCAACAAAATAACTTATAAAATCAAATCAATAGAATTTATATTAAGAATCAGTCTCACAATGTGAGGAATCTACAATGGCAAGTTACGCATTCCAGTAAAACCAATAGAAACAAGTAACAACTGATCTACCACTAACTGATCATGGGATATTTGTTAGCTTAACCACAGAGAAGATTTGAAAGTGTTTCATATGTTCGAGAATGGGAAAGGATACTAAAGTTATGAGTTTCAAAAAGGTTTGGGAAAAATACTTGAACTATAAAACATAGAAAAAATGCATTACAGGAGAATATATACAAACAATATAGATTTCAAGACTCAGTGCCTAAGTTACCAGTTCGGTTCGCAGGTTTGGGCAAAAATTTTTTGGGGGTTGGGTTCGTTAATACAAAAACATATAAAAATCAGAAATATATGCATATTTTTAATATATAATAATATTTATAAGTCTTATATAATATTAATAAAATTTATAGATAATATTATAATATAATAATAAACTTATAAATAATAAATTTAATATTAATAAAAAATAAATATAAATATATTATTAATTTTAAAAATTAATTTACATACCTATAATTTTTTTAGTATTGCTATTATACAGTATTAATAAAATTTATAGATAATATTATAATATAATAATAAACTTATAAATAATAAATTTAATTATGATATTGCTATCAGGATTCAACCGTGTAGTTTCAAGTCAAACTCATTGACCCATGTTTAGAGTCCTACTTATCAATAAATTTAATATTAACAACAAACAAATATTAATATATATTATTAACTTTAAAAATTAATTTACATACCTATAAATTTTTTAGTATTGCTATTAGTATTAACATTAGTCCAAGACATTATTGAATTATTATTTTCCTCCTCCTTGCTTGTCTCCCACCCGACAAAGTCAATGACAGGAAGCTCAGGGCCGTCTCCTCTGTAGGTCTCTCCACCAGCCTCACGTACTCGACCGGGGTGGAATTCAGGCCACTGCTCAACTTCACAGTTTTTGATCATGTATTTGGGTACGAGAACAACCTTAATCGCAGAGTTCATGACATCCCTCAGGTGTTAGATTTGAGAGGCTTCTTTCATGACAATTGGGCTAATGAAAAGGTGCAGTATAAGAATGCAAAAGATATAACATTTATGTTATGTTTCATTATCTTGTTCGATCTTTGTCCAGCAGGATCGAACCCACAGGCTGTGGGCCGAACCCTATCCGGACCAGTATCGAACTGGGCCAGTACCTCGAACCAGATCCATTTCAAACTAGGACCAGGGGGATATATGCACCAAACCGGTAACTTAGCTCAGTGCTCACAATAATTCAAAATTTGATGCATCATAGTTCATAGTCAAACAACATTTAGAGAACACTAATAGCTCTTGCATTTCCATAACCTAGATAGACTCTGGGACTTTTAGGCACAAAAATGGCAATTCGGGTAGCTTGAAAATCAGAACAGCCTTCATGTTAATATAATTAGTGCCAGTACCTCTGATCAAATGCATTTGTATTACCAGTATAATAACAATTATATGATCATGATTTTCAAGTAAGTTGATTAAACAATACAGATAGCACTTGGTCATTTTCTTTGGTAAACAAAAGTGCACATTTTTGATGAAGTACTTTTTACAAAAACTGCTATTATTTTTGCTTTTACCATACTGCCATCCAAAAAAGATCTTAATGTAAGAGTGACTAAAAGACTGGTATATGAGATTGCAAAGGATATATAATGCCATTACATCCCAGCTGAATGCTAAAATATAAAAATGTAAATATTTCTACGATTAAGAAAACATAGACCTTAAAATAAAACTTAAAAGTCTAAACCTAAGTTACCAATTTGTCCATAGTAGCCCCTAGATCAATACGATACGGTACAGATACGGGTACGAAACAAATTCGGATAGGATTCGATTTTTTGCTTGTATATACGGGCAGGGTACAATCAATGCTCTGTGGGTATGAAAAAAGCAAATCCAGTTTGAATCCGGCTGCTTGAATGCCTAGGCCGTGGAAAAAGTGACATATTTTACATTTTTAATTAGTTTTTTGACTTAAAGTTGACTTCTAAAAAATAAAATATTGCCTCCAAACACATCAAATAGGTAAAAACACTCTCATTTAACAATTTGTGAATGAAAAACAAGTTTTTTTGCCTCCATTGCTGAACTTTCTCTCTTGCTTGCACAAGCTTGAATAGACTTGAAGGCTGGTCATTGGTTGTTCAAAGTTGATTGTTGTGCTATTCCTAAGCACTTGCAAGTGTTTGTTTGTTGCCAAGAAGATCGTAGAGCAAGATTTGTTCAAAAGAGGTAGGTTTCTTTGAAGTTTTTTAATTTTTTTCTTACATTTTTTTTAAACAAATGAACTATTTTGTTTTGTTTTTAAGTTTTTGTTTTGTTTTCATTCTTCTAAGTCTTTTAGTTTCAATACTAAAATTATTTCAATCTGTTGTGCCTTAGGTATTACAATGGCATTTGCTTGTACTCCTCACACCAATCTCGTTTCAGAATAAACACAACCTCTCCCCTTTGGAAATATGTAGAAATGGTTCAACAATGTCCAGGTGGTGGAGTATATGTTTGGATTTGTAGTCATTGCAAAATTCGATATACGAGCTCATACAATCGAGTGAAAGCGCACTTGTGTAGGATCCCTAATATAGGCATCAAAGCTTGTCTAGGTGTTGATGGCAATGGCCTTCCAGATGACATAGTGTTGAAATATATTGCTAAGCAAGGAAAAGCAGACCAAAAAGCAACCAATCTTAAAACAAGCCATCCTTTGAAGAAAGGATCTCGATCCATGAAACCCCCTACACCGCCTTCTTATTTTCCACCTACAGAAAGCCATCCATTTATGTCCATCCCTCAAGAGCAAATTGTGCCCTCTTCAAATAGAAGATCTAAGGGACCATTGGAAGCTTCATTTCAGAATGAGGCAAGAGAGATTGCTGATCAAGACATAGCAAGATGTGTCTATGCCAATGGATTGGCATTCAATGTTGTTTGTTCACCATATTGGCAAAAAATGGTGAAATCTATTAATGAGGCTCCAAAGGAGTATAAGGACCCAGGTTTAGAGAAGGTGTGTTGCACCTTATTGGAGAAAGAGGGGAAACATGTAGCAAACACTTTAAAGCCCATAAGGGATTCGTGGATCGAAACAAGGGTGACCATCATTTCTGATGGATGTAAAGATGCAAAACATCACCCATTGATCAATGTTATTGACATGTCCCCTAAAGGGGCAATGTTTTTTATAGTAGTGGATTGTGAAGGAAAGGTGAAGGATGGTCCATTTATTGCTAACATCCTTTGCCAAGCTATTGAAGAAGTGGGCCATCAAAATGTTGTGCAAGTTGTAACTGACAATGCCAAAAATTGTAGGGCTGTTGGATTATTGATTGAGGATAAGTATTCACACATTTTTTGGACACCTTGTGCTGTCCAGTCCCTCAATCTAATGCTACGAAAAATTGGATCCAAAATTGAGTGGATCAAACAGGTGTATGCTGAGGGCGAAGACATCCAAATGTTTGTCACCAACCACCATATGACACAAGGCATATTTAGACAATTCTCAAAATTGGAGTTGTTGAAGGTAAGTTAATTCTCAATATTTTTAAATTTTTAATTTTCTTTTAATTTTAAATTTTGATTTTGTAAAATTTAAATTATATTTTTATTTTTATTTTCAAATAGGTTGTTGAGACCCACTTTGCCTCCAACACAATTGTGTTGAGACGACTTATAAAGGTTTGTGAGACACTCTATAATATCAAATATGGTAATCAGCCCTAATTGGTCCATATGGAGGCAATCTAGCATTGAAAGGGAAAATAGGATCAAGCAAAGGATCCTAGATGATAGTTGGTTGGATCGTGTTGAGTATCTCGTCAATTTCACTAAGCCCATATTGAGCATGATTCATTACACTGACATGGATAGACCTTGTTTGGGCGAAGTATATTATGGTATCGACTCAATGATTGAGAAGATGAAATCCATCAACAATGCAAAAGAGGAAGATCTTGAAGAAAAGTTCTTCAAAGAGCTACAGGAAATCATTGTTGATAGATGGAACAAAATGACCACTCCGTTGCATCTTCTCGCTTTTGCATTGAGCCCCAAATATTATAGTGTTGAGATACTTTTTGCTTCATCAAGAGTTGCTCCATATAGGGATGTTGAAGTGGCTCAAGGGTACAAGGCAGCACTTCGTAGACTCTTCACTGATC
Source organism: Sequoiadendron giganteum (assembly GCA_007115665.2). NCBI lineage: Eukaryota > Viridiplantae > Streptophyta > Pinopsida > Cupressales > Cupressaceae > Sequoiadendron > Sequoiadendron giganteum. Next base: position 347,635,307 of record CM021105.1, on the reverse strand, counting down.
GTGACCAACGTGATCGAGTGAGGGCTAAGTTCATGGATTTTGTATGCTCCGATAGTGTTGATCAGAATCTTGATGCTCTTCGAGACAAGTACAAGGTGGATGCTCATAGTTGGTGGTACTTCCATGGGCAAGACTACAGGCACCTCCAACCTATTGCAATAATTTTTTTATCCCAAGTAAGTTTTATATTTTGAAATTTTAATTTTAATTTATATTAATTAATAATTTTGTTTTGTTAAATTTTGTAACTCTTAACAATTTAATTTGGTCTTAATAGGTTGCTAGTTCATCTTCTTTTGAGAGGAATTGGAGCACATTCTCCTTCATCCACTCAATAAAACGCAATAGGCTACATTCAAAAAAGGCAGAGGACTTGGTGTGTGTGCATTCAAACTTGTGCCTCCTTACACACAAGCTAAGTTCCTACAAGAAGGAGACACAAGGAGGTGGGATATTGAGCTAGAGCAGCTTGACTTGGATGATTCCACAAGTCACTTAGCTGCACTTGATATCGATGATGACTATCAGCCTGAAGCAGCTACTGAGCATGAGAGTGGTAGTGCTAGTGCTAGTGGCAGTGCTTGTGTGAGTGCTACTGATGCTATTTGTGGTTCTACACAAAATGTAGCATCTAATGATGCTGATGATGCTTTTTTTGATGACCCATATGATTCAGATTGATCAATGATCAATAATGGCTGATTGTAAACACTTGACAATTTTATGTTTGAACTTTAATTTATAGTTCTATATCATAACATTTGAGTATAAAGTGGTGGTGTATTTTTGCTATGTTATTTGACTATTAATATGGTGGTGTATTCTGAGCTTAATTACTGCTGCAAATATGTATATATTTCTGATTTTTATATGTTTTTGTATTAAGGTACCCAACCCCAAAAAAAATTTTGACCGAATCCCATACCAGATTCTTGTACCTATACCCGAACCCAAAAACGAATTGGTAACTTAGGTCTAGACGAAAGCTAAATGATAAAATCTAAACCATTCAAACTAACAAGAAACATAGATATGCAGCCCCCAGCTCAAGTGATTGTTAGTTTTAAATTTTTATATTTTCACTCTGATGTTTATATATCCTTGTTGGCTTACATTTCCAATTCAGCTTTAATATTTCTCAATTATGATAGGGTCCACCATTTGAAGAAACATATAGTTAGAATAAGGATTTTTATGACATCTAAGGTCTTTATTTTTTATCATTAGAAACCCTTAATAACAGCATTGAACTCTTGTCATTGTCTTATGCTTTTGTTATTATGCAAAATGGGATTTAACTTTTCATTTTGTCATCATCAGAGATAGGAACACTCCCCGCATTGATGTAAGAAATTTATGAGATTGATACAATTAATGCAATGTATGGTTCTGATAATTCCTAAGAAGCAACAATACATAAAGGAGACAAATATCAAGGCACGATTATGATTACTAAAACAGATAATATTGTGAGTGAAGTCAATATAAACAATCGGAACTAAGTCAAAACAGTACTGATTTAAAGAAACGACAGAATAATTGCTCAAGGCTGTATCAAGCTCTCAATCAATCTCAAGAGGTGTGAGCAGTGCAGTTTAGACTCTAGCTATATAAAACACTAAATGCAATGGCAGGAGGAGCAGGGTCATAAAGGCTATTGTAATTGGCTCTAACTTCTACAAAGAAAGAGGATGCCAAAGTGCTGCATTGCTCCCATCAGCAAATGTCCTTGCCCCATCACTCTTCAAATGTATAATGCTTAATGAAAGTAAAAATGGGAAAGAGGCTAACCTAATTATACTTGCTGAACTCCAGCCTGTTGTAAGGCATTAGGTATCAACAGCAAAGAACACAGAATGAATTCTCCTGCTAAACATTAAGCAAAACCTAAAACTTGTCATATCTTTCAAAAGAAACTTCTTATGTACCTAGGCTACATGTTTTGGCGTTCTACAAGAATAAAACATTCAACCCTAAAACACTTGAGTTTATCAACTTTAGTTCTGCACACAAATAAAATCTCAAACCTGTTGTAATTCATTTCTGTGTGAGAACCCATGGAGTATTAAATCATATGGCCATTCAATTTCAGGTCCCTGAAATGGCCTTAAAAGCCTTGTGCTGCAAAAATTAATTGCAAATCATGGAAAGCTTTGAATGAACTGCGAGCTGGTTATCTCAGAAAGCTGCACATTTGACTACACCATAATTGTCAAATCCATCCAGATTTGAGTTTTTCGGTTCAGGCAGAATTGTCCAATTTAGTCCATACTCTTTAATTCCTATAGAAATTTTATTGAATTAATTTCAAAATTCTAGATTTCCAATTTTTTTGACCTCCCAAATGAACCAAATTTTTTGAGTTAGGAACTTTGATTACCACACTCAAACACTTTAGCCTAGTAGTTGGAATCAAATAGATTGATGAAAATTGACAAAGGGTGAGGCACTTCTACAAATTGGAAGAGTATGATGTATAAAGTCTCAACAAAGAATACTGCTATATAACAGTATACCCAATGGCCAAAGCAGCTCTGCAGTTAAATTAAAAAGTTCAGAAACCTTCATTACATTACCTGTCATCATCCTCGACCTTTAGTTGAAGACTCGAACTGTCCTGTCTGTCTGATGGTTTACAAACCGGACAAATAAATTCACCCGTTGGTCCACATTTCTGTTGTAATAGAAGCTCACAATCTTCACTGCCATTGACTGGCTCTTGAAGATAAAGACAGTCAAAATGGTACCACTCATTGCACCTATCACAAGCTATCATTGCTCTTTCTTCATCATAAGGCTTTCGGCAAATGCAGTAAAGCACACTACGGACCTTTAGTGCCTGTATATATTATTAATTTATAGGATATTATTTCGGTGCATCATATGTCTATGTCAAGTATCTCACATTTAGATTTCTTAGATGAAAGTGTTGTTATCTTACCGCTAACTCCTTCCTGAAATCAACAGGCAATCTTTCACCTGCTGCAATAAATTTGAATACCTCATCCAATTCAAGTGCTCCATGATCTGCCACAACCTACCAAAAGAGATGCCAAATTTTAAAGACATTATGAACATATTGTCATATTACAATACTTGGTCTAATAAAAATGACACCAAATGTAATTTTGGAAAACCTGTTTTCCCTGCACTGCCCATTGAGAAGCTATGCGCTCTACTCTCATCATTTCTTGAAGATAGTAATCTTTAGAAGACACCTGCATACAGAGTCCCTGATGCAAAAACAGAGAATGTAGATGCCTTCATTTCTTTAGCTTATGCATCTATTTTTAGAAATTCCATTTCAGGAATTTTAAGTAAAATTAAAATAAAAAAATCTTACAATGGATGTGCTAATTGTTTTGACAACAGCTTTAATTTTCCAAACAGAAATTTACAAAATAAAAGTGAACATGGACAACAATTTATTTATGATATTTTATCATATTGATCTGTTTACATTGTTTGTAAATTTAAGCATATTGCTCAATAAAAGAATTATTGAAGAATTGTGACATACTTCGACCTACTTAATTTTTTTGTTATCATTAACCATCTGTGGTTACATACAAGCAGCTGTATTCAACCAACACGCATCCATTCCTCTTAACCTTATCTATATTTCATTGGTTGGCATTAAAGAGTTCCTTTGACAGAGAAAGGACAACCTTATATGGAGAAAGTTTATATTGTACGTCATGATTGTAGATTAAGGCTCTGCCAACTGTGCATGTTTTATGTACATGTGTTTGAGATCTGAATAGTTCTAATGTAGAATTTGCTTTTGGAATTGGTCATTGCCATTTATGGAACAGTTGATAAGAAGTAAAAGACACCCAACAGAACATTTTAGTGTTGAACAAAATAATGCAATAACTAAAGGCCCCCATTTCTCACTTCCTAGAACACTGTCATTCGATCATATGGGTAAAACTAAAACAGCAACAATAAAAAGTAGAGAAGTGGAGATAGAAAACAGCTACAGAAGTACAGATTGAAAGAGTCATAGAAAGACTTGCACAAACAAAACTAGATGTCCTTTTTTGCTGCATGCTCAATTACAAAAAGCATATATCAACCATAAAAAAGTTCAATATGATAAGACTGTACAAACTTCAAGCAAACCATCTCATAATATTTTCAACACAAATGTTTGAAAAAGTAAAAAGGTGAGCAAAAGTTGAAGATTTTATAAGTGTAATAACCCACCCTAATTTCTTATGCAATTTTTTTCCAATTTCAGTGCTTCATGTGAGCAGGCATTTTGTCAAACAGTTTTCTGACTGTTGTTCTGAGTTAATATTCAGAGAGTATTCGCCATTCGGTACAATTAAAATTGTCTTTTGAACTGAACATTCATAATGAGGTTTTCTCAGATAATTCTCAAAGATATAGTAACATATATGACAAGCAATACCAATTCAATTTAAATTTCCAGAATTTCAATAGATTACCAATTTCAGATAAATTAAACTCAGATTTAATATTGCTGCTCAGATTACAAAAAATCTTGACATTACACCATGTGTGACTGTATTCAACAAACATTAAAATATTTGCTGACCTGTAATTGCATCCTCAAATTTTGGACAGGCAAGCCTCTGAATTTTCTTGCAATGAGTAACTGTATGGCAGAAAGTCCTTATATCACTGGGCAAAGTAAATGTACGGCAGCATAAGAAGGATGTACGGCCCCTAGGAATTAAGCTGCCACCCACTTCCTTGGTCGTCTCCTCTAATGCACTCTAATCACCAGTGTTGAACATTCAAACCTAATGTGGAAGCTACAGACCAATATAATTTGACCACCACTAGCACTAGAAAGAGGCAATGCCTTTTGTTGACTTCTTAGACTCCACTAGCTCTATGTCACCTATCTTGACTCTCCTCAACTTGTACGGCATTTATATTAATTGCTGTAGCTATTCCAAAGTGTACGGCTCTTCAAATGTTTGGCTGCTCCTTCCCAATTCTCACGCTGACTTCCCAAGCTGCGATTCATATATATATATATTCCAAATACAGATGCAGCGACTTCTGTGAGTGAGATTAATAGTTTAAATGCATCACACTTTTAGTATTTTTGACTATTCAAAGTCTCCACATCACCTTCACTTGGGCTACAAAACATTAATACAGCTCCTTTAGAAATATTCAACTCCCTTAAACCTGGCACGGTGGACTTAAATGATCTATACAACCGCTCCTTTATTGCCTTTGTCTCCTTCCTAAAGGCTGCGGCAGCAATATGAGGATAATCAACCCCTCCAAATTCTGTCAACTCCATAATTATATGCAACCGATGGATATATTGAGGCTTCCAGACCCCTCCATGTCACACCCAATCAAACCAAAGCAGTACGGTGCCCAAGATACAATGCAATTAAACTTAAAGCTACAGCTGTCTGCCATTAATTTCCAACAGATATTTGAAGGCCCCAATATTTAGATATTGACCCACGTTGACAACAAAGGCTATTTGAACCTCATCAAAATAAAATCATTTTTCCCTTATTACAACCGTAGAGGCTAAAGAGAAAAAAAACTCCATAAAAAATTCAAAGCATTACAATTGGAACTGGAAACTGGAAAATGTTATTTACTTATCTCCCTTTACTACATCTCAAGACAATCTCCAAAATTTGTCTCTACAAGAGACTGACAAATTTGGACTATAATTGTTGATGTGCAACTGCGAAATCTGGCTGATTCCGCCTGTAAAGGATTTGGGTTTTCATCCAAATTGCAGAACTCGAGGGTTTTTGTCCTCCAATCTCAAAAAGCCAAGCTCTCCCGAACAACAAATAAAACCCAGCATAAAGTGCAAATGAGCTTCTCAAAATCTTTTATCTTTCCTTCCGTAACTGCTCCCCAGATTCCTGAAATAACATATTTACTTTTTTAATTTCTCCTTAGTTCCCCACAAAGTGACTTTTTCCGGCTTAAGTCACTTTTAATAAAACAATTAAGATAATTAATTTAAGTTGCCATTAACTTTATATTTTTTCGACAACTTAATTAACTATTTAATTATTAATATATTTCCGCAACAACATTGGAAATGCGAAAAATACCAAAACTTGATCCAAAGCGACAATTAAGGTGCCAAAATACTCCTAAGCTCTTTGGGCAACATATTACCCCCACTGGCAACACTGATCGTCGCCGAAAAAACCCAAAGTTCCAATCAACTTTGACATGAACGAAAATGGGGACATTACAATAAGGAAATTATCATGACAAAAGGGAGTTACTGCATAAGAGAACAAACCAGAGGAGAATGGGTAGCACTTATATGAGGAAAATGAGTAAGTGTAGGTAGCACAATAGGGTCATTTTAGGTGCAGCCATGAAAACCAAACTAGTAATCCAATCTTAATTTCTTAAAGTATTTATGCATCCAAACAAGGTTACTACAATAAAAATTGTTGTCTGAAGCACCGAGAAACAAATTCCAATCTGGTATAAATGGAGAAAGAAAGAGTCATGAAAGTCATAACATGAAACGCAGTGAACCCACTCTTGTCATAGAGAAACAATGTATTAAGCCCTTAACCGACCACATGCAATTATGTTTTGTTGAATCATAGTAGCATTCCATTTATACAGCATTGACACGTGGCAAAAGTGTCTATGGGATTCAATTTCCCAAGTTTAAAATGGAAAAAACTCACCAAAACATTAGTATCTAAAAAATGAATATTATATTTGTAAATTGCTACTTTTCAAAGAGCAATGGATATTGCTTTTAAGGACTTTATCAATGAGATCATCTTGATTGATCTTGATGATTTGACTATTTTCTCCAAGAACAAGGAAGATCATTTTAACCATTTGGAAGAAATATTTCAGCAATGTCAGCAATTTGGGGCCTCTCTAAATCCCAAGAAATGTATCTTTGATGTCCCTCAAGGAAAGCTATTGGGAGACATTGTTTGTAAAGAAAGTACAGCTATTGGTCCTAACAGGGTTCAATCTATCCTTGAGCTCTTACTTCCCCAACACAAGAAAAGCACATAATCTTTCTTAGGGAAGATTAATTTTGTAAGGAAATTTATATCAAACTTTGAAAAGATAGTGGGACCTATTACCTTCATGCTAGAAAAGAATCAGAAGTTCAAATGGGCATAGGAGGATTAAAAAGGAATTTGAAAAATTTAAAGAGGCCATCTCTAAGGGCCCAATGTTGGTTAATCCTAATTTTTTCTAAAGATTTTCTCCTAAATGTGTATGGCAGACAGACCAGTATTGCTGCAGTGCTCACTCAAAAGGAAAGAGAGGCTGACACCAATGAGCACCCTATTGCTTTCTTCAATCAAATATTGAAAGACATTGAGGTAAAGTATAAGTTTGTAAAGAAATAGACAGACACCTTGGTAAAAGAACTCAATAGGTTCATAGACCTAGTCTCTTCAAACAAAAGCACAGCCATGGTAGTCCACCCAAGCATAAGAGAGTAAATTCTTGGTGGCAAGATCAATGAAATGAGAGCTACCTAGATCACCAAGATTCTTGAATATGACATAGATGCAATGCCTATAAAGCTAGTCAAAGGAAGAGCTCTTTGTCAACACTTGGCAGATGTAAAGCTTACAAAGCCAATCAAAGGAAAAGATCTTTGTCAACACTTGGCAGATGTAAAGCTTACAAAGCCAATCAAAGGAAAAGATCTTTGTCAATACTTGGCAGATGCTTACAAAGCCAATCAAAGGAAGAGCTCTTTGTCAACACTTGGCAGAAGGTGTCATTATCTCCAAGGATTTAGAGGTAATACAAACAAGAAACATAGATTTGCCCGATCAATGAGGCAGAGCATTGAGCAAATTGTGTAGACTATAAAATAAAGTTTTTAGATATAGGGCAACACCCTATTAATTTGAATCTAGCCAAAAGAGGGGCTTATAGATTACATGCAGCTCAGCACAGGATGATTGAAGGTGTTCTTTTCAAGAAAAAAAAATGTGTAGAAGAAGAAAGAATCCTACCACATAGAGCTTAGAAATAAACGTAATACATTAAAAAATAAATAAAAATTAATTATTAAAAAAGAATCTAAAGAAACAAAAAAAAAATGAGAAACAACTATTTTACTTTTACCTAAGAGTTAATGTAAAAAATGTGTGGTTGGTCATAAAATTGTAGGGAAGTGCTACCGTCATTGAACTCAGCCTACTATTTAGGGGCAACCAAATGTTTTTATACCAAACCCTCATTAGACTAAAAAATCAATCTATTGAATGTTAGAATACCCTAGCCTTGACCCTAAACTAGAAAAATTCAATCTTCCATGCTTTATCTTTCTTCTCCTATGTGTAAAACTGAGGCCGAAAATAGAGTTAAGGTATACATTAAAAAAGTTCAGAACCACTTTTTTAAAAACTCGGGGAATGACAGAAAATGAGGTGGGTGGTGATTACTTGGGGTTAATTGTGAGTTTCCAGAGTGTAATGCTACAACGTGTTGAATAATAGAGCAGCCAACTGTTACACCCATAACCTTGACTCAGTCATATGAAAGTTTCTAGATTTTATAATTTCTAGGTACTCAGCTACACTAGACCTTTGGAGTTGCACCAACCTAATATCATCTACAAATAGTAGCTAGGTGGTCAATTGTCATGCATCAAATAGTGTGTTAAACCATTTGATCTGGCTACTTTTTGTGATAGATATTAAACAAACCTGTTATTTATTTCATTAGATGTGTCATTGTGTTCTTATTGAATATATAAATATCTTAACTACTATTAAAGCTGTGATTTAGGCAAAAATTATCAGCTAAACAAGTAGGCAAGAACAAAGTCAGGACCTAACATGCTACAAATCAAATAATATGCACATAAAATTCAGCAAACAGAATTGTTATATCAGTGTAGCAGTAGTGTTTTTGTGAGATATGGAAATTGTATAGCCTAGACTGGTGATACAAACTATTTTCCATTCCCAGAGGAAATAAGGTTCATGTTTGGAGCGAATGCAAAATAAGTTTGGAACTAGGGCTCTTTGGATTGTGGATCATATATATAGTTGGATTTGTCTCCAGGCCATCCCAGCGTATAGTTCCCCCATAGTCCATTTCAAAACCATCTATCTAGTGATGGATCCAGTTCGTCAGATGCCATGACAGATGAATTCAAGGAAAATCTGAGGAATAGTTCAGACTAGCAGTGAGGGGTTATGAGGAGCCAGGAAAATTCAGATGATCAGATCAACCATATTCATGAGCATAGTTGGAAGACTCACCCCAGAAAAAAACTCGCCAAGCCAAAAATTGGAGTCAACAAAAACTCGGCGAGAACTCGGCAAAAATTGACTATTTTTTCAAAAAAAAATTGTGTTTTACATTTTTTAATGTATCTGGCGAGCGAGTTTTGGAGAGTACTCAGCAAATTTTTGTGAAAAAATCGTCAAAAAAACTCGTTTGGAAAAAAAACTTACGAGTTTTCTTAGACTCGCCGAAAACTCAGCAAGTCTGCCAACTATGTTCATGAGGGCCTAAATAAGCAAATGAGGCAGCTGGATAACATACAAGTACTCTAAAGGAACTGATCCCAAAAAATAACAGCATGTCATCTTTGCCCAGTTTACAAGAAGCAGTATGCTCAAAGAGGGGAAGAAGAACAGGAAAGCTTCACTAAGGGAGAGATAAAGAGGGTAATATTTTTCAGAACACCCAAACAAGACATACAAAAATAGGTGTAGGGGTAGCTGCCCTTGACAGGTGGTTTCATTTCATTCCCTTAGGTTGGGATGCTAAAGAAATTTGGTGGCAAGGGACATTTCCCTTGGGGTAGTCAAATGGAGCAGTTATTTCTAATGCCCACCCTATTCAGTACTTAACATTCTTGCGTGGAGGTATTATTTGATTTATAATTTTGACAGTGGAATAAATTATTTGGCTATTAATTTATTGAGGATAAATTAATGGATTAATTGGAAGCTTTATTTGAAACAATTTTGGGGGAACAAAATGGTTAATTATAAAATTACATGCAAAGATAAATCTTGGAAATTATAATTCTAATTATATGATTTATTCCAAGTGTTAGAATATTAATTTAAGAGGAAATTAATATTAGATAAAACTAAATTACTTTCAAAATCCTCAAATTTCTAAAAATAGAGGATTGATTGTATAAATCTTACCAAGGGGAATAAGGTCATATAAAAGGTAATTCTTTTGAGAGAAATAAATAAAAAGATAAAAGGAAATCTATTTATAATTAAATTGTTTATATTTAACAAGTGTGGAAAAAAAGAATTGTAATTTGATTTATGATTTAATTATTTACAATCTTTTGTAGATGTTACTGATGAATAAATTAAAAAATAAAACAATTTCTTTTATCAAGAATGAGACTATTGATATAAAGGAAGCTCAGAAAGCAAGCAAGGCAATGCATTTGATGAAAGTAAAATCTAACCATTATTTGAAGCCATTGCAGGCTTTAGTGTGAATTTTGCAATTGGAATTTTAAAGAGCTCAAGCAAAGGTCAAGGGTTTAAGAATATTCATCAAAGTTCTAAGGATTTTTGGAATAGCATTGAGAGATAGGGTTTTATTCCAAAAGTACTTTTGAATTTACAAGTTAATGTGGTGTAAGTTTGTTTATTAATTTCTAGTTCAATAGAGGTCTTACAAGAGTTTTGGGTAGAACAACACTTTGGGAAAAGCCTTGCAAAAGGAACAGGGTTATCATTTTCAGATTAGACTCACAGTTAATTTCCACAGGTAAGGTCCAAATCTGCACACATGGTTCAGCTCTGCGGAACTCAAGATTGTGCCAATGAGTTATAGGGAGCAAACATGCGTCTGACACTCAAAGGTCTGAAACAACTAGTTGAGTCCTAGAAGTCTGATTATTTGATTTTACTGTTATGTCTGTTGTAAAACAGCAAGAACTTCCACTATCAAAATCAATCTAAAAATTAGGTAGAATTATAGCTTAAACAAATATCTAATTTTCCATCAAAATGAAATTTAAAAATTGTCAGCCAATAGTTTAATAATTAACATTTTGTAAAAATAAAGGCGAAGATAAATAATTTTGATAGGTAAATTGAAATTGATGAATCCAAAGTTCTAATCATAGGCTACCTTATCTTAGTTAACATGTAATTTTAATGGGCAAACTACATGCGATTTTGATTCCACGGAGACATATATGTAGGCAAGTCTATGAAAGAAAGTATTTCATGGAGTCAGGTCAAAACACTAGTAGCTTAAATTATACATTTTAGTTGCAAAATTGGATATGAACTTCAAATAATTTAAAATGGAAATATACTTAAATTATGTAACATGACATAGCTAAACTGAGATTGTGAAGAAGATGAATTTGAGTTGGATATAATTAATGAAATACTACTCATGTTTTAATCTACGAAACAAATGTAAAAGCCATTTACTATATGGTGTGTTAGAGATAAATGTTCACTTTTTGATATAACATATGACTGTGAAACATGATTAAGTATAGCTTAACTAGTATTATTTATATGATCATTTATATGGAGACTATCTGTAAAACCATAAGAAGATAGTTGTATTTAGATAAAGACCCAGTGCTCAGTCAATCCGAATAGGAATCTTTCACATTTCCTCAGTAGCAGCACATAAATCTGAGGAAAGAAATGCATCATTATTTATTTATCCTGAAGAGCAATGACCTCAGCATATCTGATTATTTCACTTGCACTACAATAGCTTATTCCAGATTATGGCTCTTCAGTAGGTAAACTATGCATGTTGGCCCAGGGAGAGCAGATCTGGTTTGCTAAGTCTTTGACCAGAGGACTGTGAAACCCAACCCTCAAGTCGAAGATCACTATTTATAGATTCTAGGTGGGGATCAGTAATCCTGAGCCAATTGCAGTTAGGTGGTAAAAACCCAGTGAGTTTGTTTGAGTACACCCGAGTCTTAGGATCCCATGCTATAGGCATGTTGCATGTAATTACATATTATTGATTGAACTCTTCGAGGACATGTGCTATTGTTATATGTCTATGTAAGGACATTGATATTTTGTTTATACGTCAAGAGAGGACACTGTTATGCTATTGTTTATCTGCATTGACATGATTATGGGAAATTGTTTATCTGGTTTATGGATGTTATTAATTGATATGTATATCGTGTATGTATGCAGCATACTCTTTTACATTATGGGTAGATTTTGTACATGGTATTGAGGTTCCATTTGAGCATGTGATGCTTTATTTAATTTTGAAATGCACATACTAAATGCGTTTAAATGAAATGCTATATGGCTTGCTTTACATTTAAAAGGAAAACAAATAGCATTTACTTTGAGGCTATTTTATGGCTTTTTTAATGACCAAGCAGGGATGCCAATACAATGCTCAAGCTTTATCATAAACCGAGGTTCAAGAATGTTAATTAGAGATCATAAATTCACTAAGTCTGAAGATCTCCTTTTACAGATTTGATCTGCAAGAGCAGAACATTTATCAATTTCAATATCTCTTTTGTGGATCGGATCTGCATTAAGTATGTGAGAGGGAGACACGTCCCATGAGCGGACATGTCTCCACAAAGTGGAGGCATGTCCATTCATGGGATGTGCCTTTTCACTTTAATTAAGCACCAGATCCTAAAATCGGGTTATGTTAAGAAACATAAATGTTTACTAAGTTCGATTTGTATTTATCTAGCACAGATAAATAATATCCAATCTGGAAATGATCACCAATAATGATGCTCAATCGGGATCCTATATGAAACATAAGAAACCATTAATCTACAAGTAATAACCTCTTCCCTGCAGATCGATAATATACTTGGAATAGCAGTTTGATCAAATAAGTGATCATCGATATCTTTATCTGACCAAAGCTACCATAATTCAACACTCCCTCTTAGCTAGGGAAGATAACTCCAACCAAGTATAAAGTGATATCACCTTACTCGTGATATCAAAAGATATGTTATACTAAAAGTGTCAAGTCACATGACATTCTTCATAACACATCTTCATTATGGTATGTGCACTGACATCAAGTCACATGATGTCTACCATAATAGATCATGGCATATCCACATATATATATATACATATCCACCATGAATAAGGATCATAATGATCTTCAAATTTATATCAAGTCTCATGATATCTATCAAAATGTCCAAGAGATACTATCATGACATATCCACAAATATCAAGTCACATGATATCCATCATGATAGTGAAACTAATCATTGTAAAGACATCACCTTACAATGTCAAAGTGTTCATTATCGAAAGATCGTCACCTTTCAATAATGTACACAAGCTGAGCCCATAAAGTCATGGAGTCACTCACATGACGAAAAGAGTTTACACATTAAACATCTTTTAAACATATTAGTACAAAATAAACAATTTGAGTCTCAATCTCAAAAATATCTTACATTTCAACCATACCAAGTTTCTTCTGAAGTGTTCAATTTTGACTCTGGAGAGAGCTTTGGTGAATGTTGGTTGTTTGATCGCTTGTACTAATATACTCCAACTGGATCACATTCCTTTCTACCATGTCTCTCACATAGTGGTAAGGAATCTCTATATGCTTTTGATCAAATAATGCCACAAGCAATTTCCGGAGTCATACTGCTTCTCTTGCTCCCATAGAGTCTGAAATATATTCGGCTTCTATTGTATTCAGTGCCACAAAAGATTGCTTCCTACTACACCAAGATATCATTGCAGACCTCAACCTGAAACAACATCCAGAGGTACTCTTTTGATCATTTTCTTTAGGTTCAGTAGGCTCCCTCCGAATCTTAAAGCACTTGCATCAATCTCCTGACTTTAACATCCAAGATTGTCTGCAACACTTGCTTTAGAGAAAAGGATTCCAACGCAGACCTCTTTAGAGATTTAGGGTTGCCCTTTTCAACCTCATCCCAGATCCCTCTATTATAAAATAGGTTTGCGGAGCTACCAATGTTAAATCCAAGTTGATGATTTGAGTAATTTTGATCTCAACTGCTGAAGAGGTACTTCAAAGATTTAGCATCGACGCTGCAATCCTTACTGAATCATAGAACTCCCTCTGAAGGTTAATTCTTCCTCTTCGAAGAGATGCCTTCAGCCATTCACTTAGTCTTCAGGGCTGCAAGTAGTGTCTCCATTCTCTTTTCTCTTGAAAACAATATCTTGGTCCATCATGATTTGCTCTCTCAATGTTAAAGCATGAAATAATAATTCATGAACATTTTTCAACCATGCAATTCTTATCTTAATGAAGTCACAATCCTGTATGCAGAACTGAGAGATCGATATCAATGATCACAATATCTACTCTCTCCGCCCTTTACAGTGGCATTGATCACTACTGCTCTTTAATGCAACCTCTTGACTTCGATTTCAATTGATCACACAACATTGGAGTTGAAATCTTCACAGGACTGGAACATTGTGAAGGATCATCATCTAATCTGCATAAACTCGATGTACAGACAACACAAAATAAGATTCAATTATCTTAACTTATCCCAGTGATCTTTTGCTAACACACATGATCAAACAAATGTTATTAGATCTGCACAACTGAGCAGACTGACTTTCAACTCAAATGAAAATGATTTTAAGGGTACACAAAAGAATACTTATCTAGATGAAATCATTTGGTTGCAGCCATCAAACTCAAACTTCATGCATTAGTAGCTTGATCTGTCACCAGATGAACTTTTGACTGCAAGGATGTATATTGTCCTTCAGATTAAGCTAAACCACGCCAACGCTGAACTCATGAATATAAACCATAGAACCACGGAGAAGGACGATGCTGAGATTGTGCTCCACCCTTTCAGTGGCGTCACACATAGCCAATGCCTCCTGTAGACTTTGTGCACTTCAAAAAAGAAAAGAATGACAATTTCTTGAAGCCTGCATTAGTCTCACGAATGACTGTGTTCTGAGGTCTCTTCAAACCAGAGTCTGGAAGATACACAATTTAATACTACCCATGCACAGGAACTAATCTAGGAGAGATCATCAAGTCTGACGGGAACAAGCATCAGACGACTAGGCTGGGCGCGAATCACATTTTGTCCCCTTCACGACAAAGGAAGCATCAAGAGATGTCTTCAACAATCAAACAGAGTCACAAATAATGCGATATTCCCATTCCTCAAAGATGCCAGCTACATTTGAAGTAGATGAATTCTTCATGAAGGGTAGCCACGGCAATTTCCCAAGGAATCGACATTAATTCTTCACCACACGGGAGATCAGGGCGGAGCGGAGATTACTCGAGAGATCACGGGAAGTCTCGTAGTTCGCAGGACCCATTCTCAACAATGATATCGACGACTCTCAACATTGAAGGACTTCTCTTGACGGCATATACCAATGTCAGAAAGTTGACGACTTTAATACCTTCTCCACCCGATGAAGGAGAGAATCAGACTTACAAAAAACACAGACTTGGTCTTAAGTGCCGTATTGAATGATGAAGATCCAACGCTTCCTATTAAACAATCATCAATAAGTGATGCCGAGAGAAGAGACATGCCCAACTTCGAGTCTTCGAACTGCCTCCAGCGTGAACATCACATTTATAAAATAGACACCAATAGTATGCATAAGTCCAACCACCTCACAAAGGCAGTAGCGGTAGCAAGGCTCTTGAGATCTGTCCCAGAAACAAAATGAATCTACTAACACAGAACTGAAGTCTTTATCAAAATCGCAATGCACATATGATGAACTCACATTGCTCCTATAATGAATTCGCACTTGAGATAAGTGATAATGGAATGAACTGAATGTTATCTCATATATCCTTCTTGCCCATAAGCGATATCATCTAAGTGACCATGGAGGCAATCTCTTTGCAAGCGGCTGCGTAGCCTTCGGCTCTCACCACCTGCACCATCGGGTCCCTCAACTTCACATCATATTCCCGTGATTAAGTGGCGGACGCATCAGTCGTGGTCTCCTGTGCGCATAAGGTTGTCGCTTCCTCCTCCATGGGTCTCCTGTATTGGCTCTCTTGCTACTGTAGTGACAACTGTGGCTTTCAACAAAATGCTACGAGAAGAGAGCAAGTGATGCTCACACAAGGGATGGCCAGTGCCGATATCGCACTAGTCAGGAGTGCGCGCCTGAAGAGGATGAAGATCGAAAAATTCAGACTGTGTGAATTTTATAACTTGGCTCTGATACCATGTTAATGAGAGATCATAAATTCACTAAGTTTGAAGATCTCCTTTTACAAATTTGATCTACAAGAGCAAAACATTTATCAATTTCAATATCTCTTTTGTGGATCGGATCTACATTAAGTATGTGAGAGGGAGACATGTCCGTTCATGGGATGTGCCTTTTCACTTTAATTAAGCACCAGATCCTAAAATCGGGTTATGTTAAGAAACATAAATGTTTACTAAGTTCGATTTGTATTTATCTAGCACAAATAAATAATATCTAATCTAGAAATGATCACCGATAATGATGCTCGATCAAGATCCTATAAGAAACCATTAATCTGCAAGTAATAACCTCTTCCCTGCAGATCGATAATATACTTGGAATAGTGGTTCGATCAAATAAGTGATCATCGATATCTTTATCTCATCAAAGCTACCATAATTCAACAAAGAACATACCCTTGGAAGCTCTACACATGAAAAAGATCAATATCTTTGGTGTCAAGGATGGAGGAACACAAGCCCTCAGTTAAGCTATGGGGCAACTTTGTGGATACATTAATAGCACATTTTGGGGGTAACTCAATATGCACCCTTCTTATGACATCTAACAAAGATTTGGTAAACAAGATCATACAATATGTTGCAAATTTCAAAGGGTAAAGTGCAAGTAAAGATACGTCTCCAATGACAATATGTTGGATATGTTCAACGAGGTGTGAAAGGGACACCATTCAGCATAAACTCCATCTCGTTAAGCCTTAATAGATCACTGATGAGATAAAAGCTAAGTTGTCGGTTCGAGTACGGGTGCGACAGTACGACAATTTTTTTGTTTCCTTGGGTATGGATATGAGAATATTTATATATATATGTATTCAAAATTATAAATTATAAGAACAGTGATGCTCATAATTGCCAATAAATAGAATACAACATAATTTTGACATAGTAATTTATAACAATTTAATTCATGATCACTTCAAAAGTATAGTAATTGCATCTCCTTAAAAAAAATAGTAGACAAAATAAAAACTCAAAGAAGCCTGCATACCTTACTAGTTTCTTTGTCAATATTGATCATGACTCAATGAAAAGTAGAATATAGCACTCAATGCAACATAATCAACAAACGAAATAGTCAATGTAAGTGGTACAAAAGTTAATATTGTCTATGTTGCAAAGATCTTTGGTCAACACTGTCAAATAACCACATTTAAGAAGAGTCAATCAATCAAGGTCAATGCGAGTCTAAAGGGTCAATGTTGAAGATCTGGTGTGTTGATTCACAAATGATGTCAAATTTACAGTCTAGCCCAAACATTGTCTTTTTCCCCCTCCTATGATAATGTTGGTCAAATGAGAGAGTAAATGATGGAATGATGCATTCATGAAAAGATCAATTAATGCTATCTACACATGTTCAATTGGAAACAATAGCCCTATTTTTTTTAGATGACGGTTATCAGTTCCCGATCTACCAAGACAATATCAAATTTGTATTGGAATTCATTAGAAAACAATATCATATTTAGTAATTGATGGTGGCATACTCTTTTCATAGACCAATTTTGTAACTCTTGTTTTTCTCTTCTTAGAATGTGGGGCTCCTAAAGGGTATACCCAGGGTACTGCTTGGGTGCCTGGGTTCTTTGTGGGTCCTTCATAGACGAACCCATAGAGAACCCAACCGCTTGGGTTCTTTGTCGATCCTTCACAAAATAATCCACAAAGAACCTAGGCACTTGGGTTCTTTGTGGGCCCTTCATAGAAGACCCACAGAGAACCCAAGCGCTCGAGCCATACCCTAGTCGTACTCGAATTGAACCCATACTCGAACTGTACCCACACACGTACCTAAGTCAAATATGGACTCGCTAACTTAGGATAAAAGCGCAAAAATAACACTTGGCATTACAAAGATCTGTTGCAAGGGCATTTCAAATGGGTTATTACCAACAAGAAGATGAGACAAATTGCAATACTCACAATCAACAAGGCAAAAATGAGTGTAGCATTTCTACTCAATATGACAATAATGAGCATAACATTTCTACTTGACATGGAAATAAAAGTCATAGCATTCCTATTCCACATTGAGCATGTGAATGGGGAAGAAGATGAATCATGAGAAGAGAATATTCCGTAGTACAATATTAGATGTAGATGTTGTCATCTCTTGTTGTGATAGCAAGTCTTATAGTTCACAAATCCTCAAGGTGGACACATTTAATATAAAGAAAAACGTAGTGCTTCCAAGTGATTTAGATAAATCATAAAACCAGTGGCTTTATCCACACACACTTGGCAAGTGAACTCAATTGTTTGAATTTTCCAATCTCATAATTTCAAGTAATGATCTCAAATTGGGTATCACCATCTGAAAATAATTGTTATAAGATTGAGTTGTCCATGAAGAACTACCAACTCACTTATCCCATCTTGAGAATCAGAATGGGAAGAGTTTATGTAGTGTTGGGAACATAGAGACTAAAGTCAATAGAAGAAGTTGCCACAAATTTCCAAGACCTTATCCATTTCACAATGGATGGTAGATGGTATTGGTCATGAACTAAAAGGTGTCCAAGTTTGTCCATTCACATTGCAAATGATCAGTTCTCATTGCATGGAAAATTTCCAGAGAAAGAGCACAAGTTCTAATGCATTTTTTTCCTTTTGAAGTGCAACCATCAAGGAATACCCTTCTAAAGGATCAAAGGTTGTCATTGATAAGCAAGTTGAGGTTTTTACTAATGTGCCCAAGTGTCTCCTAGTGTGCGAACATGATCATGTTGTCATCCTCAATCAAGGAATTCAACTGCCTGATAAATCCATAGTTGCCAAGAGATTGGTACCAGTACCGGTATGTCTATTTTTGAAAAATGGGAAATGGGGTACTTGGAGATGCCTTTTTTTAAATATAATTTAATAATTTATAAACTTGCTAACATTAAAACTAAATGTTAAAATTTCAAAACAAGAAAATTGATAAAGTTTAACATTAAATTTAAAGTTTAAACACAAAAATGTCGAAGAGTCAAAGAGTTAATACTACATATTTGGTATTACATATTGAAATTTAGAAATGTCGATTCGTTTTTTCCTTTCAAATGGAAACTTGTCAAACGTGTTTTTCTTGTTCTTTTAAATGAAAAATTAAGGAGATGTCTCCGACGAGTTTCCAATACAAGGAAATGTGCATTGATACTCGAGGCTCAACTATGGATGAATCAGTAACAGTGACTAATAAGCTTCATAAATTTGACATTGGTAGCATTAAACCTGGTAAAAGTGTCATTCCTCTTCACCTATAGTCATGGTCCAAAAATAGGACTTTAGTTGGTGCATGTCTCCAAACTATCTTTAATGCCCCCATTTTTAGCAATATGGTCTCATAGTTGTTGGCCAGTTTTTGGATTTTCTCATAAGCCTCTAAGTGTGCTAGCGAGAACACTAAACTTCTTGGAGAATCCAAGTTCATTTTTTCTTGGCATCTGAGGGTAGCATTGAGCTTAGTTGGTGATTTGGATTGTTGTCACGCTTTCTAAAGGGTTTTTGAACTCTTGGTATGTTCTCCAAACTTCTTGGAGAGCATCTCTATTTTTAGAAAGTTCTTGAGTTGGCACTAGTCTTCATTCCACTGCCTCAATATTATCTCGGCATGCTCAGATTTGGTTTCTGATGCCTTAGTAGTGCTTTCCGCAACTTGGTCAGGTTTAAAATATACATTTAAGTTTATAATGTTAAATGTTAAAATATTTATTAAGTGTTATATTTTATTAAAGTGACTTTTTCCCTTCAAAAGTGGATGCCTAGGCATAAAGGATATTTTGCATAAAATGAATTATTTATTTTGAAGGAATAGAAAATGCTTTAAAAAAAAATTAAAAGAGCTTTTTGAGAAAAGCAATGAAAAAGCAAATAAAAAAATATATTCAAAAAACAACGAAAAAGTTATAAAAAGCGGTTTGGGGCTCTCCTTTCTCATATGCTGAAGATTACACGTACTGCTACGTTGTGGGATTGAACCTGCGCGCTCTTTTTTGAATCTTTTGTGGACAAAACCCTCATGGGATTTCTAGTTTCAGATTTGGAAGACAATCACTAGCTAGATTGGAGTGGTTCTATTCAAGAATCACCATTGTTCTTCAACAGAGTTTTCAATTTTAAGGTTTCAGTATGGAATTTTTTTATGTTTCTTGATATTGTTGATTGTTTGAGAGTTGGTGAAGATTGTTGAGGATTTTGGAGGTATTTTAGACCTGCTCAAGTTTGATATTCGTTTCCAGTTTGATATTCATTTCCAGTTTGGTGTGCATGGGAGTTGCACTTCATGGTGTTAATTGAGCTTGTGAACCTTCTGGGTGTGTTGAATGTGAGTTTGGAGCTTGCTGGGCAAGTATCTCTGCTCCTAGGCATGCTACAACTTGTTTATAGTCCATTGTAGACCTGGGTATGACTGAAAATAATTATGTTCAGACCTACAAATAGTTGTTCCTTGTCATCTTAAAGCTATTTGTTAGAGCTGGGAGTCTGTGAACTCAATGAGAGACCAATGTAGATGTATCTTGCTAGCTTAGGCATGATTTTGGAAATGATTCTGAAGCTAGTCATAGCATAATAGAGCTACAGTTCTCATATCAGACCTACACAGTTCGCTACATAACATATGGGGTGTTATTGAGTAATGAATATGGCGTATGGGGCTGCTAAACACAATTTATAAACAATATTGGAGACCCGAGAATGCATTAATCTTGTTTTCTGAGTCATTGTAACACTGTACCAGTAGCAAACTAGCATTTGCAAACGTGGAGGTGACTGTTAACTTAGCACAGTTAATGTCCCCAATTTTTAGCAATTATGATTTGCAAGCTTTTGCCTGGCTTCTGTTTTGACCGAAACAACTTGGTGTTTGATGAAGGGAACTCCAAGGTTCTTGGAGCATGCAGGTTATGTTTTGCAGGGATGTTTGTTGTTGGCAGTGAGCTCAGTTGGTCTTGAGGACTCCTATGACACTTTCCGAAGTGAATTTTGGCTTTTGGTGTGTTCTCCAAGATTCTTGGAAAGAGTGTATTTATAGAATGTCACAATCGACCCCAATTTTCATTATTCATCATCAGTATCATTCCAATATGATCAAATTTTGATTCTGATGCTATTAGGCGATTTCCGCAACTCGTGTGAATTATTGAGCTTTAATTTAATTGTTTCACTAAGGTTGCTTGATTTTATAAAATAATTTAAAAAGCAACTTAGTTGAATAGCTCGCTGTAAAGGATGAGCCTAAACATTCTTTCAAACGCATGAAGGCCATAAGGTTTTTAAGCGATTTTTCCAGAAATTTGTGTTGGTTTTCTCCAATGATATTTTTATTTACAAAGAAACTTGGGAAGATCACTTGAAGCATGTAGACCATGTTCTTCAAATTTTAGGGGATTATTAGCTTTATGTAAAACCATACATACACATTTTTGGAGTCAGTAAGTGGAATATGGCACATATTGTATCTCATGAAAGTGTAAAAGATTGAAGCTTCCGAAATTAAAGCTATCAAAAATTGCATGCTTAAAGTCACTAAAGATTTTTGTGGTTTCTTGGTGATCTGGATACTACCACAAATTTGTGAAGAACTATGATCAAATAGCGAATCCACTCACAACCTTATTACAAAATGATGAATTTATATGGTCAAAAGTAGCAGCCCAAGAACTTAGTGTAATAACCACCCCTATTTTCTTTTTTTTAAATTCCTTCATTTGGAATGAGATGTAAATTCCAACTTTTTGATCACCCAATTCCCAAGATGGGCACAGTGAGAGCATATGGTGTTCGAGATTATACAATTAACTTGAACGCTGCAAGTGAAAGGGAAATGCACTGGGCAGAAAGCCAGCCAATCTCACTTATCTAGTGGAGTGTATATGCAATACTGAAAGGAAGAACACTACATGCTTATTCAGCAGAATGTGATAACAAAACATCCACTTATTTTATAGTATAGAAAAATACAAATGAAACCACTTGTTCAGTGGGGTAAGTAGGTACATCAATGAGCTCAGATCAAACCCACTGGCGGTACTACCATCCAATGTTTACAATATAAAATGCATAGATATGGCAAATCTTCGATGGTATAATCATTCGAAGTATTACAAGGTTAGTTCATATGTATTATAGACATTGTTTAAAAGGAATAACTGCTAATATGAAGTGCTGATGATAACAAACTGTTGTAACATCCCAAAATAATGCCAAATATCATGAGCAAACCACCCAACTGTGAAACTATAGCAATATGCCTTATGTGAAAGATGAGGAATATGCTGGTGCAGGATTGATAAAGCTCAGAAAACACATTGCAACAGCAATTGACAGTAAGATAAACACCTAAAAAAACACCTCCACTTGTGCCCAACACACCACCAATCGATCATGAGCAGAAATAACACCCCAAAGCATACCCAAACCCCACCACAACACGTTGGAAGAAGAATATATCAGCTTGGAAGCTGATATCAGATTTGTGCAGGTCTGATATGTGCTGGTACAGCAGGTACAACACCACTAAACACATCAGAACTCCACCAAAACTTAGAATCTTAGTGCTAAACAGTTTGGAAAGGACTAGGAAAGACTTGGCACCCCAAGCCAGCAATAACTCTAAAAATTTAATAGTGAACACACCAAAATCTGCAACTCAAAACACAAAAAATCTCCATACTTGCAACCCCAAAAACTGGAACTCTTCTTTGTAGCTCACCAATGATTCCTGGATGAAATTGCACTAACTAGCTGGGGGGAGGGGGGGGGGGTTAGTCCTCAAAAGATTTTGAAAGAACTCGGGTTCTCTCCAACAGCAAAAGCAAATAGCATAACATGGCTAACCTTTCAAATGAGCCCTAAGCCTTGTTTATAGCTTTTTACATTGCTTTTTTGAAAAAAAAAATGGCTTTGCTTTTTCATTAGTTTTTCCAAAAGAAAATCAGTTTTTTGGTTTTTTTTTTTGAAAAAATATTTAAGCTTTTTTCGTTGCTTTTTCCAAATTAAATAATTCATTACATGCAAAATACCCCCTTGTGCCTAGACATCCAACTTGAAGCACACTTAAACACCTTTTAAATGAATTATTACACTAAGTTGTCATTTTAATATTTCCAAAATTTGACTACTGAGGTGAATAATTATTAATTAACTTAATAATTTACCCGAGTTGTGGAAAGTACCCAAATAACACAAAAATAGAATTTTGATCATACCAACATGATACTGAAGACTTAGGATGATGATTAGAGGCAGCTAAAAATAACTTGCTTCTCCCAGAAGTTTGGAAAGCTCCCAAAAGGTTGGAAATCAATTCTAAAAGCATCAAATGGCTCCACACTGCCAACTGAACTCATTGCCATGAACAACTCAGCAAACCTAAACCTGTGCACTCCAAGAACTTTGGACTTCGCCTCTTACCAATTAACCTTCAAAAGAACTTGGAAACTAGGCTGATTGTTCACAAATCAATTTTGCTTAAAATGGGGACATTACACTTGTTGAGCACACGGTGATTCTGATAGGGGTGAATCAGTATCTAAAAAATCTTTTACTTTTCAAAACATAACCAATCACAATAAAACCATTCAAGTAAGATCTAGCAATTAGGAACACAACGAGAATACACGATTTACATGGAAGAAGCAATGGAGGAAGAAGCAATATCACCCTTGTGAATATTTAATGAAGTCCCAAACATAAGCAAAGTAGGTATAAGGTATCTCTATTTTTTTTCTATATTTTATCAAGCATGAACAAAAAGCACAAAACACTAGAGTCAAATGGATAGGTAATTGCGTGAAAAATATAACACAAATTAAGGTTCACTGGCTAAGCCTATAGTGCAATACTGCTTGAAGGTTAACGATCAAATTTACCGAAACTAGATTCCATTTATTCAATAAGAGTAGAAGGTGAATTGGAACTAACATACATAGAAACCAAAAGAAGGAAATAACTGGGTTCACTGGCATAGCCTATAATGCAATACTGCTTGAAGGTCATAATGATCAAATTTACCGAGACTAGATTCCATTTATCCAATAAGAGTAGAAAGTGAATTGGAACTAACATACATAGAAACCAAAAGAAGGAAATAACTGCAACCTAAAGGTTAGAGTGGCACTTGTCTATAGAAATTAGCCTTCTCCAAGAGATACATACTTAATAGATTAAAGATGCATTCATTAAGATTTTAATTAATTCGTCAATAATAGGTGGGTGAATTCACCGATTTATAGAAAAAGAGGAATATATCCCTTACTTGGTACACAAGATACTATTAAACTATGTTACCGACTTCGCCACTAGCAGGGTCGGATCCGAGTTCGGGTTCGGGTTCGGGTTCAGTTCCTCTATGGGTTTGTACATAACAGTTTTTAATTTACAGGTTTTAACATTTATTAATGACATTCATCAAAATAAAGAGCATTTGTGTCAATTAAGTTTCAACTACAATTTGTTTCTTTCTACTAAAAATTGTGATTACGCTCTTTGAATTAAGATTAATTTCATGTTGCCTCTTTATTTGCTTGTTGCCTCTACCAAGTTGTGCTAAAGAAGTCTCTGATTTTTGTGCAATTTGATTACTATTTTAAAGGGTGATTGCATGAGTTTCAAAGATTTCAGCAAAGACTTATACTGTTGATTTTATGGTGGTTTTATTGTTTATATCTAAGTTACCAGTTCATGGCCCAGAAGCCTCAGATTCGGGTTTGGTCCATATCTGGTTCGGATTCCGATTCAATGCGGTACAAATTCGTTTAGGGCACGAGAAATTGCATGTGGGTTCAACCCGCATGAACCTGAACGAACCCAAAACGAATTGCGACAATTTTTTTTAATTTTTCAACAAACCGGGGTTCTTTTTGGTTAATTTTGCTGAGAGCATGGATCATTAGCCAAGTGTCAAAGCATGTTCTAGTCTACGGCTTGATGGAAAATGGAAGCCTAGCGGATGATTTCTTTAGCTCCACCCAACTATGCTTGATGCTAAGTCGGCCATCCTTCACAAGGAAGTGAATGTGGCAAACATGCTACTTCACGAGGAGTAGAGCCCTCTTTTGGCCAACTTTGGGATGGGCAAGTGAAATATGTTGTTCTTAATTCCGATCTCCTCAAACTTTCCATCGACCTTTTTGTAATGTACCCCCTTAATTTTTTGAATTTTGAACACAATAAACCAACAACAAACCAATTGATTAGCATTAGCTCCAAATACAAATCAGCTTGTAAAGTAACCCTCACCAAGAATGTTCACCAAGATCCCCATGTGGGCGAGGTGATAGCATATGGTTTGGGGACCGTTAGAAACAACTGAACTGAAAGTACATTCATTTGCTAACAACAAGCATCCACAAGGCAATGGGGATACTCCACTTATTCAATGGGAAAGATTATTACAAAATGAAAGGCGGCAAGCCAGCCATGAATCCTCACTTCCACTTATTCAATGGGCGGAATATATTCCACTAACATTTATTTTCGTAGGGGGAAATAACAACAATGAAAGATAATTATTTAAAACTCAACCACTTCTTCGTGGGAGTGTATACAAACATTAAAATTGCAGCAATAATTAAACAGTTGTTAGTACTACTAACTAGCTTTACAAATAATGATTTTCAGCTGCAAACCTCAAGAGATTTTCAGCTAAAACCACAAGGAGTTAGAGTATAAACATCCAACTGATACAATATGAGAAATACATGGAAATTGAGCTCAGAACAGCAGTATACTTGAGAAATACCAAGTCTGATCAGAAACAGCATAAATAGAAAATCAGACCAGCAACATCAAAACTCACAGAAATGGACATATGTTCTCTGATACAGCTCAGAATGCCTCCAAACCATAGTCAAAATACAGCTAGAAGCTAGGCATCCAACTTCATCGGGAAACTCGAGCCAAAAACAACAAACTACAAAAGGCACGAATCCCAATGCAGCCAAGAGGAATGGTACAACCTCCAAGCAAGGTCAACCTTCTCCCAAAAATCCAAATCTCAATAATAAAATCTGCAAACTTGCAAAACTGGGCACCCTCCACAGTTGCACAGCTTGGGCCAATACCCAGAATGATATAAAAATCTATGGCGAAGTTACAAACAGAAATTTGCTTCAGCCATTGACATCAGCCGTACAAACAGATTATAAACCAGCAACCTTTCTGTAATTAAAATCAGAAAATCGAGCTCTATCCACACTCTTGAATGAAGCATGGTCTTCAGAAATCTTTTTAGGAAGTCATAGTTTCATGCCCTAAGAAAGATGAATTTGATAAGCTTCCCCTTAGTCAGGTTTGGAATTAGTCTAGTAGCATACCTTTACCAAATATTCAAGCCTACCAATGAATGAGCAAGGCATCAATAAATAAGCTTCAATAAAGGAGATGAATCAACTGTAACCTCCAACCAAGAAACTTTCCAACTTCTCCAAGAGGTGTCCACTTCAAAAAGCATTTTGGAATACTAAAAACTTTTCATATTATTCCCAAGTCGTCCCACTTGAGGAGGTAATAAAACATTAAAATCATTAATGAATTTAATGAGGCGTCCCCTTTCATGGCCCCATTTTAAAAACAACTTGAAGTTCATTGACTAGGCATGGGGTACAACTGCAAAACATAAAAATTGACTGAGTATGGAACTCAGTCCAAGGAGGCAGCCAAGTGCAACACCGAAACTGCAACAGATAAACTGCTAAAAATAGCAAACTGATATTAGGCGAGCTGAACCAAACCGATGATGATGCCACTGCCACAAAAGGACTTACTAAAAATAGAAAATGCTCAAAATAGTAAGTTTACTTCAAAACCATCAGGTAGCTAAACTGAGTAGAAAACATGACTTACTATAAATAGTAAGTCTCCAAGAAAGCTGGAAGGATGACACTACCAAAAATAGCAAACTGCTATAAATGGTAAGTGTTCCCAAACGCCTTTTGAGCACAAACCGGGCAGTCGTCATGACTTACTAAAAATAGTAAGTGCCTGGAAAAGTTGTCAGATGAAGATGCATGTTACACCATTCTAAAGCTCTTGATAACCCAAAAAGCTCCTAGAAGCACACTTTAAAACTCCTACACGCAAGCCTTCAAAATTGCATCTGAAACCATAAAATAGGAAACCCCTAATTTTCGCTTCTACTTACCCTACGAGTTTTCGGAAATAGGCTAAATCCAAAAGAAGAGTATAGAGCTAAATTGGGGACATTACACTTTCTGAATTTGATACCAACACGCCTTAATTCGAAAGCAAAAGAGATTATATACTCTTGTTTGTGAGGAGACATGTTGCAATTGAATTTCTAGACCATTTTTCTATCCACTAATGATGAATATATGACTGTTTAACCTTCTGTCTACAAGGAATCCCCTGTTGTAGCCAAGAATTCGTCTCATTAAAAGGGTAGAACAATCTTGTTATACACGCACCATCCAGCAAAACGCACTACACCACTTGCACTGTGGGCACACTGGGCTACAACAAGAATATATACAATTGAAGAGGACTATTCTTTCTCCAAAGTAGCTCTCATTTCTAAGGTAACTACAAGACATGTTGAAACACCTCCTCCTGCACCATTTGTAATACCAAGTAAATGGTCCAATGCCCTTGTCAAACCGCCAAAAAAAGGTTTCTGACACTTGGTGCATTTGAGTTTAGTACCATTGTGAGTGACATATTTCCATGCCTTTGCAGATGATTTCTGAGGAGCCATAATCTGTATGTTTGAATGAAAAAATAATATTTAATATTTAAAAGTTAAAGCATCCACTAAATTTTATTTCAAACAACAATAAGACAAAATATATAGATTTATTATTTTAAATCTAAAAAAAAAAAAAAATACTAAATTTTATTTTAATAAACATAAAAAAATTTAACATATTTTTATTACCTAAAAACACTATATTAAAACACTAAATCTTTCTTTAGAACATAAAATTTAAAAAATTATTTTTTATTTTTATTAACTTCAAAAAACAAAATAAAAAATACTAAATTTTATTTAAAAAATAAAAACAAAACAATACTAAATATTATTAATTAATAACTAATAAGTATATTTAAAAACTATATCTAATAAATATTAATTTATTAATATAAATAAAACTTAAAAGTGAAAACAATAAACTATTAAATACTAAATATTAATAACTAAACTGAAAATCTATAATTTTATAAATATATTGATATAATTCACAGTCAGTTGAATGTCTATAAAATACTAAAAATTAATAAACCCTAAACATGAATAAAAATACTAAATATTAATAAAATTATAAACTGAAAGTCTATAATTTTATAAATATATTAATATAGTTTACAGTAAAGTGTAAACTGTAAAGATTAATAAATAATAAGTAAACAAAATACTAAATAATAAAAATATTAAATACTAAATAAAATAATAAAATATTGAATACTAAATGAAATAAAAAATATTAAATACTATAAACTTGATGATTAATATTACTAACATTTCCTACAGGTTATAATAAACAAATTGAGCCCTAAAACTTAAAAAAAATAAAATTAAAACTTCATGGCCTACCTCCTTTGAAAGCAATGGCTTGTCCAGGTGAGGCAAAAGACTTAAGGTTTGAGTGTGACTTTTCTGGAAGATTTTGTAGGCGAGTTGAGACTTGAGAGAGTGATGCGACGCTGCAGCGACGCCGAAGCCGAAGTTGTAGAGAGTGTCGCCAAAGCCAAAGTTGCAGACTGCAAGGAGTGACGCCGAAGGTCGAAGTTGCAAAGGACAAAGACAACGTTGAAGAAATGAATCGCAGATTTAATTGAAAAACAAAACATAGTTGCATAAAAACCGTGTGAAATAATAGGTGGTTTGATGTCGAACATCACTGCCAGTTTTATTACAAAAAAAAGCCTAAAAAACAAGTGCTTTAAAAAACCCTAAAAAAAACGCTTTATGAGATTTTTGAATGCAAATTTTTTAACCGTACAAATGTGTTCGAATATGAACAAATTTCAACCTTTTTCAAAAAATTTGACGAATTTCAAATTTCATGTTGATATTTGGCTGAATATGGTGACTTAGTGTGTGTGTGTGTGTGTGTGTGCGCATATATATATATATATAAATTTTACATGTTTTTTGTACGAATGAACCCAAAACAAACCCAAACCCCCAAAAATAAATTTAGCTGAAACTGTGAACCGAACCCTCGAACTCGAACCCGAATCAGTACCAAAACCGACAACTTAGCTATTAAAGGTCAAGACCCTTACAAACATAAATTAGTCCTAGTCAACTACTTCAGGCCTTATTCCATTTATGGCCCCTTCTTCATACACATCTCATAAAACTGATATAACAAAATTATACATTTATGAACAAAAATTTCTCAGTGGATCAATTAGTATTTCCGTGGAGCCAAATTTTCAATCTGCATACATCAAAAGCTTTAAAACTCGTAAAAAATACACCAAACTTTCATTGCTATTACTCAACTCAAAGATGAAGTAAATAAAGATTTACACATATAATTTAACAATATATCAATCAAAAAGTTGAACAAGTCTTGAATTTTATCTATCATAAGAAAACGGTTATGATCTATTTCGGAATCAAAAGTAAGAGAACTATTGGCATGTCTTTCAACTGTCTAAACACCAAAATACATAATTATTATTTTGTTTCCCGTGAATTTGAAAATGTGAACACAGCAGCTATTCAATCACTTCAAGTTTACATATTTTACTAAAGCTAAAACACATTTAGTCTATTTGTATTCTTCCTGTGCATTAGATTAATGATTTTAGATAAATTTTATTGTAGCCTGAATATTTCCCTTTGAAGGATATTTTGCCTTCAAGAATTTGAAACTGCCCTTCTCTAAAGTTCAATTTAGGGTACATGATGATTATTCATTCAAATTCTGTGCATTCAATCTTCTTCCAACTTATATGATTTTAATGATGATTCATTCTATGTAATTCCTACTTTCAAAATGCTAAGCATGTAAGATAAAAAGCATTGCTAAAAGGAATGGCACTCAAGTCATTAAGAAAATCTCAGATGTGATTACAAAAGACAGTTTTATGTTTTCAGGATCCAGACCTCTTTTAGAACACGTCGAATGTGTTTGAGTGAAGGTTTGGTTGCACCATCCACCAGTGCTTTTGCCTTATTTCTCCAAGTATTTGTACAAAGAGCAACCTCAAGCATACTATTACTGTTCTCTTGATCTTGAAGCTTCACCACTTCAATTGTCTGCTTAGGGAAAAAAACCAAAGTAAAGAGGACCGATGATAACATGAATATAAGTATTAACTACTCCAGTTGATTTTCAACACAGGCAAACTTTTCCCTTCATTATAAATCACATTGTTAACAGATTTAAAAATATGTGGCATTTGCAAATTCTAGTTGAGTTTCGCATATAACCAGAAGTAATCCTGCAATGACCCATCACCATCTTCTATTGCCAGTTTCTTGCATTAACTTTCTAAGATTCTACAACTTATCTTCAAATCACAAAACATCAACAGATCATGTACATCTCATAGCAGATGAACACGATGCCTAAAATCTTCCCTGAGACTCACACTTAATATAAGACCTGGTTGCAAAAGAGCCTAACAAAGCAAATTTTAAGATTAAAAAAGAAATGTAACATAAGTAACCCTAAACATTTTTATGAAAGGAGGTAAATAAATTTCACCATATAAATCCAAAATAATTGTGAAGAAAACATTCTGATTTGTTAACGTTAGATGCATGAAATACTCAACCAACTCAGTGTAATAACCGATAATTCACAAAACAATAGGGTAAAGGTACAAACACTTTTCATCAAAGCCTGGGGAATGAAATATTGAATGCAATCACTCTTTCTCATAAATGCAAGCATTCATTCATCACAGTTGTGACCAACAGTAAACATACAGCTTCACAAGTAGAAAATAATTAAAGAACAACGCCATTAACAAAATCAAAATGTCAATAAACACAGTAGATACCTTTAAAGCAATAACAAGTCTTCTTGAATCAAAGCTGAAATCCTTATCTTGTTGAACTAGAGCACTACTAATTGTTCCTCTTACATAAGATTGCCATTGTTTTGCACTTTCAACAATCCCATGAACAAGTTCTACCTCTTGGATCCTGCAACAGGCATTTGAAGTAACAAAAATAAGTTGTATTTTGACTAGACTCTTTAACAGAGAAGCACAATTAGATAAAGAAACTGAGCAAAATTTTGAGAGAATGATACACACACATTGTTCAGAGAAGGAATACAACAATCCAGAGACTACACAAACGGTTTGCACAAGATAATTAAAGACGGGGTTTTGAAAGGAAAACGAGGCAGCAGCCCAACAGCTCTGCAAGAAATCCTCACTTAACATAATATGCCAAATCTACTATACAAGGCAATACCACCGATGATGACTATCATATACATAATTTAATAGGAATAATATAATCAATATTAGATTCCTTAGAAGGGCATTACAATAGAAGCACCTATAACCATAATAGTAACACAAATTACTTTCTTTTAATTCTTTGTGATGAATAAATACTTTAAAGAAAGAAAGCAACTAGTACACAGTATTGAACTATTAAGAAAGCTAACCTACTTGGAAATGGGTATGGCCCTATGGGTATGGGAAACATTTTCTCTTTTGATAACTATGTTTGATTCAACTTGGAAATGTTTGAATATAAAATGTCAAGTGGGCAGAGTGGCCCAGAACTGCAGAGCCCTTCCCCATAATGTATCGCAAATGCTATCACCATTTCTAGCGAGAACTTCAAATATTCTGAAAGATCTGGACCAAATTTATATATGTTTGGGAAGGGGTGGTCAAGGGTTTCCAAGGGGGGCTAGTAATACAGTAAACATCTAAAAATACACGGTATTTTCCAGTATGGTTATGCACAATCACTACTAAGAGAATGCTTAGAATTAAAAATAAATAAATCAATAATTCAAAGGTGTTTTTTTAACTACCATGCATACCTACACATAACTGTTTTTTTAGCTACCATGGCACAAGATATAAAAGCATACAAGGATTGTTAAAAACTATAATCATCACTGAACCCATTCCATCAGAAATCATCCTTTGAAATTGTGTGGTTAGCCTCACTAATTCCAACTTAAAACAAGCTATTTCAAATTTATTTCAGATTGTGAATGAATATATCATAAAACAATCCTAGAGAAACCATCTAAGGCAATGGATTACTTGTTGGCCTAGAAAGAGGATTTTGAGGACATAGATCACTAAGCAGCTCTGAATTAACCTTAGGTCGTTTGACAAATTGGTGAAAAATGTCTAAGATCGGATGGGGAAGATGAATAGTTCTCCTCCATTGCTGTCCTTGGAAGTTCCATGTCTACTAAGATCAGCTCTAATTAGTACTCTTCATTGTGCTTGGTTACACTTTGTCAGATCATTCTCCTTTTTTCCAATATGCCATGAAAATATTCTTTTGTTATCTCTTTCAGTAGTTATTTTGAATTATTTGAATTTGAATATGCTTATTTTCTATTTCCCTCCTTTTTTGCTTTTTATGACTTTCCTTGCCTTGGTTGTGGTAATTGGAGTATTAAATTTTTTGTGATATGTCTGAATTGTGTTGTACTCTTGTGTGCAATTGTTTGACATTAAGTTGGTAGTTGCATTTATATCGGAGGTGAATATTGAAAATGTGGATTTTGTTAAGGAGATCAATGATTATGTGGATAATAGCTTACAGGCGGGAAAAAGTCATATAAGGCTATCCTAAGTGTTGACAAGCCAGATTCAATCTTGGATACAACAAAGTTTGTAGCCATGTTTCAAGATGGATTTGGAAGGAATAGCTACATCACAGTTGAACAACCAAGAGCAGGAAAATATAGTAATGAACCTGTCTATTCTTGTATACTTCACATTAGCCCTAATCTCGAGATGGTAGATGCTGTTAATAAGGAAGAATAAGGATTGAAAAATGCAGTTGTATTATTTGCATATTTGGACAGGTCTTTCTTCCATTTAGAAAGTTCTTTCATGAGTGGATTTTAAACATCTACAGGGAAAATGGGATTATATGTCTCATTTTGTAAAATGATTCAGAAAGGAATATTTATAATCTTCTTCAAAAACCATAACATGCAAATAGGATTTTTAAAAAAAGTTTTGAAATATGGGGAAATCTAATTCTAGAGCTATTCCATGGTCACAGACTTGATTCCATGTGAAGTGCTTGCAAACTCCACTCCCAGATGGTTTTTTAACAAAGGTCTTGCTCCTCAAATGTGGGCATTTATTCCTCAAATTCTTTAACCCCTGGGCAATGCCCTCCAAGTTGATGAAACTAGAATCAATCTACCACATCTTAATGCTGGGGTTCTTATTTCTATTAAACCCTCGTGTAGATTCTTGAACATATTTGTTTTCAATTGGGTTATTTCCAAATTCAATGTGAGTTAGAATTTGTTAAGCAGATAGAACGCCTGTTTTTTATGCAAAATTGATGGACATTTGGAGAGATACGCCGAGTTCAAAGAAATTGAGGACCCAAGAAGAGTCAAGCATGCTACCATAAATTTGAAAGGGCATGCTAATGTGGTGGGACTCGATGCAAAAAGTTGTGCGCAAGAAGAGAAGTGCAGAATAATGCGTTGTGGCTAAGCTCAAGAACAAGTTCATGCCAACCATGTGCTAGATCTACACAAGCAGCTCCAAAGCCTATGCCAACAAGAGACATTCGTGAAGGAGTATATGGAGTCCTACAAACTATGCAATCACATTGGTCATGTGCAAGATGACATTGAGAAAGTGTCAAGGCATGTAAATAGATTGCACATCTCCATCCAAGATGAGATATGTTTACTTATAATTCTATCCATCGAGCAGGTCTACCAACTCACGTTTAAGATGGATGAGAAATTATCCCCTCGACAATAGAGCACACGCAATCATGGTAAGCACAAGCATAAAGAGCAAGCAAAGCACAAGAAGGTATACCTTTGCATGCAAGTATAGCACAAAAACCAATGGAACAGTGCAAACCATGAATAGATTTCCAATTGAGATGGAGATAGAAGACAAAATCAGAAAAAAGGCTTCAATGAGACTTGCTTCAAATGTGTGTGAGTAGGTCACTACATGTTTGAGTGTCCAAATGCTACACAAAAGCAAGCTTACACAAAGAAGCATGCACATCTTACATAAGTTGAAGAGGCAAGTTCACCAAGTAGTGGAACAAAAAGAAATAGCCTTGAGATTGGAGAGAACATGACGATTCACAAGGTTTTTTTAAAACCCACATGCAAAGATGATGAAGTGTGGTTAAGGATGAGCCTCTTCCAAAATAAGTGCAATTTAGGAGGAAAGTGCTACAAGCTAACCATTGATGGAGGTAGCACCAACAACTTAATGTCCATGGAAATGGTGCAAAAGTTGGGGTTGAAGACTTTCATGTACCCCATGGCATATAGAATCTCTTGGTTGTAGTGGGGAGAATAACTCACAATGTTAGACAAATGTCAAGTTGCATTTTGCATTAGAGGATGTGCAAATGAAGTACGGTGCACCAAGAACTTGATAGATGCCTACCCATGTGTCTCTAGGAAGACCATGGCAACATGATTGAAGTGCAATTCATGATGGACACAAAAGCACCTTCACCATCAACAAGGATGGGAAGAAATTTGAGTTACTTCCTATGAAGCATGAGGATGACGATAAGTTCATACAAAAGGGCAGAGTGTTGTTAGAAAAGGAATTTCTCAAGGAGATGGATGACTTGTATGAATTCTATGCACTAGTAGTCAAGCTTGTGTAGAATGAGCAAATGGAGCCACACAACTTTAAGGAGCCAAAAGTTGTTACATTGCTCAAGGAGTTTGAAGATGTGACTAGCAAAGTAATGCCAAACAAATTGTTGTCAATGTGCAACAACTCACATTGCATAGATTTGATTCCAAGTTCCAATTCGCTAAACAATGTACTGCACAAAATGAGTCTTGCCATGAGTGTGGAGTTCAAAGAGCAAGTTGAAGAACTAATAGAATGAGGTCTAATAAGGGAAAGATGGACTCCTTGTGCAATGCCTACATACTTTTGCCAAAAAAGGATGGAGACTGCAGGATGTGCATATTTTCTCATGCAGCCAATAAAATCTTAATAAATTATAGTTTTCCATTGTCACGTATGGACAATCTGATGGATTGTTTGAGTGGAGCACACTAATTCTCCAAGATAGACTTGTCAAATCAGGATCAAGGAGAGAGATGAATGGAAGACTACATGTAGAACAAAACAAGGCTTGTACGAATGGACGTTGATGCCATCCAGGCTAACCAATTCCCCAAGCATGCTCATGCAGCTAATGATTGAGATTCTCAAGTCATTTCTTGCCAAGTTTGTGGTTGTTTAGCTCAATGACAACATGGTGTTCAGCAGAGCAAGGGAGGAGCATATTGTGCACTTGCAATAGGTGTTGGTATAGCTAAGGATTGTAGACTTGCACATAAACCTGAAAAAAAGTCAACTTTATGAAGAAAGTGCTGACATGCTTGGGATTCATGATATCTCAAGGTGGATTGAGAATGGAACCAAGGAAGGCCTGCATGATTATTGAGTGGCCCAAAACAAGAAGCACAACAAAGATAGAAGTTTCCATGTGTTGGTGAGTTTGTATTGAAATTTTATCAAAAAAATTAGTGGCATTTGTGCACCCTTGATGCATAACATGCACAGAGGTGGGTGTAAAATCCCCTTTTGATTTTTGCACGATATTTTAAAACGATTCTCACAGTTTGACATATGTAAACATTCTGTCAAACAATAACATACCAATCACTGAAACTAATTGTAGAATAAATAGATATGCATTTCCAGGTAGTTACATCCAGCAATCAAATTTTACAATCTAATACATGTAACTCATAACTGGGATATATTATAACAGTGATATTTGTAAATCTGGAACCTAAGCTTTCATACAGATTAATGAGACAGTAATACTCAGAAAATACATTCAAATATTCAAAATAACAGTTCACAGTATTAAATACCAATTTGTCAACTTCACATGTGAACAGAAGCTCCTAGGAAAAGTCTCACAGCTGGCATAAGAAGACCATGACTGCAGAAGAAAGATGATTGTAGCTGTAGCAGCAGGTTTACCACTGGAAATCATGCCCAGCACAAAACTCACGGCCTCATAAACAATTTCTAGCATCAAAAACAAGGCAACTTGCCTCTAAAAACCCCACACCATTTACTTGCAGATCAGACACCAATAAATAAGGGCAGCGGCTGCACCAAACTGAACAATGTTGGCAGAAACAGAGTCCCACAACCTCCTTCAATGCTCACAACTTGGCTCCCAAAACCCACAGTTCAATATACAGATGATATGCCACATCTAGAGGGAAATATTAGCCATGCCAGGGAGAGGAAAGTCTGCAAACCTCAAACGCCTGCTCCAAACTCCAGAATGCCCACGCCCAGCATTAATAAGCACAACAATAAATATCTCAAACCTCACACCCAGATTAATGTAACTTCAGTACACTCATCAACAATATGAATTCCTCCATGTCCAACAACCAGCTGCAATGATATCCTCGAACCCTCCAAACTAAGAAAATATAACAATCAATAACTCCCAAACTTGTCTCCGCAGGAGACTCACAAATTTGGAACCACTGCGTTATCGTGCAAGTGTGAATCCTAAATGAATCTTCCTGAATCCAACTAGGGTGGAATCTTTCACAACCGAAACTAGATTCCCATAGGAATTCCCACCTAGGGTTTCAGACTTTGAAGAACTCCACCAAAAACCAAATGAAATAATAATCCAACATATCTCCCCAAATGAGCTCTCATCCCTTTTTATATTCATCCATGAATTCCCTTTTAAATTTCCCACCAAAACATATTAGCACTTTAATATAAAGTGACTTTATTAAAATGTCTTTTAAATATTCATTGGCGTCACTTTATTTCACCTCATTAATCTAATTATTTAATATTACCTTATTTAATGCACTTTTTGCCAAACAACATTAAATAATTTAAATTAAATAAATTAATCTTCGTAAGGCGACTTAAAAATGGGGACATTACAGTGGGTTCGAGTGGACGACTACTATCTCAAGAGTTTCACGCTCTTGAAGAAGAAAGTAATGAAGGAGACTTTGCTTACACTCCCAAACTTTATAAAAGCATTACAAGTCGACTACAGTGCCAATAGAATGGCAACTGGTGTTGAATTGAGTCTAGATATTAGAAAAATCACATTTTTCAGTGAGAAGTTGAATGAGGCTAGACACTTATATTTTGTCTACAACTAGGAATTCAACACCATAGTGTATGCTTTGTGCAACTAGAGGCATTACTTGTTGAAGGAGTTTATATTGTAAATAGACCACTAGACATCAAAGTTCATCAATAGTCAAGCAAAACTCAATAATTTGTAAACGAGGTGGGTAGAATATCTATAGGGATATGCTTTTGCGTTGAAGCACAATGCAAGAAAAAGCACCAATGTTGAAGATGGCTTAAGCAAGAAGCAAGAATTATTGACTAAAATGAGGGTTAAACCATTGGGCATGGAGATGACGAAGGATTTATATGGCTTAAATCTAAATTTTGTTGATACATAGTGTGCATGCATAGAGCCCTAGGTTGGAGACAAGAGCCCATATGAGGAGTACTTTGTCCAAGAGAAAACTTGTTCAAGAGGAAACACTTGTGCATCCCCAAGTGTTCAAGGGGGAGAACCTCATTAGAGAGTTACACAAATGTGGACTCAAACGACATTGTGGTATAGGAAAATGCAAACCATGTTGGAGAAGAGATGTCATTGGTCAAGTTTGCACAAGGATGTGTCCAAATTTGTGGAGAGGATCAAGATCTATTAAACAACAAAGTGAGCATGGAACATTGGGAGGAACTATACATCAATTCCATCCTTGCATTATAGTATGCTCAAAGCAATAATGACTATCTTCATAGTGGTGAGCAAACTTTCTACAATGGCACACTTCATTCCTTGTTAAAAGTTGATAGGCATGTCTAGGATAGCTAATTGCCATTCAAGGAGATAGTTTGATTGCTTGAATTGCTGAACAACATCACAGTGGTTCACAACATGAACTTCCTTAGTCATTTCTAGTGCACCCTATGCAAGAAATTGTACACACATCTCAATTATAGATTTGTATAACATCCACAAAGATATAGATAGATAGAGTTTGTCAATTGGAGCCTTGGCAATTAACTTAGATGTTTGATAGGAGACAACCTTATGCAATGGGTCTCTATGTTGGAAGAAGTACGATTTGTGTACAACTGAGTGAACAAATCATCAAGGAAGACACCAATTCAAGTGTTGTATGGGCCATCCACACAAGATATCATAGATATATTGGGAGAGGAAGCAAAAAGAAGGTGCATGAATGCAAAAGCTAAGGACTTTGTGCAACACAAAGGAGATTCATGTGCAATTCAAGAAGTAGTTAGAGGAGAGTGGCCAAAGGTATAAGTTACATTCAAATGAGGTCGAATAGAAAACTAACTTACTTGAAGGGGGCAAATTAGTCATGGCACATCTAAGAAAGGAGTGGTTCCCCAAAGGAATGTCTAGCGAGCTAGATCCCATGAAAATTGGTCCATGTTGCATTTTGTGCAAATTTTCTAACAATGCTTATGAGATCAAGCTATTAAAAGGGTTGGATATCTCACCAATATTCAATGTATGTATTTGATCTAATTCCTACCATATGCCTAAAGGTTTTGATGCAAAGGTAATGGAAGTGTCTAATTGGATAAAGGAGACACTAGAAAAGCAATTAGAGGGAATCAAGAAATCTTGGACATATGCTTAAGCAAGAAGACTTGGTGGAGCATATACAAGGAATATTTTATTTGCTTGAAGGGTAAGGTGCCTAAGGATGACTTGTTGATTATTTAAGCTAAAGTAAGCCAACTTGGGTGGCTAAATTACTTGGCTGCACAATCCATGCTGTGAGCTCCATGCTTACAATCTTTTTACTAGGAGTATTCGATGTAAGAGCATCCTTGGGTCAATGCAATATTGTATCACCCGAAAATAAATGTTTAGTTTCCCCCACACAAGCTTATCTTGTGTGTACCCTATATTATGGTTTTTTCTTGTTCTAGCTTAACTACACACTTTGTGTAGTGTTGGGTGGTTTTTGGTGTCCCACACATTTTATTGCCTCTTGGCACATCCTTGCACATCTCTACCTCATAGAGTTCTCCTGTGCAATAAAGACCAACCATTTATAAATTATGCAACTTGTTTTGTCTATGTACTTTGTAGTGATCATTGATTTTTCTTTATCAGAAACACATTGTTGGTTGAGCTATCTTTTTGACCACACATTTATTTAAACAATCAAGTTAAACTATGTGGCAACACAGGTGGCATGCACCCATGTATTCTCAATTAAAAAGTTCTAATCATTTGAACAAGTTGGCCATCTGAGAGAAACAAATTGGGTTTTTGGGTAGATCTTAGAGCTTAATCATAGTTGTAGAGTCTTTACACATATCTTTAGGATTGGATAGCATAACACGACTAGGTTTCACATATTGGTGGCTCTTTGTATTCTTTCCATTAATTCTACAATTCATTAGGTTTCCATTGATTGGCCTTATTTATTTCATGTTTTAGTCCATTTGTGTGCTCTATGCACCTATTTGACAATTGTTCAGTAGTTGTGCCATTAAAAATATAAACTTCGGATAAAGAGGTATTAAAGATCACCTTCTTATATTCTGGATATAAATGTCTTTTAGTAACACAACCCAGGAGATGAACATACAAGGACTATTAAAAAGTATAATCATCACCAAGCTCATTACCTTGACATTTTGTGTGGCTAGCCTTAGAAATTTGCAATTCAATCCAACTACATCTAACCTTTATTGCAAATTAAGAATCAGTCCTTAGTGACATTTAAGTAGTCTTCCAACTATTTTGATCACAAACAACCCCAAAGTTGCCTTCCAAGGAAATAGATTGCTCTTTAGACCAAAAGGGGCATTTTGAGGACATAGATCACTTGACAACTCTTAAGTAGCCTTGCATTGTTTGACAATTTGATAAAAAAATAAGATATACATTAAGGTTAGTTTTGGTTAAATTATTTTTTTTTGTTTTTGGTAAGTTCCAATGGAGTCTTCCTAGAAATGCTCTGAAATTGCTAGTCCGTTTCTAAAATGCACTTCAAATGTTGTCACTGTTTCTAGGAAGGACCTTCATACCAGTATGGCTGGCAAGTGGATTTCAAAGGGATCTAGAAACAAGTAAACATATAAGAACTCACATGATATTTTTCAATGCGGTTATCTCTAACTGCTATTAATAGAATGTTTGGAATATAAGATTTTGGAATCCAAAGATGTTGAAGAGTACCTTCATTACATACATAAATACATAGAAAAGTTTTTTCAGCATAATGATCCAAGAAATAAACCTACGAGGATTGTTAAAAAGGTATAAATATCACCAAACCCATTCCCTAAACAAGCATCATTTCTTATTGTGTGGTTAGCCTCACAAATTTGACCTTAAACCAACCCCTTTTGACCTTAATTTTAAATTCAGAATAAGGCTTTGGTGACCCCAAAGTAGTCTTCCAAGATAACAAAACAGCCCTAGAGCAGCCTTCTAAGCGAATAGATTACTCATTGGCCCTGACAAAGAATTATGACAACATAGATCACTTGGCAGCTCAAAGTACCCTTATAAGGGCATGGATCATCAAGCTGCCTAATGTAAACTCCTAAGGAGATAGAAAGATGGAAATCCCTGAAGTAATGCTGGCAGATAAATCTCTGGGAAACCATAAACAAAGATAGCTCGTGAAGCTTCCCAAAGTAGCCTTTGCAGGATATAAATTGCTGGAAATTCCTTAAGCGGCCTTCTGGTAGATAGATCTATTGGAAACCCCAAAGAAGCCATCAATGAAGATCAAAACCCTATCATCTATGCATGATGTAATCCAAGTATTGGGGATTCAAACAATGAACTAACAAAAAACTCTAGAGCATTCAAATTTTAAAGAAAGAACAACAAAATTGCAATACTTGCTTAATTTGAATAGTGAATTGATGATGCTATGAACCTTCAAAAGATCTAACAATGAATATAAACCTTCCATTAAAACCAAACATGATGATGATCCAACATTAAAAGTGATGTTCTTTCAGCAATAAAGTGTCTCACATGGGTGTTAATATCCCCTTCCCTGTTCTATATCCATTTGTTGGCTGGATTACAATGTTGGAAAACTCAAACTTGCATGGGCTTGGTAGCCCAAAGTTTTGACTACAAAACTCCGCCACACAAATACATAATTACACCCAAAAAAAAAAAAAAAAACAGAATTAATATATTTTGAGAACATATAAGTCTATTATAACCAACAATTTATCATAATTCACAGACTGCATATGTCATATGACCCTCAAATGGTCATTGTTTGAAATTTCAAAGTCAAATAGTACGTTGTATTACTATTAAATTAGTTTAATTGTTAACAATGGACATATGCTACAAACAACCATATACAATCTACATACTTCTCTTCCCCCTCCTAGCTTCTGAGCCTCAACCTAAAAGGTAAGTTGATATCAATATGAGGACTAACTATTTCCTCAAATATGTCTACATCTTCTTCCAATGCATCCAACTCTGCTGCTGTTGCTGTTCCCTCCACTTTATCAAGATCTTCATCAATGAACATGATATCATTATGTGCTTCTTCGACTTCAGCAGTCCAATCAGTAAATAGATCGATATCATCCAAGCCAATGGCACCATGGGAGGGAATCTCCACTTTTTTCATTTGAAGGCTAAGGGTGTACTAAATGAAGACAAGGCCACTGAGGCACTCATGGATCAACCTGTTTCTCTTCTTTGTGTGAGTGCTCTAAAATAAGCTCCAATGTGTCACACTTGAAAGCACTAACGTTGAAGTTAAAACTTTATATTGACACGAAACACAAATAGTGAGCTTCTACATATTTGGTGTACACAACTATCATAATTCTCCCACCACAAATTTACAAATAAAATATATCAAAAAAAAATTATAATTAAGTGAAAATTTCAAAACTTAAAGTATGACGTGTTGAAAAGCTTATATATAAATCCTAATATGTAAACACAAAGAGATCCTGATGCCCAAAGCTATTTTCAAATATATTTACTTTCTTGCTCATTTACCTTTTAGACTTGGCTATTATATATGCAAAATATACACCAAGGAAATGTTGGGATTCTTATATTAGTATATATAGTAGAGTTAATAAATAAACCTTATATATTAGTATATATTAACTTAAAGTCTAAGTTGCCGAATCGGGTACGAGCATGGGTACGGGTGCGTGGGTATGATACACAGGTACATCAAAAATAAATTTTGGGGGGGTGGGTACATTTGGGCACATCCGTACAAAAAAAATATAAAAATCATAAAAACTTAGTATAATTATAATTTAAAAATTTACTAAATATATTAATATAATTTTTATAATATAATTAATACTATAATAGTAATACTATATACATTATACAATATTGAA
This sequence comes from Sequoiadendron giganteum, assembly GCA_007115665.2. Classification (NCBI taxonomy): domain Eukaryota; kingdom Viridiplantae; phylum Streptophyta; class Pinopsida; order Cupressales; family Cupressaceae; genus Sequoiadendron; species Sequoiadendron giganteum. Next base: position 347,592,514 of record CM021105.1, on the reverse strand, counting down.
TATAATTAATTTATTATTAAAAATAAATTATTAATATAAAATTTCAATTAATAAATTAATAATTAATTAATTATAAGACTATAATATAATAATTTAATATTTATAGCTATATTAAAATAATAAATAAAATAATTTAATTTAAATAAATAAAAGGTTATTATTTACACCTATAAATAAAATAATTCAATTTAATATTTACATCTATGATAAAATAATAAATAAAATAATATAAGTGTAAATTATTAAATAATAAATAATTTAAAAGGGGTTTTTCCTGGTCGTATAATTTAATAGAAATCCATCATTGAACCTGCAACCCGCGCCGACCTACAACCCGCGCTAACTTGCAAATCGCGTCATCTCCCAACCCGTGTCATCCTGCAACAAGCTTCGATGGAGTCCACGAAGAGCTTTTAGAAAAAAAACGAAAGAAACAAATGTCCTATGTGCAAAATAAATCGACCTAGGGTTAAGTCGCGTTTTCTTTTGACGCGAAAAAGTGAAAAAAAAAAAATTGGAATCTACGCCAAACCCCTAGGAAACGCTGCAAATTCATCACGTCATGAAAAAAACGTCCAGATTCGTCAATGGCATGGTGAAAACATTTTTGCGAGTCAAATATTGAACCCTACCCGATTTCACAAGGATTTTGGGAGGTATCCGATTCCAATACGTCCCGTACCCGGAATCGGCAGGGTAGAGCCACGATTCCGGTAACTTAGCTTAAAGTATGACGTGTTGAAAAGCTTATATACAAATCCTAATATGTAAACACAAAGATATCTTGATGCCCAGAGCTATTTTCAAATATATTTGCTTTCTTACTCATTTACCTTTTAGACTTGGCTATTATATATGCAAAATATACACCAAGGAATTGTTGGGATTCTTATATTAGTCTATATAGTAGAGTTAATAAATAAATGAAATTTTCAAACTATAGGCAAGAAGAAGGTAATGGATAGTAGGAGAGAAGAGAACCGCCTCCAAGATGAGCTCTTAGCTGCTGAAACAAGGATTCGGGAGAATCATGCAGATGAACACCTCTATGAGAAGCTCAATAAAATCAAATCCTCGCTAAGAAGGCTACAGGCCAATAAGATTCAAGGGCTGAAGGTTAGAGTTAAGCTCAACTGGTTGAGCAATGGGGATAAAGGATCAAAATTCTTTTTCAGATACATAAAAGAGAAAGGCCTGCAGGAGAAAATTGACAAGATCTGCCATAATGGTGTGACCCTGTCTAATCAAGAAGACATCTTACATCAATTCACACTGTCCTACAAGAACCCTTTTAGATCTGAAGACAGTGGAGAAGGCTGTTTAGAAGCAAGGAACAAGTTACAGAGGCTAATACCTGAAAAAATTACTATTGAGGATAGTGCTCAGCTTTCCACTCCCATAACTAAAGATGAGACCAAAAGAGCCATCCTCTCAATGAGTAATGATAAGTCTCCTAGGATTGATGGGCTCCCTGTTGAATTTTACAAGGTTTTCATTGATTGGGTTAGTGAGGATCTCCATCAGGTTTATATGGATGCCTTTGCAAAAGGGTCTTTGGGAACTTGTATCAACCAAGCCCTTATTAAATTGGTGCCAAAAGAGGGGGGTAAAACCCTGATTAAAAATTGGAGACCTATCACTTTGTTGAATGTTTCATATAAAATACTTGCAAAAGTCTCAACTTTAAGACTTACCAACATCCTCCCTAAATTCATAAATTCTACTCAAACAGGGTTTATCAAGGACAGATATATCCTTGAAAACTTGATTACTAGCTAGGAAGCTCTTGACTAGGCCAAAAGATCTCCACGGAATGTTGCAATACTCCTCTTGGATTTTGAAAAGGCTTATAACAGAGTGGAGTGGTCTTTTCTAAGAATGGCTTTGAAAGCCTTTGGGTTTCCTCAAGAATTTTTAAAAATGATTGGCACTCTCTTGAAGGATGCCTCTACCCTAGTAGAGGTAAATGGGTCTAGATTTGAAGCTATTCAATTGGAAAGATCACTCAGATAGGGGTGCCCCATTGCTCCTACCCTGTTTGTACTTGCTTCTGATGCTCTCCATTACTTACTGAGAGAGAATAGTATGTCTCCCAAAGTGAAATGTTTGACACTACCTGACAATGGTGAATTATTAAATATTCAATGTGTTGATAACACCTCTATCTTTGTGGAACTGGAAGAGGAAAATTTAAACAAATTAATGACCAAGCTTGAACTATTCTGCCTAGCTTCTGGGGCTAGGATTTTAAAGGTGAAATCCATTTTGCTAGGATAGCTTGATACCCCTCCTAACTGGTTGCAGAAGTTTGACCTCCAATGGGGGGGGTCCTCAAAAACAAGTTAGATACCTAGGGATCCCATTTTCAGTCTCACCCAATCCCAAGGGCATGTGGCACTGGTTAAAAGCTAAAATCGATAAGAAAATTAATGGGTGGAACAGGCACTACTTGTCTCTTGCTGGTAGAATACACGTCTGCCAAAAAATTCTCTCCTCCTACACTTTGGACTTTGTTTCAATGTGGTTCTTCAACAGTTATCAAAGCAATGAGGTCCAAAAGAAGATCAGAAGTTTTCTGTGGTCGGATGGGAAAGGTAAAAAGAAATTGCATTCTGTCAAATGGGAGTGGTTTTGTCTGGAAAAATCTAATGGTGGTTTGGGCCTTAAAGATCTGAAGAAACATGGTATAGCTCTTGCTGCAAAATGGGTTATCAAGGCCCTAGTTGGGGATGAACCTTAGAAAGTTTAAATCACGAATAACATTTCTCAAGCTGTCCCTAAATTGGCAAGGTCTTGGAAGGCACTTCCTTTCAGTGATCTCCTCATCACCAAATACCCAATAGTGCCTGCAGGTTCACTGGTTTTTAGGAGTATTTGGAAAGCCTGTCCATAAGGGATAAATTCACTAGTCCTCTCTTATCTGATCCTAGCAGCAACCTGATCCACCCAGGGAGATCTATTTGGTGGAACCTAGAGCATAATGGGAAGCCCCTGGCCTTGTTGCAAGGCTTCTCAGCAAAAAAATGGAACCTTGAAGGCATCAAGACCTTCAGTAGCATCGTCAAGGATGGATCCTTGTTTGCCTGGGATCAGCTGAGGGATGATTATGGCTTACCTACCTCTAATCTTAGGACCTACTCTGTTACCAAGGAGGCCTGTAAAGGCTGGATTCATAAACTCCAAGTGGAAAAATGGAAGGATGAACCTTTTGAGATCCTATGGAAGGGCTCTCTTTCCTTGCAAGAGGTCAAAACTAAGATTATTTATAAAGAGATCCTTAACTCATTTACTCCCACTGATTATCTGAACAAGATCTGGAGGACTAACCTTGAGGATAAAGTTTGGAAAAAGGCTTTTTATTTTTTGTGGCACAATGGTATAGATGCAAAAGAAACTTGTTTTAGATGGCTTCTCTCACTGCAAAAAGTTCCTTTTAAGTTGAAAAACATTGATATTGATATGTGTGAAATCTGCAAGGTACCTGAAACTGTTTTCCATATCTTTTTTGACTGCTTCTATGCTAATGAAATTTGGAATCTATTCTGGAAAAAGTACTGATTTATGGGGCTTAAATGGGAAAGTTATGCTTTTGGGCTTTGATAGAAAGATGAGTAAAGATTTACATTTGTTCTGGTTTCTACCTACAACTGAAATCATGTGGGTTAATTGGAAGGCAACGAATGAGGACATATACAGTGAGGTTCGGAGGTTGCTTACTGAGTCAAATAAAAGACTCACACTCTTCAATGTTGCATTGCAGGTTGTGGCCACCATGGAGATTGCAGATAGCAAATTCCTTAAGCTACTCAAGGATGGAGTAATACTCATTCACCAGAAAGAAGTCATGTACAGGCATTCTTGGCAGCAGGGGCATCCCAATCTGGCAGTGTTTATGCAGGCACTGGAGGCCTTTAAAGAAGAGTTCAAATAACAGGTCAAAAAAGGGAAGAATGTCCAGGAAGCCAAAGGGCCTCATCTGTTCACCAACTCCAACTATGAGATTGAATAAGTTTTTTCCAACGAGGAGCTTGATGCTGTCAACACCTTGGTAAACTGGGGAGCCATGGAGGATTGCAGTGAAAGTAGGAACCTTGGAGATGAGAGATAATGCTGCTTACATTCCAACCTTTTTGTATTTTGTGTATTTTGCTGTGAAGGAGAAGTCAATCTATGTATATGTGTACACTCTCTCTCATGTGTAGAAACATGGTTCTGTAATATCCAATGTAGAAATCTGGTATCATACTTTATGGCTGTTCATATATGCCACTATATGGCTGATCATATGATGCAACATGTTGTAAACACGTTATCCTGTGCTTAAATTATTATTAACACAAAAATAAATAAATAAATGAAACATCTTAGTTAGTAATATGTTACCAGATGCGGTAGTTTAGGTTGGTGAATGGGAATACTTTCCTGTAAGGTGGTTTGGGTAGTTAAAGAGAAAACGTTTTTATAAAGCCAATACAATCAATATAATAATATCCCAATGAATAATATAGTTCACTATTATCATTTCAGTGAGATCATGGTATGATAATAATCCTTTGTGTATCTTTACCATTTTCAACATGGTATTTGAGCACCAATAGCCATCATGTGATCCAATGAGATGCTATGAGCATGTATGGTTGACATAATAAAAGCTTCAACATTTGATCACTGTAGGCTCCTCTGATGGGAGGAGAGGTATGAGGATATGTAGAAGGCTTACAGTAATTTTGCACTCTGTGCAATACAAAAGTCAATGTCAATTTAATTAAATTTTTTAACCTGTAAAAATCAGAGAGGCTGTTATTTTGTTATTGTGTTTCATGCTCATTGTTTGTATGGAATTGAGGATGGACAGACGTCATTTTTAGCAGTTTTGATAATTCAGTGTTCTACAGGGACGCGTCCTCCCTTCTAAAAAACCTCGTGTTTCCTAGACGCCCCTATCTTGGAGACTTGGGGACTTAGGGGGACGTCCCCCCCCAACAGCCCACCACCATTGCCACCATCCCACCACCACCGTCGCCATCTCCAAGATGCCACTAGGACTTCAAGGACATTGGGGTGTCCTCAAGACATCTAGGGGACTCCATTTGTCTCCAAGATGTATAATTCTTTTACTTATACATCTTTTTATAACTATTTTTTCGAGTACTATATGTATTTCAACGCCCTGCCACCGTCCCCCGGCCACCGTCCCCAAACTTAGGCCCTTGGTCCCCACATCCCCGAAACTTGTCCCCACATCCCCCCGTCAAGAAACTCCGTGGAACTATGGTAATTATTTATAATAACCAATTCTAATAAGTACATAGTAGCTGTGCAACCTTATTCTGGTAATCAATGCAGGTAACAAAGATCAATTTGAATATGAAACAATAACTGGGAAAAATTTGTGTTTAAAGTGCTGTTTGAGGAATTATTTTGACATTTCATCAGCACTATACAAATAATAAATATCCATCTGTAAGAGGCCTTCGATGAGAGCATACATGATCTCTTATTAATGAATCATAGAATGTGTACTGTTGCTGTCATTCATTCTTTGAAATGTTAGTATCCAGCTGTTTTTATACACACAAGTCCTGAATGATCATATTGTCTCTTGGCATCTTTTGACCTGTGCATGTGAACTGTGAGTGTCATAAATGAATATTGACCATTGATCAGAAATGAGCAATCAAACATTTACCTCTTTGTCCTCAGTCTGCTGATTTGAGCATCAATATATCAGCTGCATACAAGCTTTGTCACTGGGTGGAGGTCACACTCACACCATAAGATTTGCCTATTCTTCATTTTATTGCCACATTCAATGAGTACAGTGGAAAAAGTTGTTTTTCCCAACATTGGGGTTGTCTCATTTGGAGACTGCGTATGCTTGGTTAGTTGGCATTGTGGTTTGATATTGACAGCCTGGTTTGAACCCTATTTTGCTTTTGCCTTATTTGCAAAAACATTTTTTTTGTCTTTTTGTTTCTTAATTCCTTTTGTGTCTTTGTAAAAAAAATAGTTGATATTTGAAACACTTCACAGAGTTGGTAGGAAGTTCAGTTGCTTTGTAAGTCGCCCATGGTTTGAAACTTGTACATGTTCTCTTAAAATTTCATGCCTCATAAAAACTACATGGGAGGTATAAGGATATGCAAAATAAATTTGTTTGGCTCACTTTTGTAAAAGGGTCCATCATTGGTTGAAACATATTGTTTTTCACATTTAAACATGGCTGTATATTGTACTTTTAAATGCATCAATACTACATCTAACAACACTTTCAGAGTTTCCAACACTACATTTGGTGGCTACAGTGTAAAGAGGTCAAAGAGAAGGCTGGAGGGCATCAGGGGTTGGAGGATTTTTGCATCTTGAACTAGCTTCTCACTCTCAGATAGTAGATTGTTTGAGAAGCACTATCAATTTGTGTCCTATCTCAGTGCAATGGGGGGCTTGGCGATTCTTGGCAGTATTTGTGGATAGTGTAATCACTGGAAGGGGTGTGATTAGTGTATCTACATTTATTGGTTTTGTTCCTGTTGTACAATAGAGGAGAGATTTGTTCCCTTTTAGCACTGGAGGGATTTTGACACTTTCAGAGGAGGGTGGACTCTTAGAGGAGAGTTCTCTCATTGATCATTGTGGTTGGGATTTGTTCTCTCATGTGGTACAAAGGATTTGTTACAGGTATTGTTCAACAGTCAAGACATGCACTAATCCTATTAGTTCGGTGTATTCTAGATGAGTTAGGAGATATGATGGATCCACTTTATCAGATTTCTATCTGGGGCTGCTGTATTTAGACCCAGTGCAGTGTTCCTTCCTTTGTTCAAATTGATGTAATAAGAGGGGAATCTTGGGATTTTAATATTACATCTATAATATACATAGTAGAGATAGTAAATAAATAAAACATCTTACTTAGTAATATGATGTTATCAGGTGTGGTTGTTTAGGTCAGTTGTATGGGAATATTTTAAAAGAGATCAAAAGTGTAGTTAAGTGAAGTTGCATTGGATCATAAATTCTCAAGATGATGTATCAACAAGAATAGAATAAAAAAAACATCTGAAACAGGGCTTCAGGATAAGAATACTTGCTTAGAAGTCTATTATTTCCAGCTTGTAGATATATTATATGTTTTAATGTATAAACCAAGCTACTTTTGGACAACTGGGAAAGTTATTATCACACAAATGTGATGATTTGCTTGGTCCCAATAATAAATATGAACCTGAACAATATTTCAGCGTGGTAAATAAGTCTTCTGTCAAAATTATTATAAAGAAAATAGATAATACCATGGGGAGAGGCTTTTTGCTTCATTCAAGAGTTCAACAAAAACATCAATTGTCGGGCAATCCCTTTTGGAAACCTGAAACAAATAAAGATAGGTCATATAGCTATTTCAAACTCATTAAGAATCAGTTATCCTGCTAAACAAGACTTCTTGTTTAAGAGTAACCATCTTTTTACCCTTCGGTGTGTTTCTTCATTGGATAAAGATCCAGTTGCAACAGCAGTACAAAAAGGGCACACATATTGTGTGGTTATTAATGATTCTGTTTGTTTGAGCCCAAGACATGAAGGGTGATACCTGTCATAAAACAATGAACATGCTAAAGCTTGTTAAAAACCACCCTTATCAACTGTATAAATTAAACAAAGGACGAGTATGTTGGCATAATGCATTCGGAAGATCCTGGACATATAGAAGGCAATTGAAAAAGAGTGATCTCTTATACCAGAAACTTTAGAATCAACAAATGTAACAACTACAGTGAACAAAACAAAGATAAGAGAGAATTTAAGGGAATGCCCAGCAGCCACATTCAGAAATAAACCACAACCCATTAAAATAAAATAAGCAATGGCATTTTGCCTGTTCACTTATTCTAAAAAATAAAATCAAACCTTTGGCTCTTTGCACCATCGAAAATGATCACATTGACCTGACTTTGCTCTCTCAAATATATATCTAGAGTTTCCATGATGAATCTCTCAACCACATTTAGATTTTCAGATACTATCAGCTGATGGGTTATCTTCACATGAGCATGTATCTTGGCTGCATAAGCACATATTTAGATTCTCAGATACTAACAGCTGATTACTTATCTTGAAATTTAGATTCTCACAGACATTCATACCGTTCCAATTTTGTCCAGGCTGCATAAGCTCATATTGTCTAGATGAGGCATTAATTCTTTAGGCCAGCATCATGTTTAGAATTTAAATAGTATCTTGATTTCCAAACTTGATTTAGATGATATAATGTAATTAGCCAGATCTAGCAGCATCAACCATCAGAATAGGTATTCAAAACACTTCAAAATCATCTCAGATAATAGTCAACACACGTTGCATTCTAATGGTCAAGCTGGAATCCCTATGTATATATTATGCTTTCATCATGTGAAATAATGTTCTACAACTTCTCAACCATAAACTAAGTATTCTCCAAATGACCACAATTTTAAGATCACAAATTTACTCATTTTATCAATATTCTTGATTTAATAATTAGAAGTTCAAAATCCTGTTTTGGTATGGTCACAACAGCCTAGAAAATCCTCTTGCTTATTAGGACAAGAGTAAGAACATGCTGGAGGATCAAGATGCAGTGGCTAGGGTTAGGGATTTTATTTTTATACTTCACAATGCCCTAATCCCTAACCCTAAATGCAGAATTAGGGTTTAGGGTGAGGGTTGAGGTTATGTATTTTTTAATAATTAGCATGTCAGAAATTGTTTTTTTTCATTGTTAAATATTAAAATCTGATATATTATGTATTTTTGGTTCTTAAACCCCTCTACAGTGCATCGAACATAGCATTTGGCAAGGTTATCCTCTTGTATTCTAGGAATTTATGACCTCAAGATATACTTTAAGGCTATGAGGTTGGAGTGATAAGGAGATTGTAAAAAACTTTCCTTACAATTATCATCTTTATATATTCTTTTCTCTTCTCTCTTCTCTCTATCTTTCATCCAATGATCTATCATTATTGGCTAAGCTAGATTCTTCATAAAGGGTATAGCGAATAGAGGGATGTTACTCCTTAAATAGTTAAGCATCAAACAAATCCGAGACATCTACATACCATCTACTTTTCCCCCTCTTGTTCTCCCATACCTCTCTGCTTACATGTCCTACAAGGTATATTGGAAGGCTAGGTATATTGAGAAGATTCCTCTGTTATACCATTCTTATTCCACATACCTTTGGGTATATAGGGAGACATGCTAGATTGGACTATTTGTCTTATCAAACAATATAGGCAAGAGTGATAAGGTTGGGGAAATAAAGGTTTCTTCTAGGAGTGATAAGGGGAAACCTTCAAACATTTGAAACCCTAATCCCTTTTTTTGCAGATTTGTCCATCATATGATGTAAAAAAAAATTGTGTGGACATATGGCATAGCAATTATTAATTCAAATAGAGTGAAATGCAATTTATGCTACCTTGAATGCAATGGAGGCATTTATCACTTCAAATGGCACTTCTCAAAGGTTCCATGCCATGACATGAAGTATTCCAAACAATGCTTCCTAATGTCACCATTGGCCTTTGAGGGCTCTTGAATCATATTCAAATAGTGATGCAAAGAATGCAAGGACAAGCACACTAGTTGGATTGAGTTCTTTGAGGCCAAAGTCAATCATTTTAACTAGCAACAACTATCACAACAGCCTAAGGGTTTTTTTGTATGCCTACTTCTACATTACATGGATCCTACACTATGATGAAATCATTAACACCTTCTTTGCACCTTGTACTTCTCAAGGAGTGCAACCAACTTTAGAGAGTACAAGGTCAAGGAAGAAGTTCATGAGCAAGCCAAAAAGGCCACTAGCAATTTTTGGTATTATTCTCGCATATTATGGGTCCTAAGTTCAAAGCCCTCTCATACAAGACTTTGAGGATTAATATGTTGAGAGACTCAAGAACATGAGACAAGTTGTGATTACTCAAGGTAAGTCATGAGTTTTTTGAGAATAACACTACTATCGATTAATCCCCCATGGACTATTTGTACAAAGCCATTGCAAAGGCCAAAGAGGCTATTAGAAGCAGAATGGGCAATGATAGGTACAAGTACATGCCACTATGGAAAATCATTGATGATAAATGTGATTGGCAAATGCATTCCCCCCTCCATGCCACTATATATTGTCTCAATCCAACAATGTTCTACAGTGACTCACTTCAAGACGATGCAAATGTCACAAAGCACCTCTTCAAATGCATGGAAAAAAGGTTCCACATATAAGAAAGAAAAAGTTTTTGCTCTAGTGCTTTTGTCATTAAAGACAAGACCAACTTCAAACCAATTATTTGCAAAAACTATTTACATTTTTTTCTATATTATACATACATTATAAATATTAAATTTTAAATAAATTGTATGTGGTAGAATCATGATTAAATTTGTGTTTTTTCAGCACAATGGTGCTAATTTTTTTATTAAGGAATCCAAAAGCAAATGAGGAAAGGTGATGCACATTTTCAGCCAGCCATGCAACTCATCCACTTGTGAGCATTTTAGGAATGTGTTTGAATACATACATTTCAAGAAATGCAACTATTATGACTCAACAACAAATGAATGGTTTGGTGTTTGTTCACCATGACCTTCACCTTAAGCTCAAAAATAATGGAGATTAGAAAAACTTACAGTTGTAATTGTAAATTCTAATTATTGCTTTAAAGTGCCATTGAAGAAGATCAACTAATTGACCTTGATGAAATTTATGTACATTCTAAATGGATCACAAATGATGAGCCATTTTTTGATGAAGATAGCCTTTCTATCTTGAGGGACATTGGGGCACTTGATGAAGACCAAATTGATTGAATTAGGAGAGGCATAGACCCTAGAGCTTCACCATCACAATCTATAGCCACCTAATGTATCATACTTTGTAGTAGCAAAAGTCCTTGGCTGCCTTCATTTTTTGTTACTTCATAGGTGAACTTTGTACGAAGTAAATTGTAATTGATCTTCAGGTTAGAATTCCAAATTCAAAGTATCTAGTGATGTACTATGTAGTGTGCAATGTAATCAGTGATCTCAAAACTTAATTAAAAAACTATATTCAATAATTCATGGTATAAATTCTCATTTCCTCTCTCTCTAAGTCTCTAATCCAAAAATGGATCTGGCTTTTGTACTTCATAGCATGTTTCTAGATAGTGGTCTACTTCTTTGATGCTTTAGAAGGTTTGGGGGTGGTATGGGATATCTTGGAACATCCTTTGGTATGGACATTTTCATTACTTCATCATTTAAAATATCTATGCAGACAATCTCTATTGCAAATCACAATATGCAAATTTTAACCCAGATATGGCATAGAGAACTACGTTGTTGAGTTCAAACATATCCAATGTGGTATAAAGTTTGCCCTGGTTCTGTGTATGGGCGAGTAGTACCCAAGTCGTATCTAGGCTGTATCATGCTCATAACTATACCAGATACACTAATTCTTCTACTAGGGAAAGGGTGGTGTATCTAGTATCCCTGCAAGAAACTGAAAAAATACTAAAAACGGTAAATTACAGTTCTTGGTGAGAACCAAACAGTCACCACAATAGGTAGTGACTGGTGTGCTCCTTGAAAGTTGAAATGAACAGCCAGATAAGGATAACTTATAATGAAACTGAAAAAGTTTGCAAGCGTTGTTTATTTTTTAAACCCCTACTTGTCAAGGTCATAACTCTTAATTCTTAAGTAGTGATTCGAAATTTGAAATTCACTATTGTATTACAAAGCTTAGGTCATGAACTAATAAATCAGGGTTGGGCTGTAGTGCAAGCATGGCCTAACTGTCGCATTGCCAAATTCCGCTTCAAAAGGCCTGAGAGGTAAAAAATACAGAAACATAAAAAAAAAAAAACCAAAAATAAGATTTTCACAATCTTCAGACATCTGCCCATTGCTTTCCAGATCAAACCTATATAGCACATACTGTTGTTTTCCTCAATTGTTACAACTTTGTAACATGGCAATCCTATACCATTACTATTCTAGGCTCACTTTGTAAAAGCATAAGGTTAATTTTCAACAAGTACTGGACTATTATTGCGGTCTCTGTCAATGATGGTTTGGCCTTTACAATTGGATCTTTAACTTTGATGTTAAGTCCTCTTTCCTCCTACTTAGTTGAGTTTTATTCATAAGGTTTGCTTATCATTGCCGATGAGGAGCCCAGATTTAAACCATCATCAACTGCTATGAAAATAACAAACAGAAGCAACAGGAAACACTCTAGAAAGTTTTAAAACAAAATGAAATGCCACAGCCTATAAGCAATTTAACATTCGATCATGACCATTGATGTCATTAAATATTTCCACTATATGCTTTCTACTTTATGGATTGAATTAATTTGTTGATGCCATATGTCAATCATACACATATATAGAAAGAAAGAGAATAGCTTTTGAATTTTAATATTATTTATGAAACCATTCCTGCTTCTGAAACTTTTGTCATTCGTCATTTCAGGCAACACAGCTAGTAGACCAAAATGCATTCAAATACAAGCAGATAATTCTGCCTGTAGCAAAAAAACCAACTAACAAGAACACAACTAAAATTTAAAGGTGACATTTCTAAGCTAGTTCCAAGGCATCATACAAATTATGCCAAATCAGTGCACAAACAGAAGTAGCATGACACCTGATGTTGACACTCTTTAACTTTATTCCTTCCTTTCACAATTTACGTGTTTTTAGTTATAATTTCATTTCAAGGAATGTCACCAAATCAAAAAATAAAGTCAACAGTCGTCAAATTTATGGTGGCTAATAAAGAATCTGTAGCCCCTAAAAATCAAGATTTCAAATGCCTTAACAAAGTTACCTGTCCTTGCAATTTTGACAATAAATTGCATTTGGACTGCTTTGGATAGATTTCCCATTGCATATAAAACAATCTTCCTCCTCACCATGAGCATTTGCAACCTGGAATTTGTGTAGGGCTCTGTCCAAAGATTCTTTTATCTGCGCAAAGATACCAGACATTTTTAAATCATCTTACACAGGAACGAGTAAAATGAAAGAAACAAACAAAGTTTATTGCTGCTATATCAGATTTCCTTAACAGAACCTGTAGAAGGAAATCTTGCAGTGGTAATGCACAGCTACCAAAGCAATCAGTGACAGACTTGCAATGTAAAATCCAATTTTCAATATCAGCTACTTTTGAAGCAAGCATTCTCAGGCTCCCATCTTCCACAATACTAGACTCTCCAGCTTCCTGAATATAATATGAGTTTGTAAGGCCTCAAAAGGTGGTAAACATTTCCTTATTGTACTTCTAAAATCATTATATTGTTCTTAAAATAAGTCTTAACATCACAAAAGGAGTTTTATAAATATATAGATGTTCTAATGTAGAACTGGAAATGATAATGAAACTAGAAGTTCAGCAAAATATAATAAGAACTTTGAAAAATGAGAGCCATATAACATATGAAGCCTCCTTTGCAAAATCTCATACTTAATTCCTGCTCGATAAGTGATAATTTCTTATTTAGGCCAATATTTTAGGCTTTTTATTATTTATTTAAATTGGTGTTGCATTCCTTAATCAATGGTTACGTGGAACTAGGGAAATCACTACTGTATTATAGATGCAAAGCAGATGGATTTCGAAATAATCGGATAATTCTATTAACATGAAAGAATGACTAGATAGATTACAATGAAGGAGTTGCAATATTCACGGAGACGTGATTATAGGCGAACTGAAAGAAACAAAAATCAAACAAACAGAGATGAGCGTTAAAATAGGAACTAACTATAGCTCTAATATCCTAAACTGAAATCATTGCCCCACACTCAAGCATAAGCTAGATTTACCCTGATGCATACTATCAACAAGCTGAATAGATCAATAAATATTCCTGACATATCAAACAAGATATGAATAACTCCAGATATGCCTCACCTTCAGTTTAAGAAATTCTGGCCATGTAAGAGCAGAAGAGTTGCAATTAAACAATGCCTGTACCTCCTTTTTCCATGATCTGAAGAAAAAAATATTTAACTAGCTGACTGAGATTTTTTTTTAAGAACCTCAACCAGAAAACAATAAGCACCAGATCTTAACACAAAACAGAAATATCAAAAATTCAAGAAAATACCTATAGTTAGAAATAACTGCCTCTATGTGACCAACCTTAATTGGAAAAGAAATTCTCAATTTCTGCACAGAAAAAAATCCAAATTTAAGTTTTAATAATACTTCTCATACAAATATCGAAAAATATAAACTAGATGCTTATGATACTGATAATACCAAGAACTTTAATAACTTGGAGCCACTCCAATAAAATATGCTTATGTGACCAAAAATATCTTACATTAAAACTTATGATACTAAAAACATACCAGGATAACTCTTCAAATAAAATATTGCCAAAACGTAAAATACACACTTGAATCTAGCAGTTTATGATATAGATTTTTCATCAACATAAGCATCAGAATATTTCTGTCTATCAGGGCGAACCAGAACCAGAGTTCAAGTAGCAATACCTTTGAGTTCGCAACAAGGTCCTCCAGATCCTGAATATTGCATTTTTTCTTTGAATTTGAATCTGGAAGAAGTAAACATGCTTGTGAAAGCCACTGTTTACTCTCAAGCAAAGAGCTCTCTAATAATTTATATTCTCCAGCTGTAATAGGTAGATTTCTTGCATCATCCATGAGACTGTTAACATCCTATTACATAGGAAAAAGATGTCACTTCCCATCTGAGAGCATTATCTCATTAATCAAATAACAAGCTGCAAGTTTAACAGGGATTACGTGAAAATACCACAAAACAGAGAACATGAACAATCTTACAGGAATAATCAATTAATAGTGTCCCTTCAGGAAATCACCAAAACCAATATTTTCAACTAAATAATAAGCTATTGCATCTCTATGGATATAGGTACTCATGCAATATGGATGACAAATTCTTAAAAGACTTAGATATGGCACAGCTGGGGTAAAGCATGCGTAGGCATGAGTATGTTTGTCACTGAAGAGTTTAAATTGTCATTCATCAATTTGAAATGTACTTCGAAAGAGAAATTCCATTTGTAAAACCTGGAAGAAATAGCAACACGGGTATATTAATAACTAAACTCAAGAGTGTGCTCCTAAATCCCACCCAATTCCACCCAAACACTATCAATATTAAAGCAACCAAGATCCTTACAAACATGATTTCAAAGATGAGATCTATGTGTAACAAGATATTCATTTGGTTCACCCCTTTTTTGTGTTCTGAACTTTTTGGGTAACATAGCTTAAACTTCATATCATTGTAGGCTTACATAACCTGACACTTCCCATCTGTATCTGGATACAAATCCAGGCTGTATGTTGAGTTCTGAACTTTTTGGGTAATGTGGCTTCAACTTCATATCATTGTAGGCTTACATCACCTGACCCTTCCCGTCTGTATCTGGATACAAATCCAGGCTGTATCCAATACAG
Organism: Sequoiadendron giganteum; assembly: GCA_007115665.2. Lineage (NCBI taxonomy): Eukaryota > Viridiplantae > Streptophyta > Pinopsida > Cupressales > Cupressaceae > Sequoiadendron > Sequoiadendron giganteum. Next base: position 347,577,020 of record CM021105.1, on the reverse strand, counting down.
ATAACCATCTATCCAGGAGAAAAGTGGAGCACCCAGTAACATAATTTTAACCCACCAAGAACCATATAAGGACAGGTTACCAAGAAAATGAAGTTATAGAAATATGCAAAGTGAAATGAGCACCATACAAATTACAAGATTAGCTGGGAATCCTCTGGTTACATAAGACTAACATTAAGATTATCTCATGTCCATTGTACTGTGTGCTGTTTTTCCTTATTTAACAATATAGCATAGTATTAATCTAAAGTAAATTAAATGATTCCTGAACGACAATTGAGACCATCAAATAACAATAACATACGTTATGTATAGTAGAGGGTACCCCATAGTCATCAAATCTATTCAGATTTGCTTCAAATCCAACTAGATCCAGATTTTTTGGACCAGCCGGTTTTGTCTGATTCAAACTGAAGTTTTCAATTCCAATAGAAATTTTACCATGGCTTTGGTAAAAAGATTCTAGAGTCTTTAGGGGCTGGAAAAATCTTACATCAGAAGACTCATAAATTGTCATTGATGCCATGAAGGAAGGAGAGTTATTCATGTTTAAAGGCTTTAAACAATTGTTGAAGAGGTGAAATGGCTAGCAAGCAAGTTTGACTTAGTTTCATTTTATGCACATCAAATGGGCAGGAAATAATGTTGTTTTATCTGGAAGCAAATAAAAGAGTTGGGCAGAAAATGAAGTTACAGACCTCCAGGCACATTTTCATTGCTGCACAACTCAGACAACGTTGAGGGCATATTCTTCAAGTCTACAATTGTAGATTAGCCATTTTTCATTGTTGATTGAATCAGTTCACTTTTTCTACATCTAAAAACTCCACCATCCCAAATCTCCCTAAAACTGTTAGCTTTCAGATCAGAAATGTAATAAGCAGAAAACTCAACACATAGAACAAAGAACACAGTATTTTACCCTGGGAAAACCCTCCTACTCGAGGGAGAAAAACCCAGCAAGAAATTCTCTTTATAAATCAGAATAATATGTGCAGAAATAGCACACAAGATCAGGTCCTAGAAGAGGCAAATTTCATACAATAGATCTGCACTTAAATATAGTGCGAATTCCTTAGATACAAAATATTTGCTCTTCTACTTGAAGCGAATCTGCTCCTCTTGACTGCGGATCTGCTGCTGAAGGAATTCGAATTGGAATTCCTATCAAATTGATATAAATGAGAGGACCCTATCCTCTTTATATACCAAGCTAGGCACCCTCCTTTCTAGGGCCGACATAGAAATAAATATAATTTTGTTTACGAAACAAGAGGTTGACCTGCCTTGACTACATTTTATTTAAGAAAAATAGCTTCCTCTTAGCTAGGGAGGTATTTTCAAATATCCTCGTCATGGAGTCTATCAACATGTCCCCCACAATGGCTACACTCATATGTGGAAAAACACATCTCAGTCTCAGAGATGTACAAGAGTTCATCATGGAGTCTCTCAACATGATGTCCACAATGGCTACACCCATTTGTGGAAAACACGTCTCAATCTCAGAGATGTACAAGGGTTCGGAGTCTCTCAACGTGATGTCATCATGGAGTCTCTCAACATGACGTCCGCAATGGCTACTCCCATGTGTGGAAAGAAACACATCTCAGTCTCAAAGATGTACAAGGGTTCATCACGGAGTCTCTCAACGTGATGTCATCATGGAGTCTCTCAACATGACGTCCACAATGGCTACTCCCATGTGTGGAAAGAAACACATCTCAATCTCAGAGATGTACAAGGGTTCATCATGGAGTCTCTCAACGTGATGTCATCATGGAGTCTCTCAACATGACGTCTCATCTCAGTCTAAGAGATGAACAAGGGCTTGCACCTCATATTTCTCCGTCTCAGAGAAATATACACTACAAGGGCTTTCACCTCATATTTCTCCGTCTCAGAGAAATATACACTACAAGGGCTTTCACCTCATATTTTTCTGTCTCAGAGAAATATACATTACAACAAATCTTCATGATGATGTGACTCCCTCTGAAGCTCCAAGTACTTGCATCAACTTCCTGACCTCCTCGTCCAAGATTACCTGCAATGCTTGCCTTAGAGAAACAGTTTCCAATGCACACCTTTGGCACTATTGACTTGCGAGAGTTCAGGACTGTCCTTCTTGACCTCATCCCAGATCACCCTATTCTGAATAGGTTTGCGGAGCTACCAATGTCAAATCCAGGTTGACTGTCTTATGCAATTTTGTTCTCTACAGCTGAATAGGTCTTCCAAGGACTTTAGCACCTAGCCTTGCAACACTGCAACCCACTTAGCTAACACCTTCACTTCTTCTCAGTGAGTCACAGAACTCCCTCTTGATCCCTGCCTCAGAAATTGCAAAGAAATCCACTGGAAGTGAACTCCCCTCCATTGACTGATCTCAGAACCTTAATCCTTTTCTCGGACATGCTCTCAACACGTGCCTTGAATTCTTAGGATTTAACTCCCTCTGAATGTCATTTCCTCCTCTTCAAAGTAGTTGATCGCAATGACAATTTGTATAGGTTCTTCATTGTTTAGTGTCTTCATCTTTCTCAATCTTCTTTGCTGATGCAAATTCTCCACCCAAGGCTGACCCAACCTTGTGCCCTCGAGAGATGTCTCCAGTGAAGAATCATGAGAGTTATGCACCACCAACTCAATCCCAAGGTTGCAAGCTAAGTCTCCATGTTTGTTCATTTCTCCAACCAGCATGACTTCCTCATAGGATGCCTCAATTCCTTATGCAACCTCGGTTAATTAATCCATCATCCTTTTGCTCCTCGATCCATCCTGCATTTTAAGGAGATTAATAATAGTTCATAAAATCAAACTACAAATGAAGCATGTAGTCATACGGCAAATATCATTAGATAGATCAATTGAAGGAATAATATAACTTATCTTTGTTGATTCTGATATATCTTTCTTTCATCTTTACTCAATTTTTGCTCTTGGAAAATGCTAATCATAGCACTACAGATTACAAAGACAATCTGCTCAACTCAGTTTTCTCAAACACTGAATCAAGATACCATCACAGTCCATGCACATAGGGAATGGTATCGATGCGACCAGCCAATCACAACCTTTTGAGCACCAAGGTGGATACTAGGTCTGTAATAACCTTGAATACCACAGAAAAAATTTCTATAGAACCTACTTCAGACAACCCTAATCTTCATTCAGAATACCAAATGAAATTGCAGTTCTCCTTTCATGTCAAGGCCACACTCAGAAATCTTCACAACTAGCATGAAACAACTCGCAATGAATGAATGGTATCTGCAAAAGATTTTATGCCAATGATCACCACTCAAAAGAAACCACGACCTCTGCTAAAAATCACACGATCCAAATAATCGATGTCAGATCCTCTCTGCACAAGTCAGCAAATTGAATTTCAGCCCAAAAGAATGCGATTTCATTTTATTCAAAGGTACAAACATAAAATACTTATCTCTTTCTGCCTTCAAGGGATGAATTTACTTCAGACATAGGTGCATCTGGCAGCTCTATCTGAACAATCACACAAATGCCAGAAACAAATACACCCTCCAAGCTTCCTAATTTGCAGTCATATTCTTCTTCCACAGCATCTGAATTATTGCAGCGCCTCTTAATTTTGACCATTCAATTATAATATTTTTGAAGCTAACTCAAGAAATAATACGCCCTCCCAGGTATTAGCTCGACAATCATGAGATAGCCTGGAAATAATGAGTCGTTCCCTGAAAATGTTCTGACTCTTAATGAAATCGGCTTAAGATATTTGAATATCTTTATTATATGATCGGCTCCTTATAATCTTCGACCTCCTCTTGTAATACTTAACAAGATGAACTAGCCAGCGGTGATATCTCTGCAATCTGCAAGAGCCACGTATTATAAGCTTCCCTAATTAAAAATCTTCCTTTATCATGGACCTTTCAATACTTCCGTCGGATGAACTCCTCTTTCCAAATGTCATAGTTGAATATTTTCTCCTCAGAATAATTCGCGCCCCATCACCTCTAAAGCTTCACAGAGCCCGACACCCTTAAGGAGTGATAGTTATAGTGTATCTGAATGAGCATGACTCCATAACATGTCTCCCACAAAATCATATTTAAATGTCGCTTGCAGTGCTCGATAGAATGTAGTGGAATCTCCATTAACACTTCTTCATTCATTGCGGCTTCTATTCAATATCAACTCCCTAAATTAAGCGACGGCAAAAGGAAAGAATGTTGGCACACAGATTACTTCGAACAGAATCGGCGATATAATAGTAATCCATTGAAAGTTAGACTCTGTCAACCGCTTTCCACGTCCCCTATTATAGAAGCCGAATAAAGATATAAGAGATGCGATACCAATACAAGGATGGTCTCAAAACTGGTTTTTGCCACAACATCATGTATAGAAGAAACCTCCGGATAACGAAAGGCAGCGACCAATTTTTGTCTTTATTCCCGTTCTCCAGCCTACGACAGCACAGATGATAGTTTCAAATAATAATCGACAATAGAATTTGGAACTACCCTGATGCATGATACTTCCGCCAATGAGTAATTCACAGTCTGTCCCTTCAAATAGTCAAAGCCAAAAGAATATCTACTCCCAACTAGCAATATTGCGATTGAGTGATTCTGATAGCAAAATGACACCTTCAAATTATTCCCGAGCATTGGCAAATAAACACAAGAAGATATGTGTTTAGTGTCGACTCAGAGAGAACCGCACCACTATGGATATGAGTTTACACATACCCGCCACCATACAAAAGAAACCATCAACTTCTATATGCAGATCTGAGTGTTATCTCCAACATCCATACATAGCACAATGCAGCCGATACTGAGAGCATGGCAGAAAAAGGATAAGGTGAATTTAAGAAGACTGAAATAAATCTTCACAACTTAAAGGCTTCCACTGCTTAGCCAAATCTGATCAGATCTTTTCTAAACCCGCTCTGATACCATGTTAGCTTTCATATCAGAAATGTAATAAACAAAAAACTCAACACATAGAACAAAGAACATAGTATTTTACCCTGGGAAAACCCTCCTACTCGAGGGAGAAAAACCCAGCAGAAAATTCTCTTTATAAATCAGAATAATATGTGCAGAAATAACACACAAGATGAGGTCCTGGAAGAGGCGAATTTCATACAATAGATCTGCTCTTCTCCTTGAAGCGAATCTGCTCCTCCTGACTATGAATCTGCTGCTGAAGGAATTCGAATTGGAATTGAGATCAAATTGATATAAATGAGAGGACTCTATCCTCTTTATATACCAAACTAGGCACCCTCCTTTCTAGGGCCGACCTAGAAATAAATATAATTTTGTTTATGAAACAAGAGGCCAACCTGCCTTGATTACATTTTATTTAAGAAAAATAGCTCCCAAAGCTACAAAACACTAACAAAAACTTTCATCTTCTCTTCTCCCTGATCTTGGTATGAGCTCTATTAATTTGATTGCCAATAAGTTTTTTCTTTTCTTTATCACACTGCCCTCAGACCTTTACTTTTTTGTAACTTTTGAGATAAGAGTTGGAAGTTTTGAGACCCATACCCTCTGGGGAGAGCATGATCATTCTCATAATCATCAATATTTTACTTTCATAACATTTTAATTAGCATATTAGGATCAATCTCTAATTTTGGTTGGTTGACCGTTGAAGAGTCACATCTGTTTTAGGAATAGGAGGCTGTCAGAATGTCTCCAACATGGAAAGCAATTTAAATTGTGCCAGCATATTTTCAAATTTTCAGTTTATATATTCATATAATGTATCAAATTCCATATCCAATATTCAATCTTCATTGATTCAAGTGTAGCAGCAATAAAAAATTAAAATTTCATTGTTCCCACTACAACAAAAAAACACAAACCTGCAAAATGACAAATACTTAACTATAGGCATAGCAATAAGATTGATTATAGATATAGAAAATATATATAGTGCAACTACGTCACGTCTGGGCTATCAATGTTAAAATCGGTCTCTAACTCTAAGTCACTTTTCTATATCAAGTTTTAAATCATTGAATGAGATCCCAACAAATCCATGTTGCACCTTAATCTATCCAACATTTTCAAGATCAACATCCCAACGTGCATTTGGAGTTTGTTGATACTTGTGAGTCTATCAATCTTGAAGCCACAAGGCACTACAAAATACAACTAACTCCTTTGCTAATCTTGTGGCCTATTCCTCTTTACCAAGTGGGTAAAGTTCTAGGTGGTTCAATTCGTCTCCACAAAAAAAAAAGAATGAACCTCCTATGAGAGTAAACAAATGACAAGTTGCCTTAGCTCCACTATATTGTTCTCATATGATGTCCTCCATCCTATAAAGTATTTCTTGCTCAACTATAGTCCCCTAAAATTTACAAATACAATCCATTGCTCCTAAAGTTCAAATTCCTCCTCAACATTGCATGTCTTCTAAAGGGCCTCCATAAACCTATCCTTCACCTCATCATCATTTGGAGGAGGAAATCTACCAACCTGAGGTGCATACCGCTTGGGGTTTAAAATCTTAAGCAATATGTAGTAGAGTGTTCATGTGTTCCACCTTTGTGTCACAATAGGCTTAACATGATCCTCAAAATTTCAATTCAGGCTCCATCAATAGACTGCTTGCATCATTTGGCCAAGCACGTCAAATGTCTCATAAATCTCTTATATCCTTCTAACTTTTTCTAAGCCCACATTTTCCACTCTCCACAAACAAACCATGGATTTAAGACCTAACAAAAAATAATAGCTAGCATATCTAATCTCCACTTTGAAAAAGTCCTAAATAGTGCAAGTGTGTTGATCCATAAACTATGATGCATATCACATACACTAGTTACCACCTTAAGGAAATTTGAGAGTTTAGTTATAAGAACAACCAATGACTAAAGGAGTCAAGCATATAACATGGAGAAACCCCTTGTGGGTAAAAACTCCACTCAAAGTGCGAGATTGCTTGCTAATGGCACGGTTAAAATTGACCTTAACCCTTAGACTGATTCAAGAACTTGGAAACACTCTCAGCTGACCAATTCCAACAATTATCTGCAATTTTTCAACTCTCTGCTACATAAGAGTCATAAACAAGCATTAAAAACTCATAAAACTCCCAGTACATGAATTATGAAACTTGGACAACTCCCAATGATCCATAACACCAATATAACACAATAGATATAGACTAAGTCACAGCATTCGCTGAATTTTCGGCTTGACATTCGAAATTCGGCAAGTTTTAAAAATCTACATAAAATTCATTGTAATTCATCAAAAAATCGTACAAAAAAAAGGGTGCCAATATTTTATTAAAAAATATTTTCAATAAAGCATTGATTTTAGGATTTTTTGCAAGTTTTTCTTATAGATCTGTTTGTCACAACTTCAAGAAATACATTCTTATTGCTGAAGACAAGTTTTCAGGAGTGGATATAGCAATTTTTCCTATTTGCATATTGGCATTTGAACTTTGGACGGTCATCTAGCATTTGAACTTTGAAAGATCATTCAAATTTCCATTTTTTTGTCTATGATTATGGTAACTGGTGTTCGACACATTCACATCATCTATGTTGAAGGTCGTGTGACTAGTCATCTGAGGTCTGCACCAGCAATACATCTTTGCACTATGTGAAAGGTAGGCCACCGCCGCCACACATAAAATAATTTTATGGTTTTTTTTGGGGGTTTTCTTTAAGTTTATTTTATTTTATTAAATTTCAAAGTTTCAAACAATGATTCATATTTTATTATTTCATTGTTTCATTTATAATAAAAAATTAATATTTAATATATTTAAATTTACTATTATTTTTATTCACTTATTAATGATATGCTTTTTAAATAGAATAAACTTTAACATTTTTTATTTTATTTTTGAAGTTAAAATAAAAAATTAATATATTTTATTTTATGGTTTTAAAAATAAAATTTAGTGTTCTTATTTTGTTTTTAATGTTAAAATAAAAATATTTTTATTTTATTTTTATTTTTTAAAATAGAATTTAGTATTTTAATTTTAATTTTTAGAATTAAAAATAAAAAACTATTAATCTTAATCTTTTTAAAATAAAATTTAGTTTTTTTTGGTAATAATTTATTTTAATGGTAAGAATAAAATTTAGTTTTAATTTTAATTTTTTAAATAAAATTTAGCATTTTTATTTTGTTTTTAAGTTAAAAATAAAAATTTAAAATATTTTGATTTATGTTTTAAAAAATAAAATCGTGTTCTTATTTTGTTTTGAAGTTAAAAATAAAAATATATTAAATTTTTATTTTTAATTTTATTAAAATAGAATTTAGTATTATTTATTTTGTTTTTCAGAGTTAAAAATAAGAAATTTATTAAAAAAAATTAATGTTTTTTGAAATAAAATTTAGTGAGTGTTCTAAATATTAAATATTAATTTTCTTTTGAAACACACAAATTGTAAATTTATGGCTACCAATAAATCAACTACTGAGGCATGAAAATATGTGACTTGCAATGGTACTAGTCTCAAATGTACCAAGTGTCAGAAAACATTTACTGGAGGTTTGACAAGGGCGATGGACCATTTACTTGGTGTTATAGTGGGTCCAGGAGGTGTTACACCATGTCCAAGTGTTACCCTAGAAATGAGAGTTGCTTTAGAGAAAGAACAGTCCTCTTCAATTGTAGGAAAGATGAAGAATGCGCAAAAAAAAAAAAATAGAGAACTAAAGAGGATATGTCTAGATTCACAACATCTATTATGTCTTCCTCTTCCAGCTTACCCAAGGCCATGGGTGTACCAAAAGAGAGTGGAACATTGAATAGCCTTTAGAAACCAACGGAGAAACAACAGGTGGATGAGTGAGTGAGTGAGAGATTTTAATGTCGTCCACGAGACCCAACAGCCTATGGGACCTAGAACCAAAAAGCTAAGAAATCTCCAAACTCTTTTCAATGTTGGATCTTCTGCTATGAATTTTGACCAAAAAACTAGCAGTCTTGTTGATCTTCTCCTCCTCAAATACCTTGTGCAGATTGTCAGCCTTTAAGTTGCTCTCAAACTGGGTGCGGATATCCCCATAAGCAGCACAATCCATGATAAAGTGTCATTCTGTCTCCACCACCCCTTCTCTACAAAAAGTGCAAATTTTGTCCTCCCACGCTTCCTTAGGTATCGTCCACTTTCTGGTCTTACATCTGAGATGGTGCGAGCCGGTCCTCAGCTGAGCAATTAACATCCTTGCTTTACCTTTAATAGCTGCCCCTAAGTAGGTTTATCATCGTGCTCCCAGGTTGGGTTGAACTCTTTGACATAGTGAGTTTTCTTTCGACCAATTGGCTTTGTCCACATGGCAGTCCTGAATTTATTTGCAACATACTTTTTTATTTCTTCACTGGTGTTAGGGAGAAATCCATTCAATGTAGTAAGAAATCCACATTTTCGTACTACAATTCAAAAAGTTGCAGAGTTTGGCAAAGTGTACACACCCCCATTTTCAAAGGCTTTCAAGACAACTCTTTTGCAAAGGTCAAAAGATAGAGTGACTAATAAATTAGCTAAGGTCAAAGCCTTCTGGAAGGCAATGGGTTGCACTATACTAAGTGATGGATGGTCAAATAAATGTCAAAGGTTGTAAAAACCCACCCTTATTTTCTCCAAAAACTTCACAACTTGCACCCATTACCATTAGCCCAAAATGCAATGATACACAAACTGGAAAGCAACCCTTCACTTTTTGATCACCCAAATCCTAAAGTGGGCAAGGTGAAAGCATACAATGTAAGGCAATCTTTGCAAATACTAAAAGTGATAAAACTAACTGAAAGAACACCTTCCACTTTCTGATCACCCAAATCCCAATGTGGGCAAGGTGAGAGCATACGGTGGTTGGCTTACATTTAAGAACTTTGCTAAGCTACCACTTCTTCAGTAGGGGCAACGCCAACCACTTCCACTTTTCAATGAGCTACAAGAAATGAAATAAGGAAAACTCAACCACTTATTTAGTAGAAATGAACTACAATAAGCAAAAGGCTCAACCACTTTTTCAACGAGAGCAACCACTTGTTCAGTGGGGTCAATAATTAAGCAAATACAAGAGCATTCACCAATGGTACTATCGATGGTGTTACAATGAGCTCAATATAAACATATCAGATCATTACATACTACTGCTACGAGAGGTAAATTATAGAAAAGTGAAGTATAACACCCTCCCTAGATGATAGAAAGTATGTGAGCACCCCAACAAAAAAGAACAAGTATACCTCAAAACAGGTCCATTGGAGGTCAATACATGGACAAATTGGAAGCTGCAATAGGCCTGATAATCAGAACAGAGATCTGATATGCAAGTACAGCAGGTCTGTAACTCAAATCAACAACCTTCAAATCTCCATAACTTAACCAATACTCAACGGAATTGACTCAAATCACTTGCAGATGGACCCTCATTACTAGGCGTCCAATCCAGGATAGCAAGCCACCACAAACAACTCTGAAAATAACTGACACGATTCCCAATGCACCAGCAGCAAGGTGGTACAGCCCTCAAGGTAGGTCGACCAGTATTATAAAATCAAGTACTCCACCAAAAATCATCAAATCTCAGGCATAGGGGTGCCCAAGGCAATAGAATGGATTGGTCCAATGCCCACAACCAAGTCTCAAACGTCTCCTCAGCTGCCACACAACATGGTACAGCCTAGGGCATAGAAAATGTACGGCCAGCAGCATAGAACTTCAGAAAATCACTCTCAAAGCACCTCCAATCTCTGCAAAATTGTTATCACACCAAAACATATAGCAAGAAAGCATAAGAACATCCATAACCAAGAACAAACTGAAAATATTTCACCAATATCTACAATGGTGACTCTTGCAAGAAGCCACACCAAAGTCCAGCTAGGGAGTATCTCTCAACTCCAAAACTAGAGCAACTTTGAAGGTTTTTGTCTCTGAAGCCCCTGAGGGGATTCAATCCTCACTCCGACAATATTTCATTAATCATAAATCAACATACCAAATGAGAGCAAATGAAGCAATATAAATAGGCTTAGCAACCCAAAAGTTTGAAAACCATTTCCCTCCAAAAAGGACGCCACTCCCAAGGAAAATATAATATTTTATTTAAAAAGCACTTAAGCTCTTCACTTTGGTGTCCAACCTTGAGTATGCACAAATTTATCTTTAAAAATGTCAAGTCCTCAATTAGGCATCCAACTCCTCATTCCCCCTTTTAAAACAACGTTAAGTTGATCAACCTAGGCATGGGGGTCAAAAGGCAACACAAAAATAAAACATTAGCTTAAGTTGCAAACGTTCCATTTTTGAACTCCAAACATGTTGGAGAAGCGACTACTCAAAATATCAAGACGCCAAACATTGCACTGCCACACTACCAAAAATAGTAACCCAGTGCTAAACTGTTGCCAGAACCTACTACCAAAATAAGCACTTACTAAAAATAGCATACTACTAAAAATAGTGACTCCAAACTCAAAATGAGCACATTCGAGTAGTCGTTGTAACTTACTAAAAATAGTAAGTCTAAAAATAGCAGTGATTGCCCACCAAAGCTCTCAGAAAACGCAGAAAGACCTAGAAACCCTTCTAGAAAACTCCCGTAACAAGCCCCTGAAAAGCTAACAAGAAACCTCCAAGAATTTAGGAAACCCTAAAAATGCCTCCAAGTAGCCCACGGGACTCCAAAAATGGGCTATCAACCACTGAAAAGCATAGGGCTAAAAAGGGGACATTACAAAGGCCATTGATTAATGTTTTGGTGGCTTGGTTTGATGGTGTTGCGTTCTTGAAAGTGATCGACACCATGAATCAAAAGAAAACTTCTAAGTATATTTTTCAAATATTGGAGGAAGCCTTCTTGAAATAGGGGTGGAAAATGTGGTTCAAGTGGTAATTGATAGTGCACCAAATTGTGTGGGAGTTGGGAAGCTGATTGTAGAGAAGTACGCACAAATATATTGGAGTCCATGTGTAGCCCATGGTCTGGATTTATTGCTTCATGACTTCGCTAAATTCCCATGGATATGTGAAGCAATTCATAGAGGGAGAGCAATTGCAATTTTATAAGAAATTGTCGTCTCACATTGAGTCTTTACAAGCATCATGCATATAGGGAGTTGTTGAGACCTAGTGACACAAGGTTCACTTCATTTTATGTCATTTTGAAAAGAGTGCTTGAAGAGAAAGCAACTATGAGATCTGTTATTTGTTCCAATGAGTGGAAAAATACAGCGCTTTCTAAAGGTCCTAAGGGGAAGAGCATAGAGCAAATAATTTTAAACAACAATTTTTGGGAAAGTGGAGCAAAGCTTTTTAGTATATGTGGGCCAATTGTTGATGTGCTTTGTATGGTTGATGGTGACACCTTGCCTCAACATGCTTTATGAAAGCATGGACCCATTGTAAGGAAACTATTCAAAAAGCACTAAGTAATGTAGAAGCAAAGTACATGGAAATATGGGAGACAATTGATTCCAGATGGAAAATAATGCACACACCTTTACATGCAGTAGCTTGCTATTTGCAGCCTAAGTTATTTCATATTGATAGAAAAAAGTGATTGTGAAATTATGGGCTTTTAGAAGCCACTAACAAGTTTGAACGAAACTCAACAGTTGTGGCTCTAATCAGGGATCAATGTTGGAAATACAAGAGTAGAAGGAATCTTTGGAATGTCAGCAGCCAAGTATTATATGCCATGAGATGATGTACTTGGCTATAGATGGTAGATGACCTATGGACCACAAACTCCTAAACTATAGCTCTTTGCCATTCAAATATTGAGTCTACACTAGCAGCAATTTAACATTGTTCGTGAACAAATCAGCAAATGACTCCACATCTTCTTCACAACAACAAATTTCAGAAGACAATGCAAAGCCAGTTGCAGATGAGCCTAACTTTTTTTATCATGATTTGGGTAGTGATATTGATGATGATGCTACATCATCTCAACCAAGTGCTCTTGATGACATGGAAGTTTTTTAAAGTTCCAACGTCTTGACTGTTGATTGTACCTTTTTGACAGAAAAACATCTTCACATGTTTCTTATGGTTTATATTTTATAAATGTGTCATCTTTTAATGATGATTTCAAATCTATTTAGCAATGTTAAACTATTTTGATAATTTTGTGGATATATTACTTATATTAAAAACAAATTTATATAAGGCGAATTTAATGTCGAACTTTTTACCCTTCTCGAATTACATCCGAATTTTATTGTTGCCAAATTTGAATTCTAATTTGAACCTTGTGACATAGAATATAGATATCCAAGACATTTAGAAGCTGAAACAACAATAACAAAAGAGGGAAAAATAAGAAGATAGTATTCAAGAACGCCAAAAATTACTTTTATGAGCATTTTTGTCATTTATCCAATTGTTGTTTTGTTTTAGCTAAATATAAGGTTTATTCTAAGTTACCAGTCCTAGCAGTAGTTTGGGTTCAAATTTGGGGATTCAGTTTGTGGGTATGGTCAAAAACAAAATTTGAGATTGGGTTTATTTTGGGTTCGTCCATACAAAAAGATATAAAAATAAGAACTATATACATATTTGCAGTAGTAATTAAGTACAAAATACACCACAAATAGCATCATATATTGCATAATAAACAAAACCACCATAAAATTTAAAAAATATTACAATGTCGATTAGTCAAACTTGAATGTCATGATATATATTATACATTAAAATTAAAAATTAATAATGTCAAGTGTCAACAATCAGCCATCACTGATCAAGCATCATCATATGGATCTTCAAAATTATCATCATCACCATCCATATTAGATGATGTGGGCAACTGTAAATTAGAAGAACCACAAATAGTGCCACTAACACTAGCACTCTCATGCTCACTAGTTAGCTCATCTTCAACATCAAGTGCAGCAAGGTGGGAAGTGGAAGCATCCAAGTCAATATGCTCTAGCTCGATATCCCACTTCCTTGTGTCCATTTCCATGTAGCCACTTTGTGTGAAAGGAACCACAAGTTTGAATGCACATACACCAAGTTCTCTGCCTTTTTCAAGTGTAGTCAATTGTTCTTTACTGAGTGGATGAAGTAGTATGAGCTCCAATTCCTCTCAAATGCAAATGAACTAACAACCTATTAAGACAAAATTAGAGAGTAAAAGAGTTAAAAAAAATTACAAAATATAAATGAAACATAAAAGATAAAAAAAAAATTTATAAAATTTACTTGCAATAAAATTTTGATCACAAGAGGTTGTAGGTGTGAATGATTGGTCATGGAAGTACCAACTACTACGAGCATCAACCTTATAGTTGTCCTAAAGAACATCAATACTAAAGTCGTTGGAGCATACAAAATCCATGAACTCAATCCTCACCACATCCGCATGTCAAGATCAATGAAGAGTCTACAAAGTGTTGCTTTGTACTCTTGACTAACTTCAACATCTCTCTCTATATGAGGCAATTCTTGTTGATACAAAAAGGAGATCAACACTATAATATTTGGGACCCAAAACAAACACAAGAAGATGTAGCATAGTGGTAAATTTTTTTCATCTATCTTCAATAATTTTGCGTAGTTGTTTGAAGAAAACTTCTTCAAAATCTTGCTCTTTTGCATTTATGATGGCTTTCATCTTCTCAATCATTGAGTCGATGCCATCATATATATCACCCAAACAAGATCCATCCATGATAGTATAAAGGATCATAATCAATATGGGCTCAATGAAATTAAGAATATATTCAACACGACCCCACTAAATATCATCTAGGATCATTTGCTTAATATTTGTTGCCCTTGTAGTGCAAGAATACCTTCATATGGACTAATTTGGGTTGATGACCATGTTAGAAAGTGCCTCACAAACCTTCACAAGTCATCTTAAGATAGTTCTATTGCAGGCAAAACGGGTCTCAACAACCTGTTGGAAAATCAATATTACAAAAATAAAATTTACAAAATTAAAATTAAAACTTACCTTCAAGCGCTCCCATTTCAAGAATGTTTTGAATATGCCTTGTGACATATGGTAGTTGGTGATGAACATTTCGATCTCTTCATCCTTAGCATATACTTGTTTGATCTAATCAATTTTGGTGCCAATATTTTGTAGCATAGGGTTGAGGGAATGGACAGCACAAGGTGTCCAAAAAATGTTTGAATAACGCTCCTCAACCAATAACCCAACCACTTCAACTTTTGGCATTGTCTGTTGTGACTTGCACAACATTTTGATGGCCCACATCCTCAATGGTTGTCATGAGAATGTTAGCAATAAATGCACAATCCTTCACCTCCCCTTCACAATCCACTTCTCTCAAAAGCATTGCCCCTTTAGGGACACTTCAATAACATTTATCAATGGTCAATTTCTTACATCTTTCTATCCATCAAAAATGATGGGCACCCTCATTTCCACCCACAAATCCTCAATTGGCTTCACTGACTCCTCTACAAACTTCACCTCTGTTTCCAATAAGGTGTTATGCACCTACTCAAAACTTGAGCCCTTGTACCCTTAGGAGCCTCATTAATTGCTTTCACCATTTGTTGCCAATATGGTGAGTAAACAACATTGAATGCCAATCCATTCGCATAGACACATCTCGCCATGTGTTGATCGGCAATCTCTCCAGACTCATTTTGAAATGTCATTTCCAATGGTCCCTTTGCTCTCTTATGTGTAAAGGCCACGAGTTGTTCTTAAAGTGTGGACAAAAATGGGTGGCTCTCTGTAGGTTGAAGATTAGAAGATGATGGAGAAGCCTGCATTCCTCAAGATCCTTTTTTTAACAAAGGATGATTTGATTTAAGGCTTTGTTGCTTGATCTTTTTTTTCTTGCTCATTAATATATGCCATGACTTATGCTTCTAGAATAAGTACACCATTTTTATCCGGGCAAGCTTTGATGTCTAGTCTAGGAATGTTGCACAAATGGCCTTTCACTCCATTCTATGAACTTGAATACCTAACATCACACACACTACAAATCCAAACATAACCCCCACCACTTAGACGTTGTTGCACCATTTCAACATATTTCCAAAGGGGAGAGTTCAGATCTACTTTGAAGTGGGATTGACCCATGGAGCTAGCTCTGGATGCCATTGTAATACCTATGACAACAAATTCAATAAACACATTTGAATAATGAAAACAAATAAAAACAAGATATATATATACTAACTGAGTTCATATTAAAAATCATAGTTGGAAGACTCTGTTGGACTCACCACGGTCTCTGCGGACTCGGGAGTCTACAAGCTGGCCGAGTCGACTCGGCGCGGACTCGCGAGCCAAGTCTTTGGCTTGGACTCTCGAGTTGTAGGCTCAAACTCCCGAGTCCTTGGCTCAGACTTCCGAGTCCTGTGCCTGGACTCTTGTTGCGGCCGGAGGCTGCTTTCTCAGCTTTAAAACATGATTTTTTTTTAAAAAAATTGCCGAGTCCGAGTTTTCAAACTATGTTAAAAACAAGAGAGTTCACTTGTAAAAAGATGAAAAAAACAAAAACTTGGAAACAACCTACCTCTTTTGTAGAAATCTTCCTCTACGATCTCCTTGGCAACAAATGAACTCTTGCAAATGCATAGGAATAGCCAATCAACCAGTTTAGAACGTTCACCAATCAATCTACAACTCTATTCATGCAATGACAAGCAAGAACAAAAGTTCAACAAAGATGAACAATATTTTTGTTTTGCATTCACAATATGAGAAATGGATTTGTTTTTGTCTTTAAGATTTATTGGAATCCATGATTTAGGGTTTAGGGAGGCGTTTTTGGCTTTTTAGTCAAACTTAGAAGTTAAAAAAGTAAATTAATAATTAAAAACCACTAAAGTTCACCACTAGGACGTAATTCCCTGCCAAATTTACTATGGGTACACTTGGGTTTTTTCTTGGATGGTCCCCAGGGTGGACCAGATCCAGACTTGTATCTAAGCCAGACCAAACCGAAACTGACAGGCCAATCCCAAAGAATTGGTAACATAGGAAAAAAAAATTCCTCTAAATTTCTTTCTGCATATAAGATATTTATTTTTCCACATAGGATGATTATATACCCTTAATAGGCTACCAAAATAAACCATTTATTTAGGTTAAAAAGACAACATATAGACTTGGACAGCAATCTATGCAACACTGCCAGCAACTTTGTGACTTCAGCTGCAATTGCAGCAGCAGGTTCCCAGAGACATAACTTCCATATATGAACTTGAAACATAATGCTGTTTTTTTTAATTCCATAGCTTTCTAAAAAGAAACATGAATATTCCAAAATATTCAGCTTCTGATTCCATTTTAACTGTTGTTTGGGCCCTACAACAAAGCTGCACTAAATAAGCCAATCATTGTCCAAAATTAATGCCATAGAGTACAAACTCAGATCCATTATGGATCAGCGGTTGCCTACAAACATTTCTGTGTCTCTAGTTTTGGCTCTATGTTGTTTAAGGAAGCATTCCATTTTAAAGTCATAAATTAAAACCCAGAGGAAAATAGAAATCTTGGTTCTCTTTATGATATTGACCAAGAAGCAAATTTTTAGTCAAAATTGATTGTGACAATCTATACTAGCTCCTTCACCAAAGACTTATTAAAATTGTAGTGGAAGTCAATGAAGATCAAAACATTTACTTTGTACCTAACACAAGAAAGACAAAGATAATCAGGTAATTCATGTGTTGCATTGCAGATATAGGGAAATTTTATCTTATGCTATTACAATAGTATTTTTAGTCTAGATTGTTGGCATTACAATTCGCAACTCTGGACTGCGTATTGGCAACAGACAGCTATGCACAATGCGTAATGACTGCTCTTCAGATTAGGAGGGGAAGCTCCCTCTCTTGCTTATATGCGTGAAAAAGTAAATGATCTAAATCCTATCTTTTTGACTTAGCTGGAAGAGGCACAAGGTTAAGAAAACCAAGAACGTTGCAGCTAAGGTTTTTCTCTGGTTTTTCAGATCTTAACAAAAGCTAACTAAATGCTTTTAATCTATCCTATTCCTCAAGAGAAACAGAGCATGAGGACTTAGGAGAAGGGAATATTTGGACGATAATCTTTAAGTCAAGATTCCCAAGGAGGAGACAACTCCTATCCGAGGTGTAGGTTGAAAGAAAGGTTACTGGCAACAACATCAAACGACAATCTCCACTTCTAAATTCCCAAGGAGGAGACGACTCCTATCCGAGGTGTAGATATGAAACAGATTATTAATCACAACAAAGCACAATAAACCTACTTCTAAATTCCCAAGGAGGAGACGACTCCTATCCAAGGTGTAGATATGAAAGAGGCTTATTAATCACAAATATAACCTGGGACAGCAAATTGTATGAAGGATCTATCACACAAAAAAACGATCAACCAGCATTATATTGAACAAAGATGAACCATTATAAGTAACATTGCACAACAACGCAGCTCAACAATTTGTTTATTACTAATAAAAGCTCAAGGTGAACCAATACAGAACATAGGAATATTGTTGGCAACGCAGCAACTCTCTATCTCAATGGAAAGTTCATGAACTAATACACAAATAGCAATACTACATGCAAGACTTGGCTCAGCATGTATGCTATCAAGAAAAAGTTAATTACAATGAGCAAAGGTGCTCTTATTTATAGAACTCCAAGGTGTAAGGAACCCTATAATCACCTTGAGTTTACACTCAATCTTGCAAGCATGCAAGAATTTATTCTCCAAGTCTAACTAAATGAAACTATACAGTTAACTAAAAAGCTACCATCAGTTAACTGAAACAAAACTAGACTAAATGGACATGTGCAACATGCACGTCCTTATTGAAATGAAAGTTAACTGATAACTAACATCAATCAACTGGATCCTAACTGAAAGTCCATCTTCCTGCGAAGATATCCACGAAGATGAGATAGGCATGCACAAGATCAGCAATTAGAACTCAAGACTCATGTTGAGTTAACTGTTGCTTCTGACTCTATCCTCGGAAATAACTGCAAGAACTAACTAGTTGTCTACTATAAGCCTTCTCGGTCTATCACCTCATCCAGGAATCTGTCAAGTGTCTCATCTTCTGGCACTTTGATGCTATCCACAATGACAGACTACCTGATTAACTCCTCTCCATCTTTGATCACCCTTTGACATTCTCTGACATCTTCAATCGCCTTGGTGAAACTAGTTGTCATCACTGAGAAGTGATCCAACTTGGATGCCTAAGGATCTCCATCAAGGCTATCACGAACTAGCTTCTCGAACTCGGTTTGCACTACATCAAGCTCAACGTATGTGCCATCTTCACGAAGATAGTGGCATGGGATCTGAGTGACAAACCCGCTGATAAGTCTGAGAGCTCCAGCAACATCCTCTTTGAACGCAACCATCTTTGTAGAGATTCTCTCGTACACATCCACTTTGAAAAGATGTTGTTCTCTCCAAGCGAAAACCTTCCTTTTATCCTCCTCTACTACAATGGCATCATATGCAACTGCCAACTAAGATATGAGTATCAAGTCCTTCAGCTTGCCTTTTGCTATAGATATTTCAAGCTATCGGATCCTCTAACGAAGATTATGTGCCTCGAACCTCAAATGATATAACTCTGTGAGGAGGTATCTGCCTGCAACAATGAAATCTTCAATCTAGTTGTCCAAGAGCTTTCCACGATTGACTAACCAACCAAGTCTCTATTGATCTGTAGGTGTCTCTCGAAGTTGTGGGAGCATAGGTGCTTGTCCATGTGGTTCCATGAAGAAGATCCGAGATGTACTGTTGAAACTACTTGATCTCAGCCTTGAGGGCTGCCTTGTCTTCTCTGTCTTTCATGACACACTCTTCAAGATTACTTGCAATGACCTTGAAAAGGCTCACATCCACGTGCCGAGTGCTCTTGCCAAGATTTGCTTTGACGAAGGTGAAATCACCAACTTCAACTTCATCTAGGCTCTTGCCCTCCAGTGGTGTAGCAACTTCAACGACGATCTTTGCTTCAGGAGTCTTCTCAATATGTACCTACATCTTGACCCTCTTGTTTGACCTATCCTGAAGGATCGCCAAACTCAGATAAATCAAGCTGATATGAAGGCCTTCGCCTATGTCTTCCCAAAGAGCTCTCGAACCAACACGAATGATCAATGTTATCCTCTTGAAGAGAAATTGCTCATGCTGTGTCAACCACTGGTGGATAAACTGGTATAAAAGTCTCATGAACTAGCAATTCTGGCTACAAGTCAATATCAATAGGAGACGACCATGGAGAAAATGGTGGACCAGGAGATGATGAATCGGCCTCAGCTTGTACCACTAACTCTACTAGGACTTTTGGCGCTTTCTCAACCTGCTTCCGCTTAGTGATGCTTTTCCCCTTCGAGTTCCCACTAATTTTGACACCTTCAGGCGACTTCAAGATAACTTTAACTCAAGGCCTCAACCTAGAAGTAGAAGGTAGTGAAGAAAACTCTACTGGTGGCTCTAAAATTGGAACTATCCTTCGCCTTCTATTGCTCTCCAAGAAGTACATGCTTGTCTTAATAACTGATCTCGACAGGTCCTCAATTGAAGTACTCTCCCTGGCATATCAATCTGGTTGGCGAAGTGCCTAACAAGCAACTTGGTCTTTGACGAATGAACTAAGTAACACCTCTTCGTCATCATCCGACAAACCCTCAACATCTTTTGATAGAAAATCAGCCAGTTGTGGAAGAGTAAGTCTGTAGTAATGACGTCAACGCACTTCAAATTCATCTTTGCAGTTGACCTAAAAGTCCTCAAGTGCTGCCTTGTGTGAATTACTTCGCTCCAACCGTGTTGAGTAATGACCCAAAGGATCATAGGTATGCCTTTCAGTGAGATACTTGAGATGGAGTTCTTCTAACTCGTTCGTCAAACTTGCAATTAGCAGCAATCTTGCACTTGTATATACCCAATCCAAACGGAAAGGTGAATGCTGGCTTGTGTCGATTGCGAAGAAAAGAGTGAACTTCTTGAGCTTGTCTCAGAAACTCCATGAATAGGACCTTGTCTAATGGGTACCTCAGTAGCATCGGAGGTTCTCCAATGTAACCATACACTAGAATATATGTGAAAGTGGGAAACTAGATGAACCAATCCGCCCAACTCTCCATTGCTAACTTTGCTTCTGGTGAAATCCTGATGTGCATCTCATTATCGAGGTCTCAGACTGTCTTCATGAGAAAGTGATCATTAACCACCTTGAAATCCTGTTCAGCCTTTGAGAACTCCAATTGTGAGTAATATTTGTGAACATGTTGAACGCCAAGAGTTCCATTGGTCTTCCTAAAATTGCATTGAAACTCAATTAAGTAGACCAAAAAAGACACCATGTGAAACTCGTGGGTTTTGAGGAATTTTGTGATTTGTTGGTGAAGATACTCGTTGATCAACATTGCCCAGTCAAACTGTTCCTTGTTGTCAATAATCCGGGAAATGACATAGAACATCCACGATCGAAAAATATGAGCCTCCTCCTGACCTGTAACCCGGTTGAGCAAAGTAATTAAGATAGCAATTTCGTCCTTGAACTCTCCACGCCCAACTTTCTTCAACATGTTGATTTTCTGTACTTTTAACCACCTTTGAGCAACCTTTCTCTATGATCTTTATTTGTCTTCTTCCCATATCTTGTCGCAATCTGCAATGGCTATGTTAAAATTGTTTGAGCGAGGAGGAATAGCAAAGCACTTTTCAACGTCCCTTAGCTTGAGGCTGCAAATGACCCTCCCATTGGCTGATCTGATTTGTCTTGTGGACGAGTCATAGTGCTTAATGCAAGCAATCACAAACTCGAGATCAAAAACCGTGATAGGAATAGATGTTGCCACCAACAACCCGTAACGCTCAAGATTTCTGATTGTCGTGTTGCTAGTGCCTTCCAACATGCTCAAATTGACCACTGGATATATGTGACCCAAGTCCATATCAGCAGTTTTCAAAAAGTCATGTACCAAGACCGATTTGGCCTTGTAATCTATGGGGTTGAATTGCATTTTGAAAAACTAGATTTTTTATTGTAAAGTCGGATACGTTCGGACAACTTTCAGAAAAAGCTAAAAAATGGCTCTAAGATAGGCTAAAAATAGTCGGTTGAGGTAAAATTCTTTAGAAATTTTCTGAAACGTGGGTTTTGTAGAGAATTGAATTCTAAGCAAACCTAAAACGTCAGAAATTCGAAAAGATGAATTTTAGCAAGGCATGCAAAAGGTTTTCAATAGAGAATTGTAGTGGCTGTAGGGGCTCTCGAGGAATTTTTCTCGAGAAAAACTGAAACATGGATTTTGTAGGCAATGGAATTCTAAGCCAACCAAAATGATTCGATTTTGGAAAAATGAGTTATTGACCCACATGCAAAGGAATCTTCGAAAAAAAACACAGTCCTTCAGAATGTGAACCAACAGGGCAATTTTCTCGAAAAAATCTAAGACATGGGTTTTGCTGTTGATGCTGAAATATGTGAACCCAGATGATTTGTTTCTGAAAATTTTGTCGTTTACTTTCACATGTGAGAGAAAACCTAGGACAAGAATAGAAGAATTTTAGAGATAGAAATATAAGTTTATTATTGTGTCTCTGAAAAAGTCGCTTATGCTTGAATTGGACTTCATGAAGTCTGCAAAATGCTTCCTCTGAACAATCTGGACCTAGCACTACGAAGAACAATGAAATTTGTCACATGTAGCGCCTTCAGATCTTTATTTG
Organism: Sequoiadendron giganteum; assembly: GCA_007115665.2. Lineage (NCBI taxonomy): Eukaryota > Viridiplantae > Streptophyta > Pinopsida > Cupressales > Cupressaceae > Sequoiadendron > Sequoiadendron giganteum. The sequence continues at coordinate 347,554,329 of CM021105.1, read as the reverse complement.
CTCAAGAAAGACGTGTTTGCTCTCACCTGTGATGAAAAATAATGGACGCCTATGCCTTAATAAATAAAATTTATTAAGAAAGGTGTCATAAATGCATGCAATTGCTTTAAAATTGTCGCTAGCTTCTGATTGGACCTCAATAATCAATGCCTCCTTCTAATTGGGTCTCAAAACAATTAATTGATTGAGAAATAAGCCCTAAATAGAGGGCCACCTCCATGCACTTCAGTTAACTGTGCATGCAAAATAAATCCACCAATCATAAGCCAAAATCAAGTCTAGTTGAAGTTGACTTGAAGAGTTTAACTGAAGACTTAATTTCAGTTTACAACTTCCACCCTTATAGGGTGCCACTTCCTCTTGAGTTCAAAAAGTCAAACTTTGACTTTAGGCGTCACTTTCTAGACTTAGGCAATTTCTTGAAAATTTGAATTTGCAAACGTCACCGGAGCCCATGTTTGATCACTGATTCTGATTGAATGACATGTCGGATAGACTAGCTGACAGTTTCATTGAAAAGCAAGATCAAAACTGACAAGAAACTCCTTGAGGCTGCAAATCGTAATTCTGACATCTGAGGCTTCAAAATTCAAGGTGTGCCAAGCCTCCAAGGGCGCTTTTAGCTTCAGACAAAAATTCATCATTTTGAAGGTGATTTTCACCTTCATTTCACGATCTCCAACAACTGGCAAAACTTCAGATATGGCCGATAGGCTCATTGCAAAGCTGGCTGGATTCTGAACAAGAGCTCTTGGAGAGCACTTTTCTTAAAAACATCATCTGGCAGCTGAAAAACATGGGCGCCCTTGGCCTCTAGGGGCGCTTTTCTTCCCAGAGATGGCCATTTTTGCAACTGGCTAGAAATTCACTTAAATCTCGACTGCAAGTTGTTGTCAAGTCTCCTGACCCGGCTGAGGTATGCAACGCAAAGCTGGAAGCATCACGAACCGAATGAATATCTGAGATGACCCAAAAGACAGCATTTAAGGCTCCAAAACCTTGGGCGCCCCTGGCCTCCAGGGGCGCTTTTGCTATTTTCTGACATTTTTGACCATGATAAAAACCTTATGTTTGACTCCTGATTCCGGCAGTCCAGGAACTCAGATTCATCCACTGACAGATGCATTGTGAAGTCAAACCAAGTCTGAGACAAACATCCTAGGTGTCGTTTGATCATAAACCTCCATTTGGTGCTTCAAACAGTTGGGCGCCCCTAGCTAGCAAGCGCACTTTTGGCTGGTAGGCTCATCGCGAAGCTGACAGGATTTCGAAGAAGTCTTCTTGGAAGTGACAATCTCATAAAGTTGATTTGGGCCTCTAAAATCAAGGGCGCCCCTAGCTAACAGGTGCACTTTTGTCTCCAGAGTTCAAAAAAAATTCAACTTCTCGACGAAAATCCCCTCCAAGACGAGGCATCATTTTGGACATATCTCGCCATAGAATCTTCACTGGAGCGTTTCAAGCTTAGATTTCAACACCTGGAACCTAGCCATCTACCATTGTTGACCTCAGAGATCCTAACTTTTCACTTGAAAAAGCGAAAACTACCCACCAAACTTAAATTTAGTCTTAACTGAATATGACTTCACCATTGTGATTGTGAAGCAAAATAAGCCAATCAAAACCATTTTCAGTCAATTCTGACAAATTTCAATTTTTTGGGCTTTTGCCTAAAAATAGGGGTCCAAAAACCCTAATTTTCAAAAAAAATCAAATTTTACCAATATCTTCTTGATATCAAACTGACTAAAAGCCCATACTTGATTTTCCCAAAAACTATGTTTTGACATCATTTTTACAAGGTTTAAACCATTAAGCAAAATGCCTTAATGAAGCAGAAAGTTTGGTTTGGGTACAACATAGATAAAATATTCATGCCTAATGTTTGAAAAGTAGCAAATGTCAAAGCATTATCATCATTATTGACAAATATCCAAATTTTCTTTGACAATGTTATATGATGTATTAAGAACCTTATTAACCAACCCCAAGAGTCAATGTTAAGAAAGAAAACATTAAAAGAAATTTTATGGCAACAAGTTGAATGACACCCACAGCAAGGCTGCAACTCACCTAGCAGCTTGCAAGACTCAGACTCAGTGCGGACACATTCAGCATGGACTCGGACTAGATGCATTTAAGATATCTATGCTCGATAATAATGATTACAATATTAAACAAAAAAAGTTGCAGAATGTAACACTTTCAAAGAAAACTAATACTGAATATGTTCCATACCCAGTGTTATTCCAACCACTGCATGTGTAGCGTGCCTGAGAAAAAATAGGATAAAATTTTAATGGAATTTATAAATGGGTTGCCTGTCCCTGAAACATGTCCCCTTGCAAATGTGCATGTTTTATTGTTAAGACAAAAAAATGTACAACACAATAAATTGCAGACAATGAGGTAAAATAAATTTATAAACTAGAAGGTTTCCCCAAGGTGACTGTTAAGATCATGAATCCTTGTTTACAAGTTAATTTAGGAAAGAAATGTCAATTGAAGAGAACTTTAACATCTCTTTGCAAATTATATTGTATAGTCATATCTTAAAGTATGAAACAGGATTATTCCAACAGTCAAGCATATTTTTTATGCTTATGTTTACATCAATTTACCAGCATGTCACTCCAGGATCATTTATGGATAATAATTGGTGATATCTAGTGCTTCATAACATGATATTGCACAGACTAACATTCGCCAGACGCTGCTACCTACACAAATTACATCTTTTCTGGGCAAAGCACATCTCAAAAGAAAGAAGGTATCACAGATCAAACAAAACACAGTTAGCATTATGATATTGCAAATCCACCTTCTCAAATGGTCAATTGCATAGCAACTAAAGAAGAAATCCACACCATAAAAATGAACATGCATCAAATATTTCAGCATGGAGAAGTGAGAACTGATAATCGACATACAGAGAAAGTAGTGCTTTTAACTGTGTCCAATGAAAAATTATAAACTAATAAATGATAGCTAAATTAATTATAATGAGGAAGCATCAGAAGAAAAAGCTAGGAGCAAAAACTGTGAAGTGGTTTTAATTTGTGCTAAGTAGTACTTATCCACGTGTAATAGATGAGAAGATTATCACCTCTAGCGAGGGAGACATGGAGGAAAAAGAAAGAGCCTTCAAGTTCCATGTCAATGCAGCAGAAACCTCCTTTAGCTTTGTGATTTCATTTAATTCAAATCCAAGAGCCATACCACTTTTTACAGAAGAATTTATGAAAGTAATCAGTTCTTTGACTTTCACCATAAGACTGTTACTGTCCCCATTGTTATCATGGGCATCATTCCATGCATTCTGGCTATTTAGGAACAAATTTCCAGATTCCAGCAGTTTCACTGCTTTCATACACCACTCCTCAACATTTTTTAAGGCTTTTCTTAGTAACTCTGACTCTTTAAGTGTGATTTTGAGAAGCTCAGACTTGTTAAGAAGCCCCTGCACAAAATTTTACAATTGAACACATCTGGAGAATTCAGCTAGCATAAGTTATGTATGGACAAGCATTGTGATATATTTTCCAAAACTTAATTGGTAAAGGGAAATTGAGTGAAAAAAAAGGACAACCTTAAGTGCATCAATACTTAAATGAGAACTGCATGCATTCTGAACTCCAAAGATTTGGTCCAAGAATGGCTTTGCATTTTCCAACCACAGCTCAGCAGCTAGAATAGCATCCTTGATGTGTATAAAAGTAGGTAAGGTTACACATATGTCATCTGACTTCCTGAAAACAGAAGCCACATATCCATAAATGTTTTCTACCAGTACCAAACGAGTAGACAATCACACTGTTTCAACAATATCTTCAAAATTTTAAACAGCAAGATTCAAGCACTAAAACCTGTCTAGATCCTTAAATTCGGGCATACAACCGCCTGCACAAAGAAGTTTCTTAGCACTTTGTTCCCAAGTATATGCAGCTCGAACAGTAACGTTAACTTCGATTACCAATTTTTCATTTGGCAATTTCAACCTTGTATAAGAACAAGAAATTCAGACACATATTGTAACAGTCTTCAAATTGCTACATAATAAACGTCAATTACTAAGAAACCTAAATTTGTACAGCAATTGCAGAAAATAAACCTTGATGCTTCAATTGCCAATTCTTCTAGAATCATTAATGGAAATCGTCTGCCCAGGGCCTGCATAGCACAATAAAGGAATAAATAAGGCCAAATTATCTTGCATTTGCATTAACAGTTTCAAACTTTAAATAAAATAACCTGAAATGTTAATTAGATTCCATTGCCAAAGGAAACATCCAACTCCAAATCATGGATGATGTTATAGAAAAGGCAGCCAGGAAAGAGTTGTGAATACAGAAACCAACAGATACAAAAATTATCTGCATAGATTTATATAAATCTATCTCAGAGAGTTAAATCATAGCTCCTCGAAATTAACAGACTGATGAAATATTGACATTAATCATCCACTCTAGAAAAACTTCATAGAAAAGAAAACGATGAAAATAAGCACAAGCCGAGAATATGAGCCTTACAAGGAAAAGAATGTTTGCAAGATGTCAGTATAACATGATTGGGAATATCCAAATAACACAATGCAAAATATTCTCGAGTGTAGATCTTGCAAGCATTAAATAGGAACCAGAAAAATCTTAAGATGTAAGCAGATAGTCTAAAACTGAGGTAAAATGATCAAAAGGAAGGTCACTGGCTACTTATGGTCCTCTACCACTAAATACTCCTATCCTTGCCGATTGATTCTAAGGGACCTCAGTAAGTCTATGAAGTTCTTCTGCCCATTCAAAGCACAAGACTTATATATCATGCTAACTACTTTTCTAAACTCCCTTACAAGCTGAAAAAGTTATGAGGTTAAGTATGTGGCATACACCTTGCAATCCTTGTAAACATTGTAAACACAAGGACAACAAAAGTTGGGCATATTTCCCTAGATAATTATTGAAATTATCTAATACTTCAATTCCTTATGTTGTGGGAGTTGAGATTGTTTGCATTCCAAGCTTGCTTTAACTTGCAAGTCAAGTTTTCTTTTCAAGCATGTTATTTGTCGAAAGTGATTTTGCTTTATCTTCCTTTATTACATGAATTGGGGTGCTCAAGTTGCATGGGTGAATATTGGATTTTGGTTATAAATTCAATGCTACGTTTAAAGATTGTATGATGGTTTAGAGATTGTATGATGATGTTTGGAGCAGTAATTGCTCTAGGGAGTTGGTGGTTCTGGTTGCTACCTAAAGCTTCTGCATGTTGAAGATCGCATGAATAACATAAGCGTGATTGAATTTTATCATAATATTTTACCATGAATGCAATCTGAAAAGTGCTTTTTTTTTTGCTAGGTTCCTTCCCAGAAAGGTTTTTAACAGTAAATTTTATGTTATTTGCTATTTATTTCTTTGCTGAAGGGTTTTATAAATTTTGAAACTTTGTAGTAACACTTCTGAAAAGATTAATTGGGATCGTATTCACCATTCCTTTCATTTCATATCAAAGCTTAATCAACTCTTGATCCATATTTGGAAAACCCTTATTTTTAATCTTTTGTTTTAGTGGGAGTATTTTGCATGGATGAATCTTTTTCAGGTACATAGAAATGGCTAGAACTTTTGGAATTACGGAGATTACAAAATTCAATGGAATGAATTTTGAGTGATGGAAGTCCAAAATGAAAGACCTCCTAGTTGATCATCAAAAATGGCTTGTTGTGGAAGATCAAAAATCCTCAGCCATGGCTGATGAAGATGGGGAAAAATTGGATGGAAAGGTTACGTCGACCATGAGATTGTTCTTTTCAAATTCAAAGCTTCTAAATGTCTTTGGAGAGAATACTGCTGAAAATTTGTGGAAAACGATTGATGCTTTGTATCAGACTAAGTCCCTCATTCATAAGTTTCTTTTCTGTTCTTTTGAGAAAAAAGTTGCATCCTTTGAGAATGATGATAGTGATTCAGATAGAGAGCATTTGAAGGCTTTCAACATCCTAATATGTCAATTGGCATCTATTGATGCCAAGATAAATGAAGAAGATTAGTGTATAACCTTACTATGTCTTTGACGGGTTTGTTGAAAACTTGGAAAATCCTATTATGATCATCATTGGCACCACTTCTAAGTTGAAGCCTAAGGAAGTTGTTCGAGGAAACAAGGCAAAAATCCTGGAATTTTGTAAAGGATGCTTTCTTTATTAGATGTTGTGTTATGGAGAAAAGCAAGAATAGGAATGCAGAAAAATGATCAAAATCCACAGGTAGGTCCAAGTCTTCCAAAAAATCCAAGGTGACATGTTGGAACGATGGAAAACCTAGTCTCATCAAGTAGGATTGCAAGAAAAAGAAGAATAAAACTCAATCTAGAGATGACTTTGGAAAACATTCTCGAGATGAATCTAGAGGACATGTGTTTATAGCATCTTCTGTTACAAAAGGTGAGTCACTGCCTTAGGCCAAGGAATCACAGCCTTACACATAGGAATGGAGCCCCTTTAACACTGAGCATCAGCTCTCATAAAGACTTACAGTAGCTTTTAAATTATATTTGACTTTATATTTGGACCACTATCTTTCCAAATAAAGTTTGGCATTTCAAACCAAAGATAATTTGAAATTAAAGAATGATGTAGCTGAACTATTAATGAGAAATAAGTGGTATGGCTGCCACTATCTAATAAGAGTCTGCTATGAAATTATTTTCCCAAAGTAAAAAAGAAAGATATGAAAGCATTAAAGAGATAGAGAGAAAAATAAAGGATAATATTAATGGCAACCTTTGTGAAAGGTTGTGATGGTTTAGAAACCACCCCTTAAGGCTTATATAAAGCATTTATATGGGACTAGGAAATGGGACATGGAGATCACTCAAGGAAGAAGGTGATTTGGTGGGCTATGGACACTAGATAAGGAGGGCACACAGAGTGTGTCCAGCTCGGAGTACAAAGCACACCGGGATTGTCTTAGCCAAGGCACCATGCAAGTAGGCACATGCTATGTTTTTACAGAAGTTTTCCAAAGTGTGCCTGAAAAATGCTCACTCAATTTTTCTTGATTCTAATGCCAATTACAATGCAACACGCACCCATTATGGTTAGCTCCAAAACCAAAACGATGAGGAATAGTAACTCTAACCAAGAATGTGCCCTAAGACCCCATGAGGGAGGAGGGGCGGGCATATGGTCAGAGGATCCCTAGGATCTAAATAACTCAAATACTGAATTTGATTACAATTCAAAGAAACTCAACGCCAAGAATGTTCACCAAGATTCTTGAAAGGCGAGGTGATAGCATATGGCAGAGTGCTTATTGCAAAATTGAAATACACTTAGGCGGTGAACCAGCCATGAGAGATTTTTCACGCTTCCACTAAATCAGTGGGGGGAATGAAATTACAAATCAAACAATTCATTCATTGCGACAAGCATCCACTCAACAATAGGAATTCTCCACTTGACAGTGGGTGATAGAAGTAAGTACAAGTTATTTCCTCCACACTGGCGGTATACCATCCAAGGGTTATAGTATTTGCATTAGAAATCACAAGTAATTGCAATAATAACAACGGTTGGATTAGTACTACTAATTCACAACCTTACAATTGAAAGAATCTACAAATTACGAGTGTTACAATAATAGAATATAACAATGTTCAAAACTCTCAAAGACTGAAAATGAAGCCAAAATCTGAACTTAGTGAGGTCTGATAACAAAAAACAGCAGACTGAAACTGTGAACTAGCAAACTGGAAATCAAAGAAATGCTCATAACTTCATAAATATACCTCCGAATTGACTGAAACGAAGTGCAACAGTTCTCTAGGAGGTTGGCGCCCCAATTGCAATGAAGAAACAGCATCACAGTTCCCTGTTTATTTATTCATGCTTTCCAAGATCACTTCTAGAAAAGTACGGCCTTCAAGGGGGGCGATTTTCTCTTTAAAAATCAAAGACTTGATAATAAAATCTGAAATTCCTTGGAGAGGGTCACCCAATGCTTGGAAACACTTAGAGAAAATACCCATAACCAAAATAAATTCATGAAGAGAGCTGTAAGCAAAAACACCAATCTGCCATGTCTGTACCAGAAACTCCAAAACTGAAAATATCAACAAAAACTCCAATTGTGAGGCTCAATCTGCTAGTCTGGATGAGAAGCAGCAATAATACCAACTAGGTGTTGTCTTTCAAACACGAAATTGGATTAGAACTAAGGTAAGCATCCCTCGAAGTAAAAATCAAGTTGTCATTTCGACAACATAACAATAGCATAAACCTTGGATACCCAAATGCTGGAGCAATGTCTATCTTTTATAGAATTGGAGATGACCTTTCGAATTCCAAAACTCCCTCCAAGAAGGGGACGCCCATTCACCTTTTCTAAATAATTAAATTTAAAAAACACTTTATTCCATCTTATTTAGGCGTCCAAACTTCATGGCACAATAAACATTATAAAATATCAATTATTTCCTCCATGAGGCTTCCACCCTTTATGTCCACCTTTTAACACAACTTCAAGTCATAACACTAGGCCAAGGGGTCAATTTAAAAATATAACATTAATGACTTGAATTGATTTATTTCTCCAATATTTCACCTCAGAAGTCAAAACCAAACATACTCAACTGCTCCAACTGAAATGGAGAACTTACTGAGATGTTGTCAACAAGACCACTGCCAAAATTAGAACTTACTAAAAATAGTAAATTCTGAGAAATGCCAAAAAACCTCCAAACAATGGAAACCCTAATTTCACCTTGACAAGCCTACGAGCCTCCGAAATAGGCTGGCAAGCACAGAAGAGTGTATGGCTAAAAATGGGGACATTACAATGCCATAGCTATGAGGGTCAATACCACTAATACCTTCCTAGAGTGAGAGTGAGCTTTCCAAGGGCTCTAATTCAAAAAAGTATAGAACTCATTATTATTCAAAGTATTGATAATCATAAATAAATGAGGAGTTGATTCAATTAAATTCTTTTAAGATGTTATTTGTTTCTTATGATCATATTCACATTGTTAGATGCCAAATTATATATTAGTGATGGTAATATTAATGTGCTTAAGTCTTAAGCTAGTTAACATTAATAAATAAATATATTATACACTTCTATCCAAATTATAGATATATCTTTTAATATTTAATTTAAACTTAAATAATAAAAAATCTGCTGCCATTAATTCCATTTAAATCTGCTGTCATTAAGCTAGTTAGCATTACAGAGTTTGCAAAGAATAACTTTAGCTGAGCCTAGAAACGGTATGGCCAGCTAAGTTTAAACCAATCTTTAATAATAAATATTTAGCATTAAGTTTCAAATAAATAAATATTACAGAAATCTTTTTAATCGGGTACTAGAAATCTTCAAACAAAATAAGATTATTTTATTCACCTATAAGGGTCTAACTAAAAAACATAGGGCTGCCCCAAAAATGGTAGACAATCTTTCATGAAAGAACGTCCTAATATTTATAGATCAGCGATTTAATTTTACATAAACCATTTAAGGTGAATAAAATAATAGTTTATTTAATCCTACACAATTTTTATAAGGTAGTATGTCTAATTATATCTCCACACACTATATTTACCACGAAATAGCAAATTAAGTTTTCTTCTCTATTTTTACAACCAATTGTCATGTCCCTTTCTTCGAACTAACGAAGTAATTTAATAATTTAATTTAAGTTGCACAAAAAGTATGTTTAATTCTATAAAAATGAACTTATATTTTATTATTAAATTATAAAAGGACAAGGGGAAAAATGAAATATTAAATTTAAAAGAAAAAGAATTTATAAACAAAGGTGTTCGGCTCAACAAAAATCATCAATTGTTTGTTACCAAAAACCCCTTTCTTGAAGAGTTGTGTTCATTTTTTGACTAGAGAACGAAAACCCTCATTCAATAGAGGCAATTCCATCTAGGGATTGCATTTCTTCAAAAAACCAGTTTCAAGAGTATATTGAACATTTCAAGATTTGTGTTGAAGACTGAAGAATTATCAAGCTATAGTTAGTTTGTGGTTTTAGCCATGCTTGTTGTTGGAGTATTTCTTTAGTTTCCTATTTGGTTCATGTTGACGGGTGTTTTATGACCGCACCAACACAGAATAAAGTTTCCAACGGTAACTCTATCCTCTCTTGATCAAAGTATTCTGCATTCTAAGATTGCTAGAAAGATCATACATTCAACTCCAAGGTTCCTTATGCAAGGGATAGTCTCAGTTGGCTCGATGTGATTTTGTTGGGTATTTCAAGGGGACTTACGTGAGTTGCTCATTCAAAAGAAAGGATTCTCAAATTTCGGGAGATTTGTCAATGACGCTCGGGTTCTTAAACTAACCGGATAATGCTAAAATTAAATGGGATAAGGGGTGGAGATTCTATAGTCTACTCCTAAAGGTGGAATACGAGGATCAACTTCAACAAGCTTCAAACCAGACTTTGCTTCGCCTCCCTTCGGACAGCTTCTACAAAATTGGTGCAATCTTCAAAGGATGAGAAAGATGTTCAAATTATGACACAACATGCGCATACCATCACAACGATGCATAGGGACATATGAATCACAATTGAAGTTAAGTGTCAATATTCCAATTGACCACGCAGGGCGAACCCACCGTCAGCGAGCCCGCTAGTGGTATGGATGAATGAAGACTTGCTCAAATCAAACGCCGCATTCCACAATTATCAACTACTTGCATAAAATAAAACCTACTTTACTCTAATCTACTTGAATTGGAAAGTCGAAAAAGTCTTGCTAGCTACTTACAATAAAAGATAGAACTACCAAGCAATGATAAACCTTTGTATTATGAGAGTTTTCCACAACAACTTCTTACAAAACTTTCAAAGGGAAAGCTTTCTTTCCTTTTCAAACTAAGCTAACTTCTATGCTAACTTATAGGCTAATCTCTACTTTCTATTCTCTATGATTTCTTAATCTAATCTAATTGATTACAAATGAGGGGGGATGCCCCTTTTATAGTTGGCCCGGTCCAATAGACGACTTAGATTTTATTACAATGAAGGGCTCAGATTGAGCCACATATGCCCTAATTAGGGTTTTTGCCCTAAAAACCGCCATAGAGAGGAGTGGGGTAATAAATGAACAGAAGATTCTCCACTCCTCAGCAGGAACCACTATGAGCAATTAATGCCCACTACCATCAAAAGATTCTCGTCCAGAAAGACTTCTTCTATTTTGCCTGCCAATTCTATTGCATTAGGAGGAGGGTAAAAGAGTCTCTAAGATTGTCTTCGCAGATAATAAAATTTGATAGGATCCGGAGTTCAACCCTCCTGTTGTTTTGACTCCTGGACGCATTTCTTCCTTGTAACTTTCATATTTCTCCAGCTCACTTGTCTCATCACGTTCTTAATGTCTTGGACAAATCTTCACTGCCATTTCCCTTTGCCTTGGGAACTTTTCACCTAATTTCCTCATCTTTACCTTGTCCCAACACTTAGCCATTTCCTCCAACATCTTCTTCCTGCAAAACAACAAAAAAAAAGAAGAGCATCAGAATAGTTATAATATAACTCACTTCACTTACCTAATTTCATGTTCTGATTGATTGATCCCTAGATCTGATAGAATTCATCATTTTCTCTAGCAAACTTCCATCATGGGCACATTGTGTTCATTTCATGAGGTCTTCTTCAAGGGCCCATCCACCACCTTGTGTTTGGAGTTTGTGCCTTAGAAAATATTTCACCTTGAGGACGCATTTGAATGCTTGATGTTCGAGCTTCATTTCATCTTCAAATTCTTCATACCTTAGACAAATTTCACCTCTTCCCTATGAGTGTATTTGACCCCTTGTTGTTCTATTTTCCTTTTCCTTAGACAATCTTGTATGTTTTATAAATTTCATCCACTGTAATCCAGGCGCTCATTTTGACATCACCAGCCGAGGTATTTTTTGTAAAAACATTTCTCTTGTTTGCCTTAGAAAAAATTATTTTCACCTATTATTTTCGCCTAGGAAATTCATCAACAGGTGTCATGTTAAAATCTCTGCCGAAAAATCTTGAGCGAGGTGTGGAAAATTTTAAAATCATCTCCCAGTGGGAAATGTCCGATACTCAAAAGAAATTTCCCCTCAGAAATCTTCATTTTCATGTGTATCCAGACGAAGGGATAAGTTTAATTTTTATTATTTTTGAAAATTAATAAAAATTGCTAAGGTTTATTCCATTTTATTTCTGGGTGCACTTCACACCTGTAGCCTTTACTTTTTATGCCTAGGCGTTTTTCTTGCTTGGGCGCATTTGAGGGTAGCTCCTTCCATTTTTTTTATACTTAGAGAATTTCTCACTTCATACCTCCTTCAAGGGTGCATTTGAGGTATGCAGCTTCAAGTTTTCAATCCCTTAGAATTTTTATCATCATCTCTTCAAGACAGGGCGCATTTAGGGGGGTCTCAAGGAATTTGTCATGCCTTAGAAAAATTTACCATGCCAACCTCAACTCTTATAGACTTGGAAATTTTCAACACCTCAGCTACTCTATTTTTAGTAAATTTCGGAGATGTATGACTCCTCATGGCTTCCACCCGTTCTAACTCTAGAGCTAGCGTGATATGCCTCTTGTGGCCTCGCTACCCTATTTATACCTACTGCCCAAGCTCATCTGCTATATTTAGCATTCCTACTATTTTTAGCAAACCCTAAAATTGCTTGACTTTTGCAGCTCCGTTTGACTTGAATTTTTCACCACATGGTCCTCATCGCTTGGTGAACTTGTTTATACCTGCCCCTCATGCTGACCTAATATTTATAGCCCTGTTCCGAAGGTGACTTACTATAAATAGTAAGTGCTCGAATTGCGCCCAAATTTTAGCAGTAGATTGCATGAAGGATGTTGATCATCGTGGGATACCTTTGTTTTTCGAAATTCTGGCTTTTTACCCCTCTTTTTAGGCACCATAGTAGGAAACCCGAATCTGACTTGCATGTGCCCTGAACGGTCTCCGTTTGACTTGATTTTTGTTGTATGTTGTTTTGCCTGCTGAACTGAAGTGTCGGGTGGCTGCCAGAGTGAACCTGCTATTTATAGTAAGTGTCTAAAAAGTGACCAATCCACTACCGGATGAGTTTGCATGTCACACTGCCCGAGAAATCTCAAAAAACCCAAAAAAACCCAGTAAACTGGTCTGCATGCATGCACCAACTAAAAATAGTAAGTTTCTAAAACATGATCCCCTCTACTTGCATGTCACATCGTTGTGAAGCTCTTGAAAAATCCAGAAGGGATATCCAGACATGCACTGAAAAACTCTGCATGCAAACCCTAAAAATAGCATTTAAAGCTCGAACTGCTGAAAGTCATCACCCTGGCTCACATGTTATATCCTTGTGAAAGTCTTGAAAAACCCAGAAAGATTCTCCAGACGTGCATTTGAAAAGCATATATGCAAAACCTGAAAATGGCTCTTGAAGCCGAAATTGCTAAAAATAGCAAGTTGTCCAATTCTGCTCAAATTTTGCATGCAAGCACCCTGAAGCTACCTGGATATGCTGAAATAGTCAAAATTCCAAAATTTTGAGGAAAAGACCTCAGATTGAACACTTACTAAAAATAGTAAGTCATCAGAACATGATGAAAATTCAGTGGGATCCTGCCACGAGCTTTCTGATCGCAATGCCAAGCTCATATGTCACTTTGCCAACTCAATTTAACCTCAAACAAGCCTGCAGAATGAAAACCCTAATTTCATAGACTTAGCCAACATTTCAACCTAGGTCAAATGACGGGACATCCCTAGAGGGACAGAAAGAATACAGAGAGAGAGACACAAAACAAAACCCAAAAGACCAAAATGGAGCAAAATTTAGCAGGGTCCCCATTTGTGAATGGGGCGATGTGTGAAAAGGTCACAACAGTTCACAAGTTTAATCTTATTTACGGAGAGATTTTTCGATATTTAAGAATATTTGAACATTTTGGTGTTCAAAGATAAAATAATATATTGTTGGGAAATATATATTTCTAAATTTCATCAAGGAAACCCTAGGATGCATCCCCAACATTTTTGGGGCATTCCCATTTTCAAAATGTTTCGAGGATGATGGGACGCCTAGGGGATGCCATTGGGCCATCCCCAATTTTTGAAAAAACACAAGGGACAATCCAAAAACCAAAAGGGGACTAGTCATCCCCATGACAGCGGGGACATCTATGACACCCTCCAACCATCCCAAAGATGTCTAGCTATCCCCATCAAAAAGCAATGTTTTTAAAAAATAAGTCACCAACTATTTTATCAATGTTGGATAAAGAAAACTAACTTCACATGCCAACAACCCCCACACCCCAACTTGCCCTGAATGAGGAAGAAATAAAATAAAACTTTCTTTGTTTTTGTATTTTCATATTGTAGTTGAAAGCAAAACTTGCAGAATTTTAGCATTTTGTTGCAACTTGTATACTATTTTTTAAAATGACATGCATATTGACAATGAATTACAAAAGCGATTATGTATTGAGTATCTATAATGTATATGATGAATGCTTTATCAATGTTATCATATCAATATTTGAAATTTCCCTATATTTTTTAAATTTTCCTTATTTTTATATAGTCGTCCCCTACCGTCCCCAAAAATGGCCCAAAAAAAATCCGTCCCAGAAACTCATCCCCCCATCCCTTGTTGGCCCTATCTCGAAAACTTGGGGTAACATAGTATTTTATGTGTTGTACCAATTATTGTTGGCAATACTTTAATAGATTATACTATTGTGAAAAAGAGATCAAATCAAATATATAATTATTTCCTTATTATATTAAGTTTGATGTTAAAACAATATAAGATCTTGTTTGTGGGCCTTGCCAACTACAAACTACTAAGGTAAAGGTAATCGCAGCATATCATTTTAAATTTGTAAATGTCGTAGAGGATTTTGGGTAAAGCGTAAGATTTGTATGGTTGTTAGCATGTATGGTGGACTGATCAAGATTTGCAAGATAATTAAAGGAGAAAACGTGAATTTGTTTCATCCAATGTACGAGTAATTTGTTAATTAACAATTGCATAAACCACCTTTTCCATGTGCATAAACTAGCATGTGCAAACCACCTTTTTAGTTGCCTACAGCAACCATTGTATCCTACCCAATGTTAGTCACAATACATTTCTTTCCACAAAAATTTAAAACAATATTAGGATTTTCTAAAAGTTGGCTCATACACAATAGATTTATCATTCATATTTGAAACAAATTTAACATCCCTAACAATGAAAATCATTGGATCACTTAGATCAATCTAAACACCCCCTATCCCTTCTACATACATTCTACCATCACTCCAAGAAACAAAATCTATAGAGCTTGGATCAACATAAACTTGAAATAGAAATTTTATAGCAAGCAAAATGTCGAGATGAAACAAAATCAAAGAGCCATCAACTCGTTGCATTACTTTTATCTTGGGAAGGTGTTGTAAAATCATACTCTTCCTTCCAAAAAATATGCTTTGGATGAACCGCCATAATAGCCCAAGATGCAACTTCTTGTGGAATAATCAGATTGTCATTTTTAGCATTCTTTCTTCCTATGCCCAAGCTTACAACAATATTAACATTTGACTTTGTGCTTAGACTATGAATCAAAAGTCACTTTTTTGATATGCCTAAACTAGTGACAATAATTAGACTTGGCTTTGTGTTTAGACTATGAATCAAAAATTAAAGGCAAATGAGATAGCAAATTAAATGGGCTTAATGGTGGGGGAAACTACATGGTTAAGCATGCTTTACTTGAAGTTTTAAGATGGTTAACCTCCCAAGAAGTCTCCATGCATCACCTAGATGCAATGAGTGCTAAGTGGACCATTCATGCTGATGAGGGATGGGTTCTTGAGAACCACTGCTCATGAAATATGGGTCAATTAAGATTTACTTATAAACTTTGTTGTTGAATATTGATAAAACATCACATAATTTGACAAATTACAAAAAAAACACCATCTACTTGAAAGTTTTATTTGTTTTTCCCTTACATTGTGCAGCAACTCCACTCTCAAATCCTCCAAAACAAGACTCAACTATTTACAATTGTCTCCATTTTTTTGCAAAATAAATTGCACTAACTTCTACAATAATGTGACTCTCTACCAATAGATACAAAGACTCCACAAACTTTTCAAATGATGGTGTGAAACTATTGATGATCAAAATAACCGTATCATCTTTATCTATTCATTTGTTGATAGTGGAGAGTTCATCTCCTGGGTATTTCATCCAAAGTTGATGCTCTAAAAGTTACCCGCCTTCATCCAACTTTGTGGAAAATAACAAAATTCCAAATGCAAGGCTAGCTTTCTCAAAGGTTTGATACTTGTTTTCAAGACTTTTCCAAAGAGCACCCATGGAAGTGGCATTTGAAACTTCTGGGATAGTCATTACAAATGGGCAATTTGACAACAATGCTTCTTTATAATGGTTATCAAATTTTGCAATATCTTAAGCCAACTTGGTTTCCATTTTTAGGATTATCCCATCATAATTTCTATGCTCAACGGTGCCGAGTATATTGTCACTCCGAATATTAAAGTTTTAGCTTGTCAATTTTTGGGCTCCAAATAAAACATAATTTTGAATATTGTTCATGACTGCAACATTGACTTTACAAGAAAAAAATATAATGTAGACTAATGCATGATTTTTCACAAGAGAAATAGTACAAAATTTGTATGTTTTCAGAAAAAAAAAATAACTTTTAATTAAAAATAATGGGTACCATATTTCTAAATACCATGCATTGACTGGATTTATTGGTTTTCTACCCTGCAATTCCTCAACTAAGTTACCAATTCGTTTTTGGATTCGGGTACAGGTACGCGAATCCGGTACGGAATTCGGTCAAAAAAAAATTTAGGGTTGGGTACGGCAATACAGAAAACATATAAAAATCAGAAATATATACATATTTGCAGCAGTAATTCAGTTCAGAATACACCATCATATTAATGGTCTAATAACATAGCAAAAATACATCACCACTTTCATAGTCACTAAGTCAAATATTAAAATATTAGTGATTACTCGAATGTCATGAATATTTAATTATTTAATTAGTGTTTAATCAAATTCTTTCTTGAATCTCATAGTAAATGTGACATTTGAAAAGGAGGTTCCTCGGTCTCCACCTCCTAGAGGGAGTAAAAACGGTAGATTTGGTCTTAATGGAGGCTATGATGATCAGTTTCAACTTGAAATTGGTGAGAGGACACTTTCAACTAGTCAAGAGGAAATATCAAGCCATTAACATTATATTATATCTAATAAAAATGTCTTAAAGCACTTAATTACTTATACAAACTTAGAATTAAAGTTGTTTATCTCAGTAACTGAATTATGATATCTTTCAAAATCTGATTGGTATCTCTCAAGCTCTCAATCAGCCTAAGTAAAGAAGTAATTTTTATGTTCAAACTTTGCATATTCAATAGATTCAAAACATATTTTTTCTCAATTATGTGATAGAGAGTTTATTTTACAAAGTTTGTATCAGTTGTCTTGACATAAATATTGACTAAACTTATTTTTGTAAACAATAATTTTAACAAGACTAGGGATTTTACCTATTTAGTGTGTTTGGAGGCAAAGATTAGGGTTGGAATGAATAATTAATTACTTAGAAGTCAACTGTTAGTCAAAAAAACAATTAAAAAATGCAAAAAAATGCACTTTTTCCACGGCCTGGGCGTTTTTACGTCTGTATTCGTCGCAGATTCATCACGGATTCTTCTGGGCATATCCTGATCGAATCCACAGTGGGGAATCAAATCCAAGGCGAATCCACAAACCAGATTTCAAATCCTGGCCGAATCTGTATCGTACCGTACCCGAATTGCGAATCTAGTATGAATCGAATCGTATCCAGAGGCTAGGAGTGGCGGATCGGTAACTTAGTTCCTCAAGAAAGTCCAGCCTTGAAAGCATTTCCCTGAACAGCAGAGATTTGATAACAGTTGCCTCGCTCTCTACTCACCATTTGACAGCAAATAGTCAGGCCTTAACAGCAAGCTGTCCGCCCAAAACAAGTTTCAAATCGACCCAAGTTGGCCCTTGACAAACAAGGAAAATCAGCCATCAACAAACAGTGACAGTCAGTTTTCTTCTCCTGGTCAGGTCAGACCTGCACAAATCTCCAGTTGATTGACCTTTCCTTTGATTGACAGTCGGTCCTAAAACATCCTTTGACAATGAGCCACCTCTTTTGACAGCGAATTGGCAGTCCTTGACAGCAGATTTTACAACTATTTGACCCTCTTGGACAGCACCTTTCACAGCAATGACGACCTCTGACAGCAATTTTTCATTTCTCCCTCTGATCTCCTTTTCAATCTTCCACTTTGTCAAATTGGGCTAGTGTACTCTTCTCCCAAGGCTTCCTCACTCTAAATCAGCATAGCCTACCTAGTGTGTGCTTGTAGTAACAACAAACGTTTGAAGAATGAACGAGTTTGAGAGTATTGAATAGAATAGATTTCAATCAATGTATCCTTGTATTTATTATTGTTATGGGGAAGTTACACAGATGGTGTAACTTACATTGTAAGTTACTTTTAGACATAATGAATGTGGTGTTTTTACATCATTAACAAGAGGCAATAAATGTGTGTGTATGCACTAATAAAAGTAACCTTGGGAAAACAATACAAGATAGATTGCTCCCACTACCAAAACTTTTAAGTTTCCAACAACCCACAGAGAAATTTTCATAGGTGGCTCTGTAATCAACCTATGCCAATGGTTGCATTGTAAATACATCAGTGACAAAAATTTGGATTATGAAATATACCTATAATTGGTTTCTAATGGAATCCATCTAATGTTTTCGTATTAGATAAAAAATTGTCAATTTATGCTAACCATGATTTTTAAATTGTTAGGATATACTAAAAATTAAGGTATAGAATTCATACATATTGGCTATAACAATTTTTACACTTTTTCTATCTTGCAAAGTTAGAGAAACAAATGCAAGAACTGATGTCTTCCACATCTTCCTTCTGAATTCTAGAATCTACATCCACTATGTGAAGCATTATCTCAACTTCGGCTTGAATTTGAAGCATTCAACGATCAAAATGCAATAAATGAGGAATCTAGTACAACCCACCTTGGAAGCTTTCTCCCTCCATAAAAACTTTCTCAGCTCCAGTTCCACGGTGTCCAAGTCTTCTACTGCATTAAGTGAGAATGTTCGATGAAATAAGCAGCAACAGTTAAATTTCATAAAAACTCTATATCACCAAAAGAGTCATTGAATATAGAAATATTTAATGGCATGCAGTTTAAAAACAATCCTACCTTGAACTTTTAATGTCCTGCCTTCTGCCAAGAGTGCAGTCAAATCTTCAACTACTTTACTGTAGTCTATTGTTTTGTACATGCTATCAAGAATATTATGGCAATGCTCCATCCAGGATAATGTACTGTGCTTATATTGTCTCAGTAATTCTAATTCAGGAGTGATGACATTAAACTGCTCAGCATCTTGCAATGTAATATTCAGCTCCTTAACACACAGACATACAAAGTTCAAAAGATGATTATTCAAGTCAGCTTCAGTACAATAATTTTGAAGGAGAAAAGGAGAGAAAGGACTAAGGTTCTATAAATGTTAAAAAAAAATTACCTTTAAGGTCATAGGGAAATCGATCAGTTTCCTAGCACGTCCTTGCCAATTTTCTATCATTTTTATATGACTATCAAAAAGAGCCATTTCTGGGAGCACAACAGGAATCTTTGCACCCTAGTTTACATCAAATTAGACTTTGAGATACTACTTACTCCTGATTTTTTGAACACCTTAATTAGAAAAATAAATTTAAGAGATTTCTTTTACAACCAGGACACAGTATTTGCATGAGAAGATCAAGACATATCGAAAAAATTGGTAGAGCATATGCAGAAAAGTAATTGAAAAAAATTAAACCATTGTTGCAGATATAAAATGCCGTATAATATATTATTTTTTTCTGGGATTGCATTGTTCATATGTAAACTATATGATTGATTATAATGGAATTTTATACACAATATAGGGATGATTCACATTGATACAATAAGGCTTTATAAAGCCTTTCATCCTTCCTGTGTACTAACCACCCAAATATCTATAACTCCATGCAGCAAAGTAACTCCCACTTAACTACTAACATTAATTTATTTATTAACATACTAACATGTTAACTTATTCCTTACTTATCTAACCTATATATTATAGATGTAATATGTTTCCAACAAGACAATCAAATCCAATGACAAGGAAAGAAAATAAAGATACCACCTACCTCTGACTGTAAGTCATAAAGTATATTTATGTTATGAGTTAAGGCATCTGATGCCAAATGATTCTTCTTTGCAAACAAGCATTCTTCTACACGCATTAGCCAATCCTGATTCAGCCAATGAATTATAGAATAAATCCTAATATATATACAAGATATACATTTTGTATTTGAAAATGGAAACAATGACAGAAAAAAGGCCAACAAAAACAAGTTAGAAAGAACAACTATTCAGATTCAAAGAGTGAAGATTTAAAAGTGCATGAGAAAAAAATTAGATAAAATCATAAAACAATACATTCTGCAGTTTATTGATCCAAACATGAACAACATGTGACTGGCCATAAAGTGTAATCGCAATAAGCTGTTGGGCTATTTGGGAATTGAGAGTCTCTTTTGATAACAAGTTTTTGGGGTAGCATGTGCTTACCCAAGGATTGTAAGTAAAAACAAGGCATTGAAGAGCTGGCGTACCATTTTCTGTCTGCACCCTCAGGGGGTGAGGACTAGGTAACACATGTCTTCTGGAGATTTTCTGTATCCAGGGCATTTTGGTTTACATTAGACGCTCAGCCAATTACTTATTTAGTTTCCCATCGTCTTGGCCAGCTTCTCTTTTAAGAGATGCTTAGATGTACAACAATAGCTGTAAAATTTATGGCATACTATACAACTCACTGCCATTAGTTTTTTGATGAAAACATGTAACGCAATTTTTCAGGACACTTGCATACTCGATCCAGAAAAGATGAGGCTCTTTAAGCAATATTTCCTTATGCTTGTCAAAGCCATTTCTTTTGGTTTTGGTAAAGAGTTTGACTATATAGAAAATTGTTATTATGAGCTGAGAGATTAGTGGCATTCATTAGAGCTATACAATGTTGAGACCAAATACCACATATTAACATATACAGAGCCTTCTTTTCAATCACAATTGATGCATTAATGACAATCCGGATAAAGTTTCAGCCAAATGCCTATCCAGGAAGAAAATCTCCCAAACAACCATAGGTTTTTTGAATTCTGTTTTGAGCAATGTTTGAAACTTCATGAATACTGGTAAATAGTGTCAATTCATTAGGCAAGAAAGTATTACCAAGTGCTCATTCCCTCTAGCCAAGTCCACCAAGAAGACATAAAAACAATTCTTCATATTATAGTTTTTCTTTTTCTTAATTGCCAAGTTTTTTATGTTAGTCAAAAATCAGACTGTCAAGTCCTCACCGAGTCCAAGTCTCCATGCTACGGATCTTGCTCGCTAAGAAAACATAAATCTGCATAGAGTACTAATACAGATTCACTAATCTCCATAAAGTACATGAGATAACTAATTTAATGAAATTTATATTTTTTGTTCTGACCAGTCAATGAATTTTGTGTTACCACTCACTCAAGATCTGATCAAAAAGTGAACAGCAATATAAAGATGGTGCAAAAGAGTTGGTTCAGCCTAGCTCATTTTTCTAAACAGATGAAGTATAAAGACAAAAATCATTACAGTTCTCTGCAGAAAATAGTATTTTCCAAGCCACAATATACTATAAGTGGGTTTGAAGATATACTATCAGTTGGAGAATAGGTATGGTGTTTGCCTCTAAACGGTTTCAGGAACCCTAAGTAGTTTTCATATGTATTCCGGTGCCATCAGGATATTCTTGATGATTGGAATTTGGTATAGTACATCAAAATTTCGGAGCTGAATTCTTTGCTCTGGGAAATTTATTGTTTATTCCAACCTGGCCTAGTAGGCATTCTGTTTTGAAGAGATAAGGTATTTTTATCTTTAAAGGAACCTGGTATTGGTGACCTGATTATCTACATTCCATTTTTCTTCTCCAAAGATGCGGGAAGTTTGCATGCTAGGGACCCAATGTTTCTGACTATTTTCAAAATGTCAATAGTATGCTTTATTGTATCAATTTATGTGGACAGAATCTCACAAGCCAAATACAAAGAAGCATTCAACTTGGGAACATAAAATGGAAGTAATCATGTACCACAATGCCCTGTGGTTCATCATCAAACTTCAACTGTCAAACCAGGAGCACAAAGAAGTACATACAAAAAAGAACAGGAATGCCAATTTACTCCTCAACTGAGTATGATATTCCTGCTCATATTCGACACATTGATTCTGCTTGTCAAATATGGGAGAAAGATCAAAATTCTCCATGAAAGTTAACTTCTGTAAACAAATGGGCCAAATTGAAGAGTTCTGTCAGTGATATGGTCAGAGAAGATGTTGAAAAACTTAAGAATAAAGAAATAACTTGCAAATAGTTGATACTAAAATCCATGGTAAAGAATTAGTCCCAAATCTGTTTAAAGGTTTAACCAAATGTGCACCAGTTTTATCAGCTCTGTGCATTCTATTTTGTATTAATGCACCAACCTTAGCAGAGAGTGTAGATCTGATTCTGCAGGAAGAAACAGGGTTAATGGTTGAGCATGTGTATACAGCAGTTTGTGAAATTTATAAGGAGAAATAGAGGTTATATCCATGTTTGAGATCAAGGAAGAGGAAGAAACCACACACAAATTGATAGAAGTAACTTGCCATTCCAGTAAATCATCTAATAAGCAATGTCACTATGTCAAAGTAAAGTGCCACTAGCAACAAAATATGAATCTAAAAGACATGATAGGAAGAGGCAGACATGACAGAGGAAAGAGCGAAGGATTCAGCAGATATCACGAAAGTAGTTTTGTAGAATGTAATGGATAATTTAACAGATAGATTATCCTTTTAGTGCTGCACATGGAGAGTAAACTTTTGCATTCAGGACCAACAATGCAATATGACAAGAAGGAAGGAGATATTAATTGTTTCTTACTACATGTATGATCAGAGAATAGCTCTTCAAAACAATTATACTTCTAATTTAATTTCTCATAATCATACTAAAATTATTAGAATTACCTTGTATATACCTGAATTAAGTAAAATATAATCTCAGTTAGTCAGCTAGCAGATTGTGACTTTATTATTGCTTTCAATAGAAAGCAACATGTCATTAAATAATTTTCAGATAAAGTTGTTGCTATAGACTTCAGAAGCAAGAATCATATAGATTCGAAGTTTCTCAAGAGCAATAGGCCTTTTGGTTATGTTCCAATTCAGCAAACCAATTATGGCACGGAAGGAATCAGTACCTAAATTATATGAATAACGGATTACAAAAGAACAACAACACCTTTCTTGGCTTACACATTATCCAAAAGAGAACAAGGAGCATGTGAAGGGTGTCTTAAAGGAAAACAACATCAAACTATAGTAAATTAAATACTTGAACTATGACATAGTGATATGCACCCAACCCTGTGAAAACAGTCAATTAGTGGATCAAGATATCTTGCGACTTCTGTTCTCTCATTTCAACTTTTTCATTAACCATAAAATGTTACCCACCTGAGCCTTGCATTTTAAACTCGTTTGCATGCATTAACATTGACCACTTCACTTAAAAATTATGTAAAAGGTTAGCAAGAAATAGAAACAGATTGTCATTAAAGCACATCTAGAAATAGAAAAAACTGGAACAGAATGTAATTGCACACAGAGTTTTGTATAAATAAGATTCATAGAAAACTGTTGGAAATTGTTGTCATTGATGTCAAAGGTATTCAAAGGCCAAGAGGGTTTGTTGAAGAAGGTATTCGCTGATGGCAGATTGGAGTAGAAATAAAAATAAAACAAAAGTTTAATGTTATTTTGTTTCTAAGGGCCAACCCTTAGATTCCTAGCACCCCCATGTGGTGATTTAAAAATTAAATTAAATCATTTTTTTGTAGAAACCGACCCCCCTTATTGGTGCGCCCCATTTTGGGGAGTTAAAATTGAAAATAAAAAATAATAAAATATGTTCTATAAGGGCTGAACTTGTAATGTCCCCTTCGCATCAGTAATCAACTCAATTGCTCATCAGCCTATTCCAGAGGCCAGTAGGCTCGTGAGGTGAAATTAGGGTTTCCTTGTTTGGAGGTTTTTGTGGTATTTCTCGAAATTTACTATTTATAGTAAATTTTTTTGGCAGTATCTCAGTTGTCAGCACTTCAATTAGTTTTCTCTTTTTTCGGAGCAATAAAGTGATTTTCAGTTCTAGCTTAAAAGCTTTATTTGGTGAAAAGTTAAATTAAAGGCATGAATGTTATATTTTTCAGTTGACCCCTTGGCCTAGCGAAATAACTTTAAGTTGTGTTAACAAGTGGCCATGAAGGGGGACGCCTCCATTAAGGAGTTAATTAAGAAACATTTAATGAAAGTTTCTTGTGCCTTGAAGTTGGACGCCATTTTGAGGGAGTTTTATTATTTAAGAATTTGAAAATATTTCAAAAGTCTATTGGGCGTCCCTTGCTTGGAATCTAAAGAGTCATCTCTATTTCTATAAAAGTGAAGCTTTGTAACAGCAACATCATCCATGAACTTATGCTAATGTTATGCTGTCAAAATGACAACTTGGTTTTTACTTCGAGGAATGCTTACCTCCTAGTTTCAATCCAATTTCGTGTTTGAAAGATAACACCTAGTTGGTCTTATTGCTGCTTCTCTTTCAGACTAGCAGATAGAGCTCAATTGTTGAAAAATTCTAGAGTTTTTATCAATTTTGGAGTTGCTGGTTCACCTACAGCTGAATCTGTTTTTTGTCCACAGTTCCTTGTCTGATTTAAATCTTGTTTTGGGTATTAATGCCATGTGATTGCAGACCAAGGACGACCCTTCTCACAAAAAATCAGAATTTAATTTGAAATCTTGGATTTTTAAATGCAAAATCGCCCTTCAGCCAGGGTGTACCTTTCAGAGAGGACATTGAAATTCGTGCCAAGCATTTGAGGGTCTTTTGAAGCGGTTTCAGTGTTGCAATTTGGGCGCCTATCCTCCAAAGAGGCTTTGCAATTCATTTTGTGCCATTCAGAGGTAAAATGAAAGAGTTATGAACATTTCATTGATTCACAATTGCTGGTTTTATATTTTCAGTTTGCTGGTTTTAAAAAATCAGATTGCTTAATGTTCAGATTTTGGTTTGGTTTTCAATAATTCTGAAGGGTATTATAGGGAGAGATCATTATCTATCAATTGCACTTTGATTCTATTGAAAACACTTGTAATTTGTAGTAGTTCTCTTCATTGTAAAGCTGATAACAGTAGTACTATTTCAGTCTATTTAATTGCTTCTTATTTGTGTTCAATTGTCACATTGTAACCCGTGGATGGTTTACCGCCAATGTGGAAAAAAGAACTTGTTAATTCTCTCATTGTACCCACTGGAAAAGTGGTGAACTCCCACTCATGAGTGGATGTCTACCGCAGCAGATGAATTGTTTATTTGTAATTTATTTTCCCCCACTGTTTTAGTGGAAGAGTGGAAATTCTCTCATGGTTGGTTATCCGCCTAAGTTCTTTCAGTATTGTAATTAGAACTCCGCCATATGTTAGCACCTCGCCTTCTAAAGGATCTTGTGTGCACATTCTTGGTGTTGAATTTAGTTCTTCTCTCTCAATTGTAATCAAGTCAGTTATTGATTAATTAGATCCTAGGGATCCTCTGACCATATGCCCGCCCCTCCTCCCTCATCGGGTCTTAGGGCGCATTCTTGGTTAGAGTTACTATTCCGCATCATTTTGGTTTGAAGCTAACCTTAACGGGTGCATGATTACATTGTATTTGTCATTAAAAATCAAAAAAAAATTGAGAGGGTATCTTTTAGAACCCTATTGGAGCACCCGAGACAAAGTTGAACGGGTACATATAAAATGAGGTGTTGCATCCATTTGGAAATACAATGTTGCTTCATCAAGTCACCCCCCTTGGCGAAGGTATTTGAAGATATTGTGGAGTCCATTCGAAGGCAAGCAATTCATTGAATCTCATTCGTATAAGGAACAAATTTTTAAAAGCTTATGAGTGCAGAATTTGGAAAGTTGAAGAGTAGAATTTTAAGAGACATAATAGCAGATTCCTAAGAACTTTATGGCAGAATATATGAAGGATTTTTGAAGATTCTAAAGGAAGATTTTGATGAAGTAGTGAGCAGATTTATGAAGGTGAATTAGAGCAGATCTAAGAAAATGTTTCAAATAATTATGATATTGTTCACTTGGAGGTTGGTGCCTCCTAACCAAGGAGATCGAGAGGTTGGTGCCTCTAATTAGAAGAGATTGGTGTCTCTTGCTGAGTTGGTACTCAATTGTGGGGATTGGTGTCTCCAATGGGTTGGTGCCTACAAAAGAATATTTGTACAAGAATTAGGTCGGTGCCTAAGGAAGATCTATATATAAGCAATATTTTGCCATGGTTTTCTCCCGCAAGGGTTTCCATGTAAATCATGTGTTTCTCTTGTGTTCTAAATTTCTAAACCTTGCATGTGTGCTATTGCTCATCAAAAATACCCTATGGAAAATTTAAGCTGCTGCTTTAAATTTCTAACCAATAATAGGTTCACCATGAAAGGACCACCAAAACTCTCGTAAATTTCCAAAAGTGCACTTTAAATGAGTTACTTTAAGTTCATCCATCAACTTCAACAGCTGTTAAATTTGAAATCTTTGGCAGAGTCAAAACGAGAGGAAAAGAAACCTTTGCAGAATCAATTACTGTATCTAGAGTCTCTGATTCAGCCAGCTTGAAAGGCGATTCCATCATTCTGAAATGAATATCCTTCAATTCCTCAATCTGAAGCCAAGGCATGCAAAACAAAACAAGGAAACTAGTTAATAAATACTTAAATAGACATTAAACAAAAAATACACAAGATATTACTTTTGAATAGAAAAAACCAGAGTTTCATGGACACAAATATGGATATGGTTATGACTAATTTTCAAGAACCCTAATGATACAGCGATTATATTACAAATAATCAAATTAACTTTCACATTTATAAGTGAATTTAAAAATTAAAATGGAATAAGCTAAATATATATGAAAAATATTTTTTTAAATTTATATATTAATGAAAAAAGAAAAACACAAAACAATATTAAAGAAAGTCAATATGTTATTATGGAGTAATAAAGGAACATTTCTAAAGGCCTGTTTACTCTAATAAAGTATTAAAAAGTCTATTTACTAAGTAGAATTTCATATAAAAAAGGATAATATTCTTTTATACTTGATAAAAAAATTAGAAGGATATACTCTTTATGCTTTATAAAAGTTACTGAAATTTCCTAAAGATTCACCTTGCCATAAGAAATTCAAATTGCTTCTCCAAACATATTCTAGGGGAAGGTTTATATGCACTCCAAATTTACAACATGAATCAACACCTTTAATTTTCAGAAATTTTCGCCACTTTAATGAACATAAATTAAAAAAATAATAAAATTAATCTTCGTCTTGCAAATTCAGAATTTTGGAAACTGAGCCACTTTGGCCAATGGCAAACCAAAGAACCCACACCATATTTTCCTTTTTCAAACTAATAACCACAATAATATCAATAGCACATATCATTCACATAAGATCTATCGATTATGCAACACAAGAAGAACACACGATTTACATGGAAACCCTTATGGAGAAAACCAAAGCAAAATATTGCTTATATAAAAATCTTACAATCTTTGTAGGCACTTACCTACAGGAGACACCAATCCCCTCTTATACAATTTGTGAGCACCAACCCACTGGACACACCAATCCCCACTTGTGAGATTTGTAGGCACCAACCCACTAGAGACACCAATCCCTAAACTAAGCACCAACTCAGCAAGAGACACCAATCTCTTTGATACAAGGCACCAACCTTGTCAATATGGGGCACCAATCTCTCCAATATGAGGCACCAACCTCTTCAATAGAATCTTGTCTTCTTGAGAATTAATCTTCTTTACAAATAGTTTTTAATGATCTCCTTTTATATTCTCCTCCTAAATTATATCTGCATATACATCTCTTTTACATCTACATATACCCCTCTTCTATATCTGCATATGCATTCTTTTATATCTGCATATTTTATTCTTTTATCACAACTGGTGTATATGATTATATCTCTATCACTCAACACTTCTCTTCCTTCCCCTCTTCCTTATTTAATCTTCTTGCATCTCACATCTACTCTTCGAGGACTGCAGGTGTATGTAAAATATCTTTTATTTTCGACACATCTTTTTCATAATCCACATTCATTATTTATATCGTATGCCTTCAATGAAGAAAGGCAACACTTCACAAAGGATGCATTCTTTCTAAAGAGGTGTCTTTTGTTAACACTATTTATGCTTTCCATAAACTTAATCATTGCCTTTAAAGATAATCACTGCCCTGAATGGTAGTTGTTGCCTTCTAATTAATATTCTGTCTTGTGAGTTGCATTTTCTTCATACACATAGGTGCTGCTCCTTAGTAAATGAATCGCTGCCTTGACATAATGAATTGTTGCCTTTGTAAATCACTGATTTTCTAATCATTCATTACTACTGCTCTCTCTCTCTCTCTCTCTCTCTCTCTCTCTCTCTCTCTCTATATATATATATATATATACATACATATATTGTAACATATAAAAAGATGGTCAGACAGCATTTTAAAATGAGTGCCAAACATGAGGTAAGCCAATGTTATGATTTTTAATTCTCCCATAAAATATAAATTATTTTCTGTTTATATATACCTCATGAGTAAGGTCAGCAACTTATGGATATCTAAAGTTGATTTTATCTTGCATAAACAAGAGAAAAGTTGGCCAGCATTCTTCAAGGAATATAAGGTAAGTGTAAGCGCTGCCATGTAATCGATTAGTGGTCTTTGGCCATTACACCCTTTATACGATTGTGAACTTTGACATCAATGACAATCTTAGACTTCAATCTAGACAATAATCTTCCTTTAACATAGATCTCATTTTACATCAATGACAAACTCGTTCATTTGCTTTGACATCAATGACAACATTCCCAACACAAAGACCATCATCCAAATCCAAGCTGAAAAGATAGTCGTGTACAAAAAACCATTCAGCATACATATTGGTATCTAAATCCAAAAGGCATTGGACTATCTCCACATCAGATTTCATGAATAGCAGTGTCTGAACTTTGATAAATACCTGTTATTATTTTTTCTGTGCCTGCTCAGAGATTAGGAAAGCCAAAACGGCATTGCCTAAATGCTGAGAAACCTGAATCTGCAATCAGAAGCAGATATTTGTCTACCAAATAAATAAGATTATGTTTATTTCTTTCACCTAAAAACAGAAGACCTGTTCTTGTTAGAGAAAATTGGAGATAATTTTTTTATAAGCAATAGGGAATGAAAACAAGCTGATAAATAACTCCTGTGGAAGCATGTGAACAGCTTGCCATATCTTACAGCCACAAAGGGCTGATCTTGGCTTCGCTATTTTTGAAAAAACAGGGTTCAAAGGTGGTTCAAATCTGCATTAGTTCCTTTCAAATCTGCTTCTTTTCTCTTATGAATTTGCCATGAAAACTGCTTCACACAACTGATCTTTTTTTCTTGTCTAACTTCTTACACAAAAAAACATAGACTATTGCATGCAAATTTGTACTATATACTTTTTCTTTTTTCCACTTCAGAAAAATATCTCCTTTCTTTCTAAGAAAAAACAACTCCACTTAGCATTTATCAGTTGTTATCTTTTTGAATGTTATCTTTATGCTTTCTTTTTGCATTGCTTTCTTTTTCCTATATTTAGCAATAGATTTTCAAATCTGATTTTTAACCGCATGCTATCTTTATGCTTTCTTTTTCCGTTTTAAGCAATAGATCATCAAATCTGATTTTCAGTTGTGATTTTTAGATGCATGCTATATTTATGCTTTCCATTTTCGTTTTTAGCAATAGATCTTCAAATCTGATTTTCAGTTGTGGCACTATGTTTTAACAAATCTGATTGTGTAATCCGAGGCACTTTGTTTTATCCATAAGTGGCACTTTCTTTTTGCATACTTTGTTTTTTTCTATTTGCATGCATTGTTTCATGCATAAGTAGCACCAATCGGGAATATATTGTTGCATGTCCTTTATATATTGTTGCATGTTATATCGCTGCATGTTTCCTTTGACATCAATGACAATATTCTAACAATCTCCCCCTTTGTCATTGATGGAAACTTCAAACTTTCTAAACTGCTCATGTTGTCTCACTGCTCCCACTATCTTCAATTCTCCCCCTTAAACATCAATGGCAAAAGAATTATCTACTGTTCTGAAACTTCTTTTTCACAGAGCTGAATGATATGACAATAATCAGTTCTCTCTGAAACTAGACTTCTTCTCAATGATTGGAGGAGAGTGATATCACTCCCAACTTCTTCCTCGGGTACTCAAAGGTTTCCTTCGGAAGTAGCTTGGTGAAGATATCTGCAATTTTTTCTTTAGTGGAAACATACTCTAACTTTACCTGTTGATCAGCAGCTTCTTCTTGTCCTATCTTCTATTATCAAATCTTCTAGGTGATTCCCTTGTATAAACTTAGATGGTGTCTTTGTTGGTGCTTTTGATGATGCCTTCTGCTCAACTATGTCAACTTCTTTTTCTTCTTCATTCTCTTTGTCTTCATTGCACTCCTCTACATTTTGATCATCAACCTCATGTATTTTTTCTGGAAGATTTCTTTCTCCATCAAATTTCACGATTGCAATTTCAACAACTTTGTGCAACCTTTTATTATAGCATTTGTAGACTTTACTCTTTGAAGAGTATCCAAGAAAAATTCCTTTATCTGCTCTCGGATCAAACTTTCCTAGATTGTCTTCATCTCTTCTAATATAGCATGAATTGCAAAACACTTTAAAGTACTTCACAAATGTTGGCCTACCTTTCCATAATTCATACGGAGTCTTGCTGCCATTTACTCTAATTAGACCGCAGTTCTGAATATAAACAGCAGTATGAACTGCTTTCTAGAAAGAATTAGGAATCTTGGACTCATTTTGAATGCTTCTAGCCATCCCTCGAACTGTCATATTTTTACTTTCAACTACACCATTTTGTTATGGTGTTCTTGCAGCTGAAAACTGACTTTCTATGCCATGCTTTTCACAGAAATTTTCAAATTCACTTCAAGTGAATTCTTCTCCTCTATCTGATCGAAGACATTTGATCTTCTTGCCAATCTCATTCTCCACTAAGGCTTTGAATGCCATAAATTTGTCAAGAGCTTCAGATTTTTCCTTCAAGAAAGCAACCCAAGTCATTCTAGAAAACTCATCAATTAATAGCATAAAACATCTTTCACCTTCCATACTCCTTGTCCTAGTTGGCCCGCATAAATCTGTATGAAACAGCTCTAGAGGCTTTGATGTAGAATACTCCTTGGACTTGAAGCTTCCTCCAGTTTGCTTTCCGAATTGACATTCTTTACAAATTATATTTGAAGGTTTTGAGAGCTTTGGCATATCTCTTTGCTTCCTTGCGACTGAACCTAACAAGGTTGTCAAAACTAGGTACCCCAATCTCTTATGCCACAACCAGCTTTCATCTTCTTGAGTCATACAACACTTTTAACTTTTGAGGTCATTAAGAATGTAGAGATTGTTGCTTGCTCTACTAGCTTCATCAATGGATCTGCCTCTTTGCTTATTTCACATCCTTCAGAATTGAAAGTAAGAGTGTGTCTTTGATCCCACATATGGCTCACACTAAGAAGATTGTGTTTCAAACCTTCAACATATAAAACATTTTCAATTTTTGTTCTTCCATCATCTAGACCAAGAGTACCTTTACCTAAAATCTCAGCTGAAGCATTGTCTCCAAACCTAATTGTTCCACCACGCATTCTCTTCAAAGTGAGAAATTTGCTTCTATCACCCATCATATGTCTTGAGCAGCCACTATCAATGTAACCATTAATCGCCTTCATTATGTTCATGTAAGGCTGTTTGAACAATCATAGAATTTTCTTTCTCTTCTAGTTTTTCTTTCTCCAAACTTTTGAATGTTCTTCCTTTTCTTTGACCCTTTTCTCTTCCTTCTCATTTTGTTTAAGAAGCTTTGCAAAGTTGCTTCTACAAACCTTTGCAGTATGACCAAAATTATTGCATTTGTAGCATATGACATTAAAATTCATTAAAGGGGAAAAAGAATTGAGATTCCTATTCATGAAACCTTGATTTTTGTTTTTGTTCCATGCAAAATTATTTCTAGGATATTCTCCATAATCCCTAGCTCTATGACTGAAATTGTTTTCTTGCATGTACACTAAAATCAATAGCCTTATGACCAAAATGATTGCATGAAAAACAATAGCCATAAAAAGAGTTATGAAACTTGGTTATTTGAGCTTCCCTAGATGGAAGAGATTTTTTGAAGACATTATTTCTAATTTCATAATATGAGCTTGCCTTTCGACTTTCTTTTACCTTGTTTCCTTCACTTTTGAGACTATCCACATAGCTTTTTTGTTTTTCTTCATTTGTTTTTCTTGGATGTTTTAGCTAGTTTGGAACTTTGGCCTCCTTCATATGCAATGCCACTTTTATCAAACGTATACTTTTGAGAATTGATGTCTCGTTCAAAGTTTTTGCACTCTTTTCATTCTTTAAATCCTTGTTTGCTTTAGCCATAGCTTTGTCCAATTGCTTCCTTAGAGAAACCACTTTAGATTCTAATTTTTCAAAGTTTTCTTCTTTCATCTTCAATTGATTTCTCACTTCTTCCTATATTCTTTAGGCCTCTTCAATCTGAATTTTCTGATCTACAATTTTCCTTTCAGCTTCCTCAAAAGCTTGTGATGCTTTATCCTTTGATTCATTGTCTTCTTGAAGTTGTACTTTCAGTTTTGAATTTTTTCGTTGAAGCTTTTCAATCTCATTATAAGCCAAGAAAAGCTCTTCTTCAAGATCTACACATTCATCTTCTTCATTAGTCTAATTTTCTGAATCTTCCTTTTGATCACCTTTTTCTTCTTTTGCCATAAAAAGTATTTCTTCTTTTTCACTTAAAGACTCTCCATCACTATCTTTTGATGAGCTGATGTATTCTTTGGAATAAAGACTTTTATTGGATTTTAGAAAATTCGTTTTCTTCTCTTGATAACCCTTCTTGTAGTATTGGGGTTATTTCTCATTATCGCTACCCTCATTCTTTGCATATGGACACTTGGAAGCAAAATGTCCTACTTGTCCGCAACCAAAGCACTTGAAAGGTAACTTTCCTTTGTATTTCCCTAATCCCTTCTTTAGTCTTCTCATGAAGTGAGCTTCTTCTTCATCTGATTCATCATTGTCACTTGGTTCATGCTCCTTATTTTTTTCTTTTCTTGAAGCTTTGATGGCTGCCTCCTTTTTGGATGTTTGAACAGCAGTTCTCATCTCATAAGTAGTTAGGATCCCATGCAACTCATCTTTCATTAGCTTGTCAAGATCTCTCATTTCTTCAATGGCAGAAAACTTTGCATCAAATCGCAAAGGGAGGGACCTTAGAACCTTTTGCACAACTTTAGATTCTTTAATCTCTTCACCAAGACCTCTAATGGTATTGGCTATCTCATCCACACGAAGTATGTATTGAGCAATATTTTCTTCTTCTTCCATTTTGAGGCTTTCAAACTATCTTCTATGAGTTAGAAGCTTTGCCTTTTTACATCTCCTTCATAAATATTTTTCAACTTATCCCACATTTTGTGTGCAGATTTGCAGTGCATCACCTTCACGAACTCAAATTCGGACAGCCCATAAGAAATAGCATTTTTGGCCTTGGCATTAAATTCACTAAGCTTCTTTCCAGCAATATCAATTGGAGTCGCAGTAGCTGTAAAACCATCAACAACAGATTGCCAAATATCAAAACCTAGAGCACTCAAATATGTTTCCATTCTTATGCTCCAAAACGCATAATTGTTTCCATCAAACAAAGGTGCCCTATTTGACAAGAAACCATATCCATCATGACCAGCCATGTGTAATACTCAGGATCTACCTTCTAGCTTGTTAGGCTTATCTTCAAAGGAACCTTGCTCTGATAACAATGGAAGAGAACACGCTTATACTAAGAGGGGGGTGAATCAATATAAGAACAAGTTTAAACTTTTTAAAAACTGAATAATCAAAACTTGATAGTGCAAATGAACCATAAGCAAAATGAACACCAGTTTTATGTGGAAAACCCTTTCGGAAAAAACCACGGAAAAATATTTGTTTTTATTCATATGTAGGCACCAACCTATAGAAGACACCAATCTTTGATTATAAAAGTGAGCACCAACCCAATACATCACTAAAAATGAGAAGCACCAACCTTCACACTAACAAGTATAATATCTTTTTAATGGAAGACGAATAACAGTAAACCCCTTCTTTAAATAAGCTCCTTCAAAAACTGAACTTTATCTCTGCACCTATCTTCTTGTCCAATTCTGCCCCTTACACCTTTCAGAAACTCTTAATTAGTTCCTTTCAAATCTGCTTTTTTTCTCTTATGATGCCATGAAAACTACTTCACATAACTGATCTCTTTTTTTGTCTAACTTCTTGCACAAAAAAAACATAGACTGTTGCATGCAAATTCGTACTATATACTTTTTCCTTCTTTCACTTCACAAAAATATCTCCTTTTTTTTAATGAAAAAACAACTCCATTTAGCATGCATCAGTGGTTATCTTTGTGCATGCTATATTTATGCTTTCTTTTTGCATTGCTTTCCTTTTCCTGTTTTTAGCAAAAGATCTTCAAATCTGATTTTCAGCTGCATGATATCTTTATGCTTTCTCTTTTTGTTTTCAGCAATAGATCTTCAACTCTAATTTTCAGTTGTGATTTTTCGCTGCAAGCTATCTTTATGCTTTCTTTTTTTGTTTTAGCAATAGATCTTCAAAACATATTTTTAGTTGTGGCACTTTGTTTTAACAACAAATCTGACTGTGTAATCTGAGGCAGTTTGTTTTATCCATAAGTGGCACTTTCTTTTTGCATGCTTTACTTTTTTCTTTTTGCATACATTGTTTCATGCATAATTGGCGCTAATGGGGAATATATCATTGCATGTCCTTTATATGTTGTTGCCTGTTTCCTTCGACATCAATGACAATATTCTAACGTATGTTTGCTTGGTAAACCAAATTGCTTTAGTGAGTTTGCAGGTTTTATGCTGTAGGCTTCCTTATAATTGGTAATAGAAGCTCTATACACAATTCTTTAATTCAATTTACTGAACCGTGTGGGTATTCGATTCAATTCAATCTCTGTTTTTACTCATGCTTTTCCATTTACATCTTTAGCTGAAAAGTGTGAGTGTTTGCTAATTTTTTGGCTTGTCTACATTAGTTAAAAATCATAAAACCTAAGTTACCGGAATCAGCCATTTACTCTGCCGATTCCAGGTACGGGACGTATCGGTACGGATACATGGTGGAATCCCTGCGGAAGTGGCCAGGGTTCGGATTTTTCCGATTAAAAACGCATCAACAAATTTCTCCCCGAATCCCGCCATTTTTTAGTGACGTGGCATTTTTTTGGACGAATATTAGGCGTTTGGCAAGGAAATCGAAATCTTTTTTCTGCTTTTCTGCGTTAAAAACAAACGCCAAAAAACCTAAAAGTAATTTTCATGCTCACTTCGCCTCCGTTTTTCTCTGCAAAAGGGACGACTTGTTTGCTTGCGGCTGTGCGACCAATCGCAGACAAATTTCGGCGACCATTCCAGACTATCTCAAGCAACCATTGCAGACGTTTTTAGGCGACCAGGAGCAAGGCAAAATCCGACGCATACAAGGAATCAAGTCTGAGCAGCCACGAAAATTTCCAGGTAGGGTTTGCACTTCGCCCATTTTTTTTTTCTTCATTAAAAAATTTTAATTATTAAAACTTGAATGCTTATATTACGAAGAACATGTTTATTATTAATAATTTAATTTATTTACTATTATAAATTTATAAATTAAAATCATATTAAACTTTTAAAGTTAAACATATTTATAATTTTATTATTATCATTTATAAATTATTTATGTAATAATTTTTTGTTTTAAATTTTTAATATTGTGTATTTTAATTTTAGAATTTATTAATTTTTTTTTTTTATAAATTTATAATATGATAATAGACTAACACTAAAAGTTAAATTATTTATTATTAATATATTATATTTTAATTTTAATTTTATTATTATAATAGACTATAATATATTATTTTATTGTAAAGTATAAGTATAACTATATCAATTTTTATTTTAGTTTTAACTTTTTAAATAATAAATTAAGAATTTAATGAATAATATATTAAATGTTAATTTTAATAATTTTAATTTTTTCGAAAATGATATATCAATTTAGTATTTTTATCTATTTAAATATTTATAATTTATTGTTAAATAATTGATTAATTGTTTTTGAACTTGTAGCAGCGTAATGGCAACCAGTTCTATTTCTACTGCTCGACCTGCCTTTAAAACTGACCCGAATTCACCTCTATGGAAATATGTACAAATGATACAACAAGTTAAAGGGGGAGGAAGATTTGTTTGGATATGCAAACATTGTAAAGTTCAATATACTAGCTCATACAGTCATGTGAAATTCCATTTATGTGGCATTCCTAGACAAGGAATCACAGTATGTGTAGGAGAAAATGGTAAAGAGTTAGATCCTTGCAAAAAAGCAGCATTTATTAAAGAGCAAGAGGAAGCAGATGCAAGAGTTGGTCGTACCACAAACCATCCTTTGTTGAGAGGAAGAGGAAGTGGAAGGGGATCAAAGAGGCCTCCTCCTTCTCCAACACATAGTGACTTTCCTGATGTTGTAGTAGAGAGCCACCCATTTTTGAATAGAAGCGAAGAAGATCTTGTTGGTGTGAAAGTGCATTTAAGTTTGAAGTTAGAGAGCTTGCAGATCAAGTCGTTGCAAGATGTCTATATGCAAATGGTTTGGCATTTAATGTTGTAAGATCACCATATTGGCAGGATATGTTGAGAAAAGCAAGTGACTGTCCACCAGGGTACATAGGGCCAGGTTATGAGAAGGTGCGTACCACCTTACTAGCAAAGGAGGTAAAAGGCATGAACAATGCATTGGCTCCCATTAGAAATTCATGGAAAAAAACAGGGGTGTCAATTGTTTCAGATGGATGGAAGGATGCCAAAAATCGGCCATTAATCAATGTGATTGCAGTGAGCCCTAAAGGGGCAATGGTTTTGAAAGCCGTGGATTGTGAAGGACAAGTGAAGGATGCACAATTTATTGCTGACATCCTTATACAATGCATTCAAAATGTGGGTCCTGAAAATGTTGTCCAAGTAATAACAGACAATGCAAAGAATTGTAGAGCTGCAGGTATGTTGATTGAAACACGATTTGAACACATATTTTGGACACCTTGTGTTGTTCACTCTCTCAACCTCAGGCTCCAAAAGTTGGGTGCAAAAATAAATTGGATCAAACAAATGTATGCTGAAGCTGAAGAGATCCAAATGTTCATCACAAACCATCAAATGTCACGGGCCATTTTTAGATCATTTTCACCATTGGAGTTGTTGAAGGTAATTGAAACACTTCAACTTTTAAATTTTACATTTCCCTTTAGTAATTACTAATTTATCTTTTAAACTCAAGCATGTCTTCTTTATATTTTTATTTTTATTTTAAATTTTTGAATAGGTTGCTAAACCCAGATTTGCATCGAACACGATTGTCTTGAGACAACTTGTGAAGGTGCGGGAGGCACTTTCTAGCATGGTTATCAGTCAAAGTTGGTCGTTGTGGAGGCAATCCAATATCGAAAGGGCAACCAATGTAAAACGGATGATCCTAAATGGCACTTGGTGGGAACGAGCAGAATATCTGCTTAGATTCACAAAGCCCATCATGAGTATGATCCGTTTTACTGACATGGATAAGCCATGTTTGGGAGAGGTATATGATGGCAGTGATTCAATGATTGAGCAAATGAAAATTCTCATCAACGAAAAAGAGCAAGATCCTGATGAAACTTTCTTCCAAGAGGTGCAAACAATTTGTGTTGACCGATGGAACAAAATGACCACCCCACTACATCTTCTTTCATTTGCATTAACTCCCAAATTTTATAGTGATGAGATTCTTGCTTTGCCATCAAGAGTGCAACCATATTCAGATCAAGAAGTTGGTGTGGGGTGTTTGAAAGCACTTGGTAGACTCTTCCCCGATCAAGAAATGGAGTATTTAGTTAGAGCTGAGTTTGCTGATTTTGTAGCCGGCGAAAATCAAAGTAGTGTTGCTTCACGTGACAAGTATAGGATGGATGCTCATTCTTAGTGGTATATCAATGGCTTTACAACACCACATCTCCAAACTCTTGCGATCAAAGTTTTATCGCAAGTAAGTTAACTTAGTTTTTATTGCACTCTCTAAATTTATATTGTTTACTATTTTAAAAATAATAAAATGGTTAACTTCAAATTTAAAGTTTGATTTACAATTTTATAATTATAAGTTCCTCTCACTTTTTTTCAATAGGTTGCTAGTTCCTCTTCA
The DNA here is from genome assembly GCA_007115665.2 of Sequoiadendron giganteum. NCBI lineage: Eukaryota > Viridiplantae > Streptophyta > Pinopsida > Cupressales > Cupressaceae > Sequoiadendron > Sequoiadendron giganteum. The sequence goes on along the minus strand of CM021105.1, from coordinate 347,515,602 downwards.
TCTGAGCGAAATTGGAGTACATACTCCTTTATCCACTCAGTGAAACACAACCGATTGGCAGCAAGTAAGGCGGAAGAGCTTGTTTATGTGCATTCCAACTTGCGCCTTCTTACTCATAAAAAGAATGAGTATAAGGAAGGAGGCACGAGGTTATGGGATGTAGATCCAGAGCGAACTGATTTGGATTTTTCAGCTGCCACACAATCTTTACTTTTTGTGGAGTCGGATGCCTAGTGTGCTTCCAGTGGAAGTGCTAGTGGGGCTGCATGTGGTTCTACTAATTTACCTACATCATCTAATGTCAATGATGATGTTGATCTTAATCTTCCTGATGATCCATATGATGCCTACTATTAATTGTATTATTTTGTTTTAAATGTTGAACCAATGAACAATGAATTCAATATAATTATATTCCTATCGTAACATTCAAGTTTTGAAAATTTGATATCAAATTAATTTAGTATAATTGTATTTCATATTTGTTATATTTATGGTAGTTCTAAGTTATGTTTAGCATATGCATGATATGTGGTATTCTAAATTTAATTCTTGTTTCTACTTTTTAGGCTGCAAATATGTCTATATCTATGATTTTTATATGTTTTATGTACGGACGTACCCAAACCTACCCACACCAAAAAAAAAAAAGTGTCATACCGGCATACCCTACCCATACCCATACCCATACCCACATACCCGTACCCGATTACGATCAATATGACAACCCCAAATAGAATCAAACATCTTGTAGATGTTTGCAGGTGCTCGGTCAAAGAAAAAGCCACCAAATATTACAGAAGGAAAAATGTAATCCCTTAATGAGAATCAAATTTTTCAATATTTAATTCCAATTATATAAAATCATTTTTGCTCACAGTTGAGATAGCATAATAAAAAACAAGTGTTTCCTTTCTGTACATATAAAAATAATTATCATATTTTAATGTTAACTATTGCTACATAACACATGCAAGAACAGATTAAAAATTCATCAAAAAGACAACACTGGATATCAATGTTATAGCTTACAATTCACAATTCAGTCAACAAGGTAAAGCATCCATTCATCAAAAATAAAAGATGAAAACAAATGAAACTGTCAAATCATGAGGAAACAACGGCATAAACATTCTATGACCCTAGTCATTGTTTACCTTCACAGGTGATGAAGATAACAAAGCAACTTTAATTTGTTGTTCCAATAGACTGGCATCTTCTACCATAGCCTGAACAAAAGAAACACAAGTGACAGAATATTGAGACGAAAGATATGGAGCAGTAGATGCACTAAATTACAGAAGAACTGAGCTGCAGCCAAGACAACCTTCAATTTTAAGAACCCGGGTTCAATGCATGGAACTGGATCAATGCCAATCAAGTCTTGTGCAAAACTTAAAGGAACTTTTGATGATGTCTGGTCCTTGTTATCCATCCATGATTCAATTGTGGACAAACACTCCCTCAAATCTTGGGACCACTTTTGTGCCATTCTCAAGTCCTCCTCCATTGATCGCACCTGCAGGCAAAGTCAATTTATTGCAGGTGTAAGATGCTTGTAATCACTGGAAAATATTGAGAAATATGGAAAAGTTGTGAATGAGTAGAATAAGAGTGAGTTTAAGGTGCTGCTTCAATTTTCATGTTATGACTATTGTTAAAGTAAGGCAAGCCCAGTTAAACTTGCATGCAAAATAGTTGTTACTTAAGCACTTGAGTGTGATAATGTACATGATATATGAGTAACAATTATAAATTCATAGAATATAAAAAGTTGAGAGACATAATTCTGTGACTAGATGCTTGTAACATGCACTTGAATGAAAACAAAAGTTACAGAGGACATCTGTCTCATACTTGTGAATATGTGTTTTATGGATATGTGGATGAATTTATTTTCTTCGTAATTATTTTCTATGTTCAACCCAGAAAGACAACACTCAGAAGTACCATTGGAATTCTAGAAAAGATATTTGAATAGAAAAATAGCATGGAGATTAGAACCAGGTCACAAGAATCAGAGTGGGGAAACACTCCCACAGAACAGAGTTTACTTTTAAATTTGTAATCTATTGTACAATTAGATTTGTGAGTCTATTAATCATTACTATCACAAACAAATCTTCTTAACAAAGAATAGATTCCTTGACATTAGGATACATGACTATGAAATAAATAATATTTTGCTTGAAAAGGATGATCTAATACCAGATCCATCTCATGCCCAGCCCATAAGAATTGTTCTGCCTCCTTCAACAAGTCATTAATATTAGCTTCTGACATCGGGCTGCAGAGTATATTACGTGCACTTGCAATCCATGCTTCTGCCAGCTCTCTGAGGGTAATAGAACGGCCTTGCACCTGTGAGATCTAATCAGATTTCATCGTTAGAAATATCTTTTAGAAAAGTTGAAATATGCCTGCCAATGAAATTGACAAATTAAAATGCCAGTTTTGCACATAAAAATGAAATTAAAAATACGGTACAGAGCATCATCATAAAACCTGTGTTCATATCTGTAGGAAAATCATTTATTTCACATACTGAGATCAATCAAAACCAAAAGGTGAAAAACTGACAAGAGAAGAATGCCATTCTGTCGAAACTTGATTTGCAATTTTGCACCATTGCTCTTTTTTCATTCCAGCATTCTGATAGAAGTTAATCAAAGTAAATCTTCTGATACATCATCAATAGTCACCTAGAGACATAGGCATGACATTTCAAATTACAGTACAAGAATTACTGAATATGAATATATATTGATATCATCATGGATATTACAGGGATGGGACAGAGCCGTTGTCCCTATACTGGAGTTCCCTGGTAACTCTGTTATAAAAACAAGCACCTTCCTAGTTACTGTAATAAGTTCAGAAAACCATGTACTGATCAAATTTGGAAAGAAACCATTAAGCCCATTTGTGAGGATGAAGGACTAACACATGCAGCTCCAAAAGATATATTCTCAATAAATATGAGAGCTAATAAAGTTACACATTGATTTCCTTTTAAGGGAACCTTTTGAAGCCAAAATGCTTTCAAGATTAAGGTGTTATTTACCTTCCCATCCTTTGTATTATTCATGTGTCTCCGACACACTTGGACAGTGTCCTTAGACGCCTAGGGTGTACTTGGAAATTGATTTTGTAATTTAGATTCCCTGAGAATCTTCTCATTAATTGTTAAATGCAATTATGAAGGGTGTGGAGTTGGCAGTGGCAGATACAAATCTATATTTAGCAAATTTCTCAACTTGGGCATGAAAATTGAGTAGTGGAGGAGCATCTTGAATGTGATTGCTGGGTCCCATACAAGTTGGGTGATGATTTTGGTTGCCTACCTTGGGATATGGGGAGTTACAAGTCAATGATGCCATCTATTATTGGTATGGAGGTTTATTTTTGCTATTCATGGCTCATTGAGAGTAGCATTTACTATTCTCAGAAGAACTTCATTTTTTATTTAGGAGTTTTTCCATTTTACCACAGTTTGATGGTACATTGTTTTGGGAAACCATTTGTGGTATTCCTCTCCCATTTCTCTATAAATTGGAGACATGAGAAAGTAGTTTCACAAGATTGTTTTACAAGTCACAAGTGCTACTAGAGTACTGTCAAAGTGAACAGAGTGTTAATGTGTGGATGTATCTCATATTTGAAGAATAGTACATACTTGTCCTCTTTCTTGTGTGGAGGTTTTTCCCTGAAAGAGTTTCTGCATGTAAATTTTGTGTTAACATGGTTTGCTCATTTATGCAATCACTTCGATAATCTTACTGTTAGTGTTTCTTAGATTAGATAGAATAATGAAAGCACTTAAAAGAATTGCAACACATAAGACAATGAACACACAAAGATACCCTGGGAAAACCCTCCTCTTGAGGGAGAAAAAACCAGCAAATGAATCTCTTCTATAATATAGAACAATGGCAGAAATCTGCTTACAACTCAGGCCCAGCAATGGCCAATAATGAATGTAATGAGGTCGCACCTCTCCTAGATGCACAAGATACAAATGAATATATTCTTCCTTGAAATCGGACTGCTGCTAAGAAGTGCGAATTCTGCTCTTGAAGATAGATGCGAACTTGCTTGAAATCGAATGTGTTGTAATGACAAAAATGACCTTGCCTTTATACAAGTGAGGCGCCTCTTCACTTAGGTCGGCTCACATAAAGGAATCACAAAATAAATAATAAATAAATAAAGTCGGCTCAAGCCAAGACTAAAATATTCGAACCATAAGGGGTCGGCCCTTAGCATTTAATAATATTGTGATCGTGAATTAAATAGCCGAATGGCTATACATTTAATTTGATCTTTCTTCTTGGAATTCGTGCAATGAAGTGCAGACCATAGCTGCTATAACATCAACACTTACAATAATCATTGTTTAAAGAAACAAATTTCAGATTTGCATACACTTGTAGAAGTTATTCTTGAAATAGTTTCACCTTCTTTCTCAGCAAATGTTACATTATAGAAGCATCTAGGATAAACTCCAGCGAACCACAAAGGAATTAAAAATAAATATCCACAATACCAATTCAATGGACACTTGAAAAGGCAGTAAAAAGTAAAGCACTTGTTGTTTTCAATAACGTGAAGAATTATTACCTTCTAAGTGAAATGAAGCAGGTAAAATACTCCATGACTTACCATAAAAAGGCAAGTCATGAAACCCAACAGCAACAGCTGTTCAATTCTCCAAAAAAAAAAATGAAATGAAAGAGCAGCATACGACTTAAAATAGCAGCAGCACAAACAATAATAACACCACCTCCAAAACACCATCAGTTTATGCAACTGCACATACTCATCAGCCTCCATTGGATGCAGAAGTAGAAGAAAGAGAAACTTCTAGGAACAATGGCCTTTCTACCATGTTTTTCTCATCTTTCTAACTGTTACAGTTTTTATAATTCCCCCACTATTAGCAGAGAAACTGTGTTTGTAGCAGCAGCAAGGTGTGAGAGCATTTTTTTTCCCATTAAATGTGATGACCAAAAAAAATCAAGTGAGAAGAAAGAGCAAAAATAAATTACAAAATGCCATGCAGTTTACAATTGGTGTGGGCTGGGCTCAATATTTGGGCCCAAGATTCCCCGAGGTATGTCCAAAATAAAAAGCAAAAATAAATTAAAAAGTCAATGCAATTGCTGTTGCTGCAGTCTGGGCTAGGGATTTGGGTCCCAGACACACCCTATACATGAATATTGGGACCAAATCCCAAGCCCAGCTCACACCAACTGCGGACTGGATCACAAACCCAGACGAAGAAAGAACTGGACCTAGATCGGGGGGCTTTCTGAGTGAACCATTAACTTAGCTTTCAAGGGTTATGGCTAAAACTTCATTTCAAAATAATCATATAAATTTATCCAAAGGCCAATAAAAATATTTAATCAAATGTCAACACTTTATAAACTTCAAACCTCGAGGTAGCCAAGCAGTCATGCAAAATTGCAAACCGTTAAAGCAAATAACACCATGCAAAATCACAAATCATTAAACAAATAACTTTAACTACCAAAACGATATCAATGATTAAGAATCAGCCATGTGGCAATAAAAACAAAAAATAGGAAATATTGATAAATGTTATTAAAATATAAACCCTAACCTTCTTTATCAGAATTGTTTGACAAGACTGCTTTCCAGAAATCCTTCTAGTTCGGACCCTACCATCCATTGGTACACTGTCTTTTTCAGCACTCTGTTCATCTTCCATAAGCAGCAAGTCATCCAGCTCAGCCATACTATAGCGATATAAGAGACACTGCTTATCTGGATTACATTCACAGAGACGTTCTGCATGCTGCATATTATTTTAAATTGAAAAGGTTTCAGTTAATCAAATCTCCTGCAACCATAGGAATACCTCTACTTATTGAAATACTCTAAACATGGTATGAAGCAAATCCAATTTATTTAACCATAATCACAACTTATTTATTCACAATGACTAAATAGCACACTGTAAATTTGATTAGAATGATATTTTTATTAATGCAACAATTCTCCATTGTCAGCCTAGATAGTGCACTGTAAATTAAAAATGAAATTCAAGAGGAATATTCTTCACAATGATTAGGCTGTTTTTAATGTATTTCTAATTCCAATAAAGGCCATTTTTTAATTGGCAAAATAAAAGAACCTGTATTAATAATGAGAAAGATTTACAAAATAATGAGAGATTAAGTATATGATAATATTACATATACTCCAATTGATGTGACATTACTGAGCAGGGGTGGCGGTGAATCAGTATAAAAACAATTTTAAACATTTTAAAAACTGAATAATCAAAACTTGATAGTGCAAATGAACCATAAGCAAAATGAACACCAATTTTAAATGGAAAACCCTTTCGAGAAAAAACCACAGCAAAATATTTGCTTTTATTAATAAGTAGGCACCGACATATAGAAGACACCAATCTTCAATTACAAAAGTGAGCACCAACTCACAACTGAGCACCAACCCAGTATATCAAAAATGATAGGCACCAACCTACACACTAACAAGTATAGTATCTTTTAATGAAAGACGAATAACAACAAACCTCTTCTTTTAATCAACATCTACCCTTATCCTTTTGTCCAAATCTACCCTTTACACCATTGTTCTTCTTCTAATGGCAACCTGCTATCTCATGTCTATTGTGCTGCTTATTTTTCACTCACCCCTTTTTTTTGTATATTACAAAAACATTAATCTCCTTTTATTAAACCTATAAGGCGGTTTTTTATTTTTGCATGAGTGGCGCTGCCCTTTATTATGCAAGACTTAACTGAACTCCACTGGCACTGCTTCATAAGTGGTGTTGCTTTTTTATTCATGAAAAAATGGTGCTGCTTTTTTGCATGTGCTTTTTGCATGCTGGTGCTACATTTTTGCAGGTTCTTTTTTTCCTACTTTTTTATGCTAGCGTTGCTCTTTCATGCTCGACTTAACTTTTCTTTTTTCCATTTTTTTATGATTCGCAATGCTTTTTTCTTTTTGCATGCAACATGCAATCATCCAACTCCACGTTTCATGCAACCATTCATTCATTCAACTCCACCTTTCATGCAATATATCGTTGCATGTCCTTTAATATATCATTGCACGTTTACTTTGACATCAATGACAATATTCTAAAAATCTCCCCCTTTGTCGTTGATTGCAACTTCAAACTTTCTAATCTGCTCCCCCTGTCTCACTGCTCCCCCTATCTTCAATTCTCCCCCTTTGACATCAATGGATAAAGAATTATCTACTATTATGAAACTTCTTTTTCACAAAGTTGAATGATATGACAATAATTAGTTCTCTCTAAAACTAGACTTCTTCTCAATGATTGGAGGAGAGTGATATCATTCCCAACTTCTTCCTCAAGTACTCAAAGCTTTCCTTTGGAAGTGGCTTGGTGAAGATATTTCCAATTTGTTCTTTAGTGGAAACATACTCTAACTTTATCTGTTGATCAGCAACTTTCTCTCTTAAAAAATAATACTTAATTGGAATGTGCTTTGTCCTAGAGTGCATGACTAGATTCTTGGAAATGTTAATCGCACTCGTATTGTCACAGAAAATAGAGATGGGATATTCATACTCTATCTTGATGTCCTTCAAAGTCTGCTTCATCCATAAAACCTGTGTGCAACAAGAAAATGCTGCAATGTATTCGGCTTCGATTGTAGACAAAGAAATAGACGCTTGTTTCTTACTCAACCATGAAACAAGATAATCTCCTAGAAAGAATGCACCTCCAGTTGTTCTTTTTCTATCATCAATGTTGTCAGCCCAATTTGCATCTGTGTATGTTGTGAGGGTGAAATTTTCACCTTTTGGATACCACAATCCAAAATCCATAGTGCCCTTAAGATATTTGAATATCTCTTTTACTACATTCACATGTGTGTCCTTTGGTGCAACCTGAAATCAAGCCACATACCCAACCACTAGAATAATATCAAAGGCATGTACCTATTACATACAATAAACTTCCTATCATAGACCTGTACAAAGTTTGATTAGCTTTAGGAGATTCATCATCCTTGCTCAACTTACATCCTATAACCATAGGGGTACTCAAAGGATTGCAGTTCTCAATCCTGAATTTCTTCAATATCTCCTTAATGTACTTGGTTTAAGAAATAAAAATGCCCTTATCTAATTATCAAATTTGCAAACCAAGAAAGAAAGACAACTCACTAAGCATAGACATTTTGAACTCCTTCTCCATTTTAATGGCAAATTCTTGACACATCTTTTCATTATTGCCTCCAAAAATAATATCATCAACATGAACAACAACAATCAACATGTAATCACCTTCATTCATGACATAGAGATTGTTGTCTGCAATACCTATTCTGAAGCCTTCCTACTGTAGATATTTGTCCAATCTTTCATGCCAAGCTCTGGGGGCTTGTTTCAGCCCATAAAGTGCTTTCCTTAGCTTAGAAAAATAGTTCTAATTTTCTGAAATAATATATCCATCAAGTTGTTCAATGTAAACTTCTTCCTCCAAGATTCCATTCAAACATATTGATTTAACGTCCATTTAATAGACTTTGAAATTTTTAAAACTAGCAAGAGCCAATAACATTCTTATGGCTTCCATCCTGGCAACTGGAGCAAAAGTCTCTTCAAAATAAATACCCTCAATTTGAGTGTATCCCTTCCATACAAATCTTGCCTTCTTCTTTACAACTTGGCCATCTCCATTCAACTTATGTTTGAACACCCATTTAGTACCAATTACATTCTTATCCATGCATCTTTGAACAAGTTCCCAAGTTTCATTCTTCTCAAGATCAAGCTCCTCTTCCATGGCCTCTATCCAATACTTATCTTAATCTACTTCTTTGAAGCTCTTAGGTTCAATTTTGGACAGCAAGGATATGTCTTCATCTTCTAAATAATTTACCATCCTTCTTGTTGTTCTTGTCCTACGATCTTCTATTATCAAATCTTCTAAGTGATTCCTTTTTATAAACTTAGATGGTGTCTTTGTTTGTTCTTTTCATGGTGTCTTCTGCTCAACTGTCTCATCTTCTTTTTCTTCTCCAATTTATTTGTCTTCATTGCACTCTTCCACATTTTGATCATCAACCTCATGTATCTTTTCTGGAAGATTTATTTCTTCGTCAACTTTCACATTTGCACTTTCAACAACTTTGTGCAACCTTTTATTATAGCATCTGTACGCTTTACTCTTTGAAGACTATCCAAGAAAAATTCCTCCATCTGCTCTTGGATCAAACTTTCCTAGATTGTATTCATCTCTTCTTATATAGCATGGGCTGACAAACACTTTAAAGTACTTCACAAGTGTTGGCCTACCTTTCCATTAATTCATACGAAGTCTTGCTGCCATTTACTCTGATTTGACCACGGTTCTCAATATAAACAGCAGTATGAACTGCTTCTTTCTAGAAACAATCAAGAACCTTGGACTCACTTAGCATGCTTCTAGCCATCCCTTGAACTGTCATATTTTTCCTTTCAACTACACCATTTCATTCTGGTGTTCTTGCAGCTGAAATCTGTCTTTTCATGCCATGCTTTTCACAAAAAAAATCAAATTCACTTGAAGTGAATTCTCCTCTATCTGATTGAAGACATTTGATCTTCTTGCCAGTCTCATTCTCCACTAAGGCTTTGAAAGCCTTAAATTTGTCAAGAGCTTCAAATTTTTCCTTCAAGAAAGCAACCCAAGTCATTCTAGAAAAATCATCAATTAACACCATAAAACATCATTCACCTTGCATACTCCTTGTTCTAGTTGGCCCGCATAAATCTGTATGAATCAATTCTAGAGGCTTTGATGTAGAATACTCCTTGGACTTGAAGCTTCATCTAGTTTGCTTCCCGAATTGACATTCTTTAAAAATTATGTTTGAAGGTTTTGAGAGCTTTGGCATATCTCTCACTGTTTCCTTGCAGTTGATCATAACAAGGTTGTCAAAACTTAGGTGCCCCAAGCTCTTATGACACAACCAGCTATAATCTTCTTGAGTCATACAACACTTTTCGCTTTTGAGGTCATTAAGATTTTGGGGTTTGTTGCTTTCTCTACTAGCTTCAACAATGGATCTGCCTCTTTGCTTATTTCACATCTTTCAAAATTGAAAGTAAGAGTGTGTCCCTGGTCACACATCTAGCTGACACTAAGAAGATTGTGCTTTAAACTTTCAACATATAAAACATTTTCAATTTTTGTTCTTCCATCATCTAGAACAAGAGTGCCTTTACCTAAAATCTTAGTTGAAGCATTGTCTCCAAACCTAACTGTTCCACCATTCGTTCTCTTCAACCACTACCAATGTACCATTGATCAACTTCATTTTTTGCATGTAGAGCTGTTTGAACAATCATAGAATTTCCGTTTTCTTCTGCTTTCTTCTTTCTCCAAACTTTTGAATTTTCTTCCTTTTATTTTGTTTAGGAGGCTCTGCAAAATTACTTCTACAACCTTTGTAGTATGACCAAAATTATTGCATTTGTAGCATACGACATTAAAATCCATTAAAGGGGAAAAAGAATTCAGATTCCTATTAAGGAAACTTTGATTTTTGATCTTGTTCCATGCAAGATTATTTCTAGGATATTCTGCATAATCTCTAGCTCTATGACTGAAATTACTTCTTGTATGTACCCTACATTCCATAGCCTTATGACCAAAATGATTGCATGAAAAACAATAGCCTTAAAAGGAGTTATGAAACCTGGTTCTTTGAGCTTGCCTGAATGGAAGAGGTTTTCTGAAGACATTATTTCTAACTTCAAAATATGAACTTGCCTTCTGACTTTCTTTTACCTTGTTTCCTTCACTTTTGAGACTATCTACATAGTTTTTTTGTTTTTCTTCATTTGTTTTTTTGGATGTTTTAGCTGCTTTGGAACTTTGGCCTTCTCATATCCAAGGCCACTTTTACCAAATGTAGACTTTTGAGAATTGATGATCTTGTTCAAAGTTTCTGCATTCTTTTTGTTCTTAAAATCCTTGTTTGCTTGAGCCACAGCTTTGTCCAAATGCTTCCTTAGAGAAACAATTTCAAATTCTAGTTGTTCACAATTTTATTCTTTCATTTTCAATTGATTTCTTTGAGTTTTTTTCTTTTAATATTTCCAATCTCATTATAGGCAAAGAAAAGCTCTTCTTCAAGATCTACACCTTCATCTTCTTCATTAGTCTTATTTTTTGAATCTTCCTTTTGATCATCTTTTTGAATTTTTCTTCTTTTGCCATAAAGAGTATTTCTTCTTTTTCACTGGAAGACTCTCCATCACTATCTTCTGATAAGCTGATGTAATCTCTTAAAGAAAGACTTTTTTTGGATTTTTCGAAATTCCCTTTCTTCTCTTGATAACCCTTCTTGTAGTTTGGGGTTTTTTCTCATTATCACTGCCCTCACTCTTTGCATATTGACATTTGAAAGCAAAACGTCCTACTTTTCCGCAACTAAAGCACTTGAAAGGTAACTTTCCTTTGTATTCCCCCAATCCCTTCTTTAGTCTTCTCATGAAGTGAGCTTCTTCTTTATCTAAATCATCATTGTCACTTGGTTCATGCTCCTTATTTTTTCCTATTCTTGAAGCCTTGAAGGCTTCCTCCTTTTTGGATGTTTGATCAACAGTTCTCATCTCATAGGCAGTTAGGATCCCATGCAGCTCATCTTTCGTTAGATTGTCAAGATCTCTCATTTCTTCAATGGCAGAAACCTTTGCATCAAATCGCAAAGGGAGGGACCTTAAAACCTTTTGCACAACTTGGGTTCTTTGATCTCTTCACCAAGACCTCTAATGGTATTGGCTATCTCATCCACACGAAGTAGGTATTCAGCAATATTTCCTATTTCTTCCATTTTGAAGCCTTCAAACTGTCCTCTGTGAGTTTGAAGCTTTGTTAACTTTGTCATCTCCTTGATAAATATATTTCAACTTATCCCACATTTCTTGTGCAGATTTGTAGGGCATCACCTTCATGAACTCATATCCGAACAGCCCACAAAGAATAGCATTCTTGACCTTGGCATTACGTTCACTAAGCTTCTTTCTAGCAGCACTAGTTGGAGCAGTCACAGGAGTTGTATAACCATCAACAACGGATTGCCAAATATCAAAACCTAGAGCACTCAAATATGTTTCCGTTCTTATGCACCAAAATGCGTAATTAGTTTCATCAAACAAAGGTGCCCTATTTGAGGCGAAACCATATCCATTGTGACCAACCATGTGTGCTTCTCAAAATCTAGCTTCTAGCTTGTGAGGCTTATCTTCGAAGGAACCAACTCTGATACCAATTGAAGAGCACATTCTTATACTAAGGGAGGAAGGGAAAGAGAGAGGAAGGGAGCGAGGGGGATGGGAAGGGGCACAGGGTGAATCAGTATAAGAACAACTTTAAACTTTTTAAAAACTAAATAATCAAAACTTGATAGTGCAAATAAGCAAAATGAACACCAATTTTACATGGAAAACCCTTTTGGGAAAAAACCACGGCACAATATTTGCTTTTATTAATAAGAAGGCACCAACCTACAGAAGACACCAACCTTCAATTACAAAAGTGATCACCAACTCACAGCTGAGCACCAACCCAGTATATCAAAAATGATAGGCACCAACCTACACACTGATAGGTATAATATCTTTTATTGAAAGACAAATAACAGCAAACCCCTTCTTTAAATCAGCTTCTTCAAAACTGAGCTTTATTTTTGCACTTATCTTCTTGTCCAAATCTACCCTTTACACCATTGTTCTTCTTCTAATGGCGGCCTGCTATCTCATGTCTGTTGCACTGCTTCTTTTTCACTCACCCCTTTTTTCTATATATTAAAAATAACATTTATCTCCATTTATTAAACCTAAGGCGCTTTTTTAATTTTTGCGTTAGTGGCACTGCCTTTTTTTATGCAGGACTTAACTGAACTCCATTGGCATTGTTTCATAAGTGGTGTTGCTTTTTTATTCATGAAAAAGTGGCACTGCTTTTTTGCATGCCGCTTTTTCTACTTTTTTATGCTGTCGTTGCTTTTTTATGCTCGACTTAACTTCGGTTTTTTCTGCTTTTTTATGCTTGGTGCTGCTTTTTTCTTTTTGCATGCAACATGCAATTATCCAACCCCACATTTCATGCAATCACTCATTTATTCAATTGCACCTTTCATGCAATATATCGCTGCATGTCCTTTAATATACCGTTGCATGTTTCCTTTGACATCAATGACAATATTCTAACAATTACAACATTGTCCAAAAACAAAGCTAAAAATTCAATAGAAATGTATGACAGAGGATGCCTAGGAAAACAAATACTCAAAGAATAAAAAAGTTAAATAGAGCAGCATAAGGTATCTTGGTCATGATACACAAGTTTACTTAACATCCTTCATTTATATTAGAAGATGAAATAATGAAGTGTTGATTTAGGCAACGACCTTCAGATTAATCATCTCAGGAACGAAGGAAAATATCTAATTTAGAACTTATACAGTATAAACCATGATTTACAAAGAGACTTTTAAACTATTTTTCTATATCAATTATCAATGATCAATATTATAATCTATGATTTATGACGTTCACGTGCTTGAGCCCAATCCTCATCTTTTGAAGTATAATGCCCACATCCACATTTGGAGATCAATGAAATAAAAGTATGTATGACATTACAAGGGTTAATCAAAAGATTTATTTGTGCGTGTTCAAGGCAACCAAAGACCGAGTGACAACCATGTAAAGCTTTAGAAAAGGGTGATTAACCACCTGTATATAAACCAGCAAGAAGAATCAAGGAGGCCAACCCATCTGAAACCTCACAATGGAAATGCTGGTAGTGCCAGTAGTCTAAATGCATCCATCTGCTATTTCTCTCTGATATTGTCCATATTCTTAACACTTATTTGGTCTTCAGTGCATGTGATATTAATAGAAATAAATCAGAAACTGTTAAATGTTTTTTTCTATATTAACATTCATGATGGTATATGCTGGTTTTCTCCAGTCTTTCAGAATTTTGGATGTCATAGATAATGCTTTCCTCTGTATTATAGGCCAACATTCCTGGTGGTATAATTATAAAGTATGTTAGTTTTATCACCGCTATAGCAGCATTTAGAACTGTAAAGCACTGCATTTCATTTAGAATGTATTGACTATCTCCTTCGGACTAAGATAAGGCCTACTTCAATGGTATTGGAGGCTAAAAATGGTACACACAAAGATAGGAAATACATGAAGCATATAAGACAACACATGTTTACTGTGGTACAAAACTCATCTACATGTACAGATAGATAAAGTAAAAGCAATAACTAATACAAAAATAACACATGTAATATTATGAAGTTGTAATCATGTAAGCAAAATGAATCCCATTAGACTTTTCCAAGCTATACATAAAATATACCTGTAGACAGACCAATGCACCTGGTCGACAGCAACATGTAACGGCAGAAAGATGTAGATAATATCGGCAAATGACACATTCTGGATCCTATTGAACACACAGTTCAATCCAAATATATTGCCCATTAGAAAATGCAATTTTTGTTTAGTAATAATACAAACAGAAATCTTTAGATGTAAATCAGAAGGGTTCTCTAAATGCTGTGGAACAGAAGTCTGAAGACTACCTCTTCTGTGCCAACATATTCAGGATTCTTACGAGGAGTCATTCTAGATATTCTCACAACACCATTTCTCCAAAGTCGTTCCCTGTGAATGCGTTCATTCTTGATTACTCGAACAAGCTCTTCCTTTAAAAAGGGATGTACATCTTTGCTGCATCTACTCTGTCAAACCCAAATTTCTGCTTAAATAAGCACCATTGCTAGAAAGAATATAAGGCATTCTCAACAATACTGATATTTACAAATGTTTTTTCATTCATTAAAGAGATAACTGAAGACTCTTTTCAACTTACAACACAGAAAAAACCTCAAAAGGTAAAAAACAGGAGCAAATAGAATATTATGAGTAATTGATACATAATAAATAATATATGCACTGCATACAACCAATAAACGCGAGAGCAGAATGATAATAACTGCAAGTGCAGCAATACAATTGATCCATAGAACACTGTAACAAGCCCATGACAGTTGCAAGGTTAAGTGCAGTATAGTTACAACCTACAGCAAGTCAGCTGCATGGTAGTATTTAGGGAGATGCATGTAATGAAGAATACAGCCAATAAAATATTGAACAGAAAGACCATATTGACAGGTAATCACAAAGCGCAGCTATCAAATCGCATTCATATATTAGACCAACGATCCCATAACAGTTTCAAGGTTAAATGCACTTCAGTTTCAATGTCTAGTAAGTCAGATGCATCAATAGGACTTCATTTAGGCACCAAACAAAAGCTGAGAAAACCTTCATTTCCACAAGCAAATATAATGTTATGATGTAATTAATTGTTACTAACAAATAATGATGTGTTCTTAAATGATTAGAAAAAAAAACAGAGAAAATATTGAACAGCAGAAAAAAAATGTACAATAATGGGCGAAATACTCACACAAGTTGGATCACACCTGCAAATCAGCAATTAAAAAAGATTACTCGCTTGATGTCATCTATCTGTATTGCATTGACAAATAACTTTAAAAGAGATACATATTTTGGAGTTCTCCTCGATATGTACTCAATAGGAAAGGAAACCGTAAACAACACATGACTTAATCTTTCTTTAATCCTAGGTAGACGAAATATGACCTAAATAATAACATTAAGACTTGGGACAAGAGAATAAAACATAAGTCTACTAATATAGTAATATGTTGTACTCCCCAATACAGAACTTTGTCTCTAAAGATATTTTAAAAAACTATAGTTAAGTAGTCTCAACCTATAGTAGCACTAATATGGGTGACCTCCTAAGAAGCATGGGAAAGAGAAAATTTAAACCCATGCTTTCACTTTTAAGTGGTGCAGATGTTGGGAATGGAACCTATGACCGTCAAGTCACAGGAAATAGCCCAAACCAACACATCAAACAATAGAACTTAACAGTTTGCACATTTTTCAAAGTCATGGCAAATTTGGACCCTTTTCAATAAAAATTGAGTTTATAGTGTGGTGTCTTTGATGGGCAACCCTTTCTACTTGATCTTCCGATGTTTAACTGACGTATTTCGCAGCACTTTTACCTCTCCCACTAGTAACCCATCTGGCTATCTTGCCTCAGATTTCCATCTGACACACGATGTGCATTCCTGCCGTATTTAAAAATGGCACATGGAACACATCATGAATTCTCCCTTTGCTTGAGATATCAAGTCCCCAGATCACTTCCTCAACCTCAGCCCAAATCCCATATGGTACATAAAATTATGTTTGGAGCTTCTACTTCCCTTCTCCTAAACTGTTACTTGGTCATTTGGCTCCAACTGAACAAACATTGTGTCCCCCACTTCAAAGCTTCCTTCCATCTTATTGTTGGTATGCAATCCCATTGGTTCTTGCTGATAGCAGCACCTATTTGTAGCATCTAAATTAGCACATGTTTTGTATATAGATGATTATTAATTCATCACTTAAGATTAATTATGTAAAAAGGATACATACCTATTTTCTACAAAGGGCTGTAATGTCCCCTTTTGGGATTGCCATAAATCTTGCCCTAGAATCACAAATATAATGTAGTTAGGGTTTTTAACTCACCAATTAAATGCCTTAGCCAGATAAGTCTTGGTTTAGATCCTGCAATTAGGTTAGATTCCATTGGAATATACTTCATATGATCAACATTAATGACTTATCTATTTAAATCATGTAGATACATAACTATTTCAAAACTATCTACACATTATCCATAATGCATAGTGGAAGTCTTAATCATAATAGGATTTGGATGAGGAACATGATAAGTCCGACCGAAGCTATCCATACCAAGCCCAAGAGCATGAGCATTCAAACTAAGACAACCCACCCTTGGCCCAAACGGCAGGAACATCCAAACCAAGACAATTCCACCCTTGGAGTGGCGTACTTGGCGGATAAACTTGTATCTGCTTTTCCTACCATGTTACCTTATCCGCCCCTCTTATGATTGGAACTCCTTAAATCCATCCTAACAACGAGTCATAGTTTGGCTTGATAGGAAAGCCTTAAAAGGGGCGCTTGTAAACTACTCAACCCATCTAAGCCCAAGAGCACGAGCATCCAAACTAAGACAACCCACCCCTTGGCCCCAAGCAGCAGGAATGTCCAAACTAAGGCAATTCCACCCTCAGAGTGGCCTACTTAGCATGGGAGGCCTGTAAACTGTATCCTCCTAACTTGCTCCCTTCAACCTTACATTTGATTGATCATAGGATAAAGACATACATAAATATATATATAATCTATTCATTTTAAAGGAATATAATCTAAGTATTTCTGCTCCATTGATATTCATTCTTTATTGATATAACTTTATCTCTTCCTTAGGTCTGCCCATCTGAGTGCCAATTATTTATTCATTTCTGATTGCTTTCAAATTGGACTTCTTTATTCATCCTCTGCCCCTACGCTGTTTTAACTCAGATTTCTAATTCATTTTCTATTCCCTTTCTGAAATCTGCTGATGCTTATATTTTTCCATTCTATCAGATCTGCATATTGAAGGATCTTCTATTATATCCTTCTCCTTAATTCTGCTGGTGTTTTTATGTTCTATCCTGTCTTGCCTTTTCTTATCCGCATTCCTCATTTCCTTTTATATCCTTGTGTCTCTACAAAGAGACGTATCTCTTTGAAAGGAGATAATCTTTTAATGGACATGACTTTTGTTTGATCGCTGCTTAGGATATCTTTACTACTGCCTTTGTCTTGGTTTGATCGCTGCCACATCAATTATATTCCATGCTTATAATATTTGCTGCCTTCATTAAATACTCATCGCTGCCCATAAGCTTATATCATATGGATATTAATTGCTGCTGCTGCTTATACCAACATGTTAACATATTTATTATTATTTTTATATTAGTTTTATATGTATAATTTATCATATTATAACAATTATAATATTAAATTGTTAATATTTATTTTTATATTTTTAATATTTATATTGTTATTTATTTCATTTATTAATTTATTTGTATTTATAATTTCAGGGGCATGACAAGGGCACAGACTTTTCCTAGCTCTCAAGTCACTTAATATAGGATGAAAACAATGATATGCAGCCTATGTACTTCAGGTGGGCATACCTTGTAGAGGTCTATATAAACAGCATGTAGGTATTAAATATGGTAACAGATTAGTGAACAAATTCCTGTTGAATTGGTGATATGGTTTTGAGTCATGTCTGTATGCTTCAATGCCCACACGATATGGTATTGAATCTACATATTCTTTTGAGTCACTGCTACATTCTATGCAAACACATAACAGTTTCAGAGGGATCAATACAAAGAATTTACATGTGCAAGGTATTTAGTTTTACTCTTGTATAGTTTGATTATTGTTGTTTTCTTTACAGGTGTGCATGCATCATAAAAGTTATAACTGAAGGCCAAAGAACCCAGAGCCCGCCTTGGGGGATCAGTCCTCTAGGTTGATATGCCAACGCACATTCATATATTAAGTGCTAGCTAAGGTTTATGCACATAGTGAAGCTAAAAAAATTGGTTCTGCTGTTGGGACATTCTGATTAACGACATGATGCAAGTTGAAGATGCCTTGGTTAGTGACTTGCACTGCAATAAAGAACTTGCTTTGCTCCGAGAGATCAACCAAAATGGTCGCGAGAAAACATGCTTTACTAGCCACTCTAAGAGATGTCATTTTAGAGCTACCTAGTCATTTGGTTAAAGTGGATAGCAGCTCAGGTTCAGCAGCATTTAAGTGTTCACAATCAATTAGTTGTGTAGACAAAAAATAATCTTGTGCAACTTCACACTCTTGATACTCTTAGAACATGCTCAATAGATAAATATGTTAAGGGTAAAGTCAATGGGTCTCCATTGCAGTTTGCAATACAACTTAGACATCTGTAGACAAGGCAGCACATAGGTTTCTATCTCTAGTTCTGTGCAAGTTTCTCGAGCCAATCGTATTATAGATCAAGATGCTGCTAATTGAAAAAAAGTTCAGTGGTTCAACATGGAATCATCACTCCTTCCACTATGAGGTGGATGGTTGGCAAAGGAACAAGTTTAAGGTAAAGTTAACAAATGTGATTGGGTGTTAGCAGCAACATTGCAAGGAACGAAACTGACAACCATGTTATACATCAAGAAAATGAGGTAAGAGAGAAGGCTCTAATACTAGAAACAAAATGATGATAATTGTCATAGATGGCTAGATTGTGTGTGGTACTTTTAGGGAGCAGCAATTGTTTGTACAAACTCAAAACAGTCAAAATCTATGAGGCCCTCAATTGTAGGCAGACAATGTTGATAGTACCCACTCAAATGGAGATGAGCCTAATTTCACCTTGTCACCACCACCTTCTATAGATTTAGGTACTAGGGAATTAGAATACGGTGCTACAAAAGTCATCAGAAATAGCTAAGTGACATGTAGGTGATTTTTGTTGTCTTGGGCTACTTAATCTTATTATATTATTGTCAAAGCATTTTGAGAGAAGCAAATAAGAAATTTATGGACTTTACTAAAGCAAATTAACCTTGTGCAGGGCACACTTGTTGTTATAATTCAAGATGTCAATTGCTTGTAGGCTGCTCCAAGGGAGAGGGAGCCACGCCAAGAACTTTGATTAGGTTGAAATTGTCAAGAAAAAAATTTAAAAAAATTCAATTCCAACATTAGCCAAATTAGCTCACCTCAAGATAAAGCTATCATGAGTTGATGGGATGGTCTACAAAAATCAAGGAAAAGAGAATACATCAATAAGAGGATTCACTTGTGAAGTTCGGACTCAAAAACACCTGAAAGGAACTAGCAGGAGGATACCACCAGTTACACCAAATGATGATTTTGAAGCCACCAAGTCCCTTATGGAGGGAGTTTTGGTCCGAACTCCATGAATCAAAAGATGAGACAATCACTTCAATAATTTCTCTTTCAATTACCATTTTGGAGCCTTCCAATACATGGGGAGAACTCACCAACAATTATTTAAGGACGAATAGAGATAGGATAGGATCATCAAAGGCTTTAGAGAGACCAACCCAGTCTTCTATGTGCAAAGCACAATACATGAGAGAGTGAGAGTGTAGGACAAAGAAGGAAGGTGTTCTAGGCAAAGTACACAACTCATCTGGTTGATAGTACTCTACATCAAAAGCACTACAAAAAAACGAAGCCCGTAGAGTGAGTTCTTCACACTTGTAATTGTTTCTACATTCCAAGAAAACCTCAGAAGATGTGCATTTGGCACTTCCAACTAGTTTTCCTCACCTTGAGGTTTCCAAGATAAATTTGTGTCTCTCTATGGTGCAATTTACTTCTATTATACCTAGTTATTAACTATAAATGATCCTTCCATATTTTGAATGCATAGTCTAATAACTCAAAGGAATCCCACTATCATCTTGAATGAAAATTCAAGTAGCATGGCATGGGTGAAAATCAATTTGACTATAATTTACACAAGTATGTTCTTGTAGAAAAATTATAGATGATGGGAGTAAGAGATTCTCATTCTATAATAGATAGCAAGGAGTAATAATCTACATCCCAATAACATATCACATAGAGCACAATGGTTTGGAAATCCTCTAGACAAGACTCATGTTTGACCCACAAGCATCCACCTATGCCAGATGGAAAATATGTTCACTCATTTCAAAAGATATACTAATTTCTTTTGAAATGCAACTTTGGATCTTTGGCTAGCTTTAGCTTTTCAAAGTGCATCTTGCTACTATAGCACTAGATTTCAACCACAAGGGCATCTATAAGTAGTAATATGTATCGTATGAACCTTCTTCATTAGGCTGAACCATACCTCTTAAAATTAGTTGAACACCTATGAAGAGTCTACAACATGAAATTGATAGCATTGTAACTTCTAAATCATTGATTGACACCTCTACCAAATAATTTCTCCCTTTCTAGATAAGGTTACTAGAGTGGGGCCTTTACCTTGCCTATTGGAACAATACTAAGATTAGTTTGATTCATTCTACTAGCAAACACAAACATAAAGCTAGTTGAATTTAAAGAAAGTAACAAAATATATCTACTAGTGTACCTTGGGGATGCAACTGCAAAATTTTAGTAATGTTTTCTAATCTAGGGAAGTTTGGGGGATGAGGACACGAGGACATGTCTACCCCATCACAATTATTTTTTGGGGACATCCCAATGACGTCTCATCAAAGTGGGGAACATTCCTTGGTGCATTCCCCTTTTCTAGAGACAGCCAGCCATCCCCAACATCTCAATGACATCTAGGGGACATCAAGACATCTCCCACAACTTCTGATTTTCCGATTTTCTTTGTTATTTTTCATTTGTAACAAGCTTTTTGTTTTTGTTTTTGTTTTTGTTTTTGTGTCATTTTCCATATTGCTTGAACCCCTTATTACAAAGAGGTCATGGCCAAGGTAGGAAGAGTTGATAGTATTTGCATGCCTCCTAGAGAGACCAAATTGAGAACCATACTCTTTGAATAAGGTTATTCCAAGGTTAACCTATTAATGAAGGAGAGTAAGGCAAAATGGTATCATATGACTGCAACATAATCATGAATGGGTGGATAATCATTAGACACCACCCACTCATCAACATCATAGTTACATGTAAGGATGGGACTTAGTTCCTCAGGACGATTGATTCCTCTAGAAAATGATGAGCACACTGTTATATTGAGAGGGGGGGTGAATCGATATAACAATAATCTTTACTTTTTCAAACTTGATACCATATTTAAAACTTGATCAATGACAATAGCATCATTTACTCAGCATCAATAATCATGTACATGAGAAGAACACAATAACACACAAAATTTACGTGGAAACCCTTACAAGAGAAAACCATGGCAAATTAATGTTTTTCTATAAATTCTTCTTTACAAACTTTGTAGGCACCAACCTACAGAAGACACCAATCCCCTCAATTCGTAGGCACCAACCTCCACAATTTGTAGGCACCAACCTACTGGAGGCACCAACCCGCACTGCTAAACACCAACTTAGCAAGAGACAACAATCTCTCCTTTAGGAAGCACCAACTTCCAAAACAATGTTCCACATTGAATGTTGCTTCTTCAACGGATGACGGTTATTTATATATCATGCTTATTGCTTCACATCGATTTGCTTCTTCTTGGATGATCTTCATATAGATTCAAATTAGTCCATCCTCTTATTGTGAACAATTACACTTAAATCTGCAAGTTCTCTTCAAATCTGACTTTACTCTCCTTTATAGATCTGTCATAGAAATCTCCTCTATATCTCTACAATCTTCTCCTCTATCTCTGCATAGATTTCTCCTTTATATATGCATAGATCTCTCATTTGTTTCTGCCCTTCATGTACACAAATAATCCTTCATATGCTGCTCATAAGTATGCTGCAGCATATCCTCAAATTCTGCCCTTAAATCTGCTCTTGTAATCTTCCATAAATCTGTTCACATACTCTCATAGATCTGTTCATAATCTTCCTTAAATCTGCTCACAAAGTCTTCATAAATCTGGTGTATATGATACGTTTGTTCTTCTTTTTCTCCACTCTCACATTTATAAATCTATTTGTATTAGATATCACATTCTCCTCTCCACATCTTTTGCAAATCTGTTTTGAATATATATATTGGTCAAGGATTGCAACCTTTTGTTTGAGCAACATGTCTCTTTGAACTGCTGCCTTTTCACAAGCAGGTCGCACCATTTAAAATCTGCCTTTTGATATTTATTTGTTTGTCTTATCAAAACATAATCACACCCTTTCATGTTTTAATTGACTTTGTTTTGATAAATCTGAAGTTGCATAATTAAAATGAATCACTCCACTTTATGAGTGAATAAGACAAATCTTGTCTTCTGGTGGGATGAGTAAGTCAGCCACAAAAACTTTAATCGCTGTTTAAAGTGCTGCCTTAAACTTTTAACTGCTCCTTTCCTTAATAATATTTGATGAACTTTCGTCTTTTTCTACTTTCGTCTTATTTGTTTGCTTTTTACTTTTGTCTCATTCATACCCAGCGCTGCCTTATAGTCTTTAATTTTTGAACTGCAACCTTTGGAATATTAATTTAATCACTGTCCAAAGGTAATTGTGAATTACTGCCTAGAAATAATTAAAATCAGATCGTTGCCCCTTGCTATTTTTTCTTAATCGCTCCTTTTATTAATCATTTGGATTTTTAATATTTGTAATCTAATTTTAATTATTTTTAATCGCTTATCATAGTCTTTTTAACTGCTGTTCATTTATTGATAAGCACTTCCTCCTTATAATATCCTTAGGCATTTAACTTGGGTGATCTTGAATCTTACCACGATGTAGAAGAAGGTAGTCCATGCCTTTACCTTTCAAATATGTTATCTTCAGTTATGCTAATATCCAACAATCTCTTCATTCTTCCTTTGACATTAATGATAGCAAACTTCGTCTTTGTACCTTTGACATCAATGACAATATTTCCAACAAAAAGCACAAGGATGTCGAGTATCAATTTCAAATTCTAAGAGATGGCATTGTTTTACTCCTTTACAAGGAAGGAATTCCTCAAAATTGATATAAGATTTACTATGTACTTTACTCTACAAAGAGGATGCTTGAGTTGCAACAGCCCTTGCAACTTATGATTATGACAAAAGCATAGAATACATAGAGGGAGTCCAAGACAAAGCAAGGTAGAAGGTGAGGGAGATTGTTGTTAGTGATTGTCTTCCGTCAAACCTGAAATACATCACATATTTTGTAATGTCCCCATTTTCAATGTCCTTCTTTGGGCTAGTTTGGTTATGACTCACTTACTATTTTTAGTAACTGGTTCGTGCGGCAGTGCAGTGTAGGGTTTCCCTGTTTGGGTAGTATGTGGGAGTTGTTCGATGAGCTTTAATGTTTTGGCCAATTTGATATTTGGTGAGCACTTAACTATTTTTAGCAGTTGCTACTTATAGTAAGTCTATTTCGGGAAACTAGTCTCAAACTCTTAGTGTCCTCAACAGTGTTATTTCTATGGTGGCATTGGAGAGTCTAAGGTTGAATTATTTAATATTCACTTTTTATAAGTCACTTAGTTATTTTGTTATTTTATAACTTAAGTGAGGGGGTAGGTGGTCATTGAAAAGTACCGTGTTGCCTAATGAGATAACTTAACGTTGTTTTAGAAGGTTGAATAAGGTAAAATAGTTTCCTTTTGAGTAGGACGCCCCTTTGAGGAATATTTGATTATGTTCTAAAGTATAAAGCAAATATATTAAAAGTTTTCTGGAGGGAAAAGGATTCAAATTGGAGGTTGCCCTAATTTCTCCCTCCACTTCTATTTAATCTGCCTTTTGACTCTCATTTGGACATGGAGGGTTTGACAACGTAAGGAAACTCTATTGGATTATTTCCAGTTGGTGCATATTGCAGATTGAGGATGAAAAGCCTCATTTCTAAGCACTGGTTTCAGTGGTGAGAGATCCACCCTAGCTGGTCGGTGTGGTCTACTTCAGGGATCGCTATTGGGCTTCACAAAGTTCTGATTTTCAGTATTTTGAAAAGGAATGTTGAAGCTTTTCTTAGTGTTTTGATGTGGGTTCGAAGATTTTGGTGTCCAAGTTGATTTGCTTCCTTTGGGTGATGGTTAGAGGTGTTTAGAGTGCACTTACAGAGGTCTGATATTTATTTCCAGAATTCTGGAAATCCTCTTTACACAGCGGCTGGAAGTACTAACTTGCTCATTACTTAGTGGGGAATTAAAAACTCATTCTGGTATTGTTCCTAAAGACTACTCTCTGCTGAGCGCTTCATTTTGAGTATTCATTTGTCATTTTCGGTGGAGATTTGAATTACTGGAGATGGACATCACTGTTAGGCAGCCTTCCCATTTTGTGGGTTTGAGATAGGGTCGCTGGAGGTTAAGGAACCTGGACATGGGGATGTTATGAACAACTGGAGAGTCTGCAAACATTCACGAGCTCTATTCTGACCCTGGCGTACTTCCTTCCAGATGTCCTGAGACTAACATACCCATGGTCTAGTGCTGGGTGCGTGGAGTAATCAGAAAATGGTCATTGGAGCTGCTGATAATGACAAACTAGCAATGTTGTTTAACCTGGTATTTATTCCTGTGTGTTTCATCTGCTATAACATACATAATTTCTGAATATTATTGCTGTTGTTAAGTTCCAGTCTTCAGCTGTTACACTCATAGTTTGTAATCCTTTGGCTGCTGTTCACTTTTCTGAGTGTAAACAACTTTATGACTGTTCATTATCAAGGGTCAGTTTGACTATGTAAGGGTCTGAAATGTATCTCTGCTCAGATCATGTAATACTTCGTCAAACATAATGAAGGAAAGTTCAGAATTTGATTACCAGATTTATGCTTGCATTTTTTATCTGTAGTTGTTATAATCCATGCAAAATAATTATTTAGTTTGTTGAATGGTCCCTCTACCAAACTGAAAATATTGAGCAAAAATTTTCTGCAAGTCAAAACTCAGAACAGGGTTGGACATTAAATATTTCATAACCCCTATTTCAATGTCATCAGATTTGGAGTTCTAACAGTCCTATTCTTGGGAAAATCAACAAGTGCATTAATTGTAGGCTCAACCAGATTAAGGCTACCAATTGCAAGAGAGACCCTACATGCTCTACCATGAGTATATTTAACTCATCATCCAAAACAAGTGGGAGATGCTAAACACCCCTCTACACATGGTTGTCTATGCATTGAATGCATGTGGAGAGATGAGGCAGAATTGTTCCCATTGACGACCACAAGGTGAGGAGTGATCCCATTAAGGCCCTTGAAAATATTTGGTCCAAAGGAAGCTTCATTGATCAACAACGAGGATAAATTTTAATGAACTAAAAGGCTACAAAAGTTCAGTGAGGATTGATGAGCACACCTTGGTACAAGATAAGAGTGATCCCACAATAGTGTGTTCCACTTTTTGGCTAAAGTGGGACATTGAAATCAACAATTTTAACCAGATTTTCATTTTATATCGTCCATAGAAACTAAACCGTTAAGAATTTGAAGATAATGTGAACTAGTGATTTTTCATATTTTGTGTAAATTCTAGATATTTTAATTGACAAATGATTTTTGTGAAATTTTTCAAATCAGATTTAATAATTTATTTTTTATTGTTAACAACATTAATAATTTTTTTAGAAAAAAAAGGAGTAAAATTATAAATTCTTAAACATAGATTGGTAACACCAATATCTATAGTGTATAATTTTTTGTTGTATTTTTTATTAATTGTTCAAGTAATATTAATTATATTTCAGACATAGGTTTATTCCATAATGCAGAATTTTTTTTTATATATCCAAATTAACTTCTGCTTTTTTGTTCAAACAAGGACATAATAGCTAGTGCATAGATATTTTTTTAAATTTAATTTCTCTATTTCTTTATTTTTTTGTATGTGAGGAAGAGATACCTTAATGTTTAGTGAAAATCTTACATTCACTAGAAACTAGAAAATAAATATAGTAATCAAATTAAATATATTCAAAATTATACTTGTTAGAAATCTTATACTAAGAGCTACATACTTACAAAATATAATTTCTAAATGACTTCATTTAATCCCCCAATAGGTGAAGCGAAATTAGTCTTTTGTAAGCATTTTGATAGGTATAGAGGAGACTCTATTGAGGTTTTGATTTAAGACTAGGGGGTTTCTATACAAGGGGATTTGATCTTAAGGGGGCCTAAAATAACCCCCTTCAATTACACCCCTTTAGATGGAACGCCTCAATACTTAAATCATTAGTTTTTCTAAATAATATGTGATTTGAGAAAAAACTCTGAATGTCACATAAGTGGGACACACTATTATGGAGCATCCACAAGCTAGTTAGTTGGTGGCAACAATATGGACTTCCAAGATTGTTGGGTGCACTTGCCATTCACTATCTCTGATAGGTTTCTAATTCATTTGTTGTTGAGAGGAATTGGTCCACATAGTTTTATCGTCTCTTAAGAGGAACAAACTAACCTCTACAAGAGCTAAAAAGCTTGTTGTTACAAATAGTACCTTTCGGCTCATTGATTGCGAGACAACTAAGTACAAGTAAAGTCCAATGATGCTGTGAGACGTACTGTTTAGGGAGCTGCAACAAGTTGATGAGGAGTAGGATATGCAATGGGGATTGGTTGGGATCAAATTACAAAATGAGGATACAATTCAATCTAGCAGTTCCAATGATGAGCAGGAGTTTTCAATATTGGATTCAGATGAACAAAAAAATGAAAAATTTGTAATATCATGACAAACGAAATTGCAGAGATAATGTAAAATACAAACCATAATATTAATATAATACACATGCCCTGATGAAATACGTAGTTAACAAAGTGACTTATATCAGCCTTCTTCCATTTTCTTGTACACCAACCTCCAAAACTACTCAAACCACTTACTAGCCACTAACACTTGTTATATTAACATAATACACATACTACAGCATTTGGATCATAAGGACCACAAAAGCCAACATCCAACCTATCCAACGGATGATTACTGATTTTTGAGTTTGTTGCTCAAACACAAATCAGCTATGCACATCTCCTTTTGGTGTTCCAATTTTGTCATTTTGATGTTCGTCACTTGTAGGCTGAAGTTGTGATTCTCTTGTACTTTGAACTTTCAAACTTTGTAATTTTCAACTTTCAATCTTTCATCAATAAGGATAATTATATATTGAAAAATTATATCATCAATTATTCATACCACTAACGGATTATTGGATCTCTTTTTTTCACTTACTTTAATCTATTTTAAATATAAATATTTTAATTATTATTTTATCAGCCATCTCCCTATTGTCACCAAAATTTGGGAAAAAATTTCCATCTACAAAACCCTGTCCCCACGTCCCTCCATGCTAGAAACTTGGAGAAACATTGTTATCTGCAAATCATTCCCAAAACATTGTGAAAGTCACTATCAAGAGATATGTATCCATTCTTAGACATTATGTATGCGTTGATCCTTGATTATATTAGGTTGAAAATGGATATCTCCAAGAAACTTGAAAGTTTGTGATGAAATTCAATCAAAAAAGGCTTAAACTGTTCAATTCCAACTCACAATGCTACCAATAGTTTACCCATTCAATTTTAGGAATGAAAGAAAAATGGCCACTAATGCTGCTGAGATAATACAAACTTGGAATTGACGAACTAAGGTTCTTGGTATTAGTTACTGTGCAACTCTCTTTCCCCCAGTCAAAATTTGATTTGCAAAGGTGTTTCACTTTCAATATCTATTCTCAAATTATGGAGGCTGTAATCCGAACATCATACATAGTTTGTGTGAGTCATGGTAGTGCTCGTTGTGAATTTAAATGATCCTAAAATATGTTTCGATGATATGTGTTGGCTGTATATATAACCATGATGCCTACACATTTTTTAATTCATGATTGCTTAACATGTTACGAAACCATATGATTGCAGCATTAAATATTCCTAGAAATCCATTAATTTAAGGGCCTTTCTCTGGTAATAGATACACCCTCAGACCACATCTCTAGCCATAATGATTAGTAATAGATGGAACAAAACAAAGTCAAAACAGAACTATACCTATGATGACTAAAATTTTAGTGCAACAATGTGCTGCTCGAAAAGTAATGTTTCTCCAAGAAAACATGTGTGCTTTTTCAAAAAATAGTACCTGAAAGTTACATTCCACAAAATACAAGCAAAGAATACCCTTGTTCAATAATAGAGCAGACCAATTTTCACCCTCCAAACAATTTTGAATCATAGACAACCAAATAATCTCAATTCCAATTTCTTTAAGACGCATACATTAACCAAGATCAGCTATGCAATATAAGATCCTAGAGAAGCTTTTACAAATGGTTATCACAAAATCGGGAAAGCAAATAATAAAATTCTATTGCAATAAAAAATCAATTGTAGAAATCAATTCAGCAAAAGTGACTATTGAGGCAACAAATAATGCAAGCAGTGCAGCCTAGACAAACTTTGTAAATGCAAAAATGCCTCAATGAGAAACAATTCATTATACCCATATGTACACGAGAAACTCTAGAACTCAGAATGAAAATAACCTTTGCTACAACACATAATAACTCATCATGTGATAAAACTGCAGGCTTGTGATACAAACGATATAATTCTGCTCCAAATCCACCATGCGGTAGCCAATCTTCAGGGGCAAAGTTCACTGCTTCAGCACAATTTAATCCTAACAATGTGCACAATGACAAATTGTTAAACCAACATTCTTTTTACTAAAAGAAAAAATCAAAAAAAAGAATTATGATGATCACTGAAACTTTTGATCCCTATATGTGCACATTCTACGTTGCTAAGCTATCTACCTTATGATTTGAAGTAAGGAAAAAACAAAAACAAAAAGCATATTTGCTCACCACAGTTGAATCCCCCATGAAAAGACCTGGGAAAGGTTATGACAAAGTTACCAGGTTCCTGAAAAGTATGCATCACAAACATCAAGTTAGAAAAATACACGCACATCAAGTGCTCAAATAATCAGAAAGTGTCTATTACAACAAAAAAGAAGAAAAAGAAACAACAATAAGAATCAAATATATCCAACCACAAGGAACAAGAATCCTAACAGCAACCTTCATACATAATAGTTAGCAGATAATGTATACATGTAGGTTGTAGATGCATGTGTCCTCATACAAATAATTGTGTATTGTCACATGTTAGGTCAAATTCTTATAACTCCTCAATCTGTGAGCCATACTCGAATTCTTGACATGGTCATAAATGTTGTTTTCAGCATTCCTAGTCAGTGTCTTTGCAGGGCTAATGAAAAGAGCTTTCCAATGCATGGGGAGACAACGAACGATGCTCAGATGACGGCCAGAAGTCGAAAATTCACTAAGGCCTTAAAAAAAAGGTTCACCAGTTAGAGGTTGCATGTCTTTGTAAAGAGGTGCATGAAAGTTAAAATTTTAAAAATGTCATTCGGTGTATGATCAGGCAGGCCCTTTTGAGGACTGACAAGTTTCCAAAAATTCAAAAGTTGCACCCCACTAGACCAGTGCATGCCTTTCTGAAGCCAAACATAAAAGTTCCAAAGTCTAAAATATGAGCTAGTGTTGAAAACTTGAAGTGCATGCCTATGAAAAGGTTGACAAGTTTTCAAAAAACAAAAAATGTGCAAGTGTCTATATAGGTGCACTCCTCATGATGGACTGTCAAAATTTGTAGAGACAAAAGAATACCTCCCTGTTTATGAGTGTACTTCACCAAGCTCAAATAGGACTTTAAAAAACTGCAAGACAGTATAGTGGTGCATGCCTCCTTGAAAACTGAAAAAAATAAAAAATAAAAAATTGCAATGACATATAACAGCATGCGCTTGTGGGACGAAGAACAAAGTTTTCAAACATTGGAAGACTGCATTCAGGCGCACTCCATCAGAGGCTGCTCATATTTTCCAAGAGTTAAAGTTTGTATTCATATACAAACGAGCGCAGAATACGGAAGAGAAAAACAAAAAACAAATAGTTGGTTTTGTTTATCATTGTTCCAAAACCTCAAAGGTCTGCAGATTTTTCAGATTAACAGAGGTATGATCAAACTTAAGGTTTTTGTTGTTTCAGCCATTTTCACCAATTTTCAGCTGGGTTTTTACATGCTAAATCAGATTTCACATTGGCACCTAGAGTTTTAAGACAAACTTCAGTCGTCTTCATCACCAACATACCACTGTCTACACACTTCCAGGTTGCAAGCCTTCTGATTGTGATTAATCCATCATTTTGACAACCATTTTCAGACTTTAGCTAGGGTTTTGTCATTGTTTCATCAGAAGGAAGGGTTCCCTAGATTCAAGGCACAATGATTGCCTGGTAATTCATCAATGGACATCATGGTCTCAAGGTCTCTTCAAAGGATCTGCAAAGCTCAGAGCAGAAGAGCTTCATCAAAATCATTGCCAAAAACCAAATGTCAAATTGGCTATTTTTAGCCCAAGCTACTTATAGCCTGCACTATTTTTAGTCGTCACTATTTTTGAGGAGATAATCATATTCTGAAAAGTCTACATTTAGAACAGTTATTTATTTTCAGACAACCTCCTCGAAGGTATATTTTAAAGTGATAGTTATCCTTAACAGAAATTTATTGGAAGATTTCCTGATTTACTGTTTAGAATTTGTGGACAAAATTGTATAATAAGCCTGCTTTGTGTGCAAGCAAACTATTCATAGTGTAGAAGTTTTAGTTAGCTCTTTTATTATTGGAATTTTATACCTGCTTGCTGCTAAAATTCTTGTTCAAAAGTCTTAAGGGAGATAGTGTGTATGTGTATTAAGGTATAGATAGAATTAATTTGATGAATTTGCAGGCTCTGTATTGCATGATTATATAAAGTTGGTGGTAGTGGCTTTGTACTCAATTCATTAATTCCTTTTACCAAATTGTGCTTCTTTTGTTCAAACCAATTCAATCCTTGTGCTGTACTCTCAGTTTTTGGTTTCTGCTTTTAGCCAGAAAGAGTAAGCATTTATTAGCTGATAAGTGCTAAATCACCTTTTGCCTTTTGCTCAAGAAACATTAAAAAATCTCGCATTTTGAGCATAAGCGCTAAATCAAATTGTGCCCTTTACTCGAGAACTAAAAAAGGACAGGACATTTCTTTAATTGGATTGCAAGGTGTATTCAAAACGCCCAAAATTTAACTTGTACATATCGTACAAAATTAGAGGTTCTGTCCTTAGTATCTAAGGTTTTTGTTTTATTTTTGTTACATGGACCTTCCCTCTCTAATCAAAAGAAGATTTTACCTTACAGGCTGGTCTGTTTTGTGTTTCACCAAAAGGTGTGAACTAAAACATTAACAATGTACAAAACCAATGCATTAGAGTTTTTTGGATGTGGATGAATTAAAACTACTAATACATAGCAAAACATAATAGAATTTACATATTCTCATAAGAAAATATGCATTTTATAAAACTATTAATAGATAACTATGTGTATCAATCATGAATGAAGCTGAATCTAAGTTACCGGGTTCTTGTAATCCGGGTCCTGTGCCCACTCCAAGAGCACCTGAGCACCAAAAATAAACTGAAAAACATAAAAAACAAGTTGCAAAAAGTGCAACTTAAACCCTAAATGCTATCCAAAGCCCCATTTTGCTCATTTTGTTCTTCATTGCTCTCCTCAA
Organism: Sequoiadendron giganteum; assembly: GCA_007115665.2. NCBI lineage: Eukaryota > Viridiplantae > Streptophyta > Pinopsida > Cupressales > Cupressaceae > Sequoiadendron > Sequoiadendron giganteum. The sequence continues at coordinate 347,483,325 of CM021105.1, read as the reverse complement.
AGACTCCATTTTTCCACATTTGAAGGGTTGCTGGTTTTTTTGAAGGAGATCGATCACAAAGTGCCAAATGATTGAGGATAACTTGCACAAAGGAGATTTAATCATCTAAGATAAGCATTTTAACTGATTCTTTAGTTTTTTAACAAATTGTTTCAATTTTTTGATGAATTTTCTCTAGGTTTTTTTTTTTAGAAAAGAAGAAAAAGTTTCACTAATTGTTACACTTATTTTTGGTGTTCATTTGAACTTCCATTAGTTTATAGTATATACTTTATAAATTATACATATTGTAGGGTTGCATTTATTTATTTATTTTTTAATTTAAAATTTTGTAATTTCTTATACCAGCAAAATCAAATTGCAATATATTTAAAATGGCCACAAAAAATTTAAAATTGATCAAGCATCTCCTTTATGGAGTTATGTTACGATGCTTGAACAACTTCCAAGAGATGGGGCATTCATTTGGAATTGCCATGAGTGTACAGTCCAATTTAAGAGCTCGAATAGTCAAGTAAAAGCTCACTTAAGTGCACAAAATGGGAAAGGGATTAGAATATGTGAAGGGCGAAATAAGAAGGGGTTGCCAATGGAAAAAATACGGCATTCATTAGAGAACAAGAACAAGTTGATGCTTTGAGTGAAAGAGCAAAATTAAGATCTCATCCTTTAGCAAAGAGAACATCAATGGCTTTACCAACAAATTCAGTAATGGCCTCTCAACATCCTTTTTGGAGACACCCTCTATCCAAGTAGAAGATCCCACTCCTTTCCGCAAAAGAGGCCCATTGGATAAGGCATTTCAAAATGAAGCAAGAGACATTGCAGAGGAAAAAGTTGCAAGTTGCATTTATGCCAATGGTCCTTCTTTCAACTTGGTGAGATCACCATATTGGCGTAAAATGGTGGTGGTAATCAATAGTGCACCTTCTCATTTCACAGATCCTCGGTATGAAAAGGTGTGCACCACCTTATTGGCAAGAGAAAAGAATATTGTAGAGACATCACTTGAACCAATTAGGGATTCTTGGATTGAAACAAGAGTGTCTATTGTTTCTGATGGATGGAAAGATTGCAAAAACTGGCCTTTAAAAATGATATCGTAGTGTCCCCCAAAGGGGCAATGTTTTTGAAGGTGGTTGATTGTGAGGAGCAAATCAAGAATGCAAAATTCATTTCTAAAATCCTCATTGAATCCATAAAGATGGTGGGTCTTGAAACTATTGTTCAAATCATGACGGACAATGCGAAAAATTGCAAGGCTGCAGGTGCTTTGGTTGAGGAAAGGTATGAACACATTTTTCGAATACCATGCATAGTACACTCCCTTAACTTGGTGATGCAAACAATTGGCACTAAAATAGAGTGGGTGAAAGCTATATACCAAGAGAGTGAGGAGATCCAAATGTTTGTGACAAGCCACCATATGTCACAAGGCATTTTTAGGACTTTCTCGAATTTGGAATTGTTGACGGTAAATTTAATTTAATTATTTAATTTATTTTTTAATTTTATTTATGCCATGTGTATTTATATAATATATTTTAATGTGTTAATAACTTATTTTTTACATGATCCTAGGTTTGCTCAAACCCAATTTGCATCACACAATCATTTTGAGACAACTTGTGAAGGTGTGAGAGGCATGGGGTCCCATGGTTATTAGCAACCAATGGAGCATTTGGAAGCAATCAAATTCAGAGAGGGCCCAATAGTTAACTCATTGATCCTAGATGGCGAATGGTGGGCTCGAGTGGACTATGTCTTGAGTTTCACAGAGCCTATCATGAGTATGATCAAGTTTGCTGATACAGATCAACCATGTTTGGGGGAAATCTATGATGGCATTGACTCCATGATAGAAAAAATAAAGGTCATAATAGCACAAAAAGAGAATGACCCCAAAGAAACATTTTTTTGAAGTGTTGAAAAAATTATTTATCGCCACTGGAACAACACGAACACACCATTGCATCTCCTGGCATATGCATTGTCTCCCAAATACTATAGTGCACAATACTTGCTTTGTCATGGAGAACTTCACCATATAGAGATAGTAAAGTTGCTAATGAGTACAAGCGAGCATTCAAAAGACTCTTCTCAGATCCAAAAGTGGTGGAAAATGTTAGGAAAGAGTTTGGGATGTTCATCTCAGGACAAAATCATAGTATTTGTGCTCTTCAAGACCAATACAATGTAGATGCTCGTATTCAGTGGTTCCTCCATGGGCAAGATTATTTGTTCCTCCAACCTCTTACAATCAAGGTTCTATCACAAGCATTTTTTATTTTTTATTATTTAACATTTGTATTGTAGACTTTAGTACTTACCATTCTTTAATTTATTTTGCATCTTTTATTTTTTAGTTGATTTGGTTTTCTCTCCAATTTCAACAAGTTGCAAGTTCTTCTTCGGCTGAATGGAATTGGGGTAAATGCTCCTTTTATCCACTCAATGAAGCATTACCAGTTGGTTGTAAAAAAGCAAAGACTTGGTTTATGTCCATTCCAACTTGCATCTTCTATCACATAAGCAAGATGAGTACAAGGAAGGTTCAATGAAGCATTGGGACATATCCCATGAGTGTGCCAATGCATCTATTGTAGAGCTTGCTACAGTCACTATAGATGATGATGATGATGAGATTCTTACACATGATGCACCTAGTATGAGTGGCAATGCATTTACTTTTGGTTCAAATGATGTTGAACCAAACAATGACCTTGATCTAGATCCTTTTGATGATTGATGAAGATTGAAGACAATTATACGAATTTTTTATTGTATTTATTTCAATTTTGTAATAGTAATGATCTTCATTTGAATCGTCACTTTAGACATATATGATATATGACATAATATTAAAATTTTGAACTATCAATTGGCATTTATCTTTATCACTACCATTGATCAATGATTCAATGATAATTGATGAAGTATCATACTATCAAATGTATTTACAATTCTGTATATTTTTAAATTTTTTACACACACACACATATATATATACAATGCAGCCATACCCCAAAAAAATTGTCATACCAGCATACCCGTACCCGTACCAGAACCAGCAACTTAGAGTTATATGCCTTTCCAATGAAGGAAAAAAAAACTTTATTCAACCCATCAATTTAAAGAAGCTCCAAACTTGTAGTAAATTGAACCCTTGGATAGAAATGTAATAACAATAATGATATAATCCTAAGTCTTTTAGCATGTCCTCCTTTCTATTGGTAACTCTTCTTCAAATTCTTATCTCTTTCTTCACCATGGTTTTCTCATTTTAAACGCATCTTATATTGCTCTAGAGAACAGAAGAGTGTATCAACTAAGAACTATTATGATAAGGAAAACATCTCCATGCACAAGATAAGAAAGTACATAAACTTATGCCCCAAACATTGGTGAATTCATACCATTCCCAAACCACTTAACCTTCACATGTACAATCAAACAAAAACCTTGTATATACATTTGCAATTTCCTCATACCATGTCAAAGATAGAAAGCATCATTGTGAAAAGTAGCTTTGAATGTCCTCCCAAGGAAACTTATTGCTTCCAACTTAATTGTCTAACACAAACTTTGCAATTGTCCCTAATCATCAAGGAAACCCCTAGAAGCTATCCTCACCAAATGAGTGGCTATATAAAGGAAACAGAATTCAGCTTGCAACCATCCTCAAAATCCTCTAGTTATCGAGAACTTCTAGAAGACATAGTTGATCATCCCCTCCATCCCACAAACAATACAAAATGAATCCACTAAACCCGACTTAAACATGCTTTGATAGCTAAATTGATTGATTTACTAGCCTACCCAAAACCTTATGTTTATTGAAATACTCATTTCCAAAATAATTTTGCAATGTCTTTGCAATCTCACCCTAAAGTCCTTGACTCTCAACCACTACTTCAATCAAGGTCAATGCCAATCAATTCACTTGATTAAAGGTCAAATTATTCTGGATTGATGAAAGAGTAATTTAACAAGAACTTCAACCGAAAAAGACTAGAACATAGAATCCAAATTACATGGCTAAACTATAAGAACCAAATGAACACTAAACAAGATTTTTTAATACCTTAAAATAAACTATTTACAAAACATGATAAAATGCAATTTCTAGTTGACATTTTTTCCTATCCCTTAACATCACCATTGGCTAACTACCATGAGCAACTATAGATTAAGCAATAAAACCAGCTCCACCAAAAAATATGGAGAAACAATTAACCAAAGCATCAATAACCCTGTGACTTGGTCAAAGCCTCAATCATACTGCCTTCTAACACTATGACAGTGGATTGAGCACTTCCCGAGCAATTCACATTGGCTATCCACCTTATTGGCGATTGAGATGGAGCCCCATTTTGTTTTGGTCAGCATATATTTTTCCAAAATCTTGTAGAATTTTTTTGTCACATTCCACCAAAAATTGCTATTGAGATCTTAAGATAGCCTCGATTAATTCACTCGGCAGTCTAAGTAAAGATGTCACATATAATGAACCTAATTGTAGGCATGCTTTAATTATAGGAATTCTACTATAGGGTGTCATTTTCCTTTCTATGTTGATAATTTTGAATTAACATGGCATACCACTTCCTCACAACAGTCAATCCTTTCCACCATTATAGACACTCCTAGGTAGATAGGTTGTAGCTCAGAACTTTTAAACCCCATAATTCTGAAAATTATTTCTTGTTTTCTACAATTACCTTAAAGAAAAAAATATTTCGCTACTGCTTGCTAATTGCCTAACTTGCAACGGTTTGAGGGATATTTGGCATCTTAAAAGTTTTCGCTTCCTAAGAAGTTGGAGCCCATGCCATCAAAGTATCATACATAAATTGAAAATGGTCCATTAAAGAAGTTGTTACACCCCAAATTAAAAAATTTGCTACACTTAGGCATTTTGAATGAATGGTAAAAGTCTTGTCAAAAAACTATCAAAAAGGGTCGAAAAATAGATTTTGCATGCCATGCATGTTGGTCAAAACCTCAAAATTTTCAAAATCTAACGATCTGGGTCTGCTTAGAGCGACCTTCTCAACAAAACCCAAATCCCAGCTTTTCGGCCCTAAATTTTAGGAAATTTTCTAAAAGTAGACTTTTCTAGGTTTCTTCTCAAATGGATGGTGGCAAATTTTTTTTAAAATAGAAAATTTCTAAAACTAGAATTTTTGGCTTCCGAGGTTCAAACTAATTTTGATTGGTTGAAAATACTTCCTCATCAAGCTGGTTCAATCAGAATCATCAAAAGATCAATTTTTCTCTAATGGGTCAATTATGCTTTTCAGAAGCTAAAATAGGAGCTCAAAGGTCATCAATGGAGGTTGCTCAACTGCCAGGTGTCAAATTCAAGGACTCAAGCACTGCACAAATCAAGAAACGACGACAGGTGCTTGAAGAACGAAGGATGAAGGAGGGGAAGCTCGAAAATCTTGAAAATTGCAAAATTTTGAATGTCTAGAGAGTTCAAGCATCCCTACCTAGTCAAGATGCCTGGGATTCTGCGCCTTAGTCATTTTTTAATCTCGGGCTACCGAGCGCAAAGCGGAAAATAAAGGACGAAGCAAAAGTTGAGAAAATGAAAAATGCTTAAAAATGACAAGTTTGGTGATCATGGGCGCCCCAGGTAGCCAGGGGCGCCCAAGCTTTTGAGGAGCTAAAAGTGGAAATTAGGGTTTGAGACCTCCAACAACTTTTCTTCAGATTCAATCCAGCTCTTCAATGAATTCAACGGTGAACTCATCAGATTTGTTAAGCACCAGATATTGTAGATCAAACAGACAAAGAAAATGAAGAGAAGAAATGAAAAAACACAAAAAAATCTAACTCTGGAGGAGTTGGACGCCCCAGCTAGCCAGGGCACCCAACCTTTTGCCCCATCAGATGCAGTTTTCAGGGCAAAGCACCTCCGGAAGATCTTTCTCCGATTCAGTCAAGCTATCCAACAAATCTGTCAACCAATTCATCAAGCCATTCAAGCATCCAAAAATGCAAAAATCAACAGAGAATCCATCTGAAGGTGAAAAAACACAAAAAATTGAAGAACATCAAAAAAATGGCTTACACTAGGAGTCATGGGCACCCCAGCTAGCTAGGGGCGCCCAAGCTTTGGGCATTCAGAAGTCAAAATTAAGGTTTGTTGCCTCCAAGGAATTTCCTTCAATTTTGATGAGGCTCTTCAACGGATTCATCAATCAGCTTATCAGATTTGTCAAGCACTAGAGATCCCAGATTGAACAGAGGGATAAACATGAGCAAAATGAGAAAAGTCAAAGGTGAAAGATGAAAAACACAAAAAAAATTAACTCTAGAGGAGTTGGGCACCCCAGCTAGCCAAGTGCGCCCAAGCTTTTGACCCCTCAGATGAAACTTTCGAGACGAGTTACCCCAGAAGATCTTTCTCATATTCAATCAGGTTATCCAACGAATCCAGTATCCAATTCATCCGGCCAATCGAGCATCCGGAAATGAGAATTCATTTGAAGGACAAAAAGCATTAACAAATTGAAGAACACAGAAAATTTAATCTCTGGACAATAAAGGCACCCCAGGTAGCCAAGGGCACCCAAGATTTTGAGGGCCTAGAATCAGTTTTTAGCAAAAGCTACCTCTAGAACAATCTTCTCCGATTTGGTCAGGCTCCGCAACAAGATCATCAGTCAATTCACAAGATCAATCTAGCGTCCGGAAATCAAAGATCAAACTGAGGTTAAAATCAAGCAAAATTTGGAAATCTCAAGAAAAATGGTTGTCTGCCAAGTAAAGGTGCCCAAAGTTCAATGCCTTAGTGAATTTTCCAATTTTCATCATGCAACATTCCAAACAACGTCTACATTTGATGTATCTACTCAAGATTGGCTTCACAATTTTAAAAGTTGGAGAACAAAGCATTTTTATCTACAAAACCTATTTAAGAAGGCTTTGTTATTCATTATTCACATATTTTTGCAGGTTAGCATCCAGAGGAAGAAATAAATAATTTTCTTTATATCAAGATTTGGAGGCCAAAACATGGTGCTTTTTCAAAGTTCTTCATATTTTCCAGATCAAGGTGCACAGCAGCTCGCTTTTTCATGCTTCAATTTTCCAGGGCATCATTTTTCAGAAGGGGGTCATCTTTTTCAATTTTCAACAATCTGGGTCAGATTGGTTTTTGATTCTCAACTTTGGAAAATTTTATATTTTTCAAGAACCTGTTTTTCCACGCTTTTTCGAGAAACCCTCAATATTTTCAAAATCTGATCAATTAGATCACCCTAAAACGAGGTTCTACACAATACCCTGCTTTCAACCTTTTTCGGGAAAATCCTAAAATATTAGGGTTTCTACTTTTTCAATCAGCCATCAACATTTTCCAAAATTGAACAATCTGAGTCTCTTCACAACGAGATTGTTCACAAAATGCATAGCTCGGATTTTTTTTTTTGAGAAAAATCTGCCTTTTGAAGAAGAAAAATCAGCAAGCTATTTTTAGCTTTTGTGCAGAACTTGTCCGAGCATAGTCAAGTTTATAGTCAAAAGTTGAATTTTAGCATGCAGTATTCTCCCATGGAATTCAAAACCAAGCAGCAGATGGGTGGGTTGTTTGCAGCCTCAGGCCAGACGTCGTTGAGAAGTGCTTTTCAATACCACCATGGACAGAAAACATCATCTCAGTTGAAGAACGTGAAAAGATGTGGTATGAGCAAAAGGACAAGTATTGGAAAAGAGTTGTACAATATTCTTCCATTGAAAAAATCAGGAGAAGTGTCGGAAGCATAAAAGTTGCAGAAGAAATAGAGGAATGGCAGAAGATGGTCACACACAAGGAAAAAAAGACATGCTGAAGCAAGAAGATATATTTATAAAAGGTTGTCACTCTAGTTGCAAAGCTGCCAAAATTAGCATGTTTGAAGTCAACTTTTTGGGGCAGCGAAGATTTCCAAGAATAGAACTTAAAGCAGCAGTTAACTCAATGCCTTTTCCGAGTTTTCTTGCTATTCTTGTCTCATGCTTATCTATTCTTCGAGAAAGAGGAAAAATCAAGATGTAATATTTGGAACTTTCCCTATTTTTTTTGTTTTTAGTAGGTTGTTAGATAGTTATCTTGTTTTAGTTTTAGAAATAACGCTTGCATGTTGGCAAGTCTTGTTGTAAAAGCAAGGAGAGTTTAGGGCTCCCTACTCCTCTTCTTGTGTATAAATAAGGGCAGCCTTGCCCATTTTTCTTTAACGGTTATTGTGATAGCAAATTGTTGAGCCTACTTTTGCCTACAAGTTGTTATTTAGTGTCAGTTCAATTAGTGTAAGAGCAAGCTTGCATGCCTACCTTTTACTGCAAGATACTGTTCAGTGTATGTGTTACTTGTGTCAATGAATTCTGGTTTGATCGCACAACTGTAAGCCTATTATTGCTACAATCCTGTTGTCCCAAAAGTGTAATCGTTATTTGAAATTCAAGAAAAGGAAATCTTATGCCTGCTTTGCTGCTTTGATCTACTCTCTTAAGTTTCATTTAATGTGTTATGCTTAGATAATCTTTATTTCAGCTTGCATCAAAAAGTACAATGAGTCTTCAGGTGTGCGTTGAGAGAAAGTTTGTTTAAGTATTTGTGTCAAAGATCATTCCTTGTTTACTTTTAACTCTCAAGCTTTGAGTTTACTTGAGTTGCTAAAAGCGTCATTAGAGTAGGCTTAGTCATAGTTGAAATTCAAAAAGAGAAAATCTCAACTACGGCACTAGAGTTTTATAACCTTGTGCTCTTAGCTAAACAAAAAGATTGACAATTAGTTTTAGTTTAGTTTTTTTAAGCATCATCAGCAAAGAGGGAGCTTCGCCTCCTAATTTGTGCATAGCTGTCCATTTCTAATTTGCATACCAGAGTTGCGAATTGAAACACCAACAGATGTTATGTTTAAGCCTTTAATTCTTCTTCTTGTTCCTTCTTTATCAAACTTCCCCAAGCTTTTCCCAACATAATCAATCATATAGGGAGACGATGAGAATATCCATGCCTTAAACCCCTTGATGCATGTAAATATCAAATTGACAAATTATTAACTAGCTCTTAAAAATCCGCGACTGCTAAGCGGATGGTCTCAGGCTTGGTGTCGTCGTGGGGTACATGGATGACGGCATAGGCTTGGCTGGCACGATCGGGATGGTTGGTGGCGGAAGGCATTTATGTTACGAAGGAGGTGAAAAAATTTGCAATGGTCAAGGGCTCCTCATTTATGGTATGTCCGAAGGACAGGCTTGAAGGACGCAATGGGATGGTGGTTGGTGTCCTGATGGGACGGCCACACAAATTATGGGTGGTGTGCCTATCTTTTTAACTATCGGTGCTCCTCATTTTTGCCACCAGAGATGATGGAAACGCTTGTGTGCCTCCAGTCCTCAAGGAAGCTATGGGCCTTCTTTGAAAAAATTGGATATGCGTTTGAAATCGATGTTTAAGGATTGGGACGAGTTAGTGTTGGAGGCGGTTCAATTGTTACTGGAGGAGGAGTTCATGACAACTGTGGAACGTTGGAGGACCAACGCAGACATAGCAACTCGCTTCCTTGCAATGCTATTGGACCTGGAGGTTCCGAAGGCAATGGTGTTGTTGATTGTTCGCAAATTGGTCTAGAAGAACCTGTTGGAGGCGCCATGGACATGGTAATTACATGCATCAGGCTTTGCTTCCTGGGTGAGGGTTAAACGCTACCCCTTTCTCTTGGACATCAAAGGTGAAGCTCTACAACGGCATCGTGATCGAGCAAGTTGTGGTTTAATTTTCCTAAAGCATCACTTGTTCATGGAACCATCAGGTGGTGTGGATTGGCAATGGTATTTCCAGGAGTATCTGCTTGCTGCTTGCAGAAGGTGCGATGTCGGATGGGTAGCTGTCATTGGTGGTCTGGTTTTTGGTTTTGTGTAAGTGTCCTTGGCTTATGTAGGGGTGGAGGTGATCGTTTTGTCTGATCTTGGGTATGGGGTGCCTTCTGTTTGGTGGCAGGTTGGGCTTTTGGTCTTGTTTTGTCAGGTTTGAAGAACCTGGATTGGGGTGGTTTGTGGGTGGTTCTGGGGTTAGGGTTTCTGATACAATGCAAGATGATGGATCTAACAATGTAAAATCTTTTCTCAAAAATCAATAATAAATATATTTACCTATCAAAAAAAAACTAGCTCTAAAAAATGGAGTGCTCATGCGGCTTTTAACCCATGCTACCTAATCCTATGTGAAGCCAAGCATATTTAGTGGTTAGACCAAAAATTCCTACTCTATTCAATCATAAGCTTTGATTGTATCTAATTTTATCATCATCCTTAACTTCCTTATTTTGTGAATTGGATGTCTAATTTCACAAGAAAATAGGATTCCGTGCAATATCTGTCTTCCTGCCACAAAAGCTCCTTATTCTTAGGATCCCTTACCACCAAAGAATCATCCACATTGAAAAGGAGATAATGGATCCACCAATGAAGTTATGCTTAGTATTTTATTCTTCTTTTTGTTGGCAAAACAAGAATAGACAACTGAGAGGGGGGGGTGAATTAGTTGTCACAGAATTTAAAACTTATTTAGCCTTATTAACCTTTAATCTCAAATCTGATAAATAATAGTGAAAGCATGAATCAACAACACATCAGAAACACACATAACACCAAGATTTTTGCGTGGAAACCTTGTTAGGGGAAAAACCACGGTGGAGGTTAATCCACAAGTTATACCCTGTTAAAAGTATAAAGAAAACGAATAAGGAATGCACATGCATTTAGGCGCACTGCCTAGAGCTCATTGCTCAAAGAAGACGCACTGTCTTACATAAAACTTTCAAATTAAATCCATCTGAGGAGGTTGAACTGAGAAATTAGCTTCTTCAAAAGCCTGATAACAATTCCGGTTAGGCACAGAAACACTTCTTCACACTTCGCTCAAACTTCTTCACACTTCTCTCAAACTTCTTCACACTCTGCTCTGCAATCGAATGATCTAATCTCTATTCGCACATTTCACATTCCCACTTCTCACACATACATCTTAAATGAAGAAAACAATCGCTCTTATATATCCGCTTCATGGAATTACATCAACAACTTTGTCGGCCAAAAATAAAAGAATAAATGAATACACACTGTCAGCCCAATTCATGAACAAATCTCAATGCACACCAACCGAAGTCGGTCACAACATAATGAAGACATAAACAACATCCTCGAACATGCCAATCATTCAAAAATTAATCCACACGGATCCGCAACACACTACAACCACCATGTCGGCCAAGAACATGAAAACCCGAACACAAAGGAAAAATCTCTGATCATGATCACACCGATCAACGCGGACGTACAACAAGGATAGAGCACAATCTAGAAACATCAACGAACATCGCAAGAGCATACGCAACAACTCAAATTACCAGGATTACATTCTCTTCTTCCACAAACACTAGCTACAGTGACAGAATAACTGCAAGAACACAAAAACACACAACTTGCTCCAATCTTGATGCGCACCTTTGAAACTTTCGGAGTATAAACTAGATAGGC